>JABCMI010000082.1:693791-1387583 GCA_026261945.1 Hirschfeldia incana | reverse complement strand
GACGGTGAAGGTGAAGCTGTGACATTTGCGAGTGAGATTGTATTTGGGAACAATGGCTCCAATGCCCCTATTTGTCAAAGACAAATCTCTAATGGGCTCGTTATAAGACACGGGAAAAAGAAAAATAAATCTAAGTCAAAAAACATGTAAAAGACCACAAAACCGTAGGCAACTTTACATATTTACGAGTTTTACCTGGTTATACCGGATGCAATCCGATCTTAATCTAATTGGTTCATCCACAACTTAACCAGAACCAGAAATCATTACGAAACCGAAAAAAAACCAATTTGTCATTCGATTTTGAGGGAATCGGGTTCGGTTGTTGGTTCCATAATAAACCGTTTGCTCTCATTCCCTCTCATTTCCAACACTTTCCCATTTCCTTTCTCTCTCTCCTCTCGAACCCTAGAATTCGAAATTTCAATTTCTCCTTAATCGACGATGGTTGAAACAAGATTAGGTAATAAGAGGAAACTGAATCCGACGAAAGAAGCGGAGGGGAAGAGGAAAACGAAAGTGGCGAAGAAGACCAAGACGACTGATGCATCTTCGACGGAACCATCTTCGACGGCCGGGCCGATGAACGTCCTCGTGGAAGCAGCGGCGTCTGTTGGGTGTGAAGGGGATAAATGTGCTCCGACTACTCCACTGTCTGTTGAAGAAAAGGTTGATGATAAGGAGAACGAGGATTCAGAAAACGGCGATCAATCCATGGAAGACGGAGAAGCAAACGGCGATCAATCCATGGAAGACGGAGAAGCAGACGGCGAGGACGACAGGGACGACGACGAGAAGGACGGCGAGAACGAGGACGAGAACGAGGACGAGAAGGACGACGAGGAGGAGGACGAGAAGGCCGACGAGAACGAGGACGAGAAGGACGACGAGGAGAAGGACGACGATCAAAACGGCGATCAAGACGGCGAGGAAGAGAATGAAGAGGAGGAAGAGGGTGAAGAGGAGGAAGAGGGTGAAGAGGAGGAAGAGGAGCATGCAAGTAATGAGAAAGTTGTTACCGAAGAGGAGGGAACGGTCCAAGAGGAGGGAACGGTCCAAGAGGGGAAGGAGGGAACGGTCCAAGAGGAGGGAACCCTCCAAGAGGAGGGAACGGTCCAAGAGGAGAAGGAGGGAACGGTCCAAGAGGAGGGAACGGTCCAAGAGGAGGATGAGGATGGGAACAAGGATGAACGCGGTGACGAGGTTGAACGAGTTGTGGAGGAGGAAACAACAACTGTCCAAGAGAATCAGTCTGTGGATGAGGTAAGAATTCAGAAATTACTAATTGTAAAACTAGTAATACTTAGACGGAACTCGAAAAAGGAATACTAGGAGTTATGGATATTACTAGTAATACTTAGTTAAATAAGGAATACATTTATAAGTTGATATAAAAACTATAAGTTTTGAGTATAAGTGTATGATAAAACTAGTAATACTTAGACTCGAAAAATGAATAGTAGGAGTTATGGATATTGCTAGTATTATTTAGTTATACAATACAGATGAGTAATACTTGAATAACTTGGTAAAACAATATTGAATCACTGACTTATAACTACACTTTTCTTGCAGGTAACAGAGTCAACCGGGGAAACAATGGCAATCAAGCCAACTGATATGTTCTTCTATCATTCGGAGTACAAGAAACAGATAAAGCTAGGGACAAGATGTATGATAGCAGACGTTATCGAGACGTTTTTGTCGTTGACCCCGGAGGCAAGTGATTCGGAGAGGAGGTGGTTTATGGAGCATCCACAATTCTGTCACCTGTTCCACAATAAAATCGATCAAAAAGCACAAGAAGAGTTCAATAGGAGTAAGAAGAGGAAGAAGACTTCAAACCACAAGGTTCAAGGAATGTGGATGTTGCTACTGCATACTGCCGTTGTTCAGAAGAAGAGAGAAGTGTGGTTCGTGGTGAATGGTGTTCCCATCCGTTATGGACTTAGGGAACACGCTTTGATATCCGGCCTAAACTGCGGCAACTATCCTCTCGGATACAATGATTTTGGTGATAAGAAGTTTGTGAGGCGTCATTTCAAGAAAGGCGAAACAATGAGGTTGGAGGATGTGAAAGCGAAGCTGTTGGCAATGGGAAGCCACAGAGACAGGCTGAAGATGATGGTTCTGTTCTTTTTAGGAAGTGTGGTCTGTGCACAAACAAAAGTCGGTCAGGGGGCCAATGATGTCTTGGATTTTTTCCAAAGAGCTGCGGGTAATCTTGACTACTGCAAGACCTTTCCATGGGGGAGATATTCATTTGATTACATCGTGTATGAGATCTCTCACACAATGGATCATTTTGGAGGATTGGTGAAAGAGAAGACGCTATGGCCACTTCCGGGTTTCTGTATTCCTCTAGAGGTCAGTTGTTCTTGATTAGAAAATAATCATTTATCAATTTCACACAGTATTGTTTTCTGACTTGTAAAAAATTGTTGCTTTTGTAGCGTCTTGCTTTCGAGGCAATACCTCAGCTGGGTTTGAGGTTTACAGAACCGGTTGAAGGAGCTGATCCAGAATGTCCGAGGATGTGCCAGTCAAAGTTCAAAAGAACAGAAATGAAAGGGTTTCCTCTTGCAAGTGTTAATCAAGAACTCGATAAGATAAAGGTACGTGTGGGTAAAACTAGGAACTTTAGATAAAACTGTGAGATTAAGTAGGTAGAACTAGGAAATGTAGATAAAACTTTGAAATTAAGTAGAACTAGGAACTCTAGATAAAGCTTTGAAAACAATCCTGATTTTGCTGTGAATCTTTGTTATCAGCCACAGGAAATATACAGCATCATTCCTACGCTGAGAGATGAAGAAGTGGCTCTTTTGGATAATCTATGGGAAGAGGATGACGATCCTGATACCGCAGATATTGCTGCGGACAGCTGGTCTAAGCGTCTGAGTGAAGGATTTACAGTCTTTTTCGAAGACATGTATGATGAAGACATGGAAGCTCGGAAAGCAACCGAAGCACAACCAGACCTTGGAGACATTAGGCCAGTGGAAGAAGTGGTAGAACAGAAGAAGATGTTGGAGGACTTGGTCAAGAAAGTGGAAACTATTGGAAATCAGATGCAGTCCGTGTTGGATAGACAGGAGGCCATTGTGGAGAGGTTGAGCATGATTGAGAACAGGGGTGAGAACAGGGTATCAGAGAGTAAGTCGAAGAAGGTATCAAACCAGGGAAAGAAGAAGGGGAAGAAGGGATCTAAGAAGGACTGAACTTGATATCTATGTCGGATTAATCTATTTATTTTGTTGTTTCATCGGGTGATGTACTTTAAGACATCTTGTTTATGTACTTTTTAAATTTCGGATTATGTACTTTTTTAATTTCGGTTTATGTGGAACGGAACGATTATGAATTTTAACTTATCTTTAGGATCAAATCTTTGTTGAACAAGAACACTGCTTGAAAGACTGCTGTTTCGAGATAATACTTAAAGAAGAACTGTTGAACAAGAACACTGCTTGAAACAAGCAGTCGAGATAGAAAGTCGAGATAATTCTTAAACCAAGAAAATTGCTTCAAACAAGAATCCGTGAAAGAAATGGAAAGAAATTCAGAGAAATTAGAGGGAGTTGGGAAATTTCGGGATGTAATAGGTTGAGAAAGAAATTAGAGAACTGAAGTTCCAAGGAAGAGAGAGAGATGGAGAGATGGAATTTTTTGGGTGAAATGAGACTAGTCTTTCGATCCTTGAAAATTTTGGGTGAATCCAATATTTTTGGCGCCAAACGAAATTTTCATTTCCCCCCCCCCCCAAAGAATCGTTGTTAGTTATACGTAATATGCTAGTGTTACGAAAATTGTTCTTAGTTATATTTTTGGTGATTTCTACCAAATTGAGTGTTACTAACCCTTTCAAAAAATTTTTCCAGTTTTACTTGCGACTTAATTACCTTTTTATGTTAACCACTTTATATTATGTTTTAATATTACGGTTGTGGTTAATTTTAAAAATTTAGATGCTCCAACAAGAGCTCTCTCATGAAGTGTGAGTATAATCTCAAGGTTGGTAATGGATATGTTTCGAGTTTTACAAATTTTTTTTTTTTTGTTTTTGGAAAGCTCTGCTTTGAATAACAGGGAATTCTAAATATATGCTAGAGTTGAGGAATTAAGATGGTAGACTACTTTTGATATAAATAACACTAACTGCACTTTAAAACAAAATAGAGTATTACCAAGCAGATAAAGTAGTTTTACAGAGTTTAACAATTCACCACAACTGAAACCATGCAAATAACAAACTATCAGGCTGGCGCCGCACTGTCATTTCCAAATAATAACCAATTAAAACCATAGTTTTGCCTTGGCCGCCTTTTATTCTGTGTCCTTTTACGCCGTTCGCCACAAGATGGATGTCTTTTAACTCTTTTCCTTCCCTTCCGCGTGATTCTATCGGGAGGTATGATCTCAAGCTGTTTGATATGATCAGGTACATTCCATGAAGACCTGTCCGGCACAACATAAAGCGTCCTTGTATATGCTAATGCCCAAAGTTCCGCCCAGTAGTATGGAGAGCAGAGCTTATGATATTCAATGTGGATATCACTGCGCCTGCCACCCCCGCCATCAAGATCCTTTGTGTAATATATGTAAGCAGCTAGCCCGTGCACACAGGGAAACTTCTCATAATCCCACACTTTACAAGAACATGATTTTGTAACCAAGCTCGCCAAATACATATGGCCATCACTCCCGGTGATTTCGTATTGAAGGTCGTAACTATTAAGCTCCCGCACAGGCAGCGTTCGTGCAACACTCCATTGATCGTGCAAGTAGTTTTCAACAAGAGGAACAAGTTTGGTTTCGACGGACCCAGAAGCAGAATCCTTCCGATGTTGATTAAACCAATCAGAGAATGTCCGGATGATACAATCGAGCATTGGTATTAAGGCCCATCTCCGTGCTTCTCTAAACACATTGTTCATTGACTCCACGCTATTGCTTGTGTCCAAGTTGTACCTGTCACGTGGAAAAAAAACTCTAGCCCATTTGTCTTTCTCGGTGTGCTCCTCCACATACTGCCAAGCCGAAGGATATCTTGTCTTAAATAACTCGTAAGCAGCGTTGAAGTCAGCCATCGTGTAATATCTCCCCAGCTCCATAAATCTATGCCCGACTACATCTCTGTTGACGTTGCAAGCATGACCTTTCACATTTTCCTTCAAATGCCATAGACAATGACCATGGTGCGCCTGTGGATACACGTTTCGAATAGAGAAGATCAGGCTTTGATTTCTGTCAGTCATGAAAACCAGTTCCGAAGAATCTGGTATACAACATTTTAGGTTCTCGAAAAACCAACTCCAGCTATCATGATTCTCTCCGTCTAGCACTGCAAACGCAAGTGGATAATGGTGACGATTAGGATCTTGAGCTTTTGCGAAAACAAGAACACCCCCATATCCGTTCTTCAGCCATGTCGCGTCAACGATTATAACTTTCCTCATTGCTACGAACCCTTCAATGCAAGCTCCTAGGGCTATGAAGAGATACTTGAATTTACCTGCCCCATCCAGTTTCAAACTGGTTTTTGTTCCCGGATTCACTTGCTCTACCATGTACAAATAGCAATTCATCATCTTGTAGCTATCTTCCGGAGTACCACGTCGTTCACAGGCTGCTAGATTCTTCCCGCGCAACGCTGTCGAATATGATACCATAACACCAAAATGGAACTGAACGAGCTCTTTTATCACTTTTGGAGATGGAGTTTCCATGCCTCCTGGATACTGCTCAGCCAACCATGCTGCCACTAGTTCTGCAGACCCTCGTCTCTTATCGTTGCTGTTACTCTGGTTACTCCGTAAGCATGTATGCATCTTCGTGTAGCTTCTAATCGAGAAAATTTCAGTCCCACTAATCTTCGCAGCTCGTAATCCCCATTTGCATTTAGGCTGCTGCGAACATTTTACCACCAATCGTCTACGATCAGACTTAGGAGTGATATAATGATAGCATTCAGCAAATGCAGCTCTATCAACCACCTCCTGAACTGCCTTCTTACTTGGAAATTCGTCATGCTTACTCAGACTCAACCCATCACCCCACTCCTTTATATATTCTGTCGATTTTACACCAGGTTGCTGTTCAACAAATTTTTCAGCAGTTGGAACCACTGTATCCGTCTCCGTAATTGGAACAGTAGTACCAGTCTCCGCAGCGGCACCAGTCTCCGCAGTCTCGGCAGCGGCACCAGTCTCCGCAGTCTCCGCAGCAGTATCAGTCTCCATTCCGGTATCACTCTCAATTCGGGTATCACTCTCAATTCCAGTATCAGTCTCCATACCAGTATCCGTCTCCATACAGTCATCTTGTGTTGTAGCATCGTCTTTCTCACCCTCTGAAGCCTCGTTATTTCCCTGCTTCCCTTCAACGTACAACGTTATGGCATTAGGTCCAATTTCATCCTCCAAGTCCAATGGCTGCAACTCTTCGTAGTTCATACCAACAGAACTTTTTTCCACAATCGAGAGTTTATCTACCGGTCCCGATCTCCCACTAGTCTCTACAAACAAAATACTCCTTCGCTTCTCTTTATCCATGCATGTTAGGTAAATATAAAGATCCTCATCATCAATAATATTGGAACGTATCTCACATCCTATCACCATTGGAATGTAGCTCAGTTCCAGATTTTCCTTTGTTTCATCCAATCCAAGCTTCTTATACATCCTCTCTTTTATCATTGACAAAGTAATTTCCTCCACTGATGTCTTCACATTTATACCGAACATCTGGTCTTTGAATTGAAAATGTATGATGACATTATTTCTCATTCTATCCTGCAAAATAATTTTTTTTTCCAAAGTTATACACAGTTATCCACAGTACTACCAATTGCTAATAGTTTTCCAAAAGTTATACACAGTTGTATCAGTTGTCCTAGTTATACAGTTTTACTTGATTAGCTAACAGTTTCCAGTTCCGTCCGACGAGTGGAGCGATCTATGCTCTCCTATTCAATTCTACTGCCAATTCAATCCCATTTTATACCAATTAAATATACTGATAGACCCACCCACGAAACAGACGCCTATTACTCCATTTGAACGGTAATACGATGAATTGGCGGAGACCACAACTTACCGGGTTCAAAGAATGCTAGAAGGGAGTCTATAAAGGGGGAGACGGCGGAGCTCCACAATCTTTGAGATACGAGCTAGAGCAGAGGAGGAGGATCCGTTTCGAAGGGGATCGATGAAATCGAGAGGGAACGGAAGAAGAAGAACAGGAACGCTCCCTCCAATAATTAATTGCGATGAACCAGAACCGATTTTGATTTTAAATCTGTTAAAAACCGAAACCGAAAATCATCAAACCAAATCGATTCCATTTTCCCAACCAACCCAATCGAATCAAATTTTTGTTTGGATTGGAATAAGGGCCAATTGTGTAAAATCACTCCCTTTAAATGAATTAAGGGCATAAGAGATTTATCAGACCCATAAGAGATTTGTCTTTGACAAATAGGGGCATTGGAGCCATTGTTCCTTGTATTTGTTACTCAGCAAGGAAGGAAGAAACCTTCTATGAACGAACAAAGGGACAAGCAAGAAATCTTTTTCTGGTTCGATTAAGTAAACCGGTTCGGTTGAGTGGGAAGTTGGGTCGGGTCACATCTGAAATCCGACCATGAAACATTCCGGTTAGCTCTGGGCATTTCAACTTTTTGACTCGGTTTGGTTCGGTTAATTTCATTTTTGTTTTCTTTTTGTTTCTAGATATTTAGGATATGTTGGGCTATTTATGAAATTTGGGTTGATTTCTGTTCGCTTTTCAATTTGCTACGACAATATTAATTTAGAATCGATTAATATCGAGAAAATTTGAATCTAATTCGGGTTCTATTAAATTTTGTCAAAAAAGGTTTTATTAATTTTAGTTTGGATTAATTGACTTTTCGGCTCGGTCCGGAAGATAACAATATGTTAAATTATGGTGTTAAAAAAAGACAATATGTTAAATTATTCTAAGAATCTAAAGCAAATTAATAAAATTGACAAACACTATTTAAAATAAATAAATTACTTAATAATTTAATTAAAAACTAATTAACTACTTAAATTAATCAAAATTTATTTAAAATAATAGATTAAATAAATTATAAAAAAAATATTTTAAAATATCTAAATTACTTTAACATATATACAAATTAGCATATATTAGGTAACTTTTTAATATTTTGGATTTTGGTTTAGTTCGAGTAAAGTACCTAAACCTTAAGGAAAACTAGATCTTAATCCGTTCGACTGGGAAAATTTTTGTTTTTATGATATGTATACATTTTGAAAAATAAAATGTTAATGGGCGAGACTTATACTACTTTAGATCAAAATGAGATATTATTTTATATTTAACAGGTTAATTTTTATGATATGTATATTTTATATTAGCTTGAGTATCAAGATTATATATTATTTTATATTTAATAGGTATATTTTTAGGAGTCAATCAATGCAAAATATTAGGCACGTTAATATCTCAATAAGTAAATTTGATATGAGAGATGAAAATATTCTCATATATACTTCAGAATTCGTTTGAAATATTAATGCATTTATTGGATAAGGTAGTTATGTTTTATTGCCAATCAATCAAGTAAGATTTGGTTGATATTTGTATGTGATTAGGTGTTTAAAATATTAATGGCTTTATTGGATAAGACAATTTTGTTTTTTTTGTCAAGTAAGATTTAGTTGATATTTATTTATATTAGGTGTCCGAAATATTAGTTGCGTATTTAAAATTAATTTATGTGCAGAGAATATCTTTTGTTCTTAAGTAGATATGTTTAATATAAAATAATGTAAATATTAATTCAGTAATTAATGAGATGTGTATCTTTGTTTTCAAACATCATTTAATGGGATGAATATCCTTGTTTCCAAACAGTTTTAATAAGATAAATATTAATTTTGTTTCCAAACAACTCCAAAGTTTTACCTCAACTTTGATAAGATAGATTATAAAATACATAGCTTCTAATTTTGTTTGTATTTTTCTTTTGGGATCGAGTTTTGGAATTTCGGTTTGATTTTGTTCCAAAAATAGCTTTCAGGTTTGGAGTAGAGTACCTAAACCTTAACTTTTTGTTCCAAACCAGTCCGGTTACGCGGAAATTGGGTCGTTTCACATCTACAATCCGACCCGGAAACATTCCTCTCTCTCTTTGCAAACCATGGCGAGCACTTAGGGGGGTGTATTGAATCTGAAATTTGAAGTGATTTGATTTTAAATGAGGTTGTAGATGATTGCAGGAGAATTAGAGACTTTGTGATGACTCTTGTTAAAACACTCTAGAATCTCATCTAAAACAGTGGGATTTAGATTTTTATTTTTATAACTAAGTAACTCCCTTCAAATACTCTAGAAACACTTAAAGTACTCTAAAATCTCCCACTTAAATTTTATTTAATAACAGTGGATTTCAGAGTGTTTTATGAAATGACAAGTTCAATAACACTAGATTTTAAAGTGTTTTTTAAAATACATGTTTGAATAACAGTGGATTTGTCATTTTAATACAAATCACTTAAAACTCTTAGTTGAATACACCCCCCTTAGTTCGAAGGAACTCCGACCAACTACGACGACGTTTCGCGGAAAGACACCGTGCTATAACTATTGCAGCTTGTTTCAGGAGTTGTTTCTCTTTAAAGTGTCTTTTTTTCAATAGAACTAGATGTGGTCTTACATGTTTGGTCTGAAAGTAAAGATGCTTTAACTGCACTTTAATCAATAGAGATTGAGATTCAGACGAAGTTTATGTGTTAGAAGCCTTTAATCTGGATTATACGGAGGTTGTTAGTCTTACTATAACTACTGCCGATGGCATTTCATGTTTTTCATTTTATTTTAACCATACATCCCGTAGACTATATTTGTCAAGTATTTTTTATAAAAATGTGACATGACATCTATTTATTCCGCATATCATCTAATTAGTTTTCACAATAACTTCTAACCATATAAACTTAATTTATTTTCATAAATAAAAATTACGAAATTACCTAATATGATTAACGTATATATGATAATTAATGATTATAAATCATAGATATTTGATAAAAAAAAATTATCCTCTATCTTTTTATTTAATTTTATATTATTAAAAATTAAAAAATCACATTAAGCATATGTAAAAAATAGATTTTTTCACATATGTTATATTTTGAATTTTTTAAAAAGTCTATAAATTACGAAAATGGTAAAAATCCCAAACTAATTTTTTTTGATCAATGATTTATTTGTTTTTTTGTTCAAACAAAGGACAACTGATCACAAATCGTATGAATATGAAATTTTGTTATATATATTTCATTTAAATTAAATGATCTAATATATAAATATATAAATATTTAATTTCAAAATTTTCATTGAAAAATTATTGAGATCTTAATATTATATATATATATGTATGTATATTGTTACAATCAAATATATAGGCGTTGAAAAAATTTACTAGAAAAAGAAACCAAACCAAATATAATCTAAAAATAGTACAAAACTTTAATATAAATTGGTTAGATATCTGAATGGCTTCAAAATTTTGATATCTAGAGAACTAATACGGAACCCGATCAAAATGAACCCGCAGATCCGAACCGAATCGAACTCACAAAAAATCGATACATAACTGAACCTAACTGTACCAAATAGTATCCGAGTGTCCACTCCAAATCAAATGTAAAAAAAAATTAAGATAACAAAATATATAATAATTGTAATATTTAAATACATCATATTCTTAGACCATTTCTAATGAAACACTATTTTTCACTCTATATTTTACACTAAAATAGAGTAACTCTATTATAGTGTTGAATTTACTTCAATAGTTCACTCTATAATAGAGTTACTCTATTATAGTGTGAAATATAGAATGACGTAGTTCTTTTACTCTATATTAGGAGTAAAAAACAAAAATAACTCTATATTTCACACTATAATAGAGTAACTCTATTATAAAGTGAACCATTAGAGCAAATTCAATATTATAATAGAGTTATTCTATTTTAGCGTAAAATATATATTGAAAAATAGTGTTCGATTGGAGATGTCTTTAGTGCAGGAAAACAATTAGTATACTTTGAAACCAAAGTTTTGAGATGTCTTTACGAACATGCATTTATTAGTTTACATTTTTTATTGCTGTGACACATATAGTCATGTGCCTTAGTTTTAATGAGAAGTCATGTTTCTCTGTTTAAGAAACTTGTCAAACCAATCTGATGACTCTTTGATCATGAAACTCGTCACTGTGTGCCCAACTCCAACTTCTGCTACGAACTGCTCTCTCAAAACCAAATACCAAAAGACTTTTCAGATCATTGTATCTGGTTGCATTAGAACTATAATTTTAGACCAGTGATGTACCTTGAAGTTTCCAGGAGTTTTCTTATAAGCCTTCTTAGCTCTCTTCACCGGAACAACTAGTCCACCAAGAGGACAGCGAGGATCCTCAGCGCCTGCAAATGATATTCTAAGTACTTTTTTTATTTGTAAATTGGTATATAATGAGCCATACACTGTGCTCACCGTTAAGGAGGTAAAGAGGGCGTGGAGCAATCACTGGTACCGAGTAAGGTGCATCAAACTGAGAGGCTAGGCCAGGAGCTATTCTGTCCCACACCTGTTTCATTTTAATGTATACAGTTACAAACCAATCATTTTGAGTTGTAATCTGAACTTGTAGTCCCTGCCATGCTGCTTACTTTCTTGACCACTTCTTTGTCAATTTCACTCTTTCCCATATCAATCCTTGCTTCTATAAACATAAAAGAAAATCAGCAGATTTAGAAGAACTCTTGTACTTAATAATCTTAATTCATATCTATGTTTACTAAAAGTATTGACCTTCAAATAAAGGCTTTAAGCTGTCGACTCTTGCTTGCCAGGCATCATTGTGTATTGCCCATCTGAATCCCTGACCAACATACAAAGCTTTATTAACTTAAAGAATCTTCTCAAGTAGGAAACCATTCTCACACAAATCAGTTTAGTCCATGTAGTCGCGGTGCTGCTTATATCGGTATTTTGTTAATAGAAACAAAAGATCAGCTAATGATAAGTTGGCACCTGAACACCGATCAAAGGAACAGCTACTGAATAGCGGGTGTCAACTGCAGCAGCAAACCAAGCCTGCATCCCTGCGTTTGATTTCAGAAAGATCAGAGTTAATACTAAAAGCTACAAATCCTGATACTCAGTATTTGTTCTATTGACTGACCTCCTAGAGAAATACCGGTGATTCCTATCCTTTGTGGGTCTATATCTTTCCTATGAGTAAGATATTCAGCTAGTTTGATCAAATCCCAGACCTGAAAAACAAAAAACATCAACAATAGTAGGTGCAATAATAATATCCGGAGGTTTAAGAAGCTATTAACATTTTGGTGTAAATCTTAACAATTATTTTTACAATTTAGAACCATAACTTATTTATATTGGTTTTCAAATTTGGAGATGGACCAATAGTTCTAAAGTGAAACTGAGAAGTATTGAAGCTAAGTGGAAGTAATGTTTATACTGTATCAAAGATAAAAGGCATTGTCTTTCCATTTTTCCAAGATGATATAAGAGCCTGCATTGAAATTTACACCAGACCCCCATGTCAGAACTCAAAAGTCCAAAGAAAGATCAATAGATGGTTAATCACGAACAATGACTTTACATCTCGATAGGCAGTTTTGGAGTCAGCTCGTTCCCCATGGTAGCGAGAGTCTAAACCAATGGCTACATATCCCCGTGAAGCATATGCCTTACAAAGCAAAGAAAAGACGTTCTTTCAACTTTCAATATAGAAGTAATTAGCGAAAGAACAAGTTAAGATGTTTTTGTTGTGTTTTTTTTTTTTACTTCAAGAAATGGCCTTAACCATTCTTTGTTTGTGTCTGAGCCATGCATAAACACAACCGCTGGTCTTCTTTCTTCAGTCTTCTCCTTCAAGCTCAAAATAAGCAAAGGCAATCTTCCTTGCTCTCCAGCCTTATTAAGTTACATAAACAACATTTCAGTACATATAAAATAAATGATCAGAAACTTGTTAGAATGACAAGAGAGGAGTGTTAATAAATAAATTACCTCAGTGTGCAAATGAAGGTTTTCCTCTTCAAGGATATCTTTTAAGTTATCCATGTGTTCCTTTGGACAAGACTCTGTTACCTGGTTTGGTAATGAAAATAATGATTTTTTCCCTTTTTTATATTTATATAATATAGAGAAGTAGTTATCAATAATAATATCTCACTGCTGTAGATGGAACAGCACTCTGAAATATAGGATTTGCCACTGGCTTCGAACGCTCAGCTACCAGTGGAACTGTTAACCAAGATTTGGATTATAATAACAGTTCACTAAGCAATATAATCATTTAACTCTGTTGTTAATTATGAAGAGAATGTAAAATATGGTTTATATATTAATAATAAGATCATTAGAACAAACCTGGGGCTGATCGTCGACTAAGAAGAACATGGAGAAGCTTAGATCGAAAGTGAACGGCTTCGTGAGTTTCCATAGCTCCGGTGATTATGAGATTGGAAACAAGAAGAAAAAGTACACAGGTCTTTACAAGAACTGCAAGAAATAAAATCTACAGAGATCAGTAGTGAGAAAAGAACAAATATTAAGAGAAGATAATGAAATTTCATCAAGAACCTTTGGCTGATCTTTGACATGGAATAACGTGGAGAAACTCCAATCTGAGCTCATTGGTTTCGTTAGTCAACGTTTCCATGTTGTCCGGTGATAGGAAACAGATTCGGATGTTCTGATTTATAATATTAGTGCATGTGGCTGGGATGCATGTTCAGTGCTGAACAATTTGCTACCTGCTCAAGATCTTATTGCTGGTTGTGGCTTATCTACGTCTTTTAGTTTTGTTATGGTGCACAAAAAGTCATCGTTTTGTTTTTTGTTAGCAAAGCCACTTTATTTTTTCTTGATATATCATATTCTTTCCATTTTCTTAAATTATATAACATCTATTAAATTAGATCATATTTAGTTTCATATAAATTTTACTAATTTTTATATCTAAAGCTATTTACGATTTGTTTTGTTTTGGCTAAAATATGTTCACATAAATAATTAATAATTCTTCTATTTTTAAAATTAATAATTAAACAACTAATGATGTTTTCTTTTTCAAAATTAAACATTAGATTAATTTATATGCTTAATTTTTGAAAATAATTTTAATACTTATTTAGTACTCCTTCTGTTTTATATTACTTATCGTTTTAGACTTCGACACACAAATTAATAAAACATTTAATTATGTATATTTACTAGATAAAACATCATTAACAATACATCTAACTACATTTCAACCAATAGAAAAATAGGTAGGAATAAAAAGTCAATAAATTTTGCATTAAAATCATAAAACGACATTTATTTTGAAACGAAAATTTTCCTTCAGAATGACAATTACATCGAAACGGAGGGAGTACTTTATAAGATAAATAATTTGTACTTGACCCCAATACATTTTTATTCTCTTTCTGCTGTTAGAGTGGACGAGAAGCATAGTTTAATTTGTAACATTGTCGACATAAGGAATCATATATCATTTCTCTCTCTTTTATTCTCTTTCTGCTGTCATAGAGGAAGCAAAATGATCATAAGACATTACTATTTCTACATTGTTGTATAAGATAAATCAATTTATTTTTGGCACAAGTGTATGTGGTGAAATCAAAAAGCAGAAAACCTACACGCAAATCACATAAAATGTCTAAGGTTTCCAAAGATCTTTTTAATAAAACCTACACGCAAATTACATAAAATGTCTAAGGTTTTCAAAGATCTTTTTAATAAAACCTACACGCAAACATGGCATATGTTGCTCATTCGGAACAGAGTTTTCAATCACTCTTTCATAAAACCTACACGCAAACCAGATAAAATGTCTGAGGTTAACGTGTTTTCATTCGGGCTTTGTGAAAGGCTCATGTATTGTATTGACAAAATCCCAAATAAATTGAGTCTCTTACTAATTAGTAGCTAGCAAAAAAAGAAGAGTTAATTTGACCAGAAGGAACTAGTCTGATCTTCTTCATATACAACATTTAGAACAAATGTCATATGATCATATGTCACAACAAGAGTTAGATGCTAAAGTTTTGTCACAGAAGTTTCCTAAGCACAAACTTGAGTCTAGATGGCTTTGCCCTTCATCTTCTGGCTCCTTTCTACTCTGATTTGTATTGGTTATTTGAATACGTGTTCCTGCTTATCAATATCTTAGATTAGCCAATCTCTTGGCTCTACATTTCTGCCAAGAATATGGTCTCTCAAGCAAAAATTATCAGCTTACCTTTTAGCTCTCACGGTTTAAGAGCTGAATGAGATGGTCCCTGAAGCATAACAAGATCAGCTTTTCTTGTTCTAAGCAAACATCAGAGCTTGTGTCATTGTCTTCTTTCGCTTGGCTTGTTCTCACTCCGGGCCGATGTCTCTTTCCCAGTTTCCCTGATAAGTTCTCATGTTCATCATCACACATCAATGCACGTGTTGCAGGAGACATAGGTTTCTCGTCCATTCTAACAGCGGCAAAGACACAATCTGCAGCGTCATTGCTCAGTTAGCTCGGTTTATTTGGTTCAGAAGTTTGGTTAAGATTGGTATAGTTTGGCTAATTTTTTTTGAGAAAACCGAATTGAACCGAAAACATTTTTTCACTGCTAAATCTTAATGAACCTCCTAACCGAACTGATCTGAAAGCGGCTTGGCAGGTTCGGTTAATAACATCAGGCTTACCTAACTAAATGGAGAACCATATTGTTAACATACAAGCACAGGACTCATTCAGTTGGTTCTGATGGGAATATCATCTCCAATGGTGACAGTGACTTCTACATCAACAATGTATGTTTTTCCCAATTATTTCAATATCTTAAGTTCATTGGTGCTAATCTAAAGATCGTGTAATAGCTGCAGGACATGATGTATAAGTTGTGGAATAAAAACCTGCAAAGCAGTATGGCGATTTCTTACTTGCGGCAGATTGCAAAGGTATGCACAAGCATCCATACCTACAGACATGATAAGAATCCAACCTTTTTTTGTTCTTATTGTGCAGCTTGAAGGTGTAATAATCCACATGGACCGCATCAAGCTGGAATGAGATTTGTCTGTGCTACCTTCACCTCTCTGCTCAATTGATATGCCTTTATTTAACCATACACATACTTGGAACCAAAGTTTTGTGATGTATATTCTTATGAACATGCATTTATTGGTCTACAATTTTATTTTGCTGTGACATATGGTCATGTACCCCAGTTTTATTCAGAACTCATGTTTCCTTGTTTAAGGAACTTGTCAAACCAGTCTGATGACTCTTTGATCATGAAACTAGTCACTGTGTGTCCAACTCCATCTTCTGCTACGAACTGCTCTCTCAAAACAAACACCAAAAGACTTTCAGATCATTATATCTGGTTGCATTAGAACTATAGGTTCAAATCAGTGATGTACCTTGAAGTTTCCAGGAGATGCAGTTATCTTATATGCCTTCTTAGTTTTCTGTAGCGGAACAACTAGTCCACCAAGAGGACAGCGAGGATCCTCAGCGCCTGCAAATGAAATCCTAAGTATTTGTTTGTCTCTGTGTGGTGATAGAGTAGACTGTGCTCACCGTTAAGGAGGTAAAGAGGCCGTGGAGCAATGACTGGTAACGAGTAAGGCGCATCCAACCGAAAGGCTAGGCCAGGAGCTATTCTGTCCCACACCTGTTTCATTTAATGTATACAGTTACAAACCAATCACTTAGAGTCGCAGTCGTTTGGTCACTGTCATGCTTCTTACCTTCTTGACCACTTCTTTGTCGATTTCACTCTTTCCCATATCATTCCTTGCTTCTGAAAGGATAATAGAATAATAAAGGAATTAGAATCCTCATACTTGATAACCTTAATACATATCTATGTTTATTCAGAATGTCACCTTCAAATACAGGTTTTAAACTGTTGACTCTTGCTTGCCAGGCATCATTGTCTATCGCCCATCTGAATCCCTGACCAAACATACAAAACTTCTTATAAACTTTAAGTCTTTTCTAAGTGTGAAAGCAATATTCAAACAAATCACTATAGTCCAAGTAGTTGCAGTGTTGCTTATTGGTATATGGACCTATGGTTAAGAGAAAAGATTAGCTACTGATAATAACTTGGCACCTGAACACCGATCAATGGGGCGGCCACTGAATAGCGGGTGTCAATTGCAGCAGCAAACCAAGCATGCATCCCTGTATTTGATTTCACAATGAGCAGAGTTAGTAATACATCAATACCAAAAGCTACAAATCCTGGTACTCAATTGGTTCTCTGACTGACCTCCTAACGAAATACCGGTGATTCCTATCCTTTGTGGGTCTATATCTTCCCTCTGAGTAAGATAGTCAGCTAGTTTGATCAAATCCCACACCTGAACAACAATAACATCAGCAAACATTAATAGATGCAATGATATGTAAGGATTTACATTACTGTAGGTAAATGGAAGTAATGTTTTTTACAGTATCAAAGATAAATGGCATTGTGTTTCCATTTTTCCAAGATGATATAAGAGCCTGCAATTGAAATTTACACCAAAACACCATGTCAGAACTCAAAAGACTAAAGAAAGATCAATAGTTAATAACTCAAACTATGGATTGCATCTCCTTGTCAGACTCAGAACTTAGAAGACTGAAGAAACATCAATAGTTAATGATTCATAAACACTATACATCTTGATAGGCAGTTTTGGAGTCAGCTCGTTCCCCATGGTAGCGAGAGTCTAAACCAATGGCTACATATCCTCGTGAAGCATATGCCTTAAGAAACAAACCAAGCAAGTTGTTTCAACTTTAATATAGAGGAAGACATTAATTATAAAATAAACCAAAAGTACAAGTTAAGATGTATTTTTGTTTTTACTTCAAGCCATGGCCTTAACCATTCTTTGTTTGCGTTTGTGCCATGCATAAACACAACAGCTGGTCTTCTTTCTTCTCTCTTCTTCTCCTTCAAGCTTAAAATAAGCAAAGGCAATCTTCTTTGCTCTCCAGCCTTATTCCCATTACATAAACAACATCTTAGGACATAAAAAAATTATCACAAACTAGTTAGACTGACAAGACAGAAGCGTAATAATTAAATTACCTCAGTGTGCAAATGAATGTTTTCCTCTTTAAGCATATCTTTCAAGTTTTCAATAGGTTCCTTTGGACAAGACTCCAATGCCTGGTTTGGTAATGAATATAATGAAAATTTCCTTTTTTGTATAAATATATGTGTAGGAGAAAAATTCAATAGCTAGTAATACTAATATCTCACAGCTGTAGATGGAACATCACTTTGAAACACAGGATCCTCCACTGGCTTCGAACACTCGGCTACCAATGGAACTGTTAATCAAGATTTGGATTAATGTAGGAATCCACTAATATAATTTAACTATGTGATTATGAAGAGAGAGAAAAGGGTGTCTTAATAATGAAAATCATTAAATGAACCTTGGCCTAATCGTCGACTAAGAAGAACTCGAAAAAACCGAGATCGAAACTCAGCGGCTTCGTTCGTTTCCACAGCTCCGGTGATTAGGAGATTGGAAACAAGAAGAAACAATAGACAGTTCTTTACAAGAACTGCAAGAATCGAAATCTACAGATGAGTGATGAGAAAAGATAAGAAATATTATTAAAAGAGAAGAAACTGAAATTTTCATTATGGAAACCTTCTGCTGATCGTTGACATGGAAGAAGGCGGAGAAACTCCGATTTGAGCTCATTGGTTTCGTTAGTCATCGTTTCCATGTAGTCCGGTGACCGTTCTGTGGATTCGGATGTTTTGTTTTATTATGTTAGTTAGTTGGGGTAACATGTGCAGTGCCGAACAATTTTTTGCTATCTGCTTAAATGCTTATTGCTGGTTGTAGTTTATCGACGTGTTTTAGTCAACGTTTGTTTTGTTTTGTTTTGTTAGTAGAGCCACTTTATTTTATCTTGATATAAATCGTATTTTTTTATTCAAAAAAAAAGAAGAAAAAATCGTATTTTTTTTCTTTTTATTTATTTAACGTTTCAAAAATAGTGATAGGCTACGATTTCGTAGAAATATTTTTAAACAAAATATCAAATAATTACAACCATCAAATTAGATACATCAAATTTGTTTGTTGTTTGTTGTTGGTTGTTGGTTGTTTTAAAAAAACAAAACTTTCACTCTCTTTCGAAGAGCACTTTTTAATATTTGTTTGGGGATGATAATGCTAAATTTTGTTTTGCGAACACAAGAAATATAGAGATCATGCTCATATTTCACCGCAAGAAAAATGTTCTTATGTCTAACTAGCAGTTTCTTATGGAAAATCCCCTTTTTTTTTGAACAAATTCTTATGGAAAATCCCTCTATTGATTGATTTAGTGGAAGATAATAGATTTCAACAAAAGTTAGGTCCGTAGAAAGTATGATCTAGCAAAGCCTAATTTCTTGTATTAATGATCCTTAACTGGGTCTAGTGGCCTATTAATTTACGCAAAATGAAAGACAAATTTGCCAAAACTTTCAAAATTGTTTAAAAATGAATTGTATTTACATACATAACTAATCAATATTACAGTTTTTTTATAAAAATCAATAATTAATGATAGTACTATTTTAAATATATATAATTAATTATTTTATTAATCTATTTATTTAGTTTCAAAAACCAGTATAATATTATTTTATTGTTTTTCTAGATATATAGTCAGTACTTGACCCCCAATATCCAATATATATATATATATATATTTTCCAATATAGATTATGATTCTCTATGATAATGTTTAGTAGGGTAAAACTGCCTGACATAAGGAATCATATGTCACATTCTTCTTTTTTTTTATTGTCTTACTTCTTGTGAAAAGAAAAAAACACTCTTTTTTGCTTTTACATAGAAGATGCCAAAATGATCACAGAACAATATTTCTACTGGTGTATGCCCATTGTCGTATATATAAGACAATCTATTTTTTTTTTGGCACTAGTATGCATGTGGTGAGATCAAAAAGCAGAAACCTCCAAACACATGGCATATGTTGCTCAAACGTATAAGAGTTATCCATCACTCTTTCATAAAACCCTACATAAACCACATATAGTTTCTGAGATTAATGTGCTTTCGTGTTGGCTTTGCGAAAGCCGAAATGCTCATGTATCTCTTTCACAAAAATACAATACAATGTATTATATTGTTAAAATCAAATATTTGAATTGCTTACTAATCAGTAGTTGGAAATAAAAGAAGAGTTGCATTTGACTAGAAGTAAACATTAGTTAATCTTCCTATACAACTTTTTGAACAATGTCACATGATCATATGTTAACAAAAGAGTTAGATGCTAAAGTTTTGTCCTAGAGGTTCCCTAATCACCCAAACTTGAGTCTCGATGGCTTTGTTCTTCATCTTCTGGCTCCTTTCTACTCGGATATGTGTTGGCTTTTTGGATGTTTGTTCCTGATTAATCAACAATCTCTTAAATTAACACATCTCCTAGCTCTAAATTTCTGCACAAGGATATGGTCTCTCAATCAAAAAATTAGCTTACCGCTTATGCTCCCATGCTTTAAAAACTGAAAGAGATGGTCCCTGAAGCATGTCAAGATCTGCTTTTCTTGTTCTGCGTAAACCTCCGCGCTTCTGTCTTTCTCTTGGCTTGTTCTCTCTGGGGCAAATTTCTCATTCTCTGATATGTTAACATGTTCGTCATCACACATCAAAGCACGTGTCGCTGGAGGCATATGTTTCTCGCCCGTTCTAACAGCGTCAAGGACACAATCTGGAGAGCCATTGATCACATTAGCATCTCTCTGAGCTGGATCAAGTGAAGAGTCTTTTCTCATCTTTCCTCTGTACCTGACTTTTTATTTGCTACTTCCATTGATTTTGAGACCAAAAGCGAGCATAGCTCTTTGACATCGCGTGGCTGCATAGTATCTGACAGTGAAGACCTGCAGAAGTCAAAGATCAGATAAATGGTGTCACTGTAAGTTTTGAATGCGGATACATATCATACAGAGGAAGGATTTAATTCTTTGCCAACCCGTAAGTACTAGTGGTAGATTCCGATACCGCTTTGATGTTAGGGACTGGAAATATAGAAATCTCACAATCCTTTAAAACGTACTTCACCTAGTTGGAACAAGAAAAAAAATACACAAAGACCAATGCTTTCAATGCAAGAAGTGAAGATAAAAGAGCTTGAGATCAAACACAAAAGGGTTGTTACTATTTGGGCAAGATATCTTTTATATTTACCGTCTGATTTTGGGGAAGGCGTGGAAACGCAGATGAACCTCTACGTGAAGCTGCCTTGATCTTTTTTGATTGGGGAAGGTGTGGAAACGCAGATGAACCTCTACGTGAAGCTGCCTTGATCTTTTTTGATTGGGGAAGGTCCATGTAACCAGACATGTCGATGGCGAGGAGTTTATCAGTCTCATTATTGGTTGTCTGTTTTTCTTGATTGGGGAAGAAGGTCAAGAGATCTTGGCTTCCTTCAAAGTTCTTGCAATCTCGACATTTACAGTTGTCTGAACACCGGACATTGGCCTGGTAACACTCGCAGTACTTCATAAGGCATCCTGATCTCTTGCAGTTGCACCCTCTGCTGTGCTTTACCAGAGTCAGAGGTTGGCTCACATCCTCCTACCAAGTCCAAAATCGTCTCTTAACACTTTCCTTCTGTAGCTTAAAGGCTAAAACACACGTTTATAACAGTTGTAGCACAAAATGATTCACCAAGCCCTATCATATCCATTCCTTTCAAATGCACAACCTAACTAACTGTAGCAAGTATAAAGTTAAAAGCCTTTTAACTAGTAGTTGAGAAGCAACAACACCTGCAAATCATTTAATCCATGAGGACTACCAGCAATCTTGGGCTTGAAGGCATCCGGTTTACGCTCCAAGGTGGCCTTGATAGCTTCTCGCCTTTCGGCCTCCTTCTTCAAAGTGTTGTTACAGTTCAAACAGTTGCAACCATTGCAATACGATCCCGACGCAAAGCATTCACAATACCTAATACAAAAGATTACATCACTATGTCTCTTTCATAATAACGGTCACTCTGAGATCTCATCACCACCACATGGACATGGAGTACTTACAGCTTCAAGCATCTTGAAAATTTGCACTTGCAACGCCTCTGTTTACTCGGAGTACCACCATCTTTGCACTCGTCCTCACTCTGTTGCTTTTGATTGCTGCATAAACTAATCAAAAACCCTAAAATTCACAATCTCTCCCCTTGTAACGCAAGAAACTAATCGAAGATTACCGATTAACCGGAAGTTTCTGTGGCGTGTGAGGCTGAGAAGGCAAGTCTTCTTCTCTCCGATCTTGCGGATGCGACTGCTTCATCTCGGTTTCGTTAGAAGAATCCATCTTCGCCTCCACAGGGACGGAGAAATCTGATTGGCGCGCCAAACGGTTACGGTTTCGTTTGTGTTCTTCGTCTCTTGAAGTATCTTTTTTTTTAAAAACCGAGCATTTATGGACTTTGAGGATCGAATTTAACGGTTGAGATGAAGAGAAGTTTTACCAACGGTTACGATCGTCCGATCAACATCACACTTACGCAGGAGGATCCTCTGAGTGAAACAGAGTCTTTACACGTTTTTAATAGTGTTACTCGAGTGCCGGTTCAGGTTCAGATCAATTTTCCGGGTATAACCACCTAAACACACACACATTCTGATTTAGATAAATATCAATGAACAAGATTTATTCTGTATTTTTTACAGTTCAGATTTGTTATAGATTCCTGTTTTTGGATTTGGTTTGAATCTGAGATTTGACCAAACGGTCCAAACCTATCGTCACTGTGAAAATGTAAATCGGTATATGAAAGACGTACAAAAGTTATATAATAAACCGATACTATCAAAAAAATTATACCGAACTGATGTTAACAAGTATGTATGTATACTGGTTCCTCATAAAGTATACAATGCAAACAAAAACTAGAGTCCGTGTCGTACGCTTTCATTGCTTGATACCTACGAAACAGAGTGCTACTTCAGCTTGTGCTTGAAGCTCTTCAAGAACCTTGACAACTTTCTCACGGCTAAACCCAATCTCACTCTTCTCATCTCTTAGCATTTTCCTCACCCTTCATCACACAAGAAACAGCCAGTATAGGAAACATAATCAGATAGCTGTTACTTAAAAACAAGATTTGAAGCTGAGTGATTACAAACCTGTGTACAATGGATGTGTCTCCATGTCCCGTGCAAACTATAAACATTGCGTTTGGTGGTAATGCAGCGTGAAGGGCGTGTACTCTTTCGTCCATTTTCTTCAAGATCTCCTTAGTTTCAGCTGAAACTTTGCTTTTGGGATGTTTCTCAGAGGCTGAAACATCGCTACTACATGTCTGTAATGATATCATCTTTGCTAGTCTTGAGTTTAGTTTCTCTGGATCATCCGCTCTGCTCTGGAAATGTGTGTTCAGTTCTGAGAACTGTGTCCAAACAAACTGTGACCGCTTGTTCTTTACCTAGAGGAAGCATATAAAACAAAACACACACACTTGTATTAGCTTTTCAGGACGATGGAGAGGACTTCAAGGTAAAGAAAGTGTTTTACCTCTTTCATGGCCTTTGAAAGTGCTTCATCATCATCACATACTGGAATTGAATTTGATGACTCAGAAGCATACCGCTTCACGATGTTGATGTTGTCCACCATAGAAGTGGCTTTCCCGCTCTCATTCAAAACGTTGAGGAGTCTCCTTCTTATCATCTCCGGTGGTGAACCAAACTCAGGTCCTAGGAGGTAGCCAAGAAGATAAATCAAATCATATGACACAGAAGAAGAAGAAAAAGAAAACATTAATCTCTTACCATATTTGATCTTCATTAGCGCCAAATCCATGGCTGCCTTTGCATCCTCGACGCTGTCATGTCCAGATTCAGACATCTGTATCTCTCTAGCGAGAAACTTTTTGGCTAGAATCCGGAGTTTGGTTTTGTAAGAACCACCACGTGGATGCTTGTATAGTACTGCTGTGTCAATCACCATATTATGATTGATCTTCAGAGAAACCAAGTCATTCTCCAAAGAGTGTCCAACTAGTACCGTCTCTTTGAAAACCAGCTTCAATAACTCTTCCTGAACATACCAAACAACTCTGATATTAAGATACTAGACCATTACAAGTCTTCAACTCAAGCCTCATAACTTGTATGTAAATAAGGAGCTCATGAAACCTGAATATCTCTAAGGGTTGTTGTAACTCCTTCCATCATCTCAGCTGTTATTCCGCTAAACCTGCAGACCGATACCAATACCAAATACTATTATAACTTTGTAAACCAAACCAAACCAGACCGAGCATATCACAATGGCTTACCTTGTATTGTAATCAGTAATAAGATTTGTTGGCTTGACTAGTTTATCCAGTAGAACCTGCACTACCATGGAAACTTAGTAACAGAAAAGGAAGAGATCTAACAAAGTTGAAGACAGTAAGGAAGAAGAAGATACCTGTCCTTGTATATCCACCAGTGTCACTCTTGTCAATTCAAAACCATCCTTTGTAATACACTAGGTTGAAACATTAAGAGAAGGAATAAACCTCTTAAATGTTTTGACAAAATCATATATGCTCAAATGATTAGATCACAAAGCATCATATCATCAAAAAGCTAGAGAACATAGTTGTTTACCATCTCGCAGTCAAGAGCCAAAATTTCATGGGGGCATGATCCTGATGGTGCAGGAAGCGTAGAAATATACTCTGCATGCCGAAAGAAAAACATTATGAAGGCAGATGGTTAAACGCTTTAAAAATGATTAAGCCGTTAAATCTTAAATAGCTAGCAGAACTCTTACCTGTCTCAAATTTATATCCATTGTTTTCCATTTCTTTTCTACTTAAAGTATAGTATGCAACAGGGAATGGTATATCTTTTGTTAGCTCAATGAAGGACTTCCCGGTCAGATTACATGCTTCTACAAAGCCAAAGATGTTATCATGTTAGGACCTTACATACAAGAAGGATTGTTATCAGATCAAGTTTATAAGATTTCCACTACCTGGCTTAGATAGAGGTGGTTCCATAGGACTACTAGCAGTTTTCTTCTTCTTACCCCTGCAAGTAAGTATTGTATCGATTGTCTTCATCTCATCAACTGCACAGCTAAGCACAACGAGGATAAAAATCATGTTACAGCAACAATTAACCAAGACTGTTGTAATTCAAAATAACTAATAAGAAAAGAGAAAGAACCAAAAACTCACACCAACCTCAAAGCTAAAAGCGGTATAGGATTGCCACAACAAGAATTCAACCGAGCTAGTGATTTAGACTGTGATAAGTACAGAGCAGCATCCAATCCAGGGAGGTATAGCAAGACAACCTTTGGAATGAGAGGCTTATTCTGCAAAAAAAAATATCATTTATACTTTCCACTAAAGCTCAATCATCAATCATCAACACATTACCCAACAAACAAGTTCCAATCTTTTTTTCATACCTTGATAAACACCCAGGAGGGCATATAGCCTTCTGCAAGAACCCATGTGACAAGTCCCTGAACATCCTGTTCAAACCCCCCCACATTATCAATATTCACATTCTCATTAGTCCAAAAAAAAAAAAAAATAGTTAATAACATTTGGAAAACAACTACTTGTAAGTTCAATGTTATGTCCGGAGTATTGAAAACGAGTTCTGGTTTCCCCTGCACAAGAGAGAAGGAGTCTAAATCAGAATAAACCAATCAAAATCAAAATCATAAGAAGAAGAAGTTTGATGATTGGTTACTTCCGGTCCATATATATCGAAGAAACCGTTGCTCTTCTCGCTACCGTCGTCGGCGCTTTCTCCACCATCTAGATTGTCTCCCACGACGTCGCGCTTCCGCTTCAAAGATGACGTCATCTTTGAGATGGGGAGAAGCTTTCACCGAGAGAGATAGAGAGATTGACACAAAGCACTTCCGTTAGTCGCCTAACACCGTGGTCACTCGTACTTTCAGCCGCCGGACCAATCTTGAAGAGGGGGGTTTTCTTAACCTTCGGTCGTTAATAAAATACCAAAGCAACCTTTTGTTTTTTCAATAATCACCCTTCTCTTAAAAATATTTTTACTAGAGTAATTTTTTAAATAAGTAATATCATAATATTTTGAACTCAATTTTTAATCAATTAATCAAATTATTAAAACTAGGTGATTGATCAGAGACGCAGAAATGGATGTTTAGGAGAAAAAAAAAACTAAATTATAATAGTACACTAAATATTGATCTTTAAGTTAGTTTCATATAATGATAGCTAAGGTTGTTGTTTATAAATTATTGAGTTGTGATGTTTTAGTGTACTTACTTTTGCAAAATATTCAACTTTTTATAATATCTGTTTCAAAAACTTTAATTTTTTTTTTGTCTAGTTAGTTTCTATCATTTATGTGATTATTTGATTACAGTTTCATGTATTGTTTATTTTAGTTTATTATTGGGGTTTGTGAATTTTTGAAAACCACAAACCTCTTATAATTTTTTTTTAAAAATATTGGTTAAACCAATCTAAAATTGAATTATCTAAAATATATCACTACATTAAAAAGCTATTAATTGAAGTAAAGACTTATCATTTTAATACAGTTGTTAATCTAAAATACTCAAATGTTTTTTTTATTTTTTAAACACATAAACATAAATTCAGTTAAAACTACTTAACATTTTAGAAAACTTACTTGGAAAAAATATATATTTAATTTTATTTTGTGAATATAATACTAAATGGAAATTGTAAGTTTCGAAAAAAAAGAAGAAGAAAAATTGTAGGTTTCGCATTCTAAATAGAAACTTTGTTTCTGGCAAAATAACAAATATCATAGGTTTTGAAATTTATTAACCAACCATAGTATATGTTATAACGATGGTTCAATAATATGTGTAATTGGGTTTTCTAACAAAAATGATGGGTGAGAGTTTTTACATGGAAAATATATGTTTTTTTAGAATAAGATAGAATCTTAGACATTGAAATACTTATGTTGTTGATTTAGACTTAAAATAATTATTTTTACATCCATATATTAATATTAAGATTTAGAATATTTAAGTAAAACTAAAACTATTATTTTAGATATTTCAATTTTATTTTAAATAAAATTAATTAATAGTAATAGATGGGTTTCTAACTAACAATCAAATTTTATGGAGAAACTGATTTGACCAATGTGATTTAGGAAAAACTATGATATTTTATAAATTTTAGGTTTTGAAAAAAAATTGTTTTACTTAAACCACTATTTTAAATATAATAGAAGTATATATATATATATATATATATATATATATGTGTGTGTGTGTGTGTGTATTCTATATCAAATATGTTTCCTTATATATATATATATGTGTATATAATTGGTATTTATTAAATTACATGTTTTGAATACAAAATGCCACATATATTTATATGAAATATATTTTCATTATGATAATAAGGTGATTTAGAAACAAATATTAACAAAAATATCAAATAAAGATATTAATAAATATATTTTAATAATTAGCTCAATTCATTAAGTTTTAATAGACCATTAAAAATCAACATGACAATTGACAATGACACATAGAAAACTTAATTCTCAAATAATATTATAGAGATTTAATCACAATTTAATTCAAAACTAGAAAATTTTACTAGTTTAACAAGCATTCATTTATTTAAAATGTTGTATTCTAAAACAAATGTTTTTTTATTAATTTCACCCGAAAATTATAACATTGATAAATCAAGTTTTCCCGCCAAAACTGTAAAATCGTGTTTTCTCGCCAAAATCGCAAAATCGAGTTTCCGCAAAAATCGCAAAATCGAGTTTTCTTGCCAAAAAACCGCAAAATCAAGTTTTTCCGTCAAAACCGCAAAATCGAGTTTTTCCGCCAAAACCGTAAATTTTTCCCGCCAAAACCGCAAGATTGAGTTTTTCCTGAAAAAGCGCAAAATCGAGTTTTCTTGCTAAAACTGCAAAATCGAGCTTTCCCGCCAAAACCTCAAAATCGTGTTTTCCCCCCAAATCTGCAAAATCGAATTTCTCGCAAAAATCGCAAAATCGAGTTTTTTCGTCAAAATCGAGTTTTTCCGCCAAAATCGCAAAATCAGGTTTTTCAGCCAAAATCGAAAAATCGAGTTTTCCCACCAAAAGTGCAAAATTGAGTTTTCCCGCCAAAACCGTAAAATCGAGTTTTTCGCTAAAACCGTAAAATCCATTTTTCCGTCAAAAACTGCAAACTCATGTTTTTCCTCCAAAACTATTAATATCGTGATTTTCACAAAAATAATATTTTATTTAATAATTATTCATTATTTATATAATCCATAATAACTATTTTAAAATATAAAATTATTGTTCATGAATTAACCATTAAAAACCATTAACTCATTAAAATAAATGAATTATCGATTGATCCAATCTATTTGTCAAATAAATTAGTTTTATCAATTACCCATATAAGCATAAAACCATTTGGGTATAGTTTGGTTTAAGTTGGTTTATCTATTTTGACACCTCTGGATCTGCCTAATAAGGTTAGTTTTTTTTTTCTAATATATGGTTTTTTTTATTAATATATAGATTCAAATCTACATAATGTATCTTGTTGATAAATAAATTAAAAACTTAACAAAACAACACACTAAAAGTTTTATTCATGCCAGTTTATATATACATCATTCTCCAAAATTTTATTAATTTATTTTACGTTATTTCTTATTCTTACAAATTTACGTAGTTATTACATGATCAAAAATCTCAAACAAAATCGTTTTCCCCCCCAAAAACTTCTAACAAGTTTTAATCGACTGTGGTCAAAGAAAAATACATGATAGAATACAAAATAATTTAGTCCAATACAACTGTTTACGCGCCTGGAAACGTTTATATGATTAAGGGTAAAGATCGATCTTAAGGTCAAAAACACGATTAGTACCAATAAAGATGCATTGATGCAAAACATGATCTTACTCAGGCCTGATCTTACTGCTCCTGACGCAGAGAATGCTGGAAGTATATGATCTGGAGTTTTTTTCTTGTTAGGTAGTTAATAGAACCAGTATATTTTGCTTCCCCGTCCTGAAATTAAATCTACAACTCTTGAAAACCGTACCACTTTCGTGACACCTAATACTACAAACATAAACCATGGTATCCAGAGAGAGCCGTGCGAACATATATGATTAACATAAGCGATTTAAAATAATATACCCACTTTTTTTAAGCTAGCTACTAAGTAACGAAAGTAATAAAACTAACAAACAAAATATTCATTTTAATTACATTTTAATATTCTCTTGCATTTAATCTTTAGAATCTTATATCGATAGCACTATAGTATTGTTTGTAATTTTTATTTTGTTATGAGTACTAAAACTGTTAAAACGCACGTAAGCATATATAAGACTACATTAACAACCAGCCCTGTATAATTCTCCTTTTCACCTAAGCCCATATTAAACTTATCTAAATCAATGTATGTGGACTTCTTTAGTTATTTAGATTAGAGTAATAAAGTTAATAAAGTATATTAACAAAAAACTATAACTAACAAAAAGATGCCCTATTATTTTTCAAAAAAGTGGTTGCCGTAGGCGAAAGCCTCATTTTCTATAACTGAGGCACGGCCTGTATCCAGTCATACTCAAGTCAGTTTCAAATTGCTTTTATTTGGGTCCAAATTCAATGTGAAGCGGGTGTAGAGTTACCATATACGAACAAATTTTAAGAGAGAGGACGTTTGTTGCTCAAAAAGAAAAAGAGAGCATGAGGACTTGCTACCGAGGAATACACACCATCTCTCTTTGCCTTTTTGCTAGGAGCGGAACAAAAGGGAAAACATGTATCAAGGTAACTTCCGAAAAGAGATGGTGTGTGTTAAATATAAGTTGGTTTAGATGGCTCACTCTCAGTTGTATGTCGGTTCAATTTGACAAAATCAATACTATTAAAACATAAGATTTTTTTTTTTTGAGGTGCCATACTTTTTTAAAAGTATTTACAGATTTTTGCCACTGCATTATTTAAAACCTAGGGTTTTTATTAAAATCTCAAATAAATCTTTTTAATTATAACAAAATCTATTTAATCTAACAATATTTAATTTTAAACTTTTTAAATAATCAATTGACAATGGATACTCATATTTTAACTAATCCTTAATTTTAGGATTGATTTGTTTGTTATATTATTTTCATTTATTTTGAAAGCTTAAAAATAATTTTAGCATCTGAAATTAATTTATAATTACAAAATACGTGAAAATATATTTTCAACATTTTTAATTATTTATATGTGTTGTAATTATCTTTTAAATTACTACATAAATGTTAATTTTTAATTTAAAACAAAAAGTACAAAGAACTTATTTGATAAATAAATTTGTAAACTTCAAACATACTATTTAACAGCTACTCATAATACTGATACATATTAAAAATCATATAAATAATTATTCTCTAAATCAATATGACATTAGTTTGCTAAATATATTTCATAAATTTTAAATAGTTTTAAAATCAATATTTAAAATATCTAAATAAAATTAAATTTCCAAAATCAATCTATAATTAATGAGTACAGTTTTTTCAGTTATTATTTACAGGGTTTTCCATTAAACATGTAAAATATTTTTAAGTACAAAAGGGTCTTACAAATACATTTTTCATTTCTATTGTGATCTAAAAACGAGTTAATAATTTTATCAGAAAAAATCAATACTATTAAAACACAAGATACTTTTTTAAAACCATCTTGAAGTTTTGAAGTATTTATAACTCCATGGTATTGATATATATTTAATCTATATTTTTTATTTAAATCAAAACTAAATCTATTTAATCTTAACCAAATCTACTTAATCTAACAATAGAATCTCATATTTATACTAGCCCTTAATTTTAGGATGAAATTGTTTATTATATATTTTTATTTTATTTTATAAACATAAAAATATTTCAATATATTTGAAATATACGAAATTAAATTATTATTATTAGAAAATGTGAAAATATTAATATCTTAAAATATTTATGTATTGCAATTATCATTTAAAATGGCCACATAAATGTTAATTCTTATGTTATCTGATTTTCATTTTGGTTTTATAATTAACCTTTCAAATATATAGTATAACACTAGCTTTAATTTTGTTTTTTACAAGAAACGACTAAAATTAAAATTGAGATCAATATATATGATTTAGGTAATTTTTAAAAAAAAATCATTTAATTTAATACGGTCACAATTTAAATCATTGTATATTTATTTAATAAAAAGAAAATATTTAAATATTTATGATTTATCAACCATACATCAACATAACTTATATCCCAGACCAAAACTTTAGGATTTATCAATCATACATTAATTTATTAAATATTTTACATAGACATTAAATTTATAAATTAATAAAGCACATAATGTTAAAATATAGTTTAACATTGTTTAAGTGGACTTTTTATAGAAACAAATATTCATATAAACTCATTAAGTTTAACAAGTTTTAAATAGGTTATTCGATTAAAATATTTATTAAATGTGATTCTACTTAAAGTTAGTGAAGACCATATTAACCCATATATATATATAAGATTATTTTTCGAACATTTTTCAAAAAAATTGTTCGGCTTTCAATGCGGGTTGGATTTGATATTGGTTTTTAGATATAACACGTTACGAACCATTCGAATATATAAGTCAGGTCTAATAGAGTATCAAACTTGATTTTTGGGTCAATTACGAATCATGTTTTCTGGATACGAGTATTCTTGATTAATTATATTAGTTAACTATGAAAAAACATAATATGTTGTATACTTTAGAAAAAAGTTTTAAATTAACATCTGAAATGCATATGACACAAGTGTTAGTTATGCAACTTGACATATTTAATATAGTTATCAAAAATTATATTTAACTAATTTTAAGACACAAAAATGATTATAAAAAACAACACTAATATAACTTAATTTTTCAAAAAAAAAATTAAAACAGAAAATACCCGTCCTTTGAAAGGGCGGGTCAAAATCTAATTTCCTCTTAAGTTTTAAAAGGGTTCCTAAACATTTGAATAAGACAACCATTTACAAATGAAAATGAGACTGGCCCAGGGAAAAAAAAAAGAAGACAGTTATACGCTTTGCATAATTATTATTTATTAAATTTCAAATTTGGTTATTACACTAAAACTATCAATCTCCACAGGAGTTTCCTCCAGGACCACCATAATTAAAATAAAAACCGAATCGATTATGTCGGAATATAAATCTCTTACCAATTGTTAGCCCATAGCATTTGGGACTATCCAGAACCACTTCTGTAGGAACATAATTCATTTTATGCTGCTCATAATTGGAATCCAAAACTTCGATATTTGTCAAAAGTGCTGAATCCTCACGGTGATTAACATCCGGAAATTTACCATTACCCATCTCAGGGCTTGAACCAGAACGTGAAGCCTGAACCACACCACCAGCTCCAACCATATTTGCACCATTGTCTAAAAGGTTAAATATCTCTTTTGGCCAATATCCAAGATCTACGTTGGATTCACCTAATCCTAATGCTTCTGTAAGCCACCAGTTTCCTGTGTTTTTGTCCTTCTCACATATATTTAGTAGAGAAAATATTTGTTATCTTTTAAGTCCCGAGTAAGAAAAAATATGTTAAGCAAATTATTTGAAAGGGGGAAATTTACATAGCTAAAAAGTTATAGTCATACCATATCAGTCACTAATTTGATTTTATAAAATTCATGGTTCATAAATATATCCTTCACTACTAAGTGTGAATGACATATGTGAAATAAATATATAAAATTAAGAACAATACCTGATGGATGGAGTAATGCAACCAGACAGTCTCGCCAGCCCGAAAACCAATGGGTTTAAATATGGGAACCTTCTGTGATACTTGAACAAACCCTGAACATGCCATATTGTAACATCCTTTTCCATTTTTACCCTATCAAAATCATATTTTTTGGTAAGATATCAAAAAAGAAAAAAAATAATTTTATGAAAGAGATGAAACCACTACTTTATCAAAATCATATTTATATTTACTTGTTATTTTATTTAAATATACAAGTATAGTATATTGTACACAACTGACAGAAACCAAGAATTTATATCAAATGCACACCTTCCAAAATCCATATGTCCAAGTACGTCCGTCACCAAACAAGCTTGGATTTACCTGTAAAAGACTAGCAATTTTTTAGAACTATCCAGACCATCAAACGGATTAAAGAAAAAAAAACTAAAATAAAATGTAAACTTACCATCCAACCTGCTGAGATAAAATTGACTTGATTATTGGATCCACTGCCTATATATATTTGACTATACGAGGCTTGATCTTTTGCGAGATCTACTGATACTACTTCAAACCAAGCTTCTACGCCACGATATGGACCATTGTGTGACCTTACTCCAGCAATCTACCAAAAGTGAATGTTTATTGTGTGACATATGTCTATATATATTAATATTTAAGATACACATATAAGAAAATATGAGGTGTAAGGTATTAGGAGAAAAATTAATGTTTTACATGTGTTCCAGGACTATCAGCTGTTAGCGGATGGAAATGCTTCTCCTCCAAAACTTGAATGTTGGTGATAAATTCTTTAGTATTTCTCAATACAGGAATGGTTCCCTTTGGGCATGGTATTTTTTGTGTTTGTACTTTGTTTATGCCGATTGGACTTTTTAATTTAGTCCTTGAAAATGATGGTTTCATCTGTCAAAAAAGGTGCATATATAGTCAAGTTAAAATTACATTTAATAAAACTGTATGTTGGAAACCAATTTTTATAACCATGCACCTGGACTGTATGGTTTTTGAGTAAGGGATGATCAAGTCCTGATTGCATATAAATATCTATACAATCGTATGTTACATTTTCACCTATCTGCAAATGAAAAAGGATGTTAATCTCAGTACATGATATAAGAAAAATGATGTTTGACTTAATTATATAGATCAAAATAAGGGAAACATATATCTGTCTAAAGTTTTTGTTCTAAAACTGACCTTGAAAGATATGACAGGCATGGTACTTTGATTGGAATGAACCAAGACTCCTAAGAATAAAAGACGTAAGAGATTCATAATTAGAGCCATCCTGATTCCTTTTTACACCTTTTGTTTTTTTTTTTCGTGTCTTCAAGAAGAATGCTCTGTTAGATATAGTGAACATAATTGGTGGGGGGGGGGGGGGGGTGTCCATAAAGGAAAGACAATGAATGTAAAGAAAAAACATTTTTTTATAATTGGTATAATTTTCAAGAAAATAAAAATGGTGTTAAGTATAAAATCTAAGAAATTGTTAGTCTGACCAGAAAATGTGTAAAGTATAAAATCTTGGAAATTGTAATAAATGTGTTTGACCAAAATAAATGAATGTAAAGACAATGAATGTAAAGAAAAAACATTTTTTTATAATTGGTATAATTTTCAAGAAAATAAAAAATGGTGTTAAGTATAAAATCTAAGAAATTGTTACTCTGACCAGAAAATGTGTAAATTATAAAATCTTGGAAATTGTAATAAATGTGTTTGACCAAAATAAATGGTAGTCAATGAAATATTTGTTGCTACATATTAAGTGGTAACTAGATCATTAGTCAAGTAAAATATCTAGAATTGTTTAGGATCCGATTTTTTTTTCAGTCTGACCCAATAAAAGAAAAACAATCTTTGGAGGAACATTTCCGGCACGTCATGTACCCCAAAAGATGGCATCTTTTATGAAATAGTCTAAGAGATCGATCACTCAAAACAAAAAAAAAAGTGATACCTTACGACAGACGAACTCGGCGAAGGGTGAAGGGACTGAAATGGGAGGAGGTAGTACGATGAATGCAATGAGATTGGTTGGTACGAGAGTGATTGAAATGGGAGGAGGTAATACGAGAGTGATTGAAATGGGAGGAGGTATTACGATAAATACAGTGATATGAGTGGTTTGGTGAATAGGTGATTCTATGTTAATGGCTGGCTATGCACGTATATTGTTTAAAGAAGCTATTGATGGATACGCTAAGAAATGAGCAGTACCTACTAATGAATAGTTAATGACAATATAACTAACATTTATGAGTAATGACAATATATTTCATTTACCAATTTATTTATGAGTCCATATAAATCGAAACACTGATAACGTAGTTTTAGACTTGTCTTCGGAAAGAAAAATGTTCGATTAACTTCATAAAAGAGATCGAAGAAGCTGTTCCAGATAGAGAAAACAGCCATTAAAAACTTAAACTTTCAAATTAAAGCTAAAAAAAACTTCAACTCATGTTTGAGGTAAAAAAATCACCAACTTTCAAATATTGATCATTTTAATCATCATATTTTGTTGACTATACCATTTAAGAAACTCAAATAGTCAACTGTTAAAATCGATTAAAAAAATAAGCACATGTTAATTTTTAAACGACATCATTTTTAAAATTGATTAAAACATTGATCAAACAATTTTTTTCCCGTGTGAAACTCTTAAAACATCACTTTCGCGAAACCATAGTGAAGAAGATGAAGTTGATTTGAGGCTCTGCTTTCGCGACAGAGATATTTAAATATTTTCAAAAGCAAATAGACGTCGTTTGATCAATGTTTTAATCGATTTTTAAAATGATCTCTTTTAGAGAGTTAACATGTGTTTATTTTTCAGTCGGATTTAATAGTTGACTAATCGGATTTCTTAAATGGTCGAGTCAACAAAATATGAAATTTAAAATGACCAGTATTTGAAATTGGTGATTTGTTTTGCTCAAACATGAGTCGAAGGTTTTTTTGGCTTTACTTTGAAAGTTTAGAGTTTTAATGACTGTTTCTCGTTTCAGATATCAGAACTGTTTCTCGTTCCAGATATCAGAAAATATCTGATTAAATTTAAGAAACACAAATCGGAGTATTGTGTTTTTTATTTTATATTATTCATGTATTATGAGCGGAAGTCAAGCAAAAAGAAAAAAAAAATGGTTTTGGGGATGCGATTCACAACGGCTCTGATCCTAGTCTCCCTTTCGTATATGTCAAAATCAACCCACTTGTTGATTATTTCTCTGGTGATTCATACTTTATCCTTTCGCTAACGGCTTCGTTTATAACACAGATCAAATGAATTTAAACTTGTGTTTCTTGTTGTGGAATGGCTTGCTCAAAGAGATCGTTGTAGGTGGATTTTGTAGGTGTTTCATAGCTTTCATGTTTTGTACAAGTATGCATGCCTCTACCAGCCCAATATTAGATATTTATCAAAGGATCACTAATTCACGTTGCTATAACGGAGCCAAAAGCTCATTCTCAATATTTACATTCCCACTAGCTAGTCCAAAAAGAAATTATTATAAGATTTGGAAAACAACTACTTGTAAGTTCAATGTAATGTCCGGAGTGTTGAAAACGAGTTCTGGTTTCGCCTGCACAATTTTGAGCATACAATATAAAACCAATCAATCAAATCAAAATCATAAGGGGCCTGTTCGTTTGGTCGCCGCAGGTTTCAGCGTCGGCGTCGGCGTCGGCGTCAGCGTCAGCGGCTGCGTCAAACTACTTCGGTTGCTGTTCGTTTTGCAGACGCTGACGCTGACGTCGACGTTGCCGCTGCCGCAGATTGTTGTTCGTTTCGTAGACGCATGACATTGACGCTGACGCCGACGCCGATGCAAAAAACAGATAAAATGCTGTTCGTTTGATAGACGCTGCGACTATTTTCATTTATTTATTTTTATTTTTAAAAAATTGTAAAATTATATTTTAAATAAAAAAATGTAGTTTAAATATATTTTCAATGATTGAAACCAAATAAAATGTAGGTAAAATTGTATTTTCAATAAATAAAATGTAGTTTAAATATATTTACATCTATCAAAATATTATACTTAATTGGTAAAAAAGTTTTTGTCAAATATACAAATTTAACAACATTTTTATCATAAATTATAAGCTAAACTAAAACAAAATAATATACCAAAATATATCACAAAAGAAAAGCTAACTAAAACATCAAGTCTTAAAATTCTCTAATGAATTAGAGTGAAAGTAAAGTAATATTTTAAAGCATCTCTAATGAATTTTTTAAAAATTGTTTTCAATTTAAATTTAAATACAATTATACAAAATATCATTATCTAACCATAATTATCTTAAAATTATAAAAAATCTTACAAAAATTTAAAAGTAAAATTATCTGGTTTGTTTTTTTTTTCATAATTTAAAAATGCCCAACTCAATGAATGGGTTTAGTATATAACCAGATACAAAAGCTATGCCCCAAAGGTCTCGTATATAAATCTCACCGACCCATCTCTCTGTCTCAATATATTCTCTCTCTCTCCCTCTCTCCCCACGACTCTCTATGTGTTGGCAAAATTGTAAGTCACCAGAGAACAGAACAGAGAGCTGGACTCTGACTTTGTACCACAAAAGGTAAAAATATTGAAACTTCTTGTGGAGAAGCTTCTTCAGCAACGTCCCCAAGATCCATGAAGAAGATGAATTGATCCAGTTTCAAATTCAACAACATGTTCCTGTAAACAACAAAGACCATTCAGTCCCACATAGTGAAAAAGAACACAATCCCTAATCACATAAAACACTCAGGAACATGTCTTAACATTCCCTGCAGTGAAGACAAATATTCATGACTTGTAATCATCACCATTCGCATGAATAACCAGTATACATCAACAAAGCATATAGTATAACACTACTAAGCTTATTTATTCTTAACTAGGATAGATTTTTCGAAAACCAAAAGAACAATTGAACCAACAAACAAGTAACTTAGGGATGTTAATCTCTATCCTATCCACATCACAGTCTTACGTTGTATCACAAATGAAACTCGATCTAAAACTCTAAGGAGACAGACACTGAGTATAAATACAAGAACACAAACTAAAAGCATCAAGTACCATACCAAGTCACAAAACTAAAACTCTTCATTACCGATGAACCAAAGCTAAGCAAGTTACACATGATCAAAAGACCACAACTTTATGAATCACAGAACACAAAAAATGGGTTTGTAAGTAGAGGAACCTTAAGAGAGAGTGAGAGACAGACGAAGCTTGGGAGAGCTTGATACACAGACAAAGATGCTATGGAGAAGCCTGAGAGCTGAGAGGCCTGAGACAAATCAAGCACACAACACATTCATCAACATGATCTGTAATAAAAATCTAAAACACAGAAAAAAAAACCACTGAGAGCTTGAGAGGTCTGAGACGACAGAGGAACAGTCTGAGCAAGCTGGTGAGAAGCAACAGTATTCTGAGCTTCAGAGTGTGAGCTTGAGATGAGAGAGCCTTCACTATCTAGAAACAGATACCCTGCAAAGAAGGTTCAATGATACAAGATTAAAATGAGAACTTGAAGTTTATGACTTGAAAACAAGCAACAGTATAGTATAATCAAACAAATCAAACACACAACATTCATTTGTTTTTCACGAACATAAAAAAAAATAAGCCGTGAAAACAAGCACATCAGAACACAAAAGCATCAGACTCATGAACCAGAGCATCAGACAGTTTACAGTGCCGTATAATCATGAACCAGAGCATCAGACTCAAACAAGATCAGATCATATTGTTCTACGTAGTAGCCATTTGATAACTTACCAGAAACAGAGTGAGCTTGGGCGAGCTTCAGTGAGAGAAGCTTGGGAGATGCTATGGAGGAACAGGGACAGTCTGAGCAAGCTGAGAGAGCCTGAGACAAAGCAAACACACAACACATTCACCAACATGATCTTGTCTTAGAAACAAAAATAATCATCAAAATCAGTCTCAAGAACTCATTTAAACAACAAAAAATAAAACAGAGAAACCCATCTTACGCTTCAAGAGTTCTCAAGTAATAACACCCAAGTAATACTCAAATCAACAAAGCTCGAAGATGGGTTCCAGAATCAAAATACACAGACAGCAGCAGAGCTGATTAAACAACAAAGCAACAACAACAAACGCATCAAAATCTCAAAGACACAGACTTTTGAATAGCAAAAACGAACCCATTTAAGCTCGAGATCGAGATGGATGGAAGAGATGGGTTTGGTCAAGCTCGAGATGCTATGGAGACGAGAGCTTCGAGCAGGGATCGAGATCGAGAGCGAGTTTTGGAGAAGAGAGTTTGGTCAAGCTCGAGATGCTATGCGGCGTCAATGAGGAGACGCAGAGTTTAGCTTTAGGTATTTTTAGTAATTAAGAAATTAAGTTAAGGGTAAAAAGGTAAATTACTTAAGTAGACGCAGAGTTTAAGTCGCGACCGCTGCTTTTTCCGGCGTCTAGCGTTTTTTGCTGCGTTCGGACGCAGACGCAGACGCAGGTACCGGCGGCGATGAAACGAACAAGCGTCAATGAAAAATATAGCCGCAGCCGCAGCCGCAGGTACGTGCGGCGACCAAACGAACAGCACCAAGAAGCTTTTAAGGTAAAGGTGTTTGTTTACTTCCCGGTCCATATATATCGAAGAAACCGTTGCTCTTATCAATATCGTTGTCGGCGCTTTCTCCACCATCGAGATTGTCTTCTACGACGTTGCGCTTCCGCTTCAAAGATGACGTCATCTTTGAGATGGGGAGAAGCTTTCACCGAGAGAGATAGAGAGAGGGAGATTGACGCAAAGCACTTCCTCTAGTCGCCTAACACCGTGGTCACCCTTACTTTCAGCCGCCGGACCAAATCTTGAAGGTTTTTTTCTTAACCTTCGGTCGTTAACAAAATACTAAAGCAACCTTTATTTTTTTTAATAATAATCACTCTTCGCTTAAAAATACTTGTACTACAGTATTTTTTTAAAAAATAAATAACATCATAATATTTTGAACTCAATTTTTAATCAAATTATTGAAATTAGGTGACTGTTCATTGACGCAGAAATGAATGTTTAGGAAGAAAAAAAAACTAAATTACAATAGTCACTAGTATTATTTTTAATTTAGTTTAATATAATGATAGCTAAGGTTTTTGTTTATAAATTATTGAGTTGTGATGTTTTAGTGTACTGAATTTTTCAAAATATTCAACTTTGTTATAATATCTGTTTCAAAAACATTAATATAATTTTACTTTTGTGTAGTTAGTTTCTATCATTTATATGATTATTTAATTATAGATTCATATATTGTTTATTTTAGTTATTATCCGGGTTTGCAAATTTTTAAATAAGGCACCATTTACAAATGAAAATGAGACTAGCCCGGAGAAAAAAAATAAAGAAGACAGTTATACGCTTTTCAAAATTATTATTTATTAAATTTCAAATTTGATTATTACACTAAAAATATCAAACTCCACAGGAGTTCCCTCCAGGACCACCATAATTTAAATAGAAACCAAATCGATTATGTCGGAATATAAATCGCTTACCGATTGTTAGCCCATAGCATTTGGGACTATCCAAAACCACTTCTGTAGAAACATAATTCAATTTATGTTGTTCATAATTGGAATCCATAACTTCGATATTTGTCAAAAGTGCTGAATCCTCACGGTGATTAACATCAGGAAATTTACCATTACCCATCTCAGGGCTTGAACCAGAACGTGAAGCCTGAACCACACCACCAGCTCCAACCATATTTGCACCATTGTCTAAAAGGTTAAATATCTCTTTGGGACAATATCCAAGATATACGTTGGATTCACCTAATCCTAGTGCTTCTGTAAGCCACCAGTTTCCTGTGTTTTTGTTCTTCTCACATATAATGTAGAAAAAAATATTTGTTAACTTTTAAGACTCGCAGTAAGAAAAAATGTTTTAAACAAATTATTCGAAAGGGGGAATTTACATACCTAAAAAGTTAGTCATACCATATCAAGTCACTAATTTGATTTTACAAAATTCATGATTCATAAATATATCCTTCACTACTAAGTGGGAATGACATATGTGAAATAAATATATAAATTAAGAAAAATACCTGATGGATGGAGTAATGCAACCAGACAGTCTAGCCAGCCCGACCACCAATGGGTTTAAATATGAGAACCTTCTGTGATACTTGAACAAACCCTGAACATGCCATATTGTAACATCCCTTTCCATCTTTACCCTATCAAAATCATATTTTTGGTAAGATATCAAAAAGTAATATTTATATTTTCATCAAAGAGATGAAACCACATGTTATTTTATTCAAATATACAAGTATAGTATATTGTCTACACAACTGACAGAAACCAAGAATTTATATCACATGCACACCTTCCAAAATCCATATGTCCAAGTCCGTCCGTCACCAAACAAGCTTGGATTTACCTGTAAAAGACTACCAACACTTTAGAACTATCCAGACCATCAAACATATTAAGGAAAAAAAATTAAAATAAAATCTAAACTTACCATCCAACCTGCTGAGATAAAATTGACTTCATTATTGGATCCACTGCCTATATATATTTGACTATACGAGGCTTGATCTTTTGCGAGATCTACTGATACCACTTCAAACCAAGCTTCTACGCCACGATATGGACCATTGTGTGACCTTACTCCAGCAATCTACCAAAAGTGAATGTTTATTGTGCGACATGTCTATATATATATTAATATTTAAAATATACATATAATAAAATATGAGGTGTGAGGTATTAGGAGGAAAGTGGATGTTTTACATGTGTTCTAGGACTATCAGCTGTTAGCGGATGGAAATGCTTCTCCTCCAAAGCTTGAGCGTTGGTGATAAATTCTTTAGTATTTCTCAATACAGGAATGGTTTCCTCTGGACATGGTATTTTTTGTTTTCGTACTATGTTTATGTCGATTGGACCTTTTAATTTAGTCCTTGAAAATGATGGTTTCATCTTTCAAAAAGGTGCATATATAGTCAAGTTAAAATTACATTTAATAAAAATGAATTTTGGAAACCAAATTTTATAACCATGCACCTGGATCGTGTGATTTTTGAGTAAGGGATGATGAAGTCCTGATTGCATATAAATATCTATAGAATCGTATGTTACATTTTCACCTATCTGCAAATGAAAAAGGATGTTAATCTCAGTACATGATATAAGAAAAAGGATGCTTGACTTAATTATATAGATCAAAATTAGGGAAACATATATATGTCTAAAGTTTTTGTTCTAAAACTGACCCTGAAAGATATGAGAGGCATGTTACTTTGATTGCAATGAACCAAGACTCCTAAGAATAAAAGAGGTAAGAAATTCATAATTAGAGCCATCCTGATTCTTTTTTACACCTTTTGTTTTTTCGTGTCTTCAAGAAGAATGCTCTGTTAGATATAGTGAACATAATTGGGGGGGGGGGGGGGTTGATTGTCCATAAAGGAAAGACTATGAATGTAAAGAAAAACATTTTTTATAATTGGTATAAATTTCTAGAAAATAAAAAATGGTGTTAAGTATAAAATCTAAGAAATTGTCACTCTGACCAGAAAATGTGTAAGGTATAAAATCTTGGAAATTGTAATAAGTGTGTTTGACCAAAATAAATGGTAGTCAATGAAATATTTGTTGCTACATATTAAGTAATAACTAGATCATTAGTCAAGTAAAATATTCAGATTGTCCATTCCCAAATTCAGCAAAAAGACAATTTTGTTCTATAATATTCTACAAAAAAAGGAAAGACAATGAATATAAAGAAAAACATTTTTTATAATTGGTATAACTTTCTAAAAAATAAAAAATGGTGTTAAATATAAAATCTAAGAAAATGTTACTCTGACCAGAAAATGTGTACAAGTATAAATTCTTGGAAATTGTAATAAATGTGTTTGACCAAAAATTGGTTTTGGGGATGCGATTCACAACGGCTCTGATCTTAGTTTCCTTTTTGTATATGACTTTGATTGGTAGAACATTAGCATTAACAATATTAGTTAGAAAAATATTTAAAAAATTATTTACTAAATGTCAATGTTCTCCAAATGCTCTCTGGCAAATGCTCACATAAGAAATATTTGGAAAAGTATTTGCATTTATAATTTATAAATTTAAGAAAAAATATAATTAGCTCATTTATATGATTTAATAATATCATAAAACTATTTTTATATACAGAAAATGAAATTTTGATTTCTAAAATAAATTAGTAATAGAAATATTTTTTAAATTTTTTACAATTAATATAAAATATAATTATATATATATATATATTTTTTTTTGTCAACCATTTTACAGACTCATGTGGACTCTGTAAACCAAACTAGGTGCTCTGTATCCATATGGACAGTAAACGACGTCTGTTGCCTCACAGTGCGTGCTAAGCGATCCGCCATGTTGTTATGCATCCGTGATATATGAATAATCTCTGAGCTGTTAAAACTTCTCTTCAGACTCTTGATGTCTTCTAAGTAGCTTGCGAAAGCCGGCCATTCTTCTGGTTCCGAAACCATCTTCACCAATTGAGAACAATCCGTTGCAAATGTAACATTATATTGCCTTAAATTCTTCATACATTCCATCGCCCATATAAGGGCTTCGATTTCCGTATGTAACGAAGATTGACTAGCCCTTGTATTCCTTGCTCCCAATAACCCTTCAAAGCCTTCCAAGGTACTATACCATTCTTGCCCTGAAAAAATATCTTTTGTTTTCCATGATCCATCCGTGAAACACCATCGTCCCGATCTAATCGGCAAAACAGTATCAGCCGTGTGTGTAACCTGATTTTGCGTCTGAACGATTTCCTGTTGAGCTTCCGTCCAAAGTAAAGACTCAATCATAGCTCTTTGAAGAGTCTCCCGCGGATCCATATCCAAATTACTAAATACTTTGTTATTTCGTCCTTTCCATATATACCAAAGTATCCATGCGAAATGATGATCTTCCATTGTTGGCTTCCAGAATAAATAATCCATGTTCGCAAACAAAAATTGTCCTGAAAAGTTATCTAGATGCGTTGGAATCATTGATAGCGCCCAAACCTGGACTGCCGGTGGGCATTCAAAGAAAACATGATTTATAGATTCATCTGATGCTCCACATCTATCACACCGTATATCTCCTTGAATACCCCTTACCTTGAGATTTTTCTTTACTGCTATACATCCCGACAAAAGTTGCCATAGAAAGTGTTTCATCTTTGGAGGACAACGTACTTTCCAACAATTAGCTTTAAGATCAGTGACCGTGGGTCCAAATTCTACTGCCCCTCGTTCTTTATCTGGATATGTTCTCTCCACTTGATATCCTGATTTAACCGTGTATTTTCCATTTTTTTGTAAAATACCAGCCATCCCTATCCATTGTTTGTGTTCTGCTTAGGGGAATACTCTCGACAATTTTAACATCCTCGGGGTCCATTATTTCCTGGAGAGCCTGTAAGTTCCATGTTCGCGAGGTTTCATCAATGAGAGAATCAACCATAAGATCCAGTAAGAGAATATTCTGTTTTTTATTTGCTGGTCTCGGGCGAGTGGTTGGGAGCCATGGATCATTCCATACTGATATGGATGTCCCTGATCCCACCCTTTTGATTAGTCCTTTGCTAACCAGAGATCTAGCAGAGATTATACTACGCCACCCATATGAGGACGCGTACGATCTGATCGGTTTCAGGGGTGAAGCATTCCTGAAATATCGACCTTTAAAGACTCAAGAAAATAGAGTATTGTGTTTCTCTATTAATCTACATAGCTGCTTACCAAGCATAGCTGTGTTAAAATCCGTAAAATCCCTAAAACCGAGCCCTCCATCATCCTTATTCACACAGACTTTATCCCATGACTTCCAGTGTAGTCCTTTTGTATCACCACTAGGACTCCACCAGAATTGTGCTACTGCACTAGTAAGCTTTTTCGCCACTGTCTTTGGTATCCGGTAACAAGACATAATATGGTTAGGCAGAGCCGTTACCACCGATTTTATAATTATATTTTATTAAATTAATTATATAAATTATTTTTTGAATTAATTATATAAATTAAATTAGATTTGTTAATTATATAAAATATATAAATTAATTACAAAAAATAATATAAATTATATAATTAATTATATAAACTATATTATATATGAATTATATTTTAAATAATTATATAAATTATATTATATTTGAAAATATAATACAATTAAATTAATCATATAAATTATATGATACTTTGAATGCAAAATACTATTTTTTTAAAATTGATATTTTAACTGTAAAATTTATTAATTAAAATAATATTTTCTATATAAACATAATTTTGAAATTAGTAACTTTTTTTTTGATCAACTGCATATATAAAAAAAATTAGTAAATAAAATACCAAATTATATATCTTTTATATAATATAATATATATAGTAAAATATATATATATATATATATATATATATATATATATATATTTTTAAAATATTTTCACTATAAATAAATATATATTATATACTAAATTTTAATAATAATTTTATATAGTGTGTTCATACTGCTCTACCAAATCAATCCATTAAACAGTTTTCAAAATCATATAACTTCTAATTTTGTTGCATATTGGCATATTGCTACTGCTTTGTCATTTGTTTTTCCAATCATGGCCAAAATCAACTCACTTGTTAATTGTTTCTCTGGTGATTCATACTTTATCCTTTCGCTAGCGATTTCATTTATAACACAGATCAAATGAATTTAAACTTGTGTTTCTTGTTGTGGAATGGTTTGCTCAAAGAGATCTTTGTAAGTGGATTTTGTTGGTGTTTCATAGCTCTCATGTTTTGTACAAGTATGCATGTTTCTACCAGCCCAATATTAGATATTTATCAAAGGATCACTAATTCATGTTGCTATAACGGAACCAAAAGCTCATCATCAATATTTGCATTCTCACTAGTCCAAAAAGAAATTATTATAAGATTTGGAAAAAACTACTTGTAAGTTCAATGTAATGTCCGGAGTGTTGAAAACGAGTTCTGGTTTCGCCTGCACAATATTTAGCATACAATATAAAACCAATCAAAATCAAAATAAAAATCATAAGAATAAGCTTTTAAGGTAAAGGTGTGTGTTTATTTCCGGTCCATATATATCGAAGAAACCGCTGCTCTTATCAATACTGTCGTCGGCGCTTTCTCCACCATCAAGATTGTCTTCCATGACGTTGTGCTTCCGCTTCAAAGAAGCATTCTGAGAGAGAGAGAGAGAGAGAGAGAGAGAGAGAGAGAGAGAGAGAGAGAGAGAGAGAGAGAGAGAGAGAGAGAGAGAGAGAGAGAGAGAGAGAGAGAGAGAGAGAGAGAGAGAGAGAGAGAGAGAGAGAAAACACTTCCTCTAGCCGCCGGCGGACCAAATCTTGAAGGTTTTTTTCTTAACCTTTGGTCGTTAATAAAATATCAAAACAACCTTTATTTATTTTTTTAAAATTTTCACTAAAATATATTTATCAAATAACAACACAGTATATATAAGAATTATCTTTTTATTTAAAATTCGATTTTGGATAATTCTTACTATGAATTTTAATCAATTATCTAATCAAAAATTTAAAAATTCGTTTTTATTTTTTGATTAATTTATATAAAATTATACTAATTACTAATTAAAATTTTATTATGAGAAATTATTATTTATGTTTTAGTTGTGTTTTTTTAATTTTTAACTTATTATTTAAAGATATTTTTTGGATAACAACACAATATATATATACAAGAATTATCTTTTTATTTTAAAATATATTTTTAATTTTGGATAACTCTTATTATTATTATTAATCACTTATCTATCAAAAAAATTTAAATTCGTTTTTTTTTTTATTTTCACTACTTAAAAAAAAATAATCATTAAGATTGATATCGATATTAGCCGCTCTAACTGTTAATGTGATAGCTCCATTACGAAAAAATCACTTCGCAAATAATAGTATAGATTGATTATTGAAATTAGGTGATCGTTCATTGACGCAGAAATGAATGTTTAGGAAGAAAAAAAAACTAAATTACAATAGTCACTATACTAATTTTTAATTTAGTTTCATATAATGATAGCTAAGGTTGTTGTTTAAAAATTATTGAGTTGTGATATTTTTAGTGTACTGAAATTTTCAAAATATTCAACTTTGTTATAATATCTGTTTCAAAAACATTAATTCAATTTTACTTTTGTGCAGTTAGTTTATATCATTTATATGATTATTTAATTATAGTTTCATGTATTGAATATTTTAGTTTATTATTGGGGTTTCCGAATTTTTGAAAACCACAAGCCCCTTATAAAATTTACAAACTAAAAAAATTGGAACTTTTTTAAAAATATGGCTAAACCAATCTAAAGTTGCATTATCTAAAATATAGCACTACATTAAAAAGCTATTAATTGAAGTAAATATTTATCATTTTAATAAAGTTGTTAATCTAAACTACTCAAATGTTTTTTATTTTAAAAAAATAAGCATAAATTCAGTTAAAACTACTTAACATTTTAGAAAACTTATTTGTAAACAATATATTTAAATTTATTTTATGAATATAATACTAAATGGAAATTGTAGGTTTTGCATTCTAAATTTTGTTTCTGGCAAAGTAACAAATATCATAGGTTTTGAAACTTATTAACCAACTATATTATATGTTATAACGGTGGTTCAATATTTCTAACAAAAATGATGGGTGAGTACAGCTTGAGGGTTTTTGTATTTTCTGTGTGAAGTCTCTTGGTAGGGAAGAAGATAAAGAGGGGAAAAAACTTGACCAATGTTAGTCTGACTTCCTAAAATTAACCTGATAATAGAGCGAGAGATTGGTGAAGAAAGAGACCAAGATGAAGTGAAGATCTAGAGTGCAAGAACATTGCTTTAGTCTATGTGGACTCTCATTATAACTCCATCCAGCTAGAAAGTGCAAATTAACATTAATTATTATAATATTATAGAGAAGATGTGTTTTTAAATACCAAACTATCTCAAATTCTCTAAGCAAAAAAAAAAAAAATACAAACATTTCGTTAGGCCAAATAAATCACAAAGTTATATTAACTGAGCTATGTTAGATACACCTTTGGTCAACAAAATTTGTCGTTAGATCTCCATCTAATATTCCGTTTGTTGATATGACGTCGTTTGAGAATAGACCAAAAAGCTAAAATTCCAAATTCCATCTAATAATCTCCTATCTAAACTAATTCACTTAGCTGTAAGTTTAGCTGTATGTTCTCCTGATCTCTTCACCAATTTCCTTAGCTGTAAGCTTAGGATTCACCCTAAACCTTTCCGTGAACAGCTGCGCAATTGATGAAGGCTTCAACATATTCGTGTAACCAGAACGCATACACGCGTGTTCATTAACATAGACCTTTATCTGCAGTTTATGTTTCCGCTTCTCATACGAACAATACACTCTCCAAGGACAATCATACTCAGTGTCAGAAAAAACAGTGCTAAGCTTCATTTGTGTTGATATGTAAAGCTTTATATCATATCTTGTTTTCAGAGAATATCTAAGAAGAGCTTGCTTGAACTCTGATGCAGATGAAAACGTCTTCTCCAACGCTAAAGACCGCATCGGCTGATGCTGCATCCTCACAAGCTTCCCTTCGCGCATCTTCTTCCTCATCATCAGATGATACATGATCAGGTATATTATCCTCATTCCAGCAATCATCATCTCCACTCTCATCGTTCTCGTCTCCATCATTATCTGCAACATCTTCAAAGCGGGATGAGAAAACTTCTCAAGCTTATTCCTCTGGTTGTACGCCACATCCTTCTTCCTCTGAAACCTCATTTCCATCTTCTTCTTCGATCTCATCACCAGGATCATCAACAATAGCCTCACAATCATCACCGGGTTCACACTCTTCTACATCACAACCTTTAAATAGACCCGAACCTATTTCATCACCATCAACAACAGGTTGAGGTTCAGGGTTCTACAGTGAGTCGAGAAAGAAAGAAGAGTACTTGTAAATCCAACGTCCTGTTTTTGATTTTTTAGGTTTTTGTTCTATTCTCATAACGATACCACATCATTAACCGTTAACATCACGGAGGTTAGATGACAAATTAAATTGAGATAACGTGTACTCAGTATATCTCAATAATTAAAACGTTGTGATTTATTTGGCCTAGTGAAAAGAATGTATTTTCTTAGAGGATTTGAGATAGTTTGGTATTTAAATACACATTTTCTAATATTATATATATATATATATATATATATAATATGTATATTATATTGTAAGGACAATTACATTTAATGTTAATTACATTTTTGGTACAATTTTTAAAATATGCTAATAAATCATATATTACATTAATGTTAAATTACATTTTTGAATTTTTTTTAGAATAAGGTAATAACTCATAAATCATCATTAAATTAAATATATTCAAAAATGGCATTAAATTTTTTGAAATATCATTTAATTATATATTTTTAAATTTTACAATTTTAGAACTAAAGTTTTCAAAATGTATATTTTTTTCTAAAATTATTAAAATTTAATCTTAAAACTTTTAATTTTCTTATATATCTACAAATTTCATAAATATTGTTTAATTTTAATTTTTGATAAGTATGCAATTTTTACAAATTTATTTGATATATTAACTAAAATAAATAGATACATAAATCTATCTAAGATTATAATTTTAAATATATACATGCATATTATTAAATATAATTTAAAATAAACAACATTACTTTTAACTTAATTTTGTGTTTAATAAAATCTAATTTATATTTAAATATTGATAAAAAATAAATATACAATATTAATAAAAAGTATTTTTAAATATAATTTATACTTATCTGTTAAAAAATATTTAATTTTTTTTCATTGTACATGGTGCAAAAAAAGGGAGAATTTAACAATTACATTCTGTTTGGTACCACTTTTCACTTTTACCACAATTCTAATGTCATTTTCACAAATACACTTTCATTAGTAGATAAATGACAAAAATAGCCTTCTCACAAATCTATCGTAATTTCCAATCTTTTTTTTCTCGAGAGAGAAAGCTTCTAGGCCGATGGGTGATGACGGCGACGGCAACGTGATGATGGAGACGAGACGGCGAAGAGATAATCAGAACTGTTGTTTCCTCTTCGATTTCACCGACGCGAGCAAGAACAACGCGAGAGAGAAGGAGATCAAGAGGCAGAGGCTGATGGATTTTCATACCATCTGGATCTAGTAAGATCATATTTCCTTTATTTCCTAACAGTGATCGAGAAATTTGTCGTGATCTATTCTTATGATTCGATCGAAGTTTTTGTTGTGAAGGGCGAATCTATGATCTCGTGAACTGTTACTTACGAACAGATTAAGCTGAGATCGCTTTATGTTTAAGAATACCTCTTTGTTTTTATATAATCAAGGAGAGTTGCTAGTTTATGAAATGAAAAATATTTTTTTTAAAGTTATATGAAATGCAAAATGTCTTGGCTTTAGAAATTGATGATGAGTATGCAGTGTTATAGTTTGATCTGGAGCATGTCTTTGATTTAAAAATAGTGTTTTTTTTTTGTTTTTTCACATCCTTCTAAGCATCTTTCGTTATTAATTTTGCTCACATGACAAAACGCACGCTTACTAGATAAAGTGATGACTGGAGAGGTGCTATTGAGTTGTATGAGCAAGCAGGTTTGTTGTTTCCTCTGTTATTGCAGAGGCAGATTCTATGTTTTAGATTTCATTTTTCTTTCTCTTTAATTATTACCCCAAAATGTTTAATCTGTGAAAGCTTTGAGACTAGGGTGTTGAAAGCGTGGCAGTTAATTCTCATGCCGGAAAAAAACTGTTTTTTTTGTTCTTTTCTTGTTTACTCTATTTCATTGTACATCAAATGGCTTTAGGGCATCAAGCAAATATGAAAGAGTTAAAGTGGCTCTCGAGAAAGCTTCCAAAGGACAAGAGATGCAAGCATCGTATCCATCAATACCCCTTTTAAGATGATTATTATCTGCTGCTGCTTATTATTTTTGTTGTATATAGAGATCATCCTATTTAGTGTTTATCCTTGATATGATTTAGTCCATGGGATGCTGCAAAACATATTATTTCAAAGTCTATAAATATATTTATAAGAGTTTATAAGACCATTTACAAAACTTTATAAGACTTTATAAGATCTTTTATAAATTCAAAAATCATTTAAAAGAGTTCATACAAATCATTTTAAAAGTTTTATAAGAACTTATAAATATATTATAAACCATTTATAAAGGTTTATCATGGTTTTAAAAATGTTTATAATGGTTTATAGGAATTTATAAAGGATTCACAAAATCACTTACATGTGTTTATAAAGATTTTATATAGAATTATAAGGGTTTATAAATGTTTATAAATGCTTTAAATACGTTTATAAAAAGTTTATATAAGATTTGTAAGGGGTCTCTCTCTTCTATAGAGTACAAATTCTAGGTGCTATGAGGCATTGAGGTGGATTCAGATGGAAGAGCTACGCTGGAGGTTTCCTTGGAGCTGAAGGCCGTGGATTTGAAGCGTTGAAGCCTTGCTTGCTGTCTGCATGTGTCTCAGAATCTGCCACGTATCATCATCTTTTTACAAAGCTTGCACGTTTTCTTTAGTTTTATGAATTTAATCTTGTGTATCAAAGTATTGGGGTTTAAGCCAAAATATGTGTACCCATAATTTCAGTCCATGTGGCTTAAATGAAAAGAATGTTGACAAAAAATAAGATTTATAAGAGTTTAGAAAATATTTTAATAGGTTTTGAAGAATTTGTATAGGGTTTACAAAAAAGCTTATGTAGTATTTATGAATAAACCGAAACTTTTAATAAGAGTCTATAAATCATTTATAAGAACATTTAAAATCTCTACTATATAAAAGTGACTAATTTAAAGACTCCTAAGCTATGCCACACAGGTACAAATATTCCCATCCAACAAAACTTACACGTCACTTATAATAATCTTTAACAAATGTAACCCATCAAAAAAGGCCCAGATTTAAGACCAACAGAATACAACGGAAACTATATCATGGCCCGATTAAACTACTCGCCTTCTTTTGACGTTCATCATCTTCAAGAGAAAGTCTACCTCCTGCCATTCTGAATCTCCTCTATAACGTTCCTTCTACACCATCAAAGCCCTTAATTACTATAAATTTCCTACGGAAACCTAGCTCTTCAAATCCTTAGGCCATACACGCAATTCACAACTCCACCACCTCTTCCAATTTCCTCTCTCTTAGTCTCCTCCACATTAAGCGAATCTCCACATCGCTCCAGTGAGTCTTGATTCACTTACAAGACTACAATTAGAGATCATGCAGTTATTACATAGTACAACCCTCTTCACGTGTTATCTTATGCTATTCGCTGATTGATCTATATTTTTTAATTGTATGGTTTTATTTTGGTACAGTTGTGTTTGCTTTTGATTTGAAAATTGTTTTATGAGAATGGCAATAGAGTGCCATCTGGAAGACCATGAAATTTTTGTCGCTATACTAACTAATTTCAGTTCTCGCAGTTGGGATGTTCGGAATTCTTCTCAACAAGTTGGTCTCAGGTATCTCTGTCAAAGGCAGCAGTAACAAGCATGTTCCCTCAGGTATTACAAACTTTCCCAGCTTTCCATCTTTCTTAATATTTTATACTTTAAAGTAATATTTTCTTTGCTTCATACTTAATTAAGAATCCATGGTGCTGGATTGTTGTTCTATATTCACATCTCTGTAATTTCAGGATGGGAAAACAAGTGGCTTCTACAAATGGCATATTACCGTTCAGCGGATAACAAAATAATGAACTAGAGCATGTTCTTTGACAAACAATAGGGAGTTATGATCTCTCTATTTTGCTTTCGGCTGTTTTTTTTTGTTCTATAACTTTCTTAGTAATCATCCCAACTGATTTAATAAAACATATTGATTTGTCTGCATTTCTGTAGAGTAATCTTATCAATTCACTATTGAATATGTGCCAATAAAGTAGTAAGCTTTGTTTTCCTGCAACGGACAGGCTAGAACTTGCATGTAAATATTGGTTTGGTCGTGTGTGTTTTCAGAAAATAGGGATTCGAGAAACTGAGGTATATAAATGTGAAGATAGTCCGAAACGACTGGATAGGAAATATGCGGTCTAACAGTGTATGTAACATATTTGCAACGGGCGTTCACATGTCACAGAATCTGCAAGGGAAGACGTACCTCATAGCAAAAGGTAAAACCAGTATATTGTTTGAGGATATCTAACTGTATCGTCTAATCTTCCTAATTAAAATAAGTATTCTAAGGTCTAAACTGTGTTCTCACTAAGGCTGCAAGCATCTCGATCTTTAGCCGTTTGAGCTTCATTTGAAAACAACTTAAGAGCTTGTGCAAGGGTATGACTCTTCTTATATGCTACATCCTGAGATCTTTCATCTCATTCAGCTCCAAAATGACATTAACGCAGTCTTTAGAGTTAAAATGACAGAGTTACTGAAGCTGCAAACCAACAAGGAAAAACAAACAAAGGTACAGTTATGTAATTTCACGAGTTCTGGTTGTTTGGCCTTTTGTCATTACGTTGTTCTTCTTTCCAGAATTTAAATGTTCAGAAATGGCACCATGAGTCCATGAGATTTATCCATTGCAAGAAAGTGTCTCACAGTATGAATTCAGATTGAGCAGTATGCAATTAACAATAAATCCAAGCTATTTCATCGATTGGATATGTTATTTGATAGGCGCCCGTCATATTTATCATCAATTGGATACTCATTCATACACATGAATAGAGAAAAAAATGAGTATCTAACATCTACCATTTATATTGACACCTTTTTTTTTGTCATCATAATGACACTTGGTTCTGTGCAGCTCCTTATTTATCTTGCTTGCTGAAAGCTAAAAAGTGTAGAGAAATGGCTAGCTGAAAAAAAAAGTCCTAGATGCAAGTTGGATTTAATATGAATCAGCTTATATGGGATAAAAATATTTGTGTAATACTCGGGGTATTATAAATGTACCTATGGGAAAAATGGATGTCATGTATGTAGTACCAATTATACTGTATTTGCTTCCTTAGTTTTATTATATTGCTACTTTGATTTTTTTAAGCAATTTAGCTTAGATCAATTCATAACATGTTTGGGTTTTTTTATTGAAACCTATATCAAACACTAAACTATATATAAGTAAACTCGGTGGTTATGGTCGTGAATTATTATTAATCTATACTTTAATTGTTTGTATTGTGGAGAAGATAGAAATAAAATTACTTTACATTTGGAGAGAAATATTTTTCACAAAATAATAAAAATAAAATATTCAAATATACCGAAATAAATAATATTTTTTAATTTGTTATAAAATTATTTAGTGTAAATTATATAATAAACCAAAAATTGACCAATAAAAGTTAAAAAATTTGACACAAGTATTATTTTTTACATAATTAGTATTGTACAACTATCACATCTTAAAAAACTATTATCACATCTGTAAACCAGAACCATAGGGTGATGAATTTAACTTCTTCACATAGCTAGGATAATACTAATACTACTATATAAAAAGGGATAATTTGGAAAATACCCTATTTAGGATTTGAAATTTGAAAAACACACTGCCTCTAATATCTTTTGAAAACTACAATTTTTTAATGTGAATTTACTTTTTATCCCAATTTAATATTTCAATAATTAATACATAAATTCGCAATTAATAATAATTTATAATTATTTATGTTTAAAATAAATATGTGTTTAAAGATAAATATGTTACAGTAACAAAGATATATAAAATAAACAAAATTATGATTTGAGTTGAGTTTATAATGACATTAATATAGATTTTAATTTATTTTCTTAACTTTAAAATAAATAAAACTTATTATTCAATATAGTAAAATTTATAAATATATTAAAATATATGGGAAATATATTATGTAGTTTAAAAAGATATTATGCATATTCTCTAACATTTTTTTCTTTTTTCTAAAACAAAAATTTTAAAAAATATAATAAAATTGAGAAATATTAAGATTGGCCAATTTGATAAATTTATATATAAATAAGTGTATTTTTCAAAAGCTTAAATCAAAGGTGTATTTTTCAAATTATAATCTTATTGAAATGCATTTATCCAAATTTTCCCATATAAAAACCATAATTTATCAAAAATACATTATTATTTACTGATAATAATTTGATCTAAAACCCATAAATTTAAATAAGATAACAAACAGGTTATAGTTGGATGATTCGAATTGCCATATATGCTACTTGGGGAAAAATCAACAAATTACAGGAAAATTATTGTTCTTTTTAATACCACAAAATCATATTTTACTTCAACAAAAAGGTAAACATAATAAAAAACTTCTGAATAAAAAATAAATTATTTCTAAAAAACATTCTTAAATATATTCGTTTCTGAAAAAAATAGAAGTATGTTGTATCAAAAAATTAACAAATCTACACTCGAAGCTATCGATATTTGGATTTTCTTCTAAGTTAGACATTCTACATATTTTTGTCGAATAGTATGTATAAATATTTACAGTTTCACAAAATTTTAAAATATAAAAATTTATTAATATAATATATAATCCGCGCGTAGCGCGGACAAACAATCTAGTTATTTATAAGAGTTAATAAAATTATTTTTAAGGATTTGTAAAATATCAAAAGGTAATTCTTTGATGAAGTTTTATAACGTTTTATAGAGGCTTATAAATATTTTTTAAGAAATAACAGTATGTTCTCCATAGTACGCGAGTTAATAAATCAGTTAGAAGAACTCTAAATCATTTAAAAAAATTTATAATCATTTAGAAAGTCTAATAAAATATTTTATAAGGGCTTGTATAATATTTTATAAGGGGTTTTAAGGATACATAAATAATTTATAAGGGTTTATAAAACATTTATGAGGTTTATAAAAATAATTTATAAAGTTCGTAAACCAATTTATAAGGGGTTTTAAATGGTTTATAAATCATTGTTTAAATGCCTAGCTAGTAGCAAATTTTACGGATGGCTTCTATGAGCTTATCATTTATATCAGTTTTACAAAATATTTGTAGTATTTTATAAACCCTTATAAATATTTACAATGCATATATCAAAAGTTATGAGACCAAATTCGAAGCTTCCTAAAATATCAAGGACTAAATGTGCAAATTTGTCAAAACCAGTTAATATAAGATATTAAATAATATTTATATTGGTTTATAAAACAATTAATAAGACTTTATAAGAGTTTATAACATCAGTCTATAAGACTTTCTAAATATGTTACTCATATTAAAGTAAGAGTTTATAAATAATCATTATAAGAGATTTGTATATCCTTATAAGATTCTATATATCAGATCTTATAAACTTTTATAAACCAGATATCTCATCTCTTGTGCCGTACGTGCTCCCAGGGTCAGACATGGAGCGACCGTGGTACCTGTACGTGTCCATCTCCAGAATCTTTTATACACAGAAATGATGAATGAACAAACCAACTTGTCTCCCCATAAGACCAACAACATGCAAATAGTTGAACTCAAATCCTAGTACACAAAGAGGAACCTAACTTCCAACAAGAAAATGCAACAGCAAAAAGTTTTCCTCTTACGATGCATCCTTAGCAAATTTGCAAGCTAGTTTGACAGCAAATGCATCCATACCATCTACATGTTCATCCCAAGAATCCAACCCAGAACCCAATCAAACTCAAAACAGAGTTGATACTAGAAGCATAGTACAAGAAACTGATGCATTCCAGCCTTAAAATGATAGGATAATGAATGAAAACTGTAAAGTAGCACGCTTGTCATACTTGCAACAGGCCTGTATGGAAACTAAGCAATTAATTTGATCGAATCCCATTGGTATTAGTAAAACAAGCATGAGTCTTGTGTACACGCTTCCTAAGCCTATCCCCACTACGACTGCTTGCATCGTCCTCGCTAGGAAGAGCTGTTTCGTCTTGTAGATGATCTTGCAGAACCTCGAGCAGAGGAACGAGATCTTTGCTACGTCGAAGAGTCTGCAAAGCTCTTGCTTCTTCATAATCGCCTCGTTCTCCTTCTGGATAGATGACGATGATGATAGCAAAGATCCAGAGGAGTCTACACGGTTCGAATTGCGTAACGAATCGACGATCTCCATCGTGAATTCGATCGGATTGCTTGAGATACTCTAGATTCCCAAAGTGAATCACCGATCCGCGCAAGAGGATCATGTAATCGGAGATGTAATCAAGGATTCGGTAGCTAGGCTGATGGATCGAGAATACAACGGTTCTCACCGGAGTGGTCCAATTTCGCCGAAAATTTCGAGCAGACATGGTGAAGAAGAGATCGTGGGAGAATAGAGAATATGTTTATTAGTTAGGGGTACAATGGTATTTTGATCATTAAAAATCTGGTGGTATAGTTGGTTAGTGTAAACTTGAAAAGTGATATCATGAAAATGATATTTTTGACAATTTCTCCAGAAAAACACCTAGTACTTACATAATTGTAAAGAGTTCACATTTCTTATTTTGTTTTTGTTAGACTAAAGTTGATTTGTAAACAATGTGTAGACTGTATATATTTGTAAAGAATCAGTTTTTTTTTTTGTTTTTGTCAAACATGAATATGCAAATTGACACTAATTCACATTTATTTTCCACTTTGCTGTTCTCCAATGTGTCACCTGTAATAATTGTATGTGAAATTAACTTTAATTTATTTGTTTTTTCAGGCCAATAAACTCTTTTCAGGATGATAAATTTCATGTGGCTAAGACTATCTCCATATATAGAGTGATGAACAAAAAACCAAAAAAAAACTATTATATTTATAAGGATTTTATAGTTTAACTGTAAAAACTGATAAACATAATACGAGAAATCAAATGAATGACAATTTAAAAATAATATTTGGTAAAGCTTTTAATAATAAATATATTTTGTTAATAAAAAGGATTAAACCCGGATCTATTAAAGACACAGACCTAACCTCAGGTGGGAGGTGCAGCCCACGGCAGGCATTCTCTCGGGATTTCATACGGACGTATCCGCAACCATAGTGAACATGACAATGTGGCTTAGTTTTCGCAGCAGGAGGATCGAACCATATATTTGTTTGCATCCAAGGTCTGTCCACTACCACTGGACCACAAGATCCGTCAGTCTAAATATAATAAAATTTAAAAACATAATAAGGGAAATCGAAGAAATGAAAATTTTAAAATAATATGTAGCAAAAACATTTAACAATAAATATATATTTTAAAGATATCAGATGTTTCATAGTATTTTGTCTATGTGTCTTATTGGTATAGTTAAACTAAATATACATTAGGGAAATCAAATAATATAATTAGAAAATTATGAACCTAATTGTATTTTTAGTTAAAAGTAAATTAAATTATTTAATTAAAGTTGTATTATTAATTTATTAGTCGTCCAGCAGTAGAGTGGATTTACCCTAGTATATATATATATATAGTTGCATGTTCATTTATTTATTTATATGTTCCTTTTAAGTTTTACAAGGGTTCCTAACAGTTAAATCAGTCATCAACCATTTACAAATTAAAATACCACTAACCTAGAGAAAAAACAATTATAAAGAAAACAGAATTATAAATCTTTGCATTTTTTAATATATTATTCATATTTATTAGAATTCAAATTTCAATATTACACTTGAAAATATCAAACTCCACAAGAGTTTCCTCCTGGTCCACCATAATTAATATAGAAACCAAGTTTATTGCGCTTGAATATAATTTTTTTACCAATTGTTAGCCCATAGCATTTGGGACTATCTAGAACCACTTGTGTAGGAAAGTAATTCATTTTATGTTGCACATAACTGGAATCCAAAACTTCAATATTTGTGAAAATTCCTGAATCCCTGGGGTGATCAACATTCGGAAATTGACCATTACCCATCTCAGGGCTCGAACCGGAACTTGAAGCCTGAACTACACCACCAGCTCCAACCACATTTGCACCATTGTCTAAAAGGTTAAATAGCTCCTTTGGCCAATATCCAATATCGACATCGGGTTCACCTGACCCTAGCTGTGTAAGCCACCAGTTTCCTGTATTTTTGTCCTTTTCACATATAATTAATAACCAAATAAACATTTGTCAATTTATATGACTCGCAGTAAAGAATGTGTTAAGAAAATTATTTGAAAGGATGAAATTTACGGAATAAACCACTAATTTAATTGTATAAATTCCATGGTTCATAAATTCTTCACTTTTTGGTGGGAATGACATATGGGAAATAGATATATAAAATTAAATAAAATACCTGATGGATGAAGTAATGCAACCAGAGAGACTGCCCAGCAGGAAAATCAATGGGTTGAACTATAGGAACCGTCTGCGATACTTGAACAAACCCTGGACATGCAGTATTGTAACATCCTTTTCCATCTTTACCCTAGAAAATCATATTTATATTTACATATTATTTGATTTAGAGATTAAACAAGTAAAGTGTATTGTCTACACATTTGAAAGAAACCAAGAATATATAACACATGCACACCTTCCAGAATCCATATGTCCAAGTACGACTGTCACCAAAAAAGCTTGGATTTATCTATATAAGATTTGCAATATTTTAGGAGTATCCACACCATCAAACGGATTAAAGAAAAAAAACAGTAAAATGCGAACCTACCATCCAACCCGCTGAAATAAAATTGACCTCGTTATTCGATCCACTGCCTATATATATATGACCATACGAGACTTGATCATTTGTGATGTCTACGTTAAACATTTTAAACCAAGCTTCTACACCACGATATGGACCATTCTGTGACCTTACTCCAGCAAGCTTCCAATAGTAAATGTTTATAGTCACCATTGTGTCCCATGTATATACATATATTAATATATGAGATGTAAGGTACTAAGAGGAAAGTGAATGTTTTACATGTGTTCCAGGACTATCAGGTGATAGAGAATTAACATGGTTCTCGGCCAAAACTTGAGCATTGGTGGTGAATTTTTTTGTATTTCTCCATACAGGAATTGTTCCATCTGGACATGGTATTTTCTGTTTGTGTACTTTGTTTATGCCAATTTGACTTTTTAATTGAGTCCTTGAATTTGATGGTTTCATCTTTCAAAAAGGTGCAAATATAGTCAAGTTAAAAATCATGTTTCATAAAGAAATAATGTAGGACCAATTTTATAAATCATGCACCTGAATCGTATGATATTTGAGTAAGGGATGATCAAGTCCTGGTTGCAGATAAATATCTATACATTCATATGTTATGTTTTCACCTATCTGCAAATGAAAAAAAAGATGTTGATCTCAGTTCATGATATGATATAAGGAAAATGATAATGATTTAATAAATAGATGAAAATATGGGAAACATATATGTGTCTAAAGTTATTGTTTTAAAGCTGACCTTGAAGGATTTGAGAGGTACAGTACTTTGACCGGAATGAACTAAGACTCCTGAAAATAAAAGTGATAAGAGATTCATAACTAGAGCCATCCTAATTCTTTTTGACACTTTTGTTTTTGTTGAGTTTAGAATGCTCTGATATATATATATATATATTACGATGTCAAGGAATGAATAAGAAATTATAATTATAATTAAGTTCGATTTGTTTTTTTGTTGGTAATATGTATTCTAAATGGGAAAATTGTCATTTAAATCATCAACTTTCAAATTTGGTTGAAAAAAATGCATGAACTTTCTCGTGCACCATTTAAAGCATCAACTTATCTTGACTAGCCGTTTTAGTTTCTAACAGATTTTGACTAAACCTTTTAAAGATGCCGTTAAAATGGTTAACAGACTAAATCAATGGAGTTAATCCCCATTTCTAATCTCTGCTAAATTCATAGGACGTCGTTTTAATTTTCTTTTTTAAAATTGTTCTTTAAAGGAATTGATCCATTCACCCAAGTTTTCCTTGAAACAAGGCTGAGCCACTAGATTACTTACAATTATGCTGACATAATTAAATACTAATGGTTATTATTATTAATTAAACCTTTAAATCATCTTCTCCTCACCTAAATCCCTAATTCATTTCTGTTAGCTTTTAAGAAACGGGAATATGATGAATCTGGAGGCGATGGTTAGTTTCGAACTAGGAAACCAAACCAGAATTTGTTTGCTTGTGCCCTTTTACCTCGTCGAGAAGTGCTACGCAGAGGAACATCAAGAAACAAGTGCAATACGAATTGAAAACTACAAATTTTGGTTGGGAGGAGATGATTTGGAAGTTTATTGATAATATTTATTAGTTTTTATACTTGTAAGCATATCGTAAGTGAGTTAATGGTTTAGCGTTGTTCGACTACCTTGAAGATCTTTTTTTTTAAAATCAAAACGACATCATATTAATTTAACAGAGATTAGAAATAGAGAGTAACTCTGTTAATTAAATCCGTTAACCATTTTAATGGTGTCTTAATAATGACTTAGTCAAAATTTGGTAAAGGTTAAAACGGCTAGTCAAAATAATTTGATGCTTTTAGTCAAAATTTGGTAAAGGTTAAAACGGCTAGTCAAAATAATTTGATGCTTTAATGGTCCACGAGAAAGTTCATGTTTTTTTTCAACTAAATTTAAGAGTTTCGTGATTTAAATGAAAATTTTCCCGTATTCTAAATAAAGAAAATAGAGATAACTATTTGACTGGCATTATGTTACTATATATTATGAAACACTTTTTGGTAAAATTATGAAACTTTATAAAATAAATGAGTATTAATTGGGAATGAAAGTTCTTTGACCTTGACCAGGAAAAGTTTGTTAGTCAAATATAAAATCCAAGGAATTGTAATAAATGAATACTAGATTTTGAACCGCACTTTAAAAATACGAGTTTATTTATTATTAGTGTGTCATTAAATTGTAAGATTATGTGTTTCATTTTTCGTAATCTCATATAGAGCTTGCAAATAATATCCATACAGGAAAAACTGATTTAGAAAAAAAATTAGAACTGATCTGAAAATTAGGATATCAAACCGGAATGAACCCGTACTACAGATTTGAATTTCAATTTTTTAAATCCAAAATATCGTACCAAATCTGATCTGTTGAAAATCCGGATAAATATCTGAACACATTCGAGATAAATATATATATATATATATATATATATATATATATATATATATATATATATATATTTGTTATAATAATATTAATACCTAAAATTATAAATTATTAATTACATATATTAATTATTTTAGGTATTGATGAGAAATGGATGCTTTGAATACAAAATATCCAAATCACATTGTAGGCATTGGTTACTTGGATAGAAATAACAAGTTTGAACTAGATCTACTAAGGATTTTGGGTTTTTCAGTTATTGTTGGACAAGTTTAGATACTTTGGATATAAAATATCCGAACAAAATCCGAATCTTTTGGTTAAAAATCTAACATAACCTGGATCGGAAGGACCCAACTCAAGCTTGTCTTGGTTTTTTATAATTTCAAATAGGATCTTTTTCGAAAGCCTTAAAACCCGATACCAAATGGGTCTTATCCATGTCTGAAATGGTACCGAAAAACCATGTATAGCCTAATATGATTGTTTATGTTTGAAAATATTCATAAAAGTTGAAATGGTATTTAAGATGTGTGATATTTTTTCTCATTAAAATTAATTTGAAATATTTTAATTACAACGTTCATACGATCAAAATATAAAATACGATTACATTATAATATAGTTCATATTTTGTAAATTTCCTATATAATGGAAAAGAAATATTGTAGGTAAATAACTTGTGTATATTTGAAATTTTACACAGAACTTATGTTTAGATATTATAACTTGTTTAGTTTATGTATATTATATATTTTATTTATTTTTATAGAGTCAAAAGTTTTGGATTTTGAGTTAAATCAGATGAATAAATTTTATACACTTTTTGTAAAAGTTAGATTAACTAATTTAACAATGCAGTGAAAAGCCTATAAAAGCATTATAAAGTGCTGAGCTTTGAAACCATTTATCGAAAAGCTCCACTAATGCATTACAAAATGCTGGCTCAAACATCACCATTATCACAATCACTTTTGATAAAATTTGAGCCCATAGCTTAACTTGCTAAATTAGACAGTTCCTATGGAAGGTAGAGTGCTCACCAAAAATTAGACAGTTCCTATGGAAGCTGAATAATAATGCCTTAGCAGTGGGTGAGACCCTGGTGAGAAGGGGAATACAGGTAGAAGGCAAGTGTAAGAGATTTGGAGGTAGTGAAACTGTGTTTCACGTGATGTTTGAGTGCCCTATTGCAAAGAAAGTGGGGGCGCTGGTCCCATCAATGGCAATCCCATCTAGAAACTATTGTAACTCGACAGAGGAACTACTCAAAGCATGCGCTCAGATGACTAATTTACCACCACTAGGTCTGTCGAAACCCCTGTACCCATGGTTGCTCTGGGTCTTGTGGACTAGCAGGAATCAGTTCTTGTTCGAGGACAAATCGTTCTCAGAAACAGAGATGTTGGCTAAAGCAATCAGAGCAGCTAAGGAAAGATTGCGGCAACTCGAACTTAATTCCGCAGGTGCCTGGAATCCATCTACTCTTGCATGTGGACTTAGTTGGGTGTGTACAGACTCGGCAGGTACACATTGCTTCCAAGGATCAGAGAACCGACGTTATATAGCTTCAGCTCTAGCGGCAGAAGCATTGGCGTTACTGGCAGGTCTCTCGAAGCATCGGCGTTACGGGCAGGTCTTTCGAAAAATATTGTTGAAATTATTACAGGTCACAAAGCTGTGGTTGCTCTTAAAGAGATACTCCATGACAATATTTGCAGCCGCTCTCTCTCTCTAAAACAAAAGCTCCTCCTTCTCTCTAACGGCAAAACACTAACTCCGGCCCGGTTTATTTTGGCGCCGGAGACCCCTCCTTCTCCCTTCTCTTTTTTTTTTCATTTGCTTTCTTCCCTCCTACTTGATGCTGGTCGAGATGCTCGATGCTCTGGCTCGGCAAATCCATCCGAAGTTTCGTTCTTGAGACAAACGATGGTGAGATCCGGTACGTTCTGGAGTAGCGGAAAGGAGTCGGCTTTTAGGGCTTTCGTAGAAACCAGATCTGATTTTCCCCTTTCAAGATCTCCGGTGACTACAGTTCAGCGACGGCGCGTGGCTTCGGGAGACGGCTTCTCCACCATGGATCTACGATCCCTCACGACGGTGAGATAAACGTAGAAGTTTTGCGACAGTGAGCGGACAAAGAATGATCTCCTGATACAAGTACTCTGTTCTTGTTTCTCGGAGAACACACGGAACACGACTCACGCGGACAAAGTACACAACAAGAGATTACACTAGCGGCGTTTCGTGATGGTGGTTCCATTCCTTAGAACAGAAAACTACAACCAATGGATGGCACCACTTCTTTAAAAGCTCATATTAAGTACACCGACCAGCGTTTCTGGAAGCTGAAGCCCGACTTTCATTCGGATTTTGTGTCCGTTTTAGGCTAAGGGTCACAGTGATTGAAGACCAGCAGGATGAGACTCCCTCGATAATGCATCTATGGTGTAGAAGCTAAGTGACCAAGTACTTTGAAGCCAATCTTTAGGGTCATTTACATTGTTTTTAATCTGTTCGAGTGTTGTTCTTAGTTCCTGTTGTGTTAGTAAGCATTGTTGTACCATGAGGTCGAAATTTAGGTGGTTAAAGAGGTGGATTGCTTCGGGTTGTGGAGTGATTTTACCTCACTGTGGTTAAAAAATACAATGAAGGATATGTCAGGTTGCGTTGGTTCCAAGTAGTGAATCAGGGTGTAACTAGACTACTTCATTGTATATGTGGTAGAAATCTTATCTGGTCATAAGCTTTGTATCAAGAATTGGTGAAATGAAATGTTGATGTTGAGCCAAAAAAAAAAAGAGATACTCCATGACATTGGCGTGTTGAGTGAATCCTTGACTCTATCTCATTTAGTTTCATATCTCGTGTATGTTATGAACAGGCCGATAGGTTGGCAAAACACACTCTGTTTCAGCTCTCAAACAATCTTTCAGAGATTGTAAACACTGCTGGCTTTTAAGTTTGAATGAATGAAAAGAAGGTTTGAAAAAAAAAAAAGCTTAACTTTCTAAAAAGATAAAAATATAAGATCAACATAAACTAAGAGACACGTGTGTGAGATGAAACGGAGAAAAAAAACCCACGGCGCGGAAACCTTCCATCTCCTCTACACTAACTACTTCTCCAGAAGTCTCAAGACTAATCAATTGAATCTTCATCTCATTCATTTTGAGTAAACGTAGGGAAAGAACAACTTGTAGTGAGTTTTCCACAACTCAATATAACCACCACCTATTTCAAAGGCCCACTTAGCAACGGCGGAGAAATTACTCCCTCCATGAAAGAACATTGAAGAAGTTGATACTGAAAATTAGAATTTTAAGAGATGCAATTCTATCATATGGGATTCATATGGGAAGTAAGAAAAATAAACAAAGCTTTCTCTAGAGAATAGAGAGGAACTCATTTTATTAAAGAGAGAGAAAATCAATATGTGAGATTTTAGCAAGGTGATATGTAACAAATATAGGTTGTATTTATATTTTGCCATTTCAATTTGAATGAATTCCAACAAAGGCAGTGGCAATAATTTGAAAACTCAAGTGTAGAACCCCACTAGATATTCTGTTTTATTAGATTAAATAAATGGCAATGGCAGTGCAGTTTTACCTCCGGCATTTACCTTCTAGGTCTGGGGTATCGTTACTTTTCAAACATCTCTTTGTTTTTTTTTTCCTTTTCTTACCAATAAACACATCAAAATAATTTTATAAATTAAACACAGACTATTCCCTATATACTAAACCACAAGTTACATGACCACTAAAATACTGACCGGCATAGTTTTACATAATTAAATAAAAAAGAAAAAATATTCGATTAGTTTTTTTTTCATCTCCTATTTTTTCTACAATTCTAACTACCCAGCATCTTATTTTTCAAAATTTACATCCCACATCTCATAATAATAAGAAAAAAAACTATTTTCAGAGCTTTCAAATATTGTTACTATAAAGAACTTCTGGAACAGTTTTATCTCTCATTTTTGAGCAAATTTTTTTTTTCTGCAGAGAACTGTTTGTATCTCTTGAAAGATCAATACAGTAAAAAACTTCTCGACATTTTATTGCTCTTTCTTTTTGTATATATTCACACACTTTCCTTACACTCCACCATATATCAGAAACGAAGGTAAAAAGGTACTTTTCTAGTTCTTTTATCTATAAGTTGATTTCTTATCTATTTTGTGACAACATTAGGAAAATTCTGTTATTTATTTGCTTTAAATGGAGAAAATACAAACACTTCAAAATATTTGCTTCAAAACATTTGTTGCAAATAAGAAATCAGGAGTCCACCTGTGAATTTGCTAAATACTTTAAAATAAAGACCGAAAATCAGTATTGTTTTTCAAGTTTTTTTTTGTTAGTGTGAATATTATTAATTAACAAAAATAAAACAAAAAAAAATCAGTTATATCCCCTGTTCATTTAAGAAATACTTTAACATTAGTAACCATTCCAAATATAGTTATTTCTTCAAATCTCAAGTACATGTTTGCTACTTTGATAATAAGGAAAACAATAGAAATGAAAGAAGAAGAAGAAAAGGTGTAGCCATTAAAAAATATACAGAGATTATTGGAGCTTGCGGGATGGTGAACGTGTTCGAAAAAATGGAGAAGAAATTTCTCAAATGTGATTATAGTAGAACTCAAGCATTATTTATATATATTGCAATACATGGAGATTTAACATCCGATAATGAATTTTGCTTTAAATCATAATATTTTAACATAATAACAATTGAACAAATTGCAATATTAACTTGGGAGAGGATTATCTTGTTAACATACATTGAAAGTTGAATTGCAAAATCTATTTATTGGGTAGATAGCAATAAACATACATATACGGATGCAACATAGATACAATGAAACCATGAGTATAGTTAGATATATTGCTAGGAAATATCTTCACGTCATTTCAACTTCCATGGGACCTTGACCGATTCGATTCCGCTTAAAGAAGCAGCTGTAGAGAAGAACTCCAACACCAACGAGGACAAGTGCCACAACTATCCCTACAATCCAGTATTTTGTAGGGAAGGGTTCGGGCACGTCCGGTCCACCAAAAGATGGCGCCATCTACGTGACCAAAAACATAAAAACAAAAGAGAAAACAAAACACAACTCTTCAACTGATAAGAAGATTAAAACGATATGCAACTAGGTTGTATGGATGTCCCCTTATAATGAAGTGATGATAGTAACTTACCACTGAATTGGTTACGAGAGATCTCGTAGGTTACGAGAGACGAAAAAAAAAAAGTTACAAGAGACGACGGTGAAGAGGAGCTCGGCGAAGGTTGAGAGAGTTTGAAATGGGAGGAAGAGCTTCGGCTTACGGGAGAGAACGATTGATATGGGAGGAAGAGTGTTGTTGGAAAAATGGTTTGGTTTAGTGAACATGACTAGAATTGGTAGCTTCTAATGGGGTTTCTTCATTTACATATAAGACAACGACTATTATTCCAGTGGCTGGATTACTGCCTTGAGTAATACAATTGCCATTATAAGTAGCTATTCCACTTTTTTATAGATGATAATAATTGAAATTTGTTCTTTTAAAATCTAAAATTTAAATAATTTAAATTTAAGTACGAATAGATCCACGTCACTAAGCTTGAACGAAATATAGAATTAATCAAATAGAAAAAAAAACTTAAACTAGTATACGAGGATGAATATATGGCCTTCACAAGTAAAATGCACGTTTTTTAATACATGAACGTTCATGAAAAATGACTCTCTCGCTATTAAGCCCCAAACTTAGTTCGTATATTTGTCCAAACGACAAACGGTTTTATATTTTCTTAATTCATGTTAGCTTTTGTCAGTGTCTTAGATATTATAAAAGAAATCTCGATACTTCCAAATTTTCTATTTGCAGAAAAGAAATGGAATTTCTGTTTTTGTCAACTTTTAGTTTTTTTGTTTCTTAAACTAATCATATTAGTATATGTATACATACATATACCCCCAAAAGCCAATCTATATCATTAAAACTGAAATACAAATGAAAATTATTTGGAAACATGGATACCAATCTAAATGAGAATTGTTTGAAAACATAGATAACAGTATCAAATAAAATTTTAAGTGTTTTTTACAGATTTCTATTCTATTTTAATCAATTCTAACCACTTTATTTATTATATTTATTAAATAAGTTGACATCATTTATTACAGAAGTAAAAAAAAAAACTTATTTGTTTTGAATCTTAATTTTTATTTTTTCCATTCATTTTTTTCACTTTTTATCTATTTATATACCAACTTTAAATCAAAATAATAATTTAAAACTGATATATATCAAAAATTAATTCAATATATATAATATAAATTCGAAAATTAATTTTTACTAAAATATTTCCAATAACAATTATAAAAACATTTTCAATATATATATAAGAAAATACAATACAAGTCTAATTTCAAACACCAACTTAAATTATGGTTTTTTATTTCACATTAAGTTCTTAAATATAATATATGTGATTATTTATATAGTGGTACGTATAAAATACTATTAACTATATGATTATTTATATGATGGTACATATAAAATATGGTTAATCATATGTGACACATATACAATATATAATAATGGCATGAAAAATAAAACTTATTTGTTTTCAATTTTTTATTTTATCTTTTACATTCATTTTTTACTTTTAACCACTTTATTAATTTTATTTACTATAATATTTTGACAGCATTTATTTACATATTAACTATATTATTTTGACATATTTGAATGAAAGTACTCTATTTGTGGCAAGAATTCAAAATGTTTGACAAAATTTTATTTCTTATTTAAATAATCAGTTAGACATAGGCATTTGAGTACCTGTTCAGCTAAGAGATATTTTTGGGGTATCATATTTTTTGACTTTTGAAACTAGAATTTATTTGGGTATTATAAATTTCCATGTTAATTTCAAATTCGGTCTTTCCAAGTCAAGATGAATTCAGTTTTGATATATAGAAATTTATAAATATCCAAAAACTAACGTATGTGACGCCGGTTCTGATATTGATATTTTTATTAAAGTAACAATACTAATCGTTTCAGTTGGGTATTTTGAGTTCAATCTAAACTTAAAAAAAAAACAAAAGTAATATTTTTTAACTATTTGAATCGGATTCGATTCTCATATACAGAAACATAGACGTATTGAAATACTTAGACAAATAGTTATATTATGATAAATTAACATCCGTAAAATTTATAGTTAGACAAATATATAATACTAATCATTAAAAAAACAAATACCAATTAATAAAAAGTATAAATTAACATCCGTAAAATTTTAGTTTTAACTTACAGATCAATAAGCTTCCAAATTTAAATATTTCACACAAAAAAGGAATCAGCACGATAATATGGATTGGTACTGCATGTTGTCGTTTTGTATTGTTAGGAACCTAGTAGTTGTTAACCATGCATATATCATAACAGTTGCATGAGTACCAAACGTTTTGTAAGAAATCATCAAGCAGAAGGAGCGAACTGTTGGGATAAGCTTGAAGTAACTTAGGAAATAAGTTATCCTAATCCTAAGTTGTTATGGATATCTTGAAGAGGATTAGGAAATATTGAATATGTTATGTTAGATAGGATTAGGAGTTAGCTAGTCCTATATATATTGAGATGCTTACGGTGTTGCATTAATCATGAGTTGTGTGATTGATAGCTTTAGTTTTTGAGTGAGTTTTCTAAAGCAATAAGAAAAGTGTTCTTTATATTTTGATCTTCGAGTTCTAGATTTGGTATCAGAGCCAAACTCCATTGAGATCAATAGGAACGATGAGTGACGTGAAAGAAGAGGTGAACGAGGCGACAGTAAAGGGAGTTGGCACTTCCTCCATAAAATACCCTATGCTGAATGCATCGAATTATACAGTCTGGGCTATGCGAATGAAGATCGCTCTCAAGGTCAACGAAGTATGGGAAACCATTGATCCCGGGAGCAAACACGAAAAGAAGAATAACTTGGCAATTGCCTTGCTATTTCAGTCAATTCCCAAAGCTTTGACACTGCATATAGGAGACCTTGATACAGCAAGATCAATATGGGAGGCAATAAAAGCTAGACATGTGGGAGCTGAAAGAGTGAAAGAAGCTCGGCTACAAACATTAATATTTGAATTTGATAAATCGAAGATGAAAGAAGGAGATACCATTGATATTTTTGCTGGGAAACTATCAGAGATATCTTCAAAGGCAGCGTCTTTGGGAGAGACCATTGAGGAATCAAAGCTTGTCAAAAAATTCTTGAAATCTCTACCAAGAAAGAAGTATATACAGATTGTTGCTTCTCTTGAGCAGGTACTTGATCTGAAAACAATAAGTTTCGAGGATATCATTGGTAGGCTAAAGGCTTATGAGGATCGACTCTGTGAAGAAGAAGAAGAACAAAACGAGGACAGTGGGAAGCTCATGTGGATCAATAATGATTCGAACAATGGCAGCTATGGAGGAAACAGAGGTAGAGGACGAGGAGGTCGCTCTACATGGAGAGGACGAGGACGCGGTCGAAACAATTCGTTTGAAAGCCAACGAGAAGCGTACAGACAAGGAAGAGACAGAGAACCACGAGATACTTCTCATATTACATGCTTTATATGTGATAAGCTTGGTCATTACACAAGTGATTGTCCTGACCTTAAGCTTAAGCTTCAAGAGACTACCGAGAAGAAGGATGATGATACACATGAAGCTGACGAATTGATGGTAAACGAAGTAGTGTACCTTAACGAGAGGAAGGTAAATCCTAGCATATTTGAGACAGACCTGGAGAACTTATGGTATCTCGACAACGGCGCGAGTAATCACATGAGTGGTAACAGACTATTCTTCCGCGATCTTGATGAATCTATTACAGGCAAAGTTCGTTTTGGCGACGACTCACGTATCACTGATGGGATGGCAATCAAGGACCTGGACCGCGGGCCTGGCCCGTAAAGGCTTGCTGCGGGACGGGATTGGGCTTCCATTTGATGAGTCCGCAAAATTGCGGGCCTCGCGGGACGGGCTCAAAACGGGACGGGACAAATGCGGGACGGGCTCAAAACGGGACGGGACGAATGCGGGACGGGCTCAACCCGCGGGATTTTAAAAGACCGCAACCATAAGTCTTTATTTCTACTTAGTTTTGTTTTCAGTACTATAAATTGCTTTATTACTTTGTGAGATTTTCTTCTTTAAATTGATGAGTTTTGTTTTTAGTATTGTCTAGTGGTGTTTTAAAAAAAAAATTGGTTACAATGATGTTGTTAAAGAGCTATTGCTTGTTCAAGAGCTAATGTTTGTTCTTTAAACGACTCGAATTGAGCGTTTGAGTTAATACAAAATCTTGTTTCTACATTTAAGTTCAACAACTTGGTTGAAAGAGAAGAAGACACTATTAGTATTAAGTTACTGTTGCTATGCAGAGACGTTGATTTACAAAGAATCAAACAAGAAGTATATTTGAAATAGTTGAATTTCATAGTTTAATTGGTTCTCACTTACTTCAAGACCATTAAACCGACGAGTGATCACATTGGATGTTGTTGCGATCGAAGTTTTTGAGCTCTCTTCAACTCCCTAACACAACTCTTCTACTTTAACATTCATGAAGAAAGCTAAAGAAGACGTTCCGCGGGACGGCCCGCAAAGGCTTATAAATTTATGCGGTACGGGATCGGGCAACCATTTGGAAGACCGCAGCCCGCGCGGGACAGGCCCGCCGTGATCCGCTCGACGACGAGCCCGCTGCGATACGGTATCAGTATAAAAGGAAAAGGATCTATTCGCTTTGTGTTCGAAGGAGGAAAGAGAAAGATACTACACAACGTCTACTATATTCCAGGACTTAGAAGTAATATTCTTAGTCTCGGACAAGCGACCGAAGCTGGGTGCGAAGTCCATATGAAAGGCAACACATTGATGCTATTTGATCGACTCGGAGAATTGATGATTGAAACCACAAGATCAAAGAACCGCCTCTACAAGGTTGTTCTATGTGCTGATTAGATTCAATGTCTGCAAATCAAATCAACATCTGAATCGTCGAAGTGGCACGCCCGTCTTGGACATATCAACACTGAGACATTGAAACTCATGATAAACAAGGAGCTTGTGGTCGGTGTACCTGATATTAGGATTAATAAAGAGGCTTGTATATCATGTCTGCTCGGGAAACAAGTCAGAAAAACCTTTCCAAAAGCAACATTATTTCGAGCCTCTCACCCGCTTGAGCTGGTCCATTGTGACCTATGTGGACCTATTATTACACCCTCCACGCCTTCGCAGAAGAGATATGTGATGGTTCTTATTGATGATTATTCACGATACATGTGGACAATCTTGTTGAGCAAGAAGAATGAAGCTTTTGAGAAATTTAAACGATTTAAGGTGACTGTTGAAAAGGAAGCTCAAGTCAAAATCAAAACCTTCAGAACCGACAGAGGTGGCGAATTTACATCTCACGAATTCCAAGCTTATTGTGATCAGAACGGCATCAACAGACACCTAACGGCACCCTACTCTCCTCAGCAAAACGGAGTGGTGGAGCGACGAAACCGAACCCTTTTAGAGATGACCAGGAGCATGCTTAAACACATGAAGCTACCGAACTTTCTTTGGGGAGAAACTGTCCGACACGCTACTTATCTTATAAACATAGTGGCAACCAGATCACTTGAAGGAATGACTCCGTATGAAGCTTGGAGAAATCGAAGGCCAAATCTTGAGCACTTGAGAGTGTTTGGCTGCACGTGTTAGGCAAGAACCGAAACGCAGGAAGAAAAAAGCTGGACGATAGATCAAAGGAACTAGTGCATCTCGGAACAGAACCTGGTTCCAAGGCTTATCGCCTAATCGATTCGATAAGCAAAAGAATCGTCGTTAGCCGTGATGTACTCTTTCTTGAAGAAAAAGAATGGGACTGGAGTAAGACATCAGGCGACAAAACGGATCAATCTGGAGAGTTCTCAGTATCTCTTGAGCCATTGAAGATCGATGGCGAGTCTGAAATCGTTGGAAAAGAAGAGGACATCACTGGAGATGAAGAGCTAAACAGCAACGGAGATGATCATCCAGCCAATAACGATGATGAACATGTAGATAGTGATGATCAGGATGATGGCGATGTGCAGCCACAACTGCGAAGTTCTAACAAAGTAACTTCGATGCCAAGTTACCTCAATGACTACGTAATGATTGCAGAAGCAGAGGGTGAACAATTGTTGATGATTATCAATGACGAACCATGGAATTTTGAGGAAGCTAAGGAGATAAAATACTGGGTAGATGCATGTAAGGATGAAATATACTCGATTGAGAAGAATAACACTTGGGATCTCGTCGAGTTACCACCGGGAGTAAAACCAATTGGTCTCAAGTGGGTATTCAATATTAAACGAAACGCGGATGGCAGTATCAGCAAATACAAAGCGAGATTGGTTGCAAAGGGGTATGTCCAAAAGCATGGCGTCGATTATGATGAGGTATTCGCTCCCGTGGCTCGCATTGAAACCATACGCCTGATCATCGCTCTTGCTGCATCGAATGAATGGCAAATACATCATCTAGACGTTAAGACAGCATTCCTTCACGGAGAGCTAAAAGAAGATGTGTTTGTTACTCAACCAGAGGGTTTCAGTGTCACGGGACAAGAGCACAAAGTCTATAAACTCAAGAAAGCCCTCTATGGCTTGAAACAAGCCCCTAGGGCATGGAACGACAAACTGAATAGCATTCTTCAGGGTCTGAAGTTCTACAAGTGCTCAAAGGAACCGTCGCTGTATCGGAGAGACGACAAGCGAGGTCTTCTTGTGGTAGTAGTCTATGTTGATGACTTGTTAGTCACCGGGTCATCACTTGACTTGATCAATGAATTTAAACATGATATGTCAAGGCGGTTTGACATGAGTGATCTTGGTCTGCTCACATACTATTTGGGTATAGAAGTTCACCAATATAGCGGAGGAATCACGTTGTCACAGGAGAGATATGCTAGGAAACTACTTGAAGAGGCTGGGTTGAGCACCTGCAATCCAACTCAGGTGCCTATGGATTTAAACACGAAGCTCTCCAAGTCAATCAACGAACAGAGTATTAATGAAGGCGAGTTTAGGAGAAGAATTGGGTGTCTCCGGTATTTACTGCATACACGTCCAGACCTATCCTTTGTCGTGGGATTACTGAGCAGATATATGCAGGACCCTAAGGAGTCGCATGGTGCAGCTCTTAAACAAGTACTAAGGTATTTGCAGGGAACATGTGCGCTTGGTCTTATCTTTACTCGTGGAGGATCTTTGGATATTATACGCTAGTGCAGCTCGCACAATGTAGACGATGACGATGGGAAAAGCACGACTGGCCATATCTTCTATCTTGATAATAGTCCCATCACTTGGTGTTCTCATAAACAAGAGATAGTTGCTTTATCATCATGTGAGGCTGAATTCATGGCTGCCACTGAAGCAGCAAAACAAGCAATTTGGCTCCAAGATTTATTGGGAGAAGTCGTGGGAAAGAAGTGCAAGATGGTGACCATACGAGTGGATAATATATATGCGATCGCGCTCACGAAGAATCCGGTGTTTCATGGTCGTAGTAAACATATACATAGAAGATTTCACTTCATACGTGAATGCGTGGAGAACAAGCAAGTGGAAGTGGAACATGTTCCTGGAAGTGAGCAAAGAGCCGACATACTTACAAAGCCTCTCGGAAAGATCAAGTTCAAGAAAATGAGAAGTTTTATCGGTGTTCAAGATGTTAGCAATGGAGACTTCAAGCTTAAGGGGGTGAATGTTGGGATAAGCTTGAAGTAACTTAGGAAATAAGTTATCCTAATCCTAAGTTGTTATGGATATCTTGAAGAGGATTAGGAAATATTGAATATGTTATGTTAGATTGGATTAGGAGTTAGCTAGTCCTATATATATTGAGATGCTTACGGTGTTGCATTAATCATGAGTTGTGTGATTGATAGCTTTAGTTTTTGAGTGAGTTTTCTAAAGCAATAAGAAAAGTGTTCTTTATATTTTGATCTTCGAGTTCTAGACGAACAAGATAACTTGCAAACACCATTAATCCCCTTGGCTTATTATTAAACTTTGAAAATTTCGGATGATTGTTAATTTGGAAAACAGTTACAACATTTGCCGAGCAGAGACTTTGAGGTAGGGGTGGACGCCGACTGGATATCCAGGAATCTGGGGTATTTGTGATCCAATCTGTTTCGTCCAAATAATAAATAAATCATTTGATCTGTAACCAGTCGGATATTTGATTTTTTGATATTTGATGTTTCAAATATCTAGAAATTGACCGGATGAGACAGCTCGACCGGTTTCGACTCTGTTGGCCAATTGTCATGCCCGCGAGTTCGAAACCCGGCTGAGGCGAACTGCTCTTCCGTGTCACCATTAGCGGTATTTGGCCACGGCCCAGGTTAATACCCTCCCGAGTGAAGTGGACCGCTGCCTGACCGGGCCCAGTCAATGATCCGCGAAGCGGGAAAACCTGGATTATCAAAAAAAAAATATCCAGAAATTTTTAGATTTTTAGTCAAATATCTAATTTGATCCTACAACAAAAAACTAAAATAAAAAAAATAAAAAAAATCCAAATTTAATTTAAAATAATAATATTTTATTACAAAATAAAATTTGTTTAGCTTTAAATTCTAATAACTAATATACAAATTTTTTAGTAAATTTTTAAAAATATTATAAAACTTCTATAAAATATAATATTTATATAAGTTATATTTAAAATTATATATATATATATATATATATGTGTGTGTGTGTGTGTGTGTGTGTGTGTGTGTGTGTGTGTAACGGATCGGATCAGATAATTGTTCATAAAAATATTAATATTTATGATTTCCTATATGTTTACAAATATTATTTGAGTTATTCTTGGGTTCACCGCCTAGGATGAACCTATAGTTTCACCAACCAATAGTATTTGAGCATTTGATATCTTTTAAAAAGGAAAAAAAATCAAATTTCCAAACTAAACTAAAATTTTAAAATAAACAATAAAAATATACTAATAGTTATAGAAAAGAAATAAATTAATATAATTAACCATCTCCAAAATACTAAACCCTAAACCCTAAATTCTAAACCTTAAATTTTTGGATAAATCCTAAACCTTAAAAAATAAACATTAAAAATAAATTGTAATAACACTAAACCCAAAAAACTAATCGCTAAACCCTAAACCTTTGAGTAAACCTCGAACCCTTGGGTAAATCATAAAATCTAGGTTTTAGAATTTATCCAAGGATTCATGGTTTACCCAAAGGTTTGTGTTTAGTGATTAGAATTTAGGGTATAATGTTATTAATTTTTTTAGTGTTTATGATTTAGGGTTTAGGATTTACCTAAAATTTAGGGTTTAGGGTTTAGTATTTTTGCAGATGGGTTAACTATATTAATTTTATTTATTTTCAACTATTATTATATTTTTATGTATTTTTATTTTTTATTTTGTAAACGTAATTTAATTTGGAAATTTAATTTTGTTTCCTTTTTTAAAAGATATCAAATATCAAATGCTCAAATACTATTGGTTGGTGAACCTATAGGTTCACCCTATGGGGTGAACCCAAGAATAACTCATATTATTTTTTAGGGCTTTTTGCAAATTTGAATCAAAACTCAAAGTCAAAAATAAAACTAACATCTCATTCTTTTTTATTTTTCTTTTGTCCTATTCACCCCACAAGTTCACATTATTCACGAAAATGCCATTAACTTTTTTTCTTTTTTTCTGAAAAATGACATTTTTACTCTCTCAACCTCATAATCTTCAAGTATTTACAAGATTTCCATTGCCATCAATACCCTAACCACCATGAACAACCATTTTGAAGCTCTTAATGCACCTCAAATCAATTTACACTCTCTTTCTCAATTGTTATGAACTAAAAACAACATCTTTTTGACTTTGTCTCCATATTCATCCAAAAAACTCAAATAATTTTTTGTAATTTTTTTATGGTTCATAGAGTCATTCAAGATTATGATTCTTGGTGGGTTACTTTCGTTTGAGGTTATATGTGGTTGGAGAAGACTTATGTGTGTTAAGGAAGTCATCTCACTAATTTAAGGTATGAAATTGAATTTTTTCCAGATCTGTTCGTCTAGAAGACTTACGGGTAAGTCTTCTGACTGTAGAAGACCCACTGGACGACTTACAGGATAAAAAAAACTCCTAACGACTTACAGGATAAACGAGTTAGTTTTGCATTTGACCGAATTGTGTGTCAGATATTTGAATTTTCCTGGACGACTTACTTGTAAGTCGTCTCTGGGAAACCAAAAAATTAATATTTGATTAAAGCTAGACGACTTACAAGTAAGTCTTCTCAGGTTAGTTTTGCAATTGGAAAACAAAAATTAAATATTTTTTTCTCAGAAGACTAAAACGTAAGTCGTCCAGTCAGACAACTTACTTGAAAGTCGTCCAACATAAGTTAAGTCGTCCAGATTTTTTTTTGAGATTCTGGTCAAACCTTGCTTATCTTGGATGACTTTTCTGTAAGTCGTCTAGCTGGAAGACTTACTTATAAGTCGTCTGGGAGAATTAAATACTTAAGTTTTATTTTCGAATTTTAAACTAACTTGTGGGGACTTACATGTAAGTCATCTATAAATAATAAAATATTGAGTTTTTTGTTTTCACAGAGACGATTTACAAGTAAGTCGTCCAGGGAAAGTCAAATATCTGACACAATTCAATTGCAAAACTAATCCATTTATCCTAGACGAGTTATTGTTAAGTCGTCTGAAGTTTTTTTTCTTAACAAACGAAACTGGACGACTTACAAGTAAGTCATCTAATTTAAAAATCAATTGCAAAAATGACCTCTCCAGACGACTTACTTGTAAGTCTTCCGAAGAATTCCAGACGACTTACTTGTAAGTCATTTGCGTCAATGTTTACTAAACTTTCATTTTCTTTAATACTATAAAGATTTTTGAACATTTTCTTATTATTTCATGTATATTAATCAATATTAAGACCACTGAATGAAATTTATAACATAATTTATGATATTTATGAGGTTGCTAATATTCATGTTAATCAAAGTTTATAGCTATTGTGTTTTTAACTCATACATGTTCTATGTTTGTTAATGTGTTTTATTTTGAATTTCTGTAGATGATGCGTTAGATACATGCATTTTATGGAGAATAAAATCATCCAAATGCTGCATATAAAACAATACAAGTCAGAAGATTTAACATTTACAGAAGACTTATCAGACGACAGGAAAGTCGTCTGATAAGTCTTCTACAAAGAAAATATTTTCAACACAAACTTGTAAAAAATGTGATTTGCTTTGACTAGTTACTATTGTTTGTTTTCATCACTGTTATTGACACCAATGATGAATATTGTTATGAGTTGTAAGAATGGTTAAAATGCGTCTTAAAATGTTGTATCAATATAAGGCTACCAACATTCTTACTTATTAAGATGAGAAGAAGGTCAAGAAGTTTATTATTGCATATGCGAGATCCAAAGATAAGAAAAAAGCTATTGAAATAATTTATTTCATTGATTTGTAAATATGTACACACATTGTTAGCACATATATTACATCTTGGAAACATTATTAATGATTTTACAAAAAAATCACAACTAAGGAAATAAACAAGAAAATCACAAAACAGACCACAAACAAAACTATTACAGATCATTCATCTATAAAGACAAGATTGGACTCCACGAGGTCCAGACGACTTCCAGGAGGTCCGGACGACTTCCAGGAGGTCCGGACGACTTCCAGGAGGTCCGGACGACTTCCAGGAGGTCCGGACGACTTCCAAGAGGTCCGGACGAATTCCAAGAGGTCCGGACGAATTCCAGGAGGTCCGGACGACTTCCAGGAGGTCCGGACGACTTCCAGGAGGTCCGGACAACTTCCAGGAGGTCCGGACGACTTTCAGGAGGTCCGGACGACTTCCAGGAGATCCGGACGACTTCCAGGAGGTTCGGACGACTTCCAAGAGTTCCAGATGACTTCCTGGAGGTCCAGATGACTTCCTAGAAGTCTTCCAGATCTGAAAACTCTGCATACCCAGATCTGAAAAACCTGCACCTCCAAAAACGTTCAAATGGCTTAAAAACAGAGAAAATGATTGGAAGATTAGATAAATATACTTTTATAGAACACACAACGTACATATCCAAGTGGAAGATGAAAACCATCTAATTAAAAACCTGTAAAAAGATAGATTAGTGAGAAAGACATGAGACAAAACTGAATTCTTTTTATAAAGTTTGGTGTTTTCAAGTCTAAGAGATTAGAGTGGGATTGAAGAATTTTAGTTTGAAAAAGAGGTAAGAATTTTATGCAACAAGAAGTTACCAAATGAAGAAAAATCAGACATAAAAATACATGCCTAAAATTAATAGATCTACCTTTAAATGAGTGGAAGTTGAGAAACATGTGATGAAAAACCTGCAAAAACAAGATAAATTAGTGAGAAAGACATGAGACAAAAACAATAAAATGATATAAAGCTTTGTGTTTATAAGTTGAAAAGATTAGAGAGAGGTTGAAGAGTTTTAGAATGATGAACATTACATTTTTGTTGCAGCCATATAAAAGAAGGATAAAAAATGTGTAAATTTTTTTTTATATAGGGAGACAAAAAAAATTCAATTAGGTTAAATATTTTCGATTTAGAAGACTTTCCAGTAAGTCTTCTGAATAGAATACTTCAAAGTCGTCCAGAATACTTCAATATTTTTAGCGGGAAAATAAAATATTTTTAGTGGAAAATTAAAATATTTTAAGCGCGAATATTTGGATGACTTACATGTAAGTCGTATTATTTAAATTATTTATCAGAAGACTTCAATATTTTTAGCGGGAAACTAAATTATTTTTAGCTCAAAATTGAAATATTTTTAAGCGCGAATATTTGGACGACTTACATGTAAGTCGTCTATCTTAAATTATTCACCAGACGACTTAAAGTTAAGTCGTCCAAAACCCTAAATTCAACCCTTAAACTAAATTGACTGAATTAACTAACTAACCACGTTATAAAAGCAAATTAAACTTAAAAAATGTTTACTATACTCAAAAATAAACATATGTAGGCTAAAATTTAATTTTAAAAAAAAAACATTCAAGCTTTCCAAAATCTAACCCTAAGAACACATACAATACTACAACATATGTTTGCAAAACCTAAACCAAAGAATATCATGACTCACTACTTTCACTCATCTATATTGAAAACAATTAAATTTTTTTATATTTTAATTTATATATCTTACAAAATATGTTAATTACATGATTTCAATTTTTTACTCATCAAAATATTTTTTACAAAATTTTAAATTATTTTTAAGAAGAATTAGACTCGACGACTTATATCTAAGTCATCTGTACAACTTAAAGAAAGCCGTCCAGCCAGACGACTTACGGGGGCTATAAACGTAAAAAAAAATTCGGTTTTTTTTTGTTTGTACACAAGTGACTGGTTGTAATTTCAATAGTTTTTAAAGTTACTTTTGCATATGATTCAAGTTTGGGTTTACTTTTGTAGTTCCAATCAAGTTCTGAGTCATAGTTGGTAATTCTCCCTATTTTTTTATGGATATTGTAAATTAATATTTGTAATTTGATTCATAATGCTATAGATTTTCGAAATTTTGGGTTTGAATGAACCGAATAACAAATCAAATAAAAATTATATATTTTGCCTATCTCTACTTTGAGCCTTGAGGGACTTGGATCCTTGAGGTGACACGTTACCAACACTGGACACTCTCCAACTAATTATTCCTTTTACCTGCAATCAGTGCGAGTAGCCTTTCTAAATTGTAATGGTAAAGTATAAGCATATCAATACAAGTTTACATTTTGTATATCTAACATTAAAATCCATGATAACGAGATCATCATAAACTATGAAAGAAATTGTAATTTTCAACCAAAGAAGAAACTTATAAAATTCATTTGACGTGATGAGACAAAACGAGAGTAAATTGTCATCAACATCTTTTAATTAGCAAAAAAATGATCTACGAAGATTATCCCTAATTATTGAAATCAGGGCCTAATCAGATAAGCTGTCATTTCAGAAAAAAAAATCAGATAAGCTGTCAGAAATCTGGGTCCACGTTGTGTGGATCATGCCAACTCATAGTCATGGTGAACCTTAGTCAGAGTCGGATCTGAGATTTTAAGGATGTAACCATGTCTTATGTAAAAATTTTTTTTTACCGATTTTAGGAACCTGTTGCAAATGTTTCATGAGGCATTGCCCAGATCCGGCCCTGACCTTAGTCATCTCCTTCTTCAGCCGGAGCTCCATCACTTTCCACTGAGCATTCGAATGTTTCGCCAGCATGAACGTCGGACTCGCCACCGGCCGGTACCTCGGCACCAAACGTCCGGATTTATAACTGACGCCATAAGCATTGCACAATGTCTTCGGCCCATTGGGCCTGTCCGCCACTGCGGGGTCTTGTCTGCCGGATATCAGAAATGCACCGTTCTTCCGCCGGAGTCCGTCGATTGTTTAATTTTCGTGAGATGAGCGATGGACGTCGGCGAGATTCGGCGGGGAAAGGTGGTGGTTGAGAGAACAGTTTCCCCGGTGAACGGGTTGTCGTAAACTGGTTCCATTAGAAGCCCACGTGAGGCCCAATTGCATGTGTCGGCGCATGAGCGTTTACTCCTGTTCTGGCTTTGGCTGGTACAGAGACGTCAGTAGTGAAAATCAGACTGTTGCTAATTGCTATTCAGATTTCCTGGTTAATATCGAGGCGTTCGGGTCTTGTAACCGGATATTAGCCGGAGCTTTTGGACGTTTTCGTTCGAGAACGAGTCCTCCACGTAGTCAGCTCAGCCAACCAATAAAATTTTACCGTTTTAAAAACCAGACCGGACATCGACTCGTTGTTTTTACTGGGTGACTGGTTCAACCGGTTTAACCGGGTTTTTAAAAAACTACATATTTTTGTTATCTTAACTATATATGTATAGTTATGTGTATTTGATGGCATGATCAATTATTTTTTGAAAATACTTAGTTTTGGTATTCTGTTAACCCTTAAAGAAAAATATAGTTTAAACAATTATAAAATCAAAACGTATATTGGACCATTATTAGTTATGACATCACCATATCAGTACTAATGAATGCTAAATGTTAATTATATATATGACCAAAAATAATATAAACTAGAGCTTGACCCGTCCGACCGGACGGGTATTTATCTTTATTTTTTATATAAAAAAATATTATTTGTCAGTTTATATTTTAAAATATTTATATATTTCTAATTTTTTTATAAAAACAACCGTCGAATAGTTTATGTGCGTAAAAATAGTATTTCGTGCTTGTTATTAATCTTTTGAAAAAATAATATTGACCTATTGATAATTTGAATAATATTTCTTGTAACATGAAAATATTTGCCAAATATAAAAAAAAAATTAAATATTTTGATCAAATATGAATAATATGGTAAGATATAGATACATTAGAAAAAATGTATTTGGTTATAAACACTAAACATTGATTTACAAATATTTAAAATATATTTAAATTTCAGTATTAATTTTTTTTGAAAATAATTAATAGCAACCAAAATAATTAAACATATACTTTAAAAATTCTTGAAAAATATATAATCTTAGGTGAGATTTAATTATATTAAAATATTGAGTTACAAATATTTCATCTTGTTTTATAAGTAGTTTAAAATATTTAAAATCTTAGCATATATATATTTTATTATTCAAAATAATTAATGGTAAGTTAAACATATATTTTAGGAATATTCAAAATATTTTTTAATGTCAAATTTAAACTTTAATTTCGTTCAAAATAATTAATCGTAACATTATCCAATTTTAATATTGTTAAAATAAATGTTAAATATGAATATTTCTAAAAATCAGCTAATTTATTTTAGGAAATATATTAAATAAGAAATTAAGTTAAATTGATTTAGGAAACTGTTTAATAAATAGAAAAAGACAATAATTCTTTAAATATATGTTCATTTAATGATTCATTTAATTACTTCAGTGGCATGCCTTTATAAATAACACTGAAAATTAAGGGTTAATTTATAAGTGTACTTCTATTTTAATAATAGAGATGACCAGAATTACTTATGTAAAGTTATTTCTATAACTGCTATAGAAACATATAGCAAGTATGTATATTAAAAACAAAATAAATGTGAGTTAGGAAAATTTTGATTTTAGTTTCCAATTACAAACGATATAAATGTAGAATTAATCAAGAATGTCAATTATGGTAACTATTAAAGATCAAAATTAATTGATTATGTTTGTATTTGGTTGAACCGGGTTTTGTGACTAATCCGAGTTGTCGGTTTTGCCGGTTTTATACCGGTTCTAACGGTTAAATTCAAATCCGAGTTTTAATCCAACTCGGACTCGGTTTATTTAACGGTTCACGGTTGAATCGGTCCGACCGACCGGTCCGCTCCGGTTTTCAAAACCTTTAATGTATCTAAAATTCACTAATTACAATTTCATTCTTAATTTATTTTCTTGTATTACAAATATCTTTTTATTCCATAATTATTTAATCTTGTCTAAAATTCACTAATCACAATTACATATCATTTAATTTCTTATTTTTGACAATTACAAATGTCTTTTTCTTTATATTCTGTAATTATATAATCTTATCAGTTTCAAAAAAAATATATAGATACATATAATCTAATCTCATCAAAACAATACTACATACCGGTACGCAAAAGTCGCCGGGTAAGCTGGTGCTGTCCTGAAGGTCAGCGAGAATCTGGGGAGACTAGCGGTGGAGAAGGACGAGAAGTTAAGAGTTGTCAGGAACGGCGGTGGTTGCGTAGGCACCGTCGGAATCAGCAATGACATCGTTTTCCACGTCATCATCGCTAGAGAAATCTACCAAGAGGTCATCTACTGCGAAATGATCAACCGTGGGGCAGACTTCTTGAGCTTCTTCTTCCCTGAAATCTACCAAGAGCTTCTTCTTCCCTGAAATCTACCAAGAGGTTTTCCTGGTGGTCTGTCGCATAAGGACAGAATTAAGTCAATACAAAGTTCATAAGTTGTCAACACCAAAAAAATTATACTAATGTAATAATAAGCATCTACGGTTCCTAAGTCTTAAGGTTAAATAAAACTTCAGTAAAACAAATGAAAAATAGCAGAAAAATATGTGTCACACGCAAGTGTAATTTGCCTTGAATTCTGAAACGGCTTCTTGACTTCTGAGACGACCGGTTCTTCTTGCATCAATGTGACCAGTATTTTAACCAAGAGAAGCATTGAGACAGATCATACTGGTCTGACCAATGTGCTGGCGGTTTCCTCTTCCATGAGGATTCTCATATGGGTCCATAGCCCCACCTCAAACCTTAGGTCAGAATTAACGCAGTATTTGTGTTAATGCATTAGGAGAGTTCCTTGAGATGTGGCTGCTATGTTCTTCCTCAACCTGCAATTGGCATAACCATGGGCTTTGTATCCGTCTTTCGCAATCTGCTTTAACTGAGAAAAATGTTTATCCTTTTATTTTTATATGACAAAAGGGTATTATCCATTGTAAGCCATTAGTAATGATATACCATGATTTTGACCAACCTTTACCCATAATATTTCTATGATTTTACTATACATATCTATGTTTTAGAGTCTTTTAGGTATGTTTTCAGGTTCAAGAGCATTTTGGAGTAAAATGACGTTTTAGGTGCCATTATGGAACTTAAAGTAAAGTTTTCTCGAGATGACTATAAAGATCAGACGTGAAGGTCAATATCCAGAGATACATATCAATCGATACACATCATGTGTGATCGATCGACGACGCATCCGTAGAAGTCGATGACAAGATACTCCATCGATCGATATCGCCTAATATTATCGATCGATATCGAGTGTGTAGAAGAAGGATAGTTATCTCAACTGACTTGAAGCTCAAGATCTCCCATTATTACAATAATGCATCTGACGAGTTTTTAATCTAATTGAACTCATTATTTATAGTTATGCCTATGTGTTTTGGCAATACATGTTTTCTTGTGCTTTCATTGTTCTAAGTACTTTTCATTTATCAATCTAAAGTATTCTTTTCATCTTATTCTCTATTCATCAAAAGTTATAGAATTCTAAGATCTAGAAGAATATACAAAGAGATTTGTTATCTAGATAAACTTTATTGTTTAGTTTTCTATCTTATGAATCTCTATTATTACCTTGATGCTATGACTCACTTAGCTATGTCTGAGTAGATTCATTTGTAAGATTTGGGGTTCAAATAGTTATGAGGGATTAGCCCCAACTATAGATTGTTGAGTTGTGATACTCATTATCTTGATGAATCCTAATGCTTATTCTAGAGTAGCTAACTAGAATATGATATTGGAAGTGATTTAATCCATAAATCATTATCCTGAAATCATCTTGCATAAGCTAAGATCCTTTAGGAATACGCGAAACCGGTCTATGATCTTGGTGAAGCTATATCGATCTGAAGCTATATCGATCGGTACTCCAGAAGAGTAATCGATCGACGACAAACCATATTGATCGATATCGCTGTCAAAACATCGATCGATATTGTCGACAGTCAGATCAGTGGACGAGTCTAGTAGCGATAACTATTAGATAACTCTAAGAATTGAAGTTATTTAGTATCTTGCAAACAACTTATTAAAACATCTATAGCATTATAGTCATGATTAACTGAATAGTAACTTTGAATCTAACTAATTTCTCTTAATGTTTACAACTTAAAACCATTCTCTTGAGCAACTTATCATTGCTCACAAACTGCAATTTACATTTAAACATATTCAACCTAGCATAATCTCTAAGGATTTCAATATTTTGTGTTTCTTAGCAGTTCGTGATTCGATCCCTAAGTACTACATATGAATCTCTTATTTGAGAGAATAATTCACTCCTTAGGGTAATTTGAGTGATATCAAATAACCTTATGAAAACTCCAAAAAAAAAAATTTTAACATAAACTCAGATATCCTAACTTTTTCACCCAACATATTTGTTTCTAAATCAGACTAAAAACTAACAACGTCTATGATAACTCTACATAAGCCTTGTTAAGCTAGAGAATATTATTACGCAAGACACACTGATTTTACAAGAACTTGGTTTACTAGGTTTGAGCGAAATGAACATTATATATACAAATCCTTGTTACATATAAGATTTTTTTATGTTTATTCACATATTATGACATAATAAATATATCGAGTAATTGAGAATCGCGTAACTATTATGCATATCTAATACAATAAAGTTGGCTTTTTTCTCTCCATAGGGGGAAAAATAACAGCTGTCCCCTTCTTTATTGTGGGCTGCAACTTCTGAACTAAACATTCTGATGGGCTTTTATGGTTTACGTTTTGAGGCCTACATCTCTATATCCTCGACGTTCGTCTCTGATTCCACAACAGGTTCATATCAAATCCGTTGACGTTTTGATTGCATCCCACTGTTCAGAGAAAGATCTATCAAATCGAAGCTATCATGGCTACTGCCGCTTCATCTACGTACGTTATATGTTTATCAATCTCTTTGTTTTCTATTGTTTGCGTTATTGTATCACCAGTCGACATTCGTTATCTCTGTGATGTAATTGGATTTGTTTGGTATTGCATAGATTTGTGTTTGAGATAGTTCCCAAGTGAACTTGAAACCTTTCAAAGCAATGGACACTCTTGGTCGGAAATTGAAAATCTTGGAAGTAATGAACAAGTCTGATAGGACCTTGGGTTATATAATTTGGATTTGAAGCAGAGTATTCATTTCTCATTATGTTGTTTGGTTGGTCAGGGTGATATACAGTCAAATGGGGTCACTTGCATCCACAAATAACTGTAATGCTGGCACTCTTCTCTCTTGCCTTCATTGTGTAGTCAACGTAAGTAAATTCTTTAGCTTTTAAGTCGTACACATAACTGTATTGCTGTTACATATAATTGAAATTGTGATCTTTATAAACATCAGTGTGAAGAGTTAGAAGAAGAATCGTTTTACAAAAAAAAAAGAGTTAGAGGAAGAATGCCCAAGGTTTATTTTGTTGCAGCGGTATGTTGTATTTCTGCCGCACCTCTTATACTTTTTTCTATTATTTGATGTTCAAATTGATTTATGGTGACTGCAGTATGCATTACTTGATGAGATGACGGACTTTGGGTACCCTCATTATGTGGAAACAAGAAAACTCAACGACATCAAGACGAATGCATACAGAATGGAAGTTAGACAGAGACCTCCTATGGCTGTCAAGTTCTCTCCTGGAGGAGAGAAGGGATACAGTACAAGAAGAATCGAAGGACAAAGAAGGAAGCAAGCAGAAATGAAAGAAAGAAGGGAATCACAAGAGAAAAACGGTGTGCTTAGTGCCATGGTACTGAACGATCTCCAGTACAGAAGATACTATACAGAAGAGATTGAAGAAGCTACTGACATATTAGCTAGCAACAGAAAAAAGTAAGAAAAGATTGATACATGCCAGGCTATAAAGGCACACTTGATAACGCCCATCTTGCCATTAAAGTCTTAAGATCTGATTCTGCTCTAGAAAAGAAGCAATTTCAACTTGTGTCCTTAATACGGGTACTTGGTGTATGAGTTCATGGAAAATGGGAGCTTCGAGGATAGACTCTTTCTAATAAAACATGTACGTGAGATATCTAAAACAACTACAGGTTTAGCTTATCATGGCTCTTTTTTACTCATTTGGAGCGCAAGATTAGTCAATTGACTTATCAAAGATTTATGGTCATTGGATTCATTCATGGTTTTCTTTATTTCTTCTTTGTCTGCATAAGATCTGAGTGTGTGTCAATGCTTCAGATTTAGACTTCTAATAATCCTTAATTCATTTGTTCAAAATCTCATAAGAAGTTAAAGCGGCATGCTCACTTTTTTTTGAACAACGAAAGCGGTATGCTCATCACCAAGGTTCAACAAATATGTTCTCAAGGTCTGGTTTATGTGAAAAAAAATATTGACCCAGTTATCCAAGAGTTTGTGGTTATTCAAACTGGCAAAAACTTTGTGGTTATTCATTTACCTTATTGAAAAATCAATCCATACGAGAAGAGTGAAGGAAAAGATTGTACAATGATCAATGAATGAAAATATGCAAGTATCAGTGCATATCTCGACCTCCATGCAAATGATAAAAATTTATCCACAAGGATTGCTAGAGGTTTGTATTTACTCTGACACAATCTTCTTGCGAAGAATATAAAAATATGAACACCACATTTTAGTGAATCATTTCTGAATTTCTTCTAATTAGTAGGATTAAATGACTTAATCCCTTGAATCTAATATAGTTCAAAAAAAATCCCGGCCAGTCCTTTTTCAAAAAAAATCCCGGCAATCTATTATGTAATCTATGAAAACACTTTTTCAAAAAAAAATATATATTATGTACGTAGTTTGATGGTTTTGGCCCATTATAATTTTTTTTATTTACGAAGTTATTTAATTTACTATTGCGACATATAAAAGTGGGAAAATGTGAAATGTAAAAATAGTCGATAGAGAATATTATATGTATTGACATCTATTTTTTCTGTATTTTTTTTTAAAATTAAAACTCTTCAAAAGTTAAGCAAACAATTATATTTTATCAAAACAAAGCAAGAGCTGATTCCTGTTAGAAACATATCAAAATAATGCTCCAACAAATCACAGTCTACAAAGCAAACCGAAGTTCATAATAAGCCGTCATGACAACAGAACCCCTTAGCTAGCTGCCACAGGAAAGACCTAGACAATACATACTGATATAGTGATATACATGCATCTTCCCTACTGGACATCATTCAGTATCATGACACTAAGCAGAAATGAAAGAAAGAAGAGAATCACAAGAGAAAGACGGTGTGCTTATAATAGTGCCATGGTACTGAACGATGTCTATTGCTTTCATATAAAAATATCTACAAACATATATATTAACGTCGCAAGTTTCAAAAACAAAAAAAAACATATTGACGTCGTGCACATCAGTTTTCTTTTTTTTTGTCAACCATCAGTTTTCTTTAACACCACTTTTTATAAAATTCGTACCTCAAATAACTATAAGCTACACGCATAAAAATAATAAATAATGGACCCATAATTTTTTCGCACCTGGACATGAATCAAAATGCAGTTACTGCTCATAACACTAACACATCTCCACAAAGTAAAAACATCAAACAGTCAAACCAAATTGTTACAATCAACTGACTATCCATTAAAAATTTCCGAATAGGAGCAATTTATTCACACAATATGGTATCTACATTATTAATCAACATATGCATCACACAACATTTTTTCATCAACTTTACTTTATGTGTTAAGTTTAAACTTTTGTGCAACTATCAACTATTAATTTTATTTTATTGCATTAATCTATGAAAACCACTTGTGCTATAATTTTTGACTTAGCCAACTACAAAACAAAATAATGCACTATCAAATAGATCAAAAATTCATTTTAAAAAAACAAACGAAACCCGGCGCGTAGCGCCGGAATACCACTAGTAATAACTAAAATGGAGTAAACACACAAAGTAAATAATCATCATTCTTTATTTACAATAATTTCTATTGGTAAATAAGTTAAAACAATTATTTATTTATTTATTTATATGGTATATTATTAAATTTAACAATATTAGCATACTATATTCTAATATGAATATTTATCAAATAAGGTCTTCATACTCATATGATTTTATTAAAAATTGTATTTGTTGTAACAAAAAAAATTTAACCATTCACAAAATTTTCAATGTGAGATTTTTTCTAGTTTTAATAATTTATGAAAAAAAATTTCAAATTTAATGCAAATTTTGAAATTAAAATACTAAGGTCTCAGTTATTTTTCTATGCAAATTTACAAATTAACATTTTTATGTATATTTTATATGGTATATAATTAAATTTAAATGATATAATATATACTATATTTATATAATCTGAATATCAATTAAATGAGACTTCGTATTCATATGATTTTATGATCATTTGTATCTTGTTGTAACAAAAAACGTTAAACCATTGCTCACGTTGGATTTTAAATAATTTTCAATTTATATTCGATTTAAACTAATTCAAAATATAAGATATATGAAAAATATATTTTTTTGTCATATGATTAATGTGATTGTTTAATTTTTCTTAATAATATAAAATTAAACAAAAATGATAAAGGATACAAAATTGCTATTAAATCTTTATTATTCAAAATAGTTAATATATATATATATATAAATATATATACTAGGGTATTTTCCCGTGCTCATGCACGAGTATAAATATTAATAAAAATACATTTTATATTAGAATAATTGGTTGCTGTTTACTTTTAATTTTAAATAAATTTATAATTTTATGCATAATTTATATTAATAATATTATATTACTTTAATCAAACATATGATTTTATATATGTATATTTAGTCGGTTTTGTTGTTTTGACAGTCGACTTAGTTATCATTTGAATATATTGAATTGCATCTATATATTTTGGTTGGTTGTTGTATTAGATATGTAAATTGTTACAGTTGGTTAATATTTTATTTTCATTTGTTAATGTGTTTTGTTTTATCTTATAATTTATAACAATTATTATCCTAAAATTATATTTTTTGATTATAGTTAAATTTATTATTTTTGATATAAGTTAGATTAGTCGAGTCACTCATGTTGTGAATATATTAAATTACATATATTCTTTCAAATTCAAAATTGAAGTATAATTATTTTTAATATAATTAAACCAAGTCAAATTATTTTATTTATCATTTAAATGTGCACGTATTTTAATAATGTATATCAAATTAAATGTTGTTTTTAAACGGAATGATGAACTATAGAAAGTTATATACATAAGAAAGACTTCTCCACGGTGAATCGGAAAGGCTTCTTGAAGCGGAGGCCTCTAAGAAAGACTCTGGTTTCTGGTGCTTCGTCGAGGTCCATGGGTCTAAAGCTCTGTTTTAGGACCGCGGAGCCGGAGCCTAGTCTCGCTAGTCAGCCATCGGGATCCAGATCTCGTACCGGTTTTGTGGAGGAACCGTCGGAGTCAGATCTAAGCTCGGGGATGGCAGTTTCTCAGGTGGTGCTTCTCCTCCAGCGTTCTTCTTCTCCGCCACCGTGTCAGAAGCAAGCGGTGTGTGTCTCCTCGGACTTGTGAGATGACGGCGACACGAGGTGAGTTTTGCGGCGTTTAGGGTTTCAGTTGTCAGATCTCCTCCTGTTTCGGTGTATGTGGCCGCGGGACTGCTCCGTCGGAGGGCTATTGTATAAATTAAATTTAGTATATAGGATTTGTATAAAATGAAAGTTACTATTTTTAAAAAATATATACGATATTATTTTTTTTTAAATATCTTTTCTTTATTATGAAAGTAGGAAAATAGGCAAAATCGATGTTAAATATTACACAAATTTATTTTGGTATATAGGTTTTGTAAAAAAAAAAGATAATTACTATTTAAAAAAAATAATAATTAATTTGCCTTTGTATTTTAACACATGTCACAATTTAAAATATATAACTGCCATGTGTCGCGATCATGTTAATTAATAACTTTGAAAACAAAGCTTTATATAATCAGATTTAGTATTTTAGGATTTAGTATTAAAGGAGTTGGGATTGGGTTTAAATTTCTTTATTTTATCAAAAAATTAGGATATTTATGATTAATCATTCATTAATGATAAATTTTAAAAGTAGTATGAAACTTGTGGTAGAATTTAAATTTTCCTAGTTTTTATTTGATGAAGAAAACAAAAAACAAAAGCAAAACACAAAAAAAAAAAAAAAAATTAAATGCTCTTCACCATTCCAGAATTGTTTAAATCTATCAAAGGTCATATTGAATAACCAGCTTTCTTTACGTACATGTATATCGATCCATATAATATTATTTAATCAGTTAGTTTAGAATGTGTCGCACTCACGTTAATTTCTGAATGATTAACTACAATGAAAATTTTATGGATTAAGTTTATTATTAAGATATCATTATTGATATCTTTTATTTTAGTTTTTTGAAATATTTGTTTCCAAATCAACTTATTATCAAAAAGGCGGAGTATATATATCAAATTTTATATTTATAACATGCAATATAAAAAAACGAATTTCATTTTATATAAATTTAAAAAGAAATTCTTTTAAAAATATAGAGATGTCCATAATTCGTAATTTTAAAAATATAGAGATGTCCATAATAAATAAAAAACTAATTCTTTTAAAACTGAACATTTAAAACAAATATTTCAATAGCTAAGATTTTACTTATTCATAAATATCATGTTGTTACACAGTACAAAAATTACACTTGTCATTTTTGTTACATAAATCTATTCATCTTTGAATAGACAGAATATCGAAATTAATATTCATAAAATGTTTGTCTAATAGAGAAATAATCCCAAAAACTTAGTTGGCTACACATTTTATTGAGGTAGCAGTTATAACATGTAATATAGTCCACTAAAAGATATTAATACCTATAATATTCTTTACTCCGCGGGAAATATGATTTCAATTTAGAATGAGGTGTATACAACTTCTTCTTAGGGAGGAATATATTAAATTAAAAGGCTCAGAAGATTTTAAATTGTTTTTATTTTAGTGAGTTTTAAGGTGATTTTAAAGTTATTGAGTGCTTTTAATAATTTTTAAAAAATATATATATATAGGTGATTTGGTAGATATTTTTCCTAAATTTTAGAGTTTTTTAGGTAGTATACATGGACCATGTATCATACCAAAACAAGTAAACTAGAAGCCGAGATTATAACATGGTTATCTGTCAAATTTCTACTATATAAAAGAGATTAAGGCCATAATTGGCAAAACAGATGAGAAAACAGTAGCATTACGCTGTAAGAACAGTATGCTGCAGAACCTGTATGTTTTTGCTAAACTGTTTAAAAGATTTATTGGTAGAGCAGTATGAACATGCTATTAAAATTTATTATTAAAATTATTATATAATATATAATATATTTATTTGTAATAAATATATTTGTAACATATATATATATATATATATATATATATATATATATATATATAATTATTTATTTTATTTACTAATTTTAAAATTATGTTTACAATTAAAATTTTATTTTAAAAAATAAATTTTAAATTAAAATATCTATTTTTAAAAATAATATTTTGCATTTGAAATATAATTTAATTTATATAATTTATTTAATTATATTATATTTTAAAATATAATTAAATTCGACAAAAAATAAAAAAATAAAAAAAATAATAAAATATATTTATATAATTAATTTATCTAATTTCTATAATTAATTTATTTAATTTATGTAATTAATTTATCTAATTTCTATAATTAATTTAAAACATAATTTATATATTAATTTAATTAAATATAATTAAATCATATTTTAAATGTTAAAATTATATTTTTAAAAAATATATTTAAATTGTAAATTTATTGTAGAAATCAAAATTTTATTTTCTGGATATAGAAATGATTTTATGATATTATTAAATAAACTAAATGAACTAATTATATATATATATCTTAAATTTATAAATTATAAATGCAAATGCTCTTTCAAAAGCTTCATATAAGAACATTTGCTAGAGAACATTTAGAGTGCATTACCATTTAGTAAATGCTCCTCTAAATGCTTTCGTAACAAATGTTGATTGGATAATGTAGAGCATAATGCTAATGCTAATGCTAATGCTCTACCAATCAATGCCTAATTTAGAGACTTTCTCAAACTGTCCACATAGGAGTAAATATTCTCAACCAATCAATCTGCCACGTCATCATGGATCTGTCTTAACTTCAAGGTCTGGGCCACGAATCCATACAAGTCCATCAAAATATCCGACTTATTAGCAAATTTTCTTGGCCCAATCATAAATCTTACAGCTTCATCCACTTTAATCCTAATCACCTCTAAAGTCAAGAACCTGCCAAATCGATTTTTGCATATCCCTTACTCCGGCATAACGTCTGCGTCTACATCTATGGAACTTCAATGCTCCCTAATAACCCATCAAGACGAGGCTTCATATACCTCTCCACATCACTCCTCTCAGCCAACGATACCGAAGACTCTTCAAGGAACCATCATTACTTGCTCATTAGAAAGGCATCCCAGCTCTCTACGTTCCCTTCTGCAGTATATATATATTCTCATCATCCTCTTCCCTAACTGCTAAACTTCATTAATGGAAATCCGTAACATGGCAAATCGACAAGAAAAGACCACCATGAAATCTCCATCTGCACTCTTCTTCAATCAAGTTTCTTGGAAGATATACTCAACTTCGCGTTTAGATTTTTCTTTTATTTCAAAATTGCAGTTCCCTTGCGTATGGATTGATGGCTACAGATAAGATTAATAGTGGAGTCAGCATCCTCACTTGGAACACAAGTAACTGTATTTTTGTTTTTGAGTGAATATTCTGATCATAAGTTTAATATTTAACAGAAAAATTACATTGATGGCTGAATAATACTTGGAGCTTATGAGTTTGATAATACGTTTAGAGACTTCTCAAACTGTCCACATAGGACTAAATATTCTCAACCAATCAATCTGCCACGTCATCATGAATATGTCTTAACTTCAAGGTCTGGGCCACGAATCCATACAAGTCCATCAAGATATCCAACCTATTAGCAAATTTTCTTGGCCCAATCGTAAATCTTACGGCGTCATCCCCTTTAATCCTAATCACCTCTAAAGTCAAGAACCTGCCAAATCGATTTGCATATCCCTTACTCCGGCATAACGTCTGCGTCTACATCTATGGAACTTCAATGCTCCCTAATAACCCATCAAGACGAGGCTTCATATACCTCTCCACATCACTTCTCTCAGCCAACGATACCGATGACTCTTCAAGGAACCATCATTACTTGCTCATTAGAAAGGCATCCCAGCTCTCTATGTTCCCTTCTGCAGTCTATATATATTCTCATCATCCTCTTCCCCAACTGCTAAACTTCATTGATGAAAATCCGTAACATGGCAAATCGACAAGAAAAGACCACCATGAAATCTCCATCTGCACTCTTCTTCAATCAGGTTTCTTGGAAGATATATTCAACTTCGCGTTTGGATTTTTCTTTTATTTCAAAATTGCAGTTCCCTTGCGTAGGGATTGATGGCTACAGATAAGGTTAATAGTGGAGTCAGCATCCTCACTTGGAACACAAGTAACTGTATTTTTGTTTTTGAATGAATATTATGATCATAAGTTTAATATTTAACAGAAAAATTACATTGATGGCTGAATAATACTTGGAGCTTATGAGTTTGATAATACATTTAGTATCATAAGAACGTTGTCCCATAATTAATCTTCTCTACAAGTTTATCAAAGAAATTAACACTGATTCTTAGAGTGATTTATGATTCAATATATTAAACATTTGATTCTTGATTTTCTCAATACATGCTAGATTGAAATCTGTTTGTCTCATTATTTTGGTCTACCTTTCCCTAGGAGTTTCTAATTCAGAAAGTGGAAACCTTAAAAATATACAAGGAGCATGCTGATAATTTCATGGAGATTACCATCATTCTCCTAGACGAGACAGTAACACTTTCTTCTAGCTTCTTTATAAGGTTTGGTCTCAAGTAATGTTTATTATGTGTTTGATGAAATTCCCCACAGAGCTTTGAAAAAGCCAAACTTGACTGTTTAGCTGAAGCTTTATGTTAATTGTAAATTGATCTAAATGTTTAGATATATATTAGGATCTGTATGTAGAGCATATAACCCAAGAAGATCTAAGAGACACTGAAAGATTTAAAATTACTTAACTAGCTGACACTTGATTATTGGCTGAAGTTTTGGTAAATTGTAGCTAAATGCTTAAATGAATGTTCTAACTGTTATCATTTTTCTGTCTGAAACTTATGGGTTCTAAATCACGGTTACATTGCAGGCTTAGAGGATTGAGTACATGTTAAGTGAGTGAGTCCGAGAAGCTAAGAACTACAGACCCACTTAACATGTTAACTACTTTTATGCACAAAAAAGTTGAACATCAGAGTAGTCTTTGGAATAACTTTTGTATTCTGTGGTTTTAATTTTCTATATTTTCGGTTTAAGATGAAGTTTCAGTATACTTCCAATAAATTAATATTCTCTGTAAAATTCTTTTGGTTGCTCATTTGCCTCTTAAGTCAAGAAATATAACGAAGACACAAGTATAATAACTTAAGACAATAATAAGGTATGATAATACCATATGATTTCGATTATACTAACACCATGGTCCATGGATTTTATTAAGTTGTTCACTACCTTCACCTGGCAAAGCAAAAACATCGGAGCAGAGGATAACATTTTCTCTGCTTCCACTATGGAGTTGTGCAAAACAACTTCTTCTTTTGGTTTAAAAAAAAAGATTTATACGAATTTTGATGGCGAAGCAATAAGTTGTCTTGCACAGTTTATCAATAAATCAGAAGTATATGCTATGCAACGCATAGATATTAGATACTTTGATAATTGCCATGTTTTTAGTGTGAATAAAAGAGGGGTCCAAATGGAATTTAGATATTGGAAGCCATGTAATGCATTTGATATAGGATAGGTAAATAAATATTAAATGGTGACATTAAATGATCAAAGCATAAAGAAAGCAGAGAATAAACAAGTTGTCAAATTGTTGCCGGATTGTAAACAAGAATATATTGAAATACTGAACCAATATAAATATTAAAGATCACTTCTCTAGTATTTCTAAAAATTTAACTGATTTTTAATTTTGTCATTTTCACACATGTGGCATATAACCCAAATTTGTTGAGAAAACATATTACTATTTTTTGAGATATTAACAAAATCTATATATTTACAAGAATATGAACACAATAAGAAAACGAGACATCAATTTTTTTCAAGAAAAAAAAACCGAGACATCATATTTTAGCTAAATTTTCATAATAACTTTCATAGATTTTCAATACTTTTGGTTAGTTTAAAATTTATTAGACATAATAAAATCTATTTACTATTTTTTTGAAATTTAAACAATACAATTTTATGCAACAAATTTAGAATTATAAGCAATTATCCGCGCGTAGCGCAGACGAGTACCTAGTCCTACTAAAACAAGTAAACGAGAAGCCGAGTTTATAATTTTACTAGATATGGACCCGTGCGTTGCACGGGTTTTATTTGATATTTTAATTTCAAAAACATATAAAAGAATGAAAATATTTTTTTTCACATTAGCTCTTGGATTTTCTATATATATTCATGACATTTTAATAACAATAACGTGTTTATCAATTTTGATTTTATTTATGTTTCAATATTCATGGTGTTTGCAATAGTATATTGATATTTTATTTTTAATAAATACTTCATTTTTAATTATTTTTCAAAATAATATGGTTTCTAGTTGATCAAAACATATAGAACTGTGAACTCTCTATATTGTTTATATTGTGTAAAACAAATAAGAAACAACACAATTCAAAATATAATGTTATTCAACACCAATCAATATGGTTTATTGATAGTTAGCTAAATATAAAATATATTGTTAAAGAAAACATCAAATTTGTTTGTATTAGTATTCATGGTGTGACTTTATAACTTCTATATAATATTTTGTAAAACATTATTGTCGCTATGTTTTTAAAATCTGAAGCTCTTTAGTTGTATTGACTCTAGATAGTTCGATGTATAATTGTAAGACTGGACTTGGCAAATAGACTCACTTTTTAAGCTTAACTTTAACTCTTGTTGATAGTCATTATATAGCTCTTATAGGAAATTGAAATCTTTTCAGTTCGAAAGGTTTTCTTGCAAACTTCGAGGATCTATAACAGTACACATAAGTATAATAGTCACATTAATTTAGTCACAACAACATAACATCTATATAAAGCTGGATAAAATAACCATAAATTTTGACTCGATTTTTTATCTGTTTCGATTTAAACCTAAATTTTGAATATTTGTAACTCTACGTAGCAAAGTAAATACCTATATAAGATATCAGTCAAAATGAAGCAAATCATAAATACTAATACTTTTAAGAATCAATATTCGATTCGATACATTTTATGCATATATATAAGTTATATAAATATTATATTTTATATATATTTTATACTATTTTTATTTGCTAAATTTATTAAGTTGGTTATTAGAATTTTTAAAAGTAATAGATTTTTTATTTTTTAATAAAATATTATTATTATTTTATCTTATTTTGGAATTTTTATTTATTTTTAATTTATTTTTACGGATTGAATCGGATATTCGGTCAAAAAAACTTTTTTTTGGATATTCAGAACACCAAATATCTGGGTGGCTACATTTATATGTACAAACACCTAAGTATAATTGGATCGAATACTTAAGTATTATGACAAAATGAATCTGATCAAAATATCTCCAAAAAAAATTGTTATCTTAGTATGTTTGTTTATACAGATTCTGATATATTTTTGTAATAAGATTATATTTTCTTTATTATGAGAGTAGAAAAATTAGTATATAGGATTTGTATAAAAAGAAAGTTACTATTTAAAAAAAAAATCTATACAAAATTTTTGTAAGAAGATTATCTTTTATTTATATAATAAGATAGGAAAATAAATCAATGTAAAAGGATAATTACGAAAATAATTATTTTAGTAAGATTGAGTAGGAAAATAGGAAAATTATCTTTAGCTTTATATAATAAGATAGGAAAATAGGAAAATCAATCTCAGTATATAAATGTTAAATATATTGCACACATGTCGCAATCTAAAATATATAACCGCCACGTGTCGCGATAATGTTAATTAGTAACTTTGAAAACTAAGCTTAAAAATTGTTATCTTAGTATGTTTGTTTATACAGATTCTGATATATTTTTGTAATAAGATTATATTTTCTTTATTATGAGAGTAGGAAAATTAGTATATAGGATTTGTATAAAAAGAAAGTTACTATTTAAAAAAAATCTATACAAAATTTTTGTAAGAAGAATATCTTTTATTTATATAATAAGATAGGAAAATAAATCAATGTAAAAGGATAATTACGAAAATAATTATTTTAGTAAGATTGAGTAGGAAAATAGAAAAATTATCTTTAGCTTTATATAATAAGATAGGAAAATAGGAAAATCAATCTCAGTATATAAATGTTAAATATATTGCACACATGTCGCAATCTAAAATATATAACCGCCACGTGTCGCGATCATGTTAATTAGTAACTTTGAAAACTAAGCTTTATATAATAAGATAAGAAAACTGCACATTACGTCTATGCATATTAGAAGACTTGGATGCAATCACTGGGTTCTGACAAAAGTGATGCTTGTTTTTTTTTCCTATAATTTTGTACTTGTTATAGCAACAAATTTCTCTCTTGCTGAGCCAATTGTAAGCCAGCACCCTGAGCTGCAGAGCTGTAAAGATCCTTCATGATACAAGCTGAAGGGAGAAAAGATTGATGCAATCATTGTTTTCAACCGAGCACGTGAAGAAGAAGAAGCCGGCAACAACTGATGAAGAGGTTAAGAAAATCTTTTTGGAGAAAAAGGTTTCAGAGATTGTTCAGTGAAACTGATGAAATCGCCATGCCTCAAGGCTTTTTTATTTCACCTTTACTAGAGGAGATCTTTACGAGAACATGGACGCATCTTGTATTACGTCAAGACGTTGATTGATTTCAATGCTTCCAAAGCTCAGATATTTAAAAAGTTCAAGAGGTGATGCTTGAAAGAGTCATGGAAGCTACTGGAGTGAAGAGTTTGAGCTACCCGTTCAGCTTTTTGTGTGTGCAGATACTAGTTCTTTAGTTTCTATATTCATTAATGTTGATGAATGAATCAGCAGATATATGTATCATTAACCTTTCTCATGCCAAACAGTGATCACCTTATTTTTATATATTTTTGAAGTTCGTATGAGATGCGAGAGTCTCACCTTCTGGGTTTAGATTTCAATGAATTCTCCTGTGGAGAAACCCTTGGGTTTTCGGGGCATTGGATTCTCACCAATGTTTGCGTTACTCAAGCCAGCCAGGGCTTTGAACCCAAATACACTACCCACAATCGAGAGGTTCACCACCACATCATTGCATGCAAAACCTTATCGGGAAAGGAAGAATCAAAGAATGAACTCCTCAAGCAGCATCACAGTTCACACTGACATAAATAAAGGTTTTCTCTACTGTTTTGCGCTCACAAGGCGGTGCTTTGAATTCGACAATGATAATCTCTACTAACAACTCAAAGATGGTTTCCTCTGGAGATAGAAGTCGTCAATATCCTCTGCAGATATTTACAAATATCTCATATGTTTTGATTAATACAAATAATTTAAAATTTTGATACAATTCTTTTTCAGTAAAATATTTTTTGCATGATATATAAGATAAAAATTAAAAGAAGTAGTGAATCTACATATTTTGTAACTTTTTAAAACTTAATAACAATTATAATAAGAAAAAAAATTATAGTTGTCATATTTTTTTTTATCCTTTTATGTAATATTTTTATATAAGTAATAAATGTGAAAAAAAATTGGTCAAATATTATGTTAGAATAATAATTATATAATTTTATACATTTAGAACTTTAAATATAATCAAGATATACATATATTTATTATTGTTGGATAGAATTAGATATCCGCTTCCTAAAATTATAATATTTTTGATTTGCTTCGATTGTAAAAAATATTAATCTTTAATATTTGTTTTACTTCAAAATTTTACGAATATCCAGAATTTTCGGATGAAATCGAAACATGTAGCGAATTGAATCAATTTTAATGCATAAATTTCCCAGCCCTAGATCGGCCGCTATAACCTGTAAACTTTAGAGCTATATTAGAGCATGAGCTTTTTTGGAGTTCCCCTGAAGCTTAAAGGTGGTGATAAATGCTCTTGTTCAAGATCGAATAGAGCAGAATGGTATAGATTCTGTATGTTTTGTTCGACTATCTTCGTTTAATAATTGCTTAGACTATATGATCTCAACTTATAATCAGGATGATGATTGCTATCTCAACTTCTTGATGTTCGAATCATAAACACTAACCATGGAGCAAAATCTTTTGGCTCGGTTTGCTTGCTATATATAAACTAGGTTTGGACAGGAATCGAATAGTAACCTATTTTCAGTTATGTGATTACTTCATATTTCCCAGATATTTGATTTTCTAATTTGTTATACTTCACAAAAATACGGATATAGAGATTTTCGGATATTTTGACAAGAGCAGCCGTCGGTCTTCTCTCTCTCTCTTGCTCTGGTGGTTGGTGGTTCTTACCGCCACCGGGAGCGAATAAGACTCTGGGAAAAGAGGCTCTGAAAGCTCTTTACCACCGACTTTCTATTTTCGGGAGGGGATGGCTCCTTTAGCATCTCTATCGCCGACTTTGTGTCTCTAGGAAGGATGGTTTTTTCTAGCATCTCGATCATCGGAACTTATGTTCTTGTGTGGTGAATTGGTATTAGCTTGAAGTCATGGGAATACTGCTTTTGTTTGGTTCTTGTTGTTTCAGTCACTTCGTCGCATCCTACGTTGGCTTTTTGGGTTCGTTTTTGTGATTTATGTTCGCTGTGGAGGTATCTTCTAGATCTTATCTTGGTCCTTGTGGTTTTGGGAGATGGTTTCTAGACGAAGCAGTTAACTTGATCTTCGGTTCTTCTCTTGCGAGGAGGTGGGCAGTCTTTGTTCTGTAGGTCACTTGGCTGCCTTGCGAGTGTCCGCGTGTAAGAGCTGGTGGTATTCTTTGACGTTTTCTCAAGTAGCTTTTCAAGGTCTTTTGTCCTTGTATCTTAGTTTTAGTGGTGGATTCTGATTATGCAAGTTTCACGTGGATAGCAGCTGCTGGAGTTGGTGTAGTTTTGATCTCACGATTGTTTCTGATATTGCTGGTTCTAGTATAGCTTGGTGATGTTCCCTTCAGGGTTGAGACCGTTCAAGACATTTGCTCCTTAGGTCAGCTCCATTGATATCGAATTCTTGAAGGAACAGACTTGTGGACATATATGAGTTTTAGGCTCCGTTTATGTCTTTTTTTTATTTTGTTTGGTTTATGTTTTTTGATTTTGGTTTCTATCGACACCATGTATCTCAATTTTCTTCGAGTTAAAAAAAAGAAACTTTCAGATATCTAGAACTATTTTTGATATCTACGAATATTCATGAATATTAACGAATACTTTATTCACTTTGTTTAATACAATTAAATTTAGAGAAAATGTTACAAATTTATTTTTTAGAAATTTACATAATAAAAATATAAAGTATAAAAATTAATAACACTATATATTTTATAAATTTTTAAAATTAATATTTTTTCTCATAAAATAAATATTAATAGAAAAATTGTGGTTTTGTATTAAAATTTTATATTAATTTTATTTAATATTTTATAAGTAATTTTAAAATAATTTTTAATAAAGTATATGTTAAATAATAATTATCTAATATTGTAAATTTAATACTCTATATTTAATCATAGCTATATATCCATTTGTATAAGAATTTGGGCGGACGGATATTTATTTCTAATTTTTTTTAATATTTGTAGTTTTCATTGTTTCTAATAGATATTAATCTCTAGTAGTTAATTTGCTACTAAGACTTATATATATTCAGATTTTTGTATCGATCGATCGTAGCGAATGACGAATCAAATTAAATTTAACAAATAATGTGCACAGTTCTCATATAAACTCTAAATGTTTAATCGCCGCCTAGTCACCAGTTTCATACTTTCATATGATTGGAACGAATCTGATACGCCTAAATGCTTTGTATCACTGATGTTGATGAATTTTTTTTAATAATACGAATTTAGACAGCAAACTCCTCTTTAATTTATACTACGGGTTTGCCGGCGCTACGCGCCGGTTTTACTAATATTGTTATGATTTGATTATGGTTTTATAATATAGAACATTTCTTAACATTATTTTAGAAAACACAATATGTATATGATCTTATAGAATTTATTAATTTTGATTGTAGTCTTTGCAAAGTTACTATGAAAGAAATTTAACTTTAAATATATATGCATGACAATTTGAAAGTGTAATAGGTGAATTGTTTATTATTTGATTGAACCTTATTAATATAAATTATAATTTAGATAATTTATAAATATGTACTTCACCTTACAATGATTATATTAAATTAGAGTTTATACATATATATATATATTTATATGTATATATATATTATGTTGTGAAAATATTACTTTTCACATTATATATATATATATATATATATATATATATATATATCAATAATTAGATATGATAGTAAAGATGCCCCAAAACTTAAACTGATTAATCCATGCTAGTTACATAAACTAAATTTTTATTTATCTTTTATTTTGCGTCATCTACTTTGGAATAATATGAACTTCTTGCCACGTTTTATACTATCACTTTTGTTTTTGTTCGGTTCAACTTGGGTTACTCTTCAGTTATCGGCTAAAATGGAACCGAACTGAAAACCCAAAGTAAATGAAATCGATCTTGTTTTTGCCTAGATCCGTAACTGAACCGATATTCTTACTTCAGATTGAGTTCGAGTTCGAGATTCATGCCCATACCTAGTTTTGTATATTGGGGTGCTGGAGAGGTGTTATAATAGTTTGATGCTTTAGACTTTTCTAGGTTGATTTTAATGAATTATATTTTGTGAGCGGTGCTTAAGATGATAAATTCAAATAATCATAGGTGATATATTAACCGCTAGTTTCTTCTCGCTCTGGATTATCAAAATTAAGAAGTTATGACTATATCAATTTAACTAAGCAGATATATATTGATCGTAAAGATACATTCGAAGTTGGTACGGCTTATTTTTAATCTTAAAACTTAGTATTAAGAATTTTCAAATTTTTATATTTATTGTTGCTGAGTAATTTTTTGGATGATATAGTTATGTGGTCATCTCTATTTGTTAAGAACATTATCTAATGTTTTTATTGTGTTATACCGTAACAGGTGATAAGTTTATATATTTTGTGTTTGTGTTTTTCAATAATATATTTTTATATAATAGTAAAGACTCTGATGTAAAGCATATTAAATTTCAATAACTTTGCATTTATTGTTTTAAGATTAACAATTCAATGTTATAAAATATATTTTATTTTTTATTTGAATTATTTGAAAATTATTCTTTGAGATGTTTTGTGTTCTCTCTCCATATTTTGACATTAAGCCGTCACTATCTATGTATTTCGTTTACTTTTTCGGTGTGCTTTGCTTCTCACCCTTACCAAAAAAAATATTCACCTTTGTGTGTTTGTTCTTCCTAAAATTGTTTGGTATTTGTTATAGATTGAGTTTATAAGTTTCATGTTGTATGGTTACTCACAGCATTATATGTTGTTTCGGTCAATATTGACTGCTCATTTTCTTACTTAATTTTTTGTTGATGTTAGGAAGTGCATCTCCTTAGGTTGGATCAGAGTCTAGTCGTCTTTGATGTTGATTTCTTTTTCGTTAGCTTACCATCAATAATTCATGTTCGATTGGTTTTCAAGATTTGGTTTTTGATCATCAGACTTCTATGCTCTCTTTCATAGTTTGATGTTGGCTCCACGATTTGCTGATTTCATCACTGTTCGCGTCTCTAGTGGCTTTCTATTTTGGCAAATTTGCGACTTCAGGTTTAGATAGTGTTTTCTTCTGTGTATGCTCTGTAGATTTATAATGTTGTGTCTGGTCTCAAGTTTGGGCTTTGGTTTTTTGGTGGTTAACTTTCGTTCTCCCTCCTTCAGGTTGTATGTTTACTTCTCCTGCTTTTTTTAGTATAAGTGTGCGAAGTTAGATTCTCAGAATTTTGATCTTTATATCTAGATTTTTGTGGTTCTCCGCTGGTATGAACATTTTTCTGTGCTTGTTTAGTTTTTGAGGTGCTTTGTACATCTTAGCTGGTGGCTGCGCTTATGATGTGTTAAAAAAAAATTTCTTGTTTCATGGCGATTTTTTCCTTCTATTGAATATTCTTGCTCTAACACGCTTTCTTGGTTCTCTGTATTGTCTGTGATCGTGTTTCTTTGTATTCGAAATATGCTTTGTCTCGGAGTTTATCTTTCTACTCTTTTCTGACATTTCCTTGTTATAACCAAAACATTCTATAATAAAGTGAGCTAAGTTAATATTTGTTCTTGATATCGTTTTAGTTCTAAACATTTACTTTGTTAGTGTGTCTTTGACATTTTGTTTCTCTCTATGATTATAGAGATTTTTATGTTTCGAACATGAGTTGTGTTTCTAGTTTATTTTTTAACTTGATCAATATTAAAATAAATATATAATTTGTAAATGAAATAATAAAAAATAGTAATAACTAATAAAATAGTAAAGTTTATGTTATTTTTAGTTGTGAATAAATTAAAAATTAAAAAATTATTTCTATTATTTTATTTATTGTTTTATTCATTTTGTATTTTGTAATTAATAAAATGGATTATCAAACTTAAAAAGATGATGATTATTGTGAAAATGATTAGATATTGCACAATTAAAAAGTGGTGAACCAAATTATAATAATCTAAAAGAAAAAGATCTAAAATGTAAAAAGATATAAAAAGGGGACACATGTCAACAAAACCTCTTTCCACATGTCCAAAGAATAGAGAAAAATCTATTTTATATATATAGATTTTCATATAACATCTTATAAACTCCCTAATCAATTTTAAAGATGTATTATTTTGTCCGATTACTGTGATAAGAATTTCACAATTAAAAAAGAATACTATTTGAGGAGGACTTACCAAAACAAAATGATTCGATCGTCTGACAGTGACACGTTGTAGACACAGATATCAAAAAGTCAAGAAAACTATGGATCCGCATCTATCTCTGTCGAGTTGAAGAGTCAACGTTCAAAATTAGACAACCGTGTGTGTACACATATTAATTAATGTATCACGGACTTTTAAGATGCCTACGTACGTTTCAATATAGTATATTTTTCCTAATAATAATCAGTGTTTGTGAAGATATATAAACATAGGTACAAAAAAAAATTATAGCATAAGAAAAAAAGAGGTTTAAAATGGTGGATTATTATTTATTTTGGTCCGTGTTTGGATTACATAAGTCATTGGATTAAATAAAAGTATGGAGATATGGCATGTAAACTGTGGGGATGTGATGATTACATGATTGGAAAGCCGAAGCTTCCTATTAGCTTTTCTTGTCTGCCATAACCACACTACAAGTCTTCTTCTTAATGCGATGCGTGCACTAAACACACAGAACAAATTAGTGGTAGAATTAGGCATCTAATCGAGTTATACTTTTGACAACTAGTACACTACTACTAGCATGATCATGTGTAAGTTGGAATGTTTTGTTTTCTGGCGAAATTTTTTTATTAATTAACTAACATTTCAGCAATTCGATCCCCACTCACAACCTAGGTTTAGCCCGAATTCTTCAATATGTATTATAGCTGAAAACAAAACCCACCAAAGATTTGGTGAATTAGATTGGCAAAACCGATTTTTGGTGGGTAGTTTAGCAATCCCTAATCATTATCAAAATTACAATAGAGACCGTTGACCACACTTTCTGACTTTTCTAATAGCATATTTCTCTTGACGATGAGTGTTGGATGGCCTATAATTAAATACCCGCGAATTTTAAAATGCCTGTGTGTTTGAATTTAAAGGCTTCTAGATTAGTAGTAGCATAATTAGCACTTTAAGCACACTTTACCAGTTTTCTATAATCGAATATCATATGCGACTAGTTGATGCTTTACGGAGACTCTTTTCTTGCCAAATTGGATTATATTCGGTTTAGTTTATACCAGTATTTTATAGAGTGAATATTTTGCAAATTTCTACACAGGTAATGTTTCATTGAAACTTATCTATATACGGGAATGAAACATTGAAACATTACCTATTGTGTGAAAATTAGGGAAATATACGGCAAATTAGGGAAGTTTGCATTTTGCAAATATACGGCAAATTAGGGAATATTCATCAATCACGGTAATGTTTCATTGAAACTTATCTTTAGATGGATAAAATGGATATGTTTGGAGACAAAATAAATCAGACACATACTATTCATTTTGCCGTATATTTCCCTAGTTTAGTATCGCTGTAAGAACATATTTTTCCAGAGATAAGTTTCGTTTAGCTCGTAATAATACGAATATCTATCAGTTGAAAATATTCACAATAGTCATCAAATACAATAAAGATTTAATGTATAGGACTTCTTTTATTTCTACTAGTCCAGAAAAAATTCTTTTTGAGAAGTATTTATAAAAGTCAGTTATCCTTTTTGACAATATGGAGACATACATCAGCCGAACCCTAACCGACCACAGTGAAACCTCAATAAATTAATAATGCTGGAACTACACCAAAACTATATTTTTTATTAATTTATAGAGATTCTTAATTTATTAATATACTAATTGAACCAAAAATTCAATTTGAAACTACAAAATTATAATATTTTATAGAAATTTTTAGTGTATATTAATTTATAGAATATTAATTTAAATAGATTATATTGTATTTGGAAGATTGTCCATTGGTATAGGACAAATTCAATTATTCGTAGTGAGAATTAGATATACATATCAACCGGTCACACAAGCTGGTATATATGAAATGGTAAAAAGTTAGCAGAATTCTAAAATTAAAACAAACAGTTCAAATAATATTCTACCTGTTTATTTTAAAGTGTATATTTTCATATTGGTATCATAATAAATAAGAAAACTGATTAAAGTGTATTTTTATACCTTAATAATTACAATTATAAATGGTTATCAAAGACAATTAATAATGACAATCATAGTTAAAATGGAAACATTTTGATAAAATTGTATTGAATTTTGAGAATAATACTTTTTACAAAATAGAAAAATGTTAAAGTGCTAGTTTTTGTGAAGGGGGAGAGGGGGGAGGGGGGGAGTGCGAGGAATAAATAGAGTTAATAGAAAGAAAAAAAAATGTGTGAAACAAAATTGAATAGGATAATATAAATTCCAAAGTCTGTTCACTTTTTCAAAATTACAAAATATCTATACTTACTGCCTAACATAAAATATTTAAGTTCAGCTACTTCTTACTTAATATAAAGATACAATATGAAATTTCACTAATTTTCTTCCTCTAACTGTATACAACCATACTCAAGACTGTTCCAAACAAAACACTAGTAGCCATATAAGCTCTCAAAACAGCTGGCTTACGAGCGCGTAACAGAAACCTATCAGCTTTGCATGCTGAGATGAAAGGATTACTTTGGGCAACTTCATGTATGCGAGATAGGAGGATACTCTCGATCCGTTTTGAGACGGATTGCTCGGATCTAGTAGACATGATCTCTAACCCGATAGATTGACCGACCTTTGCGACAGAGATCGAGGAGCTCCAAAGGTTACATGAAGATTTTGAGAATGTGAGTCTAGCTCAAATTCCTCAGAATAAAAATGGCCGAGCAGACGCGCTCGTAAAAAAACGGAGAGTAGAAGATATATATTTTTTCATATAGATAAGACCCGGACAGACGAAAATGCTCCCCGGAGAATCAGCTCGTCTGCCACCACTTGATCTAGTTTATATGGATAGCCGACAGAAATAAAGAAAAAAAAAATTTCCCAAAAAAATTGATATACAAAAACACAATACTATTCTATATTCAGATGGTTATACTACAATATAGTATTGTGATAAATCCAAACAACTTTTTTGATTAAACCATCAGAACTTGACTTCACCTACTATTATGTTATAAAAACCGCAGCTTCTTCGAACTTGTGTTCCCATTTAGCACTTAGGAGCCAACCTCGTTCCGCCGAAACTTCCCGGCAAAAACCCCATAACAACCAAACAAAATGACCCTTTTACCCTTCATCTTCGTCTTCCTCACCTCAATCCCCTCAACCGTAATTTCGCAGCTCGACGAACGGTCAACGCTTCTCAACCTGAAAAGCCTCCTCGGCCACCCACCGTCTCTCCGCCTATGGACCGCCACCTCTTCCCCGTGCCAATGGCCGGAAATCACCTGCCTCGCCGGAAACGTCACCGGAATAAACTTCAACAACCAGAACTTCACCGTCCCCGTTCCGACTAACATATGCGACTTCCCGAACCTCGATTCTCTCGATCTATCGTATAACTACTTCCCCGGCGAGTTCCCGACGGCTCTCTACAACTGCACGAAGCTTCGCCACCTCGACCTCTCCCAGAACAACTTCAACGGCACGCTCCCCGCCGACATCAACCGCCTCTCCCCTACCCTCGAGTATCTCGACCTCGGAGCCACCGGATTCTCCGGCGACATCCCGGAGGCGATCGGACTCCTCTCGAATCTCAAGGTGCTGAATCTTTATCAGAGCGAGTACGACGGCACGTTTCCGCCGCAGATCGGAGACTTATCCGAGCTCGAGGAGCTTCGTATGTCGTACAACGATAAGCTTCTGCCGGCGAAGATCCCGGCGGAGTTCGGGAAGTTGAAGAAACTGAGGTACTTGTGGTTGACGGAGATGAATCTGATCGGGGAAATCTCGGCCGTTGGTTTCGGGAACATGACGGATCTCCAGCACGTGGACTTATCTGTTAACAAACTAACGGGTCGGGTCCCGGACGGGTTGTTCGGGTTGAAGAATCTAAGCGATCTCCTTCTCTACGCTAACGACTTAACGGGAGAGATCCCGAGATCCATTACGGCGACGAACTTGGTAGCGCTTGATCTCTCCGCTAACAACTTAACCGGTTCGATTCCGGAATCAATCGGTAATCTAAAGAAATTAGAGTATTTAAACCTGTTTAATAACCAGTTAACCGGAGTAATCCCATCGGTTATCGGAAAATTACCGAGATTAAAGGATCTTAAACTCTTCACCAACAAGTTAACCGGAGAAATACCGGTCGACATCGGGTTTAATTCAAAGCTAGAGAGTTTCGAATTATCAGAAAACCAGTTAACCGGGAAATTACCGGAGAATCTCTGCAAAGGAGGTCGTCTTCTCGGCGTGGTTGTATACTCTAACAAACTCACCGGCGTAATTCCAGATTCTCTCGGGGACTGCAAGTCTCTCCTCACGGTTCAGCTACAGAACAATAACTTCTCCGGCGAGTTTCCTTCCCGGATCTGGACTCTTCCACATATGTACAGCTTACAGGTGAGTAAAAACTCCTTCACCGGAGAGTTACCGGAGAGAGTCGCTTGGAACCTCTCGAGGATTGAGATAGATAACAATAACTTCTCCGGCAAGATTCCGAGTTCGATCGGTTCTTGGTCTTCTTTAGCGGAGTTCAAAGCCGGAAACAACGGCTTCTCCGGTGAGATTCCGAGGGAGATTACATCTCTTTCGAATCTCATATCGATCTTCCTCGACGAAAACAGTCTCTCCGGTGAGTTACCTGATGAGATCATCTCGTGGAAGTCGTTGACGACGATAAATCTATCGAAGAACAAGCTCTCAGGGAAGATCCCGCGTGGTTTAGGATCGTTGCCGCATTTGCTGAATCTTGATCTGTCGGAGAATGGATTCTCCGGCGTGATCCCGCCGGAGATCGGGAATCTGAAGCTCACGACGCTTAACTTGTCGTCGAACAGGCTCACCGGAGAAGTACCCGACCAGCTTGATAATCTCGCTTACGAGAGAAGTTTCTTTAACAACACCAATCTCTGTGCGGACAAACCGGTTCTTAACTTACCGGATTGTCGGAAAGTGATGCAGAGATCAAAAGGGTTGCCGGGGAACATCTTCGCGATGATTCTAGTTATCGCAATTCTCCTCCTTGTAATCACTCTGCTCGGCACGTTCTTTGTGGTTCGGGACTACACAAGGAAGCGTAGAATAAGGAGAGGGTTGGAGACGTGGAAGCTAACGTCATTTCACAGAGTAGATTTTGTAGATTCCGACATCGTGTCGAACCTGATGGAACACAATGTCATCGGGAGCGGCGGGTCGGGGAAAATCTACAAGATCTTCATCGAAAGCTCGGGAGAATACGTGGCGGTGAAGAAGATATGGAACAAGAAGAAACTCGACAAGAACCTAGAGAAGGAGTTCTTAGCTGAAGTCGAGATTCTCGGAACGATCAGGCACGCGAATATAGTGAAGCTACTGTGCTGTATATCGAGAGAGGATTCAAAGCTTCTTGTGTATGAGTATCTAGAGAAACGGAGCTTGGATCAATGGCTACATGGTAAGAAGAAGAGAGGTACAGTAGAGGATAACAGCCTGAACTGGGCGCAGAGGTTGAATATCGCGGTGGGAGCAGCTCAAGGGCTTTGCTATATGCATCATGATTGTACTCCTGCGATCATACATAGAGATGTCAAGTCAAGCAACATCTTGCTTGATTATGCTTTCAACGCCAAGATTGCAGATTTTGGGCTGGCTAAATTGTTGGTTAAGCAGAACCAAGAACCTCATACCATGTCAGCTGTTGCTGGATCCTTCGGTTACATTGCTCCAGGTAATACTTGTAAAAACATTCTTTCAGACAGACCCATCAAATCTGATTCTGTGCCGAAGATACATTAAGATTAAGGTCTTGCATATATCATTGTGTGATCTCTAACATCTTTATGTTGCAGAATACGCATACACATCAAAGGTGGATGAAAAGATCGATGTGTACAGCTTCGGGGTAGTTTTGCTAGAGCTGGTGACTGGAAGAGAAGGAAACAAGGGAGACGAACATACAAACTTGGCAGATTGGTCATGGAGACATTACCAATCTGGCAAACCGATCGAAGAGGCTTTTGATGAGGAGATCATGGAAGGTTCCAATGTAGAGGAGATGACAACAGTGTTCAAGCTTGGTCTGATGTGCACTAACACACTGCCTGGTGACAGACCAACCATGAAGGAGGTCTTGTACATGCTTCGCCAACAAGGACATGTGGAGACAAAAAAGATTGCATCAGAGGCACATGAGGCACCTCTACTCGTTAGTTTATCTGGTCGGAGGACGAGTAAGAGGATAGAAGATGAAGAACTAGGTTTTGTATAATCAGTAATCATAATTACGAGGTTGATGCTGCTTGGAGATAGAGAGTGTGTACAACACGACGCTCCACTATTCCTTAGTTTATGACACATGACATGACAAGTTAGAAGATGAAGAACTAGGTGATGTGTAATCAATAACCACAGGTGACAACTATGAGGTTGTTACTTTTTTGAGAGAATGTGTACATATGTATTTAGAAACCTTTTAGTTTTTTTTTTGGTACTCATGTTTTGTATTATTCAAAAGTAAAGTTTTAGCAAAAAGAACTAAGTCTTTACGCTGAGAATAAGGGAATGAAAATGGTTTTTTATAAACCTGTTATATCTCTTTATTTTGAATCAAAGAAAAACGCATACAGAGAAGCAGAAAGATGTGTGACACTGATTGAGTTACATTGGTGGTACCAAATCATTTAGATTCTTGCTGAGCTTTCTTTAGCTGAGCCTCAGTGTTCCTCCTTGCACCTTGCAGAATAGTTTTATCCGCAGTTATGAAGAACGCAGCGATGGATGCTGTTTCCAATCATCACCCATTTCAAAACAGATCAAAACTTTCACTGGTCAGGGAATCAGAAGAAAACAACACAATGTATCGAAAAGAAAGGCTACTCATCAATGCTCAAGCTTGTATCTTTTTTCTACTTGGGAGAGTTTTGATAGAGAGAGCTAACCTGAAGATACAATGAGTGCCTGAGCAGTGTAGTTGAGGTTAGCCTTAGCCCATGGGAACACACGAACCGCGGCCAACTGTTAAACAAAAGGCGAAGCCTTTATGTTTTCAATTTTCACATATTATATTATAAAGAATGTGACTTTACGAATCTAAATCATCAAAATACAAAACATAACATCATATTAAACAATCTATAAACTAATTAGAATCACTAGAGCGAGCGAGACATTTTCAATTATAATCCTTCATTATAACGATCTAACGAGCAAGATGAAGAAAAAAATAGACTACCGTTGGAATCGCACTAGCCACCGCGGCAACGGCGGCTGCTTTAGCTCCGGCAATAGCTCCGGCTACACAAAATCAATTTTCACTGTGGGTGAAAAAATTCTAACGGAACCGTAAGAAGAAAGAAAGAAAGAAGAAGAAGGAAGACCTTGTTGGGAGGTTTCGGCTCGTTTGATCTTATCGATCTCGTCGGGAGATCCGATGAGGAAGAGGCTCTGCTGACTTCGGTTAACCATTTCCGACCGGTTTTGTGTTGGATTCGATTTTCGGGGAGAGAGAATGAGAGAGACGGGTCACGATTTGCTTTTTTTATTTGTTTCCGTTCGCCAAAACTATGTAACAACGCCCGTTGTTTTATTATTTACAAAACACATCTATCTTTCTCAATTAATCTTTATTTGGGGCTGATACTTGTATCTTCTTCAGAAATTACCAGTCTAATTATTTGTTGTCTTTTTAACTAGGACTAGGAATTATTATCCGAGATCCGGATCCGATCCGAGATCCGATCCAGATCCGCTCCGAAAATAGGATATCCGGAGTGCCCGGATCCGGATCCAGATAATAAAATGTCAGATCCGTCGAATCCGGATCCGAATCCGGATATCTAAATTTTTAGGGCCGGATATCCGGATTCGGATTCGATTTTTTAAAATATATTAATTTTTTAATTTTATTAATAATTATAATTAATTTATTAATATTTATATATATAATTAGTCTTATAATATTACATTTAATTTTAATAATATTATATGCATAAATACATTCATAAATTTTGTAAAATTATTTAATTTATGTAATATTTAAAGATTTTTGTGTTTAATTTGTATTTTAAAAAATATTTTTTATTTTTTTTTCAATTATTTTGACGGATCTGGATCCGAATCCGGATACTCGCGGGTATCAAGATATCTAGGCGGATACCCGGGATCCGGATATCCGGAAGACACGAATCCGGATCCGGATACTGAAATCACGGATATGACGGGTACGAATCCGGATCCAGATACCCTAAATATCCCGGATATCTGGATCCGTCTCAGCCCTATTTTTAACACTGGATATATAATGATATTACGAACTCAGAAAAATATTACTGATGATTTTATCACCGGATAATTCTATATTCTTTATGAGAATTTACGTCTGATTGCATTATTAAAATCATCCTATCGGATTTACGTTTAACAATATTTCTTGCACCATATTACATATATCTTGTAAAATGTTTATCTATTAACTTGTATAATTCAATCTTCCTGGAAATCTAGACCATTCTAACTAATAAGCGAATTTTAAGTAATTACATTTTTTCAAGAATTAACATACTTCCGACAAAATTCCGATTTTGTTTAACTAATTAGTTTAAGTTTTGTTTTTTTTTTTCTTTTTTAAATAGCTAAGATTCATGATAACGTTTTAATGAACAAAAATTTCTACATTACGAATCATTTTCACGCAATATTTATTTATTTGTATGTCTATTAATTGTGCACATTTTCTCTCAATGGTTTTGATTTTGAAAAAAAGTAGCGGATTTGAAAACAAAGTTATGGTGTTTCCAAAAAAAAGTAATGAGTACAAAACTGTATTTAAAACAAAAACTGCAATTTCCAAAATGGATTTTTTTTTTTTTTTTTTTTTTTTTGCATATTGTGTGTAATCGACGATTATATGGTCCTCTATTTGCCGTTGAATTTCTTCTTCTTTCACAGTGTATTTTTTTTTTGCATATTGTGTGTAATCGGCGATTAACTAACGTAGAAAGTCAACGAAATTTTGAATTCGCCATTTGACTTTCTACGTTAGTTAATCATCAACGATTATATGGTCCTCTATTTTGTATGGGATTTTTGCTCAGTAAAGTGGAAGTCGTCCTTTGTGTTTGATCATTCTTATTATAATTTTCATATTTCATAAGCTTGTAATTTAACAATCTCTTTTATTCTCTCTAGACCAGCCAAGTCATGATGAGAAACTATGAAACAAAAGATTCATGTCAAAGACAGCGAGGACTCTGACCAGACCCTCCAAAGAATAAATACGGCTCCGACACGTTTGTTTTCTGGTGTATTATTGTAGTGTAACACTGGTACTCATCCGAGAACTCTTCGATGGGTATGGGAAACTTGAGCTGCATGGAAGCGTCCTTGATCCTAATGAAAGTGTGGTAACAAGCCTTGCCCCAGAGCTGGCTTGCCGACTCTCCACTTCCCATAGGAGTTTTGGTGTGTGGCGTTTTCCTCACGTTGGGACTATAGACTTCTCCACCCCACTGCACTGCGGTGGCATCCTATGGTAGATGTGTGAAGATTGCGCTTGGCCAGTATCCATACACGTTGTCGTGGCTCGACAGCCACCAGTTCTTGCTTTGTGGATCCTGGAAAGCACGGTCCAAGATAGAGTATTAATTGGAATAATGATGCTAATAGTAACGCAGAAAATGTTACCTGATATATTTTAACGGTTACGTAATATTGCTCATGTCCGCTACTCGAAACAGGGTCTATGACTGCTCCTAAGGCTATCTGTTGACTTGTTTGCACAAAGCCTGAGCATAAGAGGTTTATGCAACCTGTTTTACGGTATGCATCTTTCTGCAAACCCAATTCAAAACACCAGTTTGTAAATTCATGAAAGTGTTATAGTCTCATGTCATAGTGTTACTTACAGTCCAGTAGGCAAAGAACCGTGTGCTGTTGTCACCAAAAACGACTGGATTCACCTGGAATGTTTTAAAGAGGTGACTGGTTAACGGGTTACATTTAAAGTAAACTATAATATTTACGTACGCATAATTTTTTTTTTACCATCCAGCCAGCTTCTATGATCTCAGATATTTCCGACTGCTCACCAGCAAGCAGCCACATTTGCGCGGAGCTGTAGTCACTCATTTGAACTCCTGGTGGATTCCAAATATTTATATTTGACTGAGCACCGAGATAGTTGGACCCTACCGCGAAAAATATCGCCTCCTATATCATCAACAAGGAGGAAGGGGCTTTAGCAAATTGGAAGATTTTAATTTGTTGTTTCTGGTTGGCTTTAAGTATAAGTAATTTGGCCTATAATTGAGATATTGTTGTATTAGACTTGTAATATGAGTAAGTTAAAAACTAATTGTGGCATCTAGTATAGTTTTTGACATGAATAAAAACTATAGCAGGACCACAAGCTATATATCAAAAAAATTGCAATCTCCAAAACTAGAAAAAACATTCCATTCGACATCATATAATATATTTTTTTTTCCTCTTAACTCCTCGTACGATACCATTTCTGAATGTTTTTTGGTTACAATGTAGAAGGGAGAAAAGATGGCTACACAGAGCCTAAATAAAAGAGGTAAAGAAAAAAACTTAGATAGGTAAAAAAACACATGTGAGCAGATGAGTCTTAAAGTCTTGAGTTCATTTATCCTTGAATCCTGTCAAACCAGATGTGGAGATAAGTTTGTTGGCGTTGCTCTGTTGAGGCGATGTGTCTTGCAGCTGTTGAATGTACATATAATATACATACCGAACGGTTTTCTGGGCGAGGATTATGTTTTTTCCAGTTGTTGAATGGCTATTAGTCTTGTGTTGGTGTGCTTTGGCTAAAGTGTTGTATATGTGAGGAGGTTTTCTTCCAAAGCTAGATAGTGAGGAGGCCCTGCTTATGTCTTCTCTACTAACTCTACGAATCGGTATTGTCCCTACCGGACATTGACCAGAATTGGTCCAAATCTGGGATCTAACCGGTTTAGAAGAACCGTCCTTTGGAGTACTACTAGTCTCCCTTGAACCAAGTTCCATACTGGGTTTCATCTGCATGCATAAATGTAGAAAAAAAAAACTTGTCTGAGTTTTGTTGTTGTACGTTTTGTGCAACCGTGCGTGAGTAGAGTTTGTTTACCTGAATCTTGTGATTTTTTAAGGCGGGATGATCAAAAGCGGGTTGTTTATAGATATCCACACAATCTATTATATCTCCATCTTCGCTCTATGATTAAATAACAGATTTGAGATATCAAAAACAAGAAGATATACGCTATAACACAACAAATAATATATCTGAATTCAAAATCAATTCATACTTTGATCGTCTTCAATGCAGGCTTGTTAAGAGCCTTTAATTTCATATCAATCTCCAGAGAAGCTGTTCCATGGACTCCATTGTAGAAGAAACATAGAATCGTCATGGTTAACAACATCCTCAATGCGACTTGTTTTTCCATTTGTTAGTCTCAGTTTAGGAAAATATTTAGATTATGTTTGTCATTGAAGATCATTAAATATTACCAACTACATAACTTATAGAGCTTACAAAGCTACCTTGATTAAAACATTTTAACATTAAGAAGCACAAAACATGTATGATGCACTTTAAATGTTTCCTACAACTTATAATGCTTTAGAGCATGATTATCAGTTGGAAACTGCTATAGATTCTATAAGAAAAAGAAAATTAATAGTATTATACTGTCTCCATCTTTGAATAAGTGTCACTATGATATTTTTCACACAGATTAAAAAAGTTATAGAAATATATGTAGATTGTTATTAATTACACCGTTTGGACCAATAGTATTTTAGATAAGTAAAACTATTTATAAAATCAGTGCAGATTGCAATTAATTTTCAGCTGAAAATAAGCATAATTTGCATTGGAATTGTAAAGTGACAATTTTTGTGTAACAAAAAAAAAGGTTAGAATGACATTTATTATGAAACACATGGAGTATTTTTTGTTAAATTTAATTTTCTAAAATCAATTAATATTATTGTTAGTATTGTGACAACTAGGGCTGTTCAAAATGGCAAAACCGAACCGTACCGAACTGAACCGAACCGAAATAGATAATGTGGTTTGGATTTAGTATATACCATACAAACCAAATGAATGTGATTTTCTAAAAACCGTAGGATTTGTATATGGTTTGGTATATAATCGATAAAACCGAATAAACCGAATAAAACCGATCAAAAATAGAAATATATAAATATGAATATATTTTATAACAACGTACGAAAATCATAAGTTAATTTCTTTGCTAATAACTATTACCATATTTTTACAGTAGTAAAGAAGTCACGATATATAAAACACTTGAAGTATGATTAAATAACAATTCATCGCAATCGATGCTTCTTATATTTTTAGTTTTCTTTTTGTTCTTGTTGCTTTATTTTAGCATTGACTAAATTGAAATAAAGAATATAAATTTGATGGACAATAATTAGTGGAAATTCTTCACAATTTTTGTTAATCTATAAACGAACATAGATTTGTGTTCATTCGAAGAAACATGACTTTAATGAACACTAAATGTGGAAGAATATAAAAAAATTCTTTGGTGTTTTTGTCGTGCTTCTGTTTTGTTTTCAGTTTTTTATTTTTATTTTCAAAATTTTGAGTTTTGATTTTAATTATATATCTGATTATTTTATAAGATGGTAGAAACATTTTTTCGTTCTTTTATTTAAACATATAATATTTTTAATAAATGATTGTGTTGATAACATGACTCTAAAATTCTTATAAAGTGATCATAAAATAAAGAATTGTGTTTGTTGGTATAAAACTGAATAAACCGAAAACCGACAGTATATAAACCGAACCGAACCGAAGTAAATATGAATTTAGAATGGTAGTTATATTTTACTAACTGAAATACCAAAAAACCGAAAAAAACCGAACCAAAACCGAACCGATATCCGGATTGAACACCCCTAGTGACAAATGTCTTTGCAGATTTACAACCAATCCTTAAGAGTAAAGAGTTTAGGACTTCTTATACTTTCTTTCTTGTTTTAATTATTTTTTATTTCTTTTTTCTTAAATAATAAGAACATGTTTAATGGAAGGTCTTTAGGGTAGAATTCTTAGCGGAATATAAGAAACTGTCTCTTAACCTTTAACTTAAAAGCTAAGAACCGGCTCTTAAATAAAAAGTTAAGAACCAGCTCTTATATATCTTATTTAAAAATCGGTTCTTAATTTTTTAGTTAAAAATTAAGAGACAATATCTTATATTCCGCTAAAAACTTCATCTTGGGAATTCTCATTAAACATGCTCTAAGAAACCTTCTAAATGCTTCCATTGAGCTGCTCTTACAAACCAAACAGAAATTTTAAAAGTTCTTTTTAGTATATATATATATTCAAATTAGTAAGAATCTGCAGTTGAGGTAAAATCCAGGTCAACTGACTAAAGCTGGATTCTGCATTAATTACTAAAGATGGTCCCCAAAAAGATATCTGGTGTGTGTGTGTGTGTGAAATTTTATTTGGCTTTCTACGTTGCTACTTATTTTAGTTCATCATCAACAACCAGACTACTTATTTGGGTGGATTTTTTCTCACTAAATTGAAGTCGTTCTTGGTTTGATCCTTCTTATTATGAATTTAGAATTCATAAGCACATAATTTAACAAACCTTTTTAGTTCTGTCTCCCTAGACCAGACAAGTCATGATCATCAAACTATGAAACAGAAGCATCGAAGGTCTATAAAATGATTGAGATCAATGACATAGAGGTCCCTGACCAGGCCCTCCAAAGAATAAATACGGCTCCGACTTGTTTGTTTCCTGGTGGAACTTTGTAGTATAACAATACCCCTCATCTGAGAACTCGACTAGGGGCGGGGGATACTTGAGCTGCATGGAAGCGTCCTGGATCCTAATGCTGGTGTGGAAACAAGCCTTGCCAAAGAGCTGAGCTGGCCACTGTCCACTTCCCATCGGAGTTTTGGTGTGTGGCTTCTTCCTCACGTTAGGGCTATAGACTTCTCCTCCCCACTGCACTACACTGGCACTCTGTTGTAGGTGTTTTAAGATTGCGCTAGGCCAGTATCCAAACACGGTATCGTGGGTCGACAGCCACCAATTCCCGCTTTGCGGATCCTGGAAACACGGTCAATGATAGGGCACTATAACAATAAATAAATAAATATAGTTGGAAGAATAACGATATTAGTAAAGCAGAAAATAATACCCGAAATATTTTAACGGTTATGTGATATTGCTCATGCGAGATACTCGAGATAGGTTCTATGGCTGCACCTAGGGCTAAATGTTTACTTGTTTGTACAAAGCCTGAGCATAAGAGGTTGATGCAACCTGTTTTACGGTATGCATCATTCTGCAAACCCAAATCCAATTACTAGTTTGTAAAATCGTGAAACTGAAGTCAATGTTTCTTTGACGTCTACAGTCATATTATAGTGTTACTTACAGTCCAGTAGGCAAAGAACCGTGTGCGCTTGTCACCGAAAACGCGTGGATTCACCTGAAATGATACATGGAAACAATTAATGGTTTACATTTTAATCAAGCTATAATATTTCTAGGTATATATATATTATTTTTATTTTTTACCATCCAACCAGCTTCTATGCTCTCAGTCATTCCCGAATCAAGCAGCCACATTTGTGCGGAGCTGAAGTCACCCTTTTGAACTCCTGGTGGATTCCAAATATTTATATCGGATTGAGCACCGAGATAGTTAACCCCTACTGCGAAAAAGATGGACTCCTATATATCATCAACAAAGAAGAAGAGTATATTAGCTAAACATAAGAAGATTTAATTAGTTTCGTATATGTAAGTTAAAAACTAATTGTCATCTATTTATCTTAAAAAATAATGTGATCTATAGCAAGAGCACTAGCTATATAGGCGTTCAAGGCAAAAAAAAAAACATCTTGAAATTTGTAACCTCCAAAACTAGAAAAAGCATTCATTCAACATCATATGATTTACATACCGAACGATTATCCCGACGGGGACTGTGTAAATTTTCAGCGATTAAACTGAAATTAGCCTCGTGTTGATGTGTTTTTTCTAGAATGTTGTGTATGTAAGGAGTTTTTCTTCCAAAACTAGACGGTGAAGAGGCCCTGCTTATGTCTTCTCTACTGACTCTACGAATTGGTATTGTCCCTACCGGACATCTACCAGATTTGGACCAAGTCTGGGATGTAACCGGTTTAGAAAAACCGTTGTTTGGACTATTAGTTTTCTTTGAACCAAGTTCCACACTCGGTTTCATCTGCATGCATAAATGAAGAACAAGTAAGGAAACAGCTTGTTGAGTTATTTTGTTATATTTGACTTGTGCATGAGGCGTGCCTGAGTAGAGTTTGTTTACCTGAATCTTGTGATTTCTTAAGGCGGGATGATCAAAAGCAGGTTGTTTATAGATATCCACACAATCTATTATATCTCCATCTTCGCTCTATAAATAAATAATCGATTTGAGATTATCAAAAATAATTATATTAATTTACTTGTTTTTTAATATACATAATAAATCAGTTAATAAGATATCTAAATTCAGAGTCATGAGTCCATACTTTGATCGTCTTCAATGCATGTTTATTAAGAGCCGTCAATTTCATATCGATCTCCGTAGAAGCTGTCCCGTAGACTCCATAGTAGAAGAAACACAGAATCGTAAAGCTTAACAACATTCTCAATACGGCTTGTTTTTCCATTTGTTTTGTTATTTCAGATCTCTAAATAATTCCTACGACATATTATATAACTAATTTGACTTTACTTTTTGTTAGTTAAAAACAAAACTAATTTAACTTTAATTTATGTTAGTTAAAAAATAGAAACTTTCTTGACAAAAAAAATTAAAAATAAAAACTGACAACGAAACACGTATTATACACACTAAATGTTTCTTACAACTCATACTGCTTACAAAGCCAAATAGAAATATTTAAAGTTTATATGCATATATATATATTCGATTAAATAAGAATCTGCAGCTAGCTGGTCAACTTACTAAAGATTTCTTTTTCAATTTTTTTACTAGAGATGGATTCTGCATTAATTACTAAAATTCTGGTCAATTTACTAAAGAGTGTCCAAAAAGGGCATGATTCATGTGTTTCTGATTGCTAACCATTTGTCACAAGTCGAAAAAAATCTAATTTATCTTTATAATTTGAAAAAAGTTGAATTTGTAGTTTATTTTTTCCCAGTTCCCGATTGAAGCCAAGATGGAACAATGGAAAAGAACCAATTCAAAGTGTATATCATCTATAAAAAGCAGATTTACTGCTAGCTTTTCATAATTTGTCTCTTAGGAAAACCAGTATTTTGAATTACTCTCTATTTTTTTGTTGGTAATGAAAATTCATTAGTTTTTATTTTTTTATATTGCACTATGTTGATTTATATATTCTATATAACATTTGCAATTCCAAGATATAAATATGACCAACAAAAAAAAAGAGAATGAACACTGGAAGCATCAAACATGAGATCAAGGACATAGAGGATTCTGGCCAGGTCCTCCGAAGAAAAAACGCGGCTCTGACATGTAGGTGTCCCGGTGGAGCTGTGTAGAATAACAGTTGTGCTCATCCACGTACTCGCCTAGATACTGAGGGTACTTGACCTGCATGGAAAAGTCCTTGATCCTAAGGTTGGTGTGGAAACAAGCACGTTTCCAGAGGCTAGATGCCCAATTTCCACTCCCCATTGGAGTTTTAGTGTGTGGCTTCTTCATTATCCCATTAGGGCTATAGACTTCTCCACCCCACTGCACTGCCGTTGCGCTGTGTTTGAGACCGTTGAAGAGTGTCCCTGGCCAGTAACCCATAACGTTGTTTCCGCAAGTCAGCCACCAGTTCCCACTATTTGGATCCTGCAAACAAAGTTGAGGATGAAATTGAATTTAGATTAAGAGAGACAAATAACATAAGCTACTTAAAACCATATTATATAAACCATAAAATGTTACCAAATACATGCTAACGGCGATGACAAATTGGTCACCCCTGGCAATCGAAACGGGTTCAATGGCTGCACCCAGGGCGAACTTAGTAGTTGTTTGCACAAATCCAGAGCATAAGAGGTTGATGCATCCTGTTGAAGTGTATGCATCTTTCTGCAGATCCAAACATAAAAGAAAGATTAGTTATTAGCTCGTTTGAGATGTTCCCAAATCAGTATTCATGCAATGAAGTTACTTACAGTCCAGGAGGCGAAGAGACGAGTGCGAGAGTCTCCGAAAACGCTTGGATTCACCTGAAATGGTTTAATGGCCATAGGTTTACGGTTTACTACTAACGAAAAGTGTAACACTTCGAAGGATGAAAAAACGTACGTACCATCCAACCAGCTTCTATGTTCTCAAATGAATTTGAAATGCCACCTATTAGCGAGATCTGAGCGGAACTGTAGTCCCCAGCCCGAACTCCCGGTGGATTCCAGATGTTTATATCGGATTGAGCGCCAAGATAATTGAACCCTAGAGCAACAATCATCGCTTCCTAAATGATCAAAAAAGATGAAGTGTTTCTTGTGGTAACCATATCCATATGAAGTTTATATACATTTAACTAAATTATTCAGTTTTGATAAGTTTCCTTTCTATTTTGGTGATTTTTTTGTATTAATTATTCTTTCAACCCATTATTTAAAAATTAATATCTTTTAATGAATAACCTTCATTTTTTTGGGTCAAAATGTAAGGGGGGGGGGGTGTATTGAATCTGAAATTTGAAGTCATTTGATTTTCAATGAGTTTGTAGATGATTGCAGGAGAATTGGAAAATTTGTGATGATTTTTGTTAAAACACTCTAGAATCTTATCTAAAAGAGTGGGATTTGGATTTTTATTTTTATAACTAAGAAACTCCTCTCAAATACTCTAAAAACATTTAAAGTACTCTAAAATCACCTACTTAAATTTTGTTCAATAACAGTGGATTTCAGAGTGTTTTGTGAAATGACAAGTTCAATAACACTGAATTTTAAAGTGTTTTTTAAAATTCATGTTTGAATAACAGTGGATTTGTCATTTTAATACAAATCACTTAAAACTCTTAGTTGAATACATCCCCCTAAATGTATTTCATTGAAATGGGAAAGAGAGAGAAGATGATATTGAATCTAAAGTTGCTTAACAAAGCAAAGTGTACGTACCGATCGGTTGTTTGAGCCGGGTTCGCGTATTCTTTCAGCAGTTAAATTGAAATTAGCCTTGTGTTGAAGTGCGTTGTCGAGAAAATTGTATCTGTGATGTGTTTTTCTTCCAAAATGAGACGGTGAAGAGGCTCTCATTATATCTTCTCTATTGACTCTACGAACTGGTATTGTCCCTACGGGACAGGTTCCAGATTTGGACCAAATTTGAGACGTGATTGGTTTAGAAGAACCGTTGTTTGGAATAGTGGTCTTCTTTGTATCAAACTCCACACTAGGATTCATCTGTATGGCATCAGTGTAGAATTTGTAAGCATTTAGGACTGAAAATTCATGAATAAATCACTTATAAATAATTAATGTTTAGAATATGTTTACCTGAATCTTATGGTTTCTTAAGGCAGGATGATCAAAAGCATGTTGTGTGTAGATATCTATACAGTCTATTACATCTCCATCTTCACTCTACAAATATTTTACAATGGATTTTCGGAACTCAGAAACCGAAACAAATTCTACACTTGAAATATTATAGTGCATGTGCCTTCAGATACCATACATACCTTGATGGTCTTTAAAGCTGGCTTATTAAGAGACCTCAATTTCTTGTCGATATCTAATGAATCTTTCCCATATGTTTCATTGCAGAAGCCACACAAAATCGCAACGATTAGGATCAGTCTCATTGCGGTTCTTTGCCTATAGTTTTCCTATGATGCAAAGAATATTTATAGATAATGGCTTTGAATCTTGAGCCTTCATACTTATAGCTTATGAAAAACAGAAGTCCACAAAAGAAAAGTTGACAAACGGAAATCTCATAGATGCAATTAAAGATCAACTTACCAAATATGAACCCTCAAGTATTACTTTCCAAAGTTCTTTTATTTGGCTTTTAAGTCCGTGCAAAACTTCAATATATATTTGTATTTAGATTCTTCTTTGACTATTATTATTTTTTCCTTCTTTGATAGATTCTTCTTGACTATTTTTGTTAACGGTTACTATTTTATCTTGTTGGTTTTCCTTCTCAGTCCAATTTTTTTAATTAATCCACCCAATGCATAAGTTCAAAAAAAAAAATCCACCCAATGCGATTTATTTCAACTTGCTCTCGATACATCATAAAGTATTTGAAATTTTCCAAGTCAACATGTTTTTATATCTATGGGGATTTCCTTCCACAAAAGACTTGTTAAGTTTGAATCAACCAGTATTAAATTGGATGGTCTTCTAATTCAAATTAATTGACGAGAAATGAAATGATTTATATATTTTTAAGGATTTTAATTTAAAAAAAAAAAATTGTTGTGAAAGTTTATTAATGCTTCTTTTCGAAGTAACGGCATTTTACCAATAATCTCAGTAAAATGGCATTTTTTTATAATGAAGTTATTTTTGTTTTCTATATACTGTATGTTCTTATATTCTAAACGAAAACATTGAGACTTATTTGAAACTAGTATACTTCCCGTGCTCCGCACGGATTAATTCCATTGTCTTTCATAATACAAATATTGCTATTTAGCTTCTTTTGGTTTTATTGATTCTGTAAAAACGAAAACAATGTATGATAATTTTCTTTAAAAATAAAATGTAAAAGTTGATTTAGTTTCATTTGAGGATGTTTTTTTTTTTTCATTTGAGGATGATGGAACTTGGTTTAATTAGTTATGGTTTACTCTGTTAAAGATACATCTTAGTTTTTTGTGGGAAAGATATATATATATATATATATATATATATATATATATATAATTAGTGAATTTTACGATAATCGGTCGTCAATATTTTTGTTACACGAAATTAGTTAGAGTTTTTGTTTCGTTTGTATGTCTGCCTGTTTTCCGTTTAAATTGCATTACTTTCTCTCATCCCCTTGACATGGCATAATGTAGTTGTAGATAAATTCATTTTATTCTTCAAGAGTTGATCATCTTTTTATTGAGACTTTACATTATTATAGGTAGAAGAAGCTCCTTATCTATGGAGCAAGTAGAAAGAGTGAGAGACATGGAGATGATCTTGAGAAGTAAAAGTGTTTTATGCATCAGCAAGCCTCTTCTTCTGACTCTGGGAAGAAAGGCTTGAGCGGAGAAAATCTTGTTTTGCAGGATTCTTAACAGTCCCGTTAATGAATCTCTGGTACCATTTGCCAGATTCTTTGAGGTTTCTGTCGTCGAGATCATCCCAATTAACGTAACTGAGTCCAAATCTGACCGTAAAACCTTTACAGAATTCATAATTATCACCAAGAGCCCATGCGAAGTATCCTCTCACGTTGACACCCTTCTCCCTGAAAACAAGAGCAATCATATGTATAAATACTTAAAAGAAGTTGAAACAAATATTGGAAGAAGAGTATGCATAGTATCATCCACTCACTTGATGACTTTGCGGAGAAAACAAAGATGGCTGCATAGATAATCAATTCGCTTGTAATCGGCAATAGCCTGCTCACGGTTTTCTGAACTGGGGGTACTAAATCCTAATTAACCGACATAACATGAAAAAGTACACAATATTTGAAAGTCAGTTTTTAGGATTTATTTCGAAATACACTAATTAATTAGTACTATATGTTATAGATGACAAAGCTGAGTAGTAGTAGTATGTAGAACTCACCATTCTCGGTGACATAGATTAATGGGTCGCCGTATTTTGTTTTAAAGTAGTCCATTACGTAATAAATCCCTTTTGGGTAGTAATAGCTGTTGCCGTTGACTTTGTCTTCAACGAACTGAGAAAGGGAAGCAAACACATATATACATATCAATAAGGAGAACAAAAGTGGTGTTACATTTCAAATAGAAAAAGAAAATAAAAGAGAAATCATAGGTGTGGATGATCATTCATATATACCAGTGGACCAAGAAATTCACCACGTGAGTTATCATCTGTAAACACAAGGATAAAATAATTGATGGTCAGATCACAAAGTATGTTGTAAGAAAAAGAAGATAGAACACACACACATATATATATATATATAAAGGTTGTAACTAAGTGGTAATGTTGTAGTACATGTGAGCTTTACGCCAGCGTCCATCATGGCAGTGTGTGTCTCTGAAGGATATGGGTTAGGTTTTGGCTGGGCGTACTGAGTGACGTAATAGTTGAGACCAAGAAAATCATATGAACCGGCAACGAGTGCAGCTTCTTCCTCGGTAAAGTTGGGAAGCCTACTACCCACAATCTGCCTCATGATGTCTGGGTATCTACCCTTTGTTAGCGGCTCCATGTACCTTATCCATGTATATTATCGTTTCATTATAAATACATAAAATACATACTGATACAATTTTAATAATATATAAAATTATATATACCATCCATGGAAGAATTGGTTCATCCTCTCAGCTGCTTCTATGGAGGCAGGATCAGACTCATCATATGGAAGAAACCATCTAGTTATCATCACAGGTCCGATCTTCCCTTTTTGGAACTGTTCATCACGTGGTATATATATATGACTATACATTAGAATCGGATATGTTAGATTTACACCACATATGGAGACCACTCACCTTGTATTTGGTCCTGTAAAGATCGACGACTGTGGCATGAGCAAGAAGCTGGTTATGTGCAACGATGTACGGTTCTGTTGAAGAATTTCCGCCATAACACCTGTGCTTGGTATCAACCATAGGAGAACATCGCCCGGGTGCATCTGTTCCGATAGCATAGCCTCTTGTAGGCACTGTGTATAGCTGGTTGATCGTGATCCAATGCTTTACCTTTCCACCAAACTCTTTGAAACATAGATCCGCGTAATCTTTGAAATCTTGGCTGTGCATATTAGTATAGAATCATTTCAGTCAGTAATACATGTAAATAAGACAAAATCTTCTTCTTCTATCACTAATAACTTTTACTCTCTTCAAATATAATTAAGAAGCATGGCACATACATGATCTGGCGGTCCAAGAAACCTTCATACTCATCTTGGAGTGTTTGAGGAAGGTCCCAGTGAAAGAGGGTGACGAAAGGCGTTATGTTCTTTTCGAGGAGGGCATCTATGAGTTGGTGGTAGTAATCAAGACCTCCTTGGTTCACTCCCCTACTCACCTTTCCTTCTGCTCATGTATATATACATCGTACATTAGTTAGTACTCTTCCAACTAATTAAATGTTGCCAATTAAAATACAAACGATCGATAATCTGTACAAACTTGGAATGATTCTTGACCACGCAAAGGAGAATCTGTAGCCAGTAGCATTGAGTTCGCCCATCACGTCTACATCTTTCTGCAGTTCACATATTTTAATAGCATGTCAAGTATCCACACGTATAGAGTATAGTCAGTATATAGTTCAGTTATATGGGTATCAATGTACTGACCTGCCATCTCGTATATGACTCACAAGTAGTGTCTCCATTCTTCAAATCTGACCCAGCTTTCTCTGATATTAATAACAAATACATTAATGTGTATATATAACCAACATTCCTCTCACATATAAATATAGATGTCACTGTGCAAACGACATACCTGGGTATCGGTGACTGAAGCCATCCCAAACGTTAACACCACGACCTCTCCCTCCTTCGATCTGAAATGAAAAGAAACAACCATGCAAAGTTGCATTTTAGTGTTTTTGAATTGTATTCTCTATATGTCAAAAAGTATGGTATCTCAACATTTGTTACATGCCTGGTAAGCAGAAGATGCAACACCGAAGATGAAGTCTTTTCCGAAGCTTTTACTGCTTAAACTAGCAGTGTTACTACATGTGAATGGTTCGTTCTCTTCGCAAGTAATTTCTTCATCAGCTTTGCAACTCGCAGCAGCTAATATTAAAACTAAAGCGAGCCCAAGAAGCTTCATGTTTAATCTGTTGATGTATATGTTGTGTTGTATGAAACCTTGTGCCAATCTAGGGTTTATATAGCCATTCCTAAAGAAGAGAGATGAATGCATTTTCTTGTCTTAGTATTTTGATATTTTAGGGAGGTTTGGTGGTATCATGAGTCCCGTGGGTTCACTTACTTTAGCTCACGTTCACCGATTTTTCTTCTATTTATCGTTTTGTTCCACTTTTAGTCTTTCATTACCGATTGCCAATATTTGTTTTTGTTACATAGCACATATTTGTGTTCCTTAACCGAATCACACGAGTTTTGTCACATCTTCAAATTGATCCGTCGTGATGAAGAATGTATATCTCGAAGGTTTGCGCAAAAATAGAACGCCACGCATCGTCAAGATTCGTTATTCAAAATGTGTATCGAAATATTATCAAGTGTTGAATCTATAGTAACACTGATCCAAAGCCACAATAATCACGAGACTTACCGCTCATAATCACATCATATCTTATTGGTTTTGACCGCTCTATATCTGCTTTATCACATGGGACCGGTGTCTCAGAAAGACAATAAGACAACGAAAACAACCTCATTTTTTGCTCTTACATTTTTGTGACGGATACGGAACCGTGACTTCCAGATACATAAGACTGAGACTTGTGTATTAAACTATAGTTTCTTCATAGTTTTACAGTAAAACTTTTACTCTATAATTTAAGTTATATATATACCATATTACATATATTCAATAGATAGCATATATTCTATAGATAATATTATTACTATTTACGTGGCACCAACTTGATCAGTTCCTATTTCAGTGAAATCAATCATTTACGTAGCATATATATATATATATATATATATATATATATATACTTGTATTTGATATTGCATACACAATTGTGCTACTCGGGTTTCGGTTGAAAGGACAAGTTCTGATCGTGGCATTAGTTTGACAGGTCTTCATGTGTTTATATCTCTTATACGATTATGTTTGATCTGTGCTGACGAATATTTTAACAATTAAGATATATACTTAAATATTTTTACTTTTGATTGATTAAGTTTATTGGAAAAATATGATCAACTTGTTTGAAGATAATAACATTTGTACCTATGGGAAGCAGAAATGATTTGTGAAAGACTTCAACCCGAAGTTTTCTAAAAGCCCATGGGGAAACTGATGCTACGAGATTCACTGCATCAGAAAGTCTTTGGTTCAAATTGTTCAAATAAAAAAGAAAAAAAATAGCCCTTTGTTTAAAGAAAAAAAAGAAAAGAAGATTGCAAAGTTGTATACAATAATGTCCAGTAAGCTAGCTACAACATTAATTCATACTAACTCCAAGACTACCATTCAGCATTCTGTTATTTTTTGGAGATCTTCAATCTCGCACAATAACCAATTTTATACAAACTAGTACATGCATTCTTTTAGAATACGTAAGAGAATGAATAGCTTAGTTAGTATCGTACATCAGTAAGACAACGCAAACAGTCATGTAATAATCCATTAATTCTACTTATCTTGCCATTATTGATTCTATTTAATGACTTGCTTCTGGTTCTTTTGATTTAGAATTAATCGTTAACTCGGCTCAAATTACGCAGTATTCTCAAGTTATTCAGTTGACCGTAGACAATGTATATATATTTGGATTACCAGTAGTTATGATTCACTAACAAGTCACATTAAATTTTTTATATAAGAAAAAAAAATGACGAATGTTAGTGGTCAGGTGTGGTAGCATGGCGCCCAGCGTTGCTAAGCAAGCTGAGTTTGAATCTGATTATACTAAGATACTAGATGATCACATGCGCCCTGCGCAGGATAAATGGATTAAAAGAGATTATAATTTGAAACAATAGATGTTAATAGTTAGAAGTTATATTGACATAGCATGTTATATATTAGATGATGTAAACTTTGATGTAAAGTTTAATGAAAAACTACAATTTGGGGTTTGTAAGTACAGTATATTGTAATATTCGGATACCAACAATCTAAGGACGACATACGGTAATAGTATATATTAATACAACTGTTTTGTTAAAGTTTTATTAAATTTTAAATGTTTCCATAGTACATAAAACATATGGATGAATAAATATAGTTGCAAGTAAATAATATATATATTTATAATTATTTTCAAATATATATATATATATATATATATATATATATATATATATATATATATATATATAAAATGATTGATTGTCCAATAAGAACCGCAAGAGGGTGTCTAAGAAAAAGTTGAGCAAAAACTTAGAACACGAGTTGAACAAAAGCTTAGAGCACCCTTGTCACAGTAAATGATCAAATTGTGAAACCAAATCCTTCTTATTGGATGAATGTATTTTGTCTCTCTGACAAATGAAAACAAACAATAGCATCAGCTGCAATAGATAATAGTAGCTGAGTAATAAAAATTATGACTAACAACAATTAACTTCTGTATCTACGAAGAGTATTTTAATTGTCACTCCACTGGCAGCTGTGTATGACTTTTAAAGTCTAATGATTTTCACCTTGATCTTTCGCAACAATTTTAGGCTTCAAATTAGAAATGAAATTCATGGCACTCATGTTCTTTTGCTAGTTTTAATCTTTGTAGGTTGTGATGCCGTAGTGTATAACTAACGTGATTTATATATACAGTACGATACAGTTGGTGTTAACTCTATCCAAATTCAAAACAAACATACACTCTTAAATGTAGTAGTAATAATCCCTAATTTTTAGTTGTAAAATTGAAATCTTTGGAAAATATTATAATCCTTAAATTCATTTATTTAGAAAAAATATGAGAGTTGAAAAAATTAAAGAATTAACGAAAATATTTTGGACTTGCTTAGTTTAAATAAAAAAAATCCAAATAAGCAAAAAAATCCAAAATAACCTGAGAAATTCGAGAATGCTAACAATGTTAAAAACATCTAAAAGATAAAATAGACATTTTCTTCAAACTGAAGACATGATCAACCAAACAACAATGAAGCAAAGCGGTTGCTTCTTCGGAGCACTTGAGTCGGTTGTGGTGCAGTAGAAGAAATGTTTTGAACTTCAAATTGTGGTTGGTCTTCAACTAATTGAGCCATGAAATCAGCCTCCATCCCAGCCTCCTCTTGTGCTTTGTCATCAGCTTCATCAACTAATTTTGGATTTTTTTTATTTATTTGGAATTTCTTACTTAAACTAAGCAAGCCCAAAATATTTTTCTTTTATTTTTTTAGGTTTGGTTGAAATTAAAATAAATTAAAAAATAAAATAAATTATTTCGGTTTAAAATCTATCTTAACGGAAAAGTCGACGTCCACGTACATCACCCGGTTACTCTGATTTAGCTAATGGTGTTGGTTACATAACATCATAAACTTGAGGGATGTGGTCATGTATAACATATAGTTCGTGTAGTTAAACATACATTTTTATAGTTGGCATAGTTAGCCATGTAATGACGGATATTTCGTGTAGCTAACTATTATTTTTCCTAACATAAAATAACTTATGACCATGTTTAACCATAATTAAAATTTCAAGAGGATTTAATATCCAGCAAGCAATTATATGGAACCACGTCTAATATTCTCCAAGATATGAAATATATCGACCAACATAATTTTAATTATAGGTTATACATGCACGTTCCTGAATTAATATAATGGACTAAAGCGAAATATCGACACCTACTATTTTTCATAGATACAATCCAATATAATATACAACTATCAAATTGAACAACCATATATTAGTTTTTCAAGAATAGATATATCTTATATTGATTTGAAATAATCGTCCACTATATAAAACATTAATTAAATTAAACATGGAAACATATGGAAGATGAACGGAATGCGCAAACAATAGTTCGTAAAAGTATTATGCCATTCTTAGCATGGATCTCTATATACACGTAAATCTTATAAAAACATAAATCATAAACATTTATACGGTAATATCCAATGGCACATAATGTAATAATTCTAGTAAATTAAAATTTTTTAATAAAAAAATGTGAAAATGCTTGTGAAACTGTCATATAACAAATGACACTCATGTAAATCACACATTTAATTAATGGTTATTTATTTTTAGTGCTCATAAAATAATAAAAGATCTTTAACATGTGGTGTTCATCGGTGATTTAACATTCCTCGCCGGGAACATGTTTACCATTTTTTTCTTGATTAAAAAAAATGGATTAAACATTTGAAGAAATCACCATTTCCAAACCCATTTGCTTTTGAGGACATCGATGAACTTCTTTTTTTTTTCTTTTTGAAAAAGGCTTCATCGATGAACTTCTTGCGCTTACACTCACCCCGTACGACCCTTCTTTGATAGAACCCATCTCTCTTCGCTACCCAAATGCAGTACTCATCGCCTCCGTCTCCACACTCCCTACGAAACCCGCTCTGGACAGAGAACACAGTCACAACCTCTTGGCACGTAGTCCCAAACCCGCTACGAAACTGGCCCCTGAACTCAGTTTTTCTGGAATGGCCACATGTTCATTGTCCTGAACTTCCACACCCGTGACTCCATTGGCTTTATCACGTCCCACCCGAGGTCGTCCTCGTTCGACCAGTACCGCACGGACAGCTTCGCTTTCCTGACACCAGACACCCCCTGATATCTCGTTCTTTAGCTCTAGACGATCCGCCTTGGTTGGTGCGGGTAGCAATGTCGCGACTACAACGGCCGCCATGAAGAAGCACCAGCCTTGGTCGATGGTTTCTTCCCATTTGTATCAAACGATCGATATGTTTTCTTGAATACTGTTTTTTTTGTCAGGTCTTGGGGCTCGCGGAATAAGTTGAGACAGGCGATATTTAAAATGTCCATTATATAGCAGCTAGATCGGTAGTAACGAGAAGATTATAAGTACTAGAAGCAATTTGCATCTATCTTCGGAGATAAACAGAGAGCAAATCCAAATGGTTGAAAAATAAAATGTGCTGTTTCAAGAAGATTTGACCACAATCCTCATCATCATCCTCTTAGAGATTTTTTTGACCTATGTTGAAAAGTTTAGAGCGTTATGTTTAAATAAATGATACTGTATATCATTATTGGATAGCATAAGTTTGTAAAGTTTCACCTGGACATTTCATGAAAATAATAAATAATAATATAGTATATGATTATTAGATATGTCGTTTCAATTCCACATCAGACGCGGAATGGCTTGTCTGAAATTCTTTAACGGCTACTTAAGTTCTTTGATGATGATCAAGCAGAATATGTATCCATAGATAACGGTATTTATCACGAAGAGAAGACGAGAAAGAAGAAGATGATGAAATGAATGAATGTTTGATTAATTGTAAACTGTACAGTGTAGTTTCCTTATATACAACATCAATAATCTTATCTACTCTAACGTCTATAACAGACTATAGTACACGTCACTATGAGTACACGTCACTATATCATAATAGGCCCCCGCAAGCCTTTAATCTGGAGCACGCTGAGGAAGATAAAGGCTTGAAAGTGACAACCGAGACAAAAGAGACAAGAACAATGCAGGCTGTACAGCCTTTGTCAAGATGTCAGCCAAGTTGTTCGCGGAGGAAACGTGAAGAGTGTTGAGAAACCCGGACTTGAGGCGATCACGAGTGGTATGACAATCAAGCTCAACATGTTTAGTGCGCTCGTGAAAGACCGGGTTTGAGGCAAGATACAGAGCTGACTTGCTGTCACAGAACAACGTAACAGGAAGATGAAGCTTAACCTTGAAGGCATGAAAAAGTTTCTGGATCCAGAGAAGATCACATGTCGCATCAGCCAAGCTTCTGTATTCAGCCTCTGTACTACTACGACTCACCACTCCCTGTTTCTTCGATTTCCAAGATACCAAAGAACCACCAACGAAGACACAATAGCCAGACACGGATCGTCGAGAATCTGGGCAAGTTCCCCAATCAGCATCAGCAAAGGCAGTGACTTTAAGATCCGAAGAAGCAGAAAACAAAAGACCCTGACCAGGGTTACCCTTAATATAACGGAGAATCTTATGAGCAGCCTTCATGTGTAGATCAGTAGGACATGAAAGATACTGACTCAACTTATTAACCGCAAATGTTATATCAGGGCGAGTGATGGTGAGGTAGAGAAGACGTCCAATAAGCTCCCGATAAGGCGTAAAGTTCTCCAAAAGAACACCATCTTCAGAACCAAGTGCCACAGTAGGATCCATGGGAACTGTACTAGGCTTGCAGCCAAGCAGACCAGTGTCTTCCAAGAGAGAGAGAGCATACTTGCGTTGGCATAAGGAGATTCCTTTGGATGATCGAGCAACCTCAAGACCAAGGAAAAACCGCATAGGACCAAGATCCTTGATCTTGAATGCCTTATGAAGAATGTCTTTAAGCTGTTGAACTGCCTCATTTGAGTTGCTAGTGATCACTAGGTCATCAACATAGACCAAGACCGCAATGAACACTGAGTCAACCAGTTTGACGAAGAGAGTGTTGTCAGCATGAGACTGTTCGAAGCCATCATCAAGGAGAACTTTGGAGAACGTGTGATACCATTGACGACTGGCTTGCTTTAGACCATAGATGGACTTACGGAGCTTGCAAACAGGATTGGGTGGAAGAACAACACCAGGAGGAGGAGTGTAACCAAGAGGTAAACTCATGTAAATCTCCTCGTCAAGCTCACCATGTAGAAAGGCATTAGACACATCCATTTGTGTTAAGCTCCATCCATGAACAGCTGCCAACTTGAGAAGCATTTTCACTGTCACAAGCTTCGCAACAGGAGAGAATGTTTCGATATAATCAACACCAGGTTGCTGCGTGTATCCTTTCGCAACCAGACGAGCTTTGAAACGCTCAATGGTGCCGTCAGCATTATATTTGATCTTGTAAACCCATTTGGTGCCAATAACATTCTTTCCTGCAGGTAAAGTAACAACGTCCCAAGTATGTGTGTCCTCAAAAGCAATTAGTTCCACATTCATAGCCTCAGTCCACTTCTCTGATTTCAAAGCTTCAAGAAAAGATTTTGGTTCCAAGTCGGAAGAGAAGGTGAGGATAAGGTTTTTATAGGGAAGAGAAATGTTATCATAAGAGAGGACATCAGATAAAGGATATGGGGTGGTGTGAGACTGCGGTTCAAAAACAGGGGATTGGGCTAGGTAACAATGATACTCAGATAAGTATTTTGGAGCCTTAGACATGCGTTTTGATCTAGCATTGTTGCCTGGATGTAGAACAGTCTCTCGTTGGGAAGATGAGGGAATGGTACTAGGATGCAGTGATGCAGATGAGAGTGGAGCAGGACGAGATGTGTCTATGGGAGGAGATGCAGCGGAATTATGCACAGGTGGAGATGAATGAGATGTATCTATATGAGGAGATGCAGCGGAGTTATGTACAGGTGGAGATGAATGAGATGTATCTATATGAGGAGATGCAGCGGAAGTATGTACAGGTGGAGATGAATGAGAAGAACTAGAAGACGATGGATGATCAGGAGCAGAATTATTTACAGGAAACACAGGAAGAACAGACGAATGAAAGAAATCAGAACCAAAAGAAACATTATCAGTTTTGAAAGGAAAAACATGTTCATGAAAAACAACATCTCTAGAAATAGAAACAGAATTAGTTTCCAAATCAAGTACTTTGTAACCTTTGTAACCAGGTGGATAACCGATGAAAACCGAAGCTCTAGCACGAGGAGAAAACTTTGTACGATGTTTTGGAAGAGTAGAAACGTAGCATAAACAGCCAAACGTTCGGAGTAAAGAGTAGTTAGGAACTTTATGCATCAAGATCTCAAAAGGGGATTTGTTTTTAAGAACATGAGAGGGAGTGCGGTTAATCAAGTATGCAGCAGTAGAAACACAGTCAGACCAGTAAACCAAGGGAACATTAGACTGGAATAACAAAGAACGAGCAACATTTAAAAGGTGTTGATGCTTACGCTCAACCACAGAATTCTGCTGAGGACGATCAACACAAGAGAAGTAGTGAAATATGCCTTTGGAACAAAGAAAATCTTTGAAAGCGAGTTCAGGTGCGTTATCAGATCGAATAGCTTTGATGACTTTACCAAACTGAGTTTGAATAAGACTAACAAACGCAGGAAAAACAGTTTTAACATCACTCTTGTGCTTGAGAAAGTATATCCAAGTAACACGCGAGCAATCATCAACAACAGTCAAAAAATATCGAAAACCATCAATAGATTCTTGAGAAAAAGGACCCCATACATCCAAATGTATCAAATCAAAAGGTTCAAGAGACAAATGATTATTGGAAACAAATTTTAAACGCTTCTGTTTAGCCAAAGGACAAACAGAGCAAGGAACATCTTTATGAAAACTATTTTTAGACAAAGCAAGAGTAGAGGACAATGTGGACAATTTCTCTAATGACGGATGACCAAGTCGATGATGCCACAAGTCTCCCTCAGTGAAAAGAGAAGCAGAAAAAGCAGAAGGTTCCAAGTCATCAACATCAAGAATGTATAAGCGTTGCAACAGTCTACCTCTACCAATCGTCAAGGCCTGAGAAAGGTCCTGAAGAACGCGAAAATCAGGATAAAAATGAGCTGAAGCAAGACTGTGAGCAAGCAAAGTACTTACACTAATCAGATTAAAACAGAATGAAGGAACAAACAAGACATCATAAAGAATCAAAGATGATGATAAATGCACAGTGCCTATATGAGTAATGCGTTCCCTAGTACCATTCGGAAGAGTAACTGTGGTCTGAGAAACTGGCCTAGTATCCAGAAACAATGCAAAATCAGAACAAACATGACTAGTGGCCCCGCTATCTATTATCCAAGCACCAGAGGGGAGAGTATTTGCAAGGGATGATAAGCATTGATGCTGAAAAGTAAGGCGGTTGTTCTCTAGACGTAAACTAGAAGAAGGAAATGGAATGGTACCAGCGGTTGAAAGAGAAGCCATGACACCATGAGAAGTAACTGAGGAAGAAGTAGGAGCTGAAAGCTTTTGAGAAGCCATCTGGGTGTTGACTTGATTGATCATATGCTGATCATGAGCAAACTGAGATTCCCCAGGCTGTTGATAAGCACTCGAGGAAGGATCCTCAGCAACTGGAGTTGTAGTAACCTGAGCCACAGCGGAATCTTTGTGATGATAGTACTGTTGATTCGACGCTGCCTGTTGCTGAGGAGTTCTCATAGTCTGTTGAGAAGACTTAGGTTGCAGTGGTCGCTGTCCTGCAGAAGGCTGACTGAATTGAGGAGAATACCCACGATTACCAGCAGACTGAGCAGGAGGACGAGACGAACCACCAAAGGGAGGACGATACCCAGGAGGATAGCCATAGATTTGATAACATTTGTTGACTGTATGTCCAAGCAGACCACAGTGAGTACATAACGGTCGCTTAGGACGATAGGAGTTGTAAGCAGCAACAAAATCAGAGAAACCAGGATCCAAGACTTGACCCGGAGCTGACTGAGCTTGACCCTGAGCATAAAAGATCGCAGTTTCCACAGAAGCAGGAGGCTTGAGATTCTTTTGACGTTCGTCCTGAGAGACAATATTGAAAACACTCTCCATGTTAGGAAGAGGCTTCAACATGAGAATATGACGACGCGTCTGCTCATAACCATCATTCAAACCCATGAGAAACTTTGTGACTCGACTGCGTTCTTGAAGATTCTCCCACAAAGCAACTATACCACACTCACATTTGCCACAGGTACAGATGGGAAGCTCAACGTAGTTCTTATACTCCTCCCATAAGGTAATCAACTCTGTGTAATAAGAACTAACATCCAGAGAACCCTGCTGCAAAGAACTCAAACGCTGTTCAATCTCATACACACGAGGAGCATCATCTTGTTTGAAACGACTCATCAGATTTTTCCAAATGCCCTCAGCAGTAGAGATAAACAAGAGACTTTGACCTATCTTTTTGCTAACAGAGTTCATTAACCATGTGGCCACCATATCGTTGCAACGAGACCAAGATCCAGCATCTACGTGATCATCAGGAGGTTTAGGGATTTTACCAGTGACGAAACCGAGTTTATTCCGCACATTCAACGCCATTTGAACAGATCGACGCCAAGCAAGAAAATCAGCTCCACTCTCAAGACGATCAGTAACCAATTTCAAGCCAGCGTGATCAGTACTGTGAAGATAATACGGATTCTCGTAGTTATCATAGGGTTGACGAGCACTGGAATCGATCGAACGAAGACGCGGAGACGAAGCTGATTCATGAGACATCGGAACGTTCTCGAAGAAGATGGATTGAAGAGATAATCAATCGAAACGAGAAGAACGACCAATCGAGCGAAACGAAACGAAGAATCAATCGATCGAAACAAGAAACGCAATCCGGATCCGTCAAGCGGAGAATCGGAGCAAGAAAATGAGAAAACAGAACGAAACGAGCTCGAGAATCTGGAGAATCAAACGGAAAAGATCCAGAAAAGCAAGATCGAAGCGAGAAACGCTCATCGTCCAAAGATCTTGTTCGGCTCTGATACCATATCACGAAGAGAAGACGAGAAAGAAGAAGATGATGAAATGAATGAATGTTTGATTAATTGTAAACTGTACAGTGTAGTTTTCTTATATACAACATCAATAATCTTATCTACTCTAACGTCTATAACAGACTATAGTACACGTCACTATGAGTACACGTCACTATATCATAATAGTATTCCTATTTTCCACAGTTTTATAAAGTTACACATCTTTTTGTTGACAACATACAGAGTCAAACATCAAGACATTGTTACAAACTTCGTCTTGATCATACATCGCCAAATTGTTAACTGGCTCCAAGGTTTCTAGAGCTCAAATCAAATTAAATCAAATGATTTTTTTGTCTATTGAAGATTTCACCCTTCACCTAAGGGTGGTGTTTGTTTTTTCTCCAAAATTAAAAGGTTGTATTCACCTCTTCTTTTTTTGAATAAATTAAAAAATGTTGTATTCAAAACATGTCTAAAAGTTATTAATCTAGTCGACTAAATTTATTTATAACCATAGTGAATAATTTGTAAGTCTGATAATCCAAAAAAGTTAGTACCACTGGTTTAGACAATAAGCAAGCTAACTAATTAGAGGGAGGCCTCATAAGCAGAAGAATAAAGATTTAAAATACAAACACCATTTAAATAACTCCATCGTTAACATCTTAAGAAAGCCATTTCTTTGGTTACATCTCTTTCTTTTTTTTTGGTCTAAGTTACATCTCTTTCGTACACATGAAACCCCAATAATTAGTATCCGTTCTAAATTTTAACCTTATGGGCACTAGATCATTGTGAACCCCCAGGGCGACGTTGGCTACCCTGGGCCACGGTGCCGCGTCGTGGCCAAGGTTTCCACTTAGCTTCAAGGTATCTCCTCGGTATCAGCCTTGGGTACCTCTCCTCAAAATCCCACTCCTTACCATCGAAAATTATCCCTTCCGGTGTGACCTCATGAACTGCACATGCCTTCTTATAATTACACATCTCTGCATCGATCGCGGTCATACGGATATCAACGTCCGCTGTACCGAGAACAGACCTGAAATGGCAGCGGTGAATCTCCTCCTCCAGCTTTAGGCCACCTTCCAAGAGTACATGGAAGGTATGGCCCAATGGTGGCTTCTTGGCTCGTCGCCATCCGTATTCGAGGCCGCTGTTTATAGCTTGACAGAAGTAAACGATCTCTGGACGTTTGAAGCCTTTCATTTCATTGCGTATGTTTAGCTCTGTTGTGACGAAATGTGACCTCCCGGCGTAGGAAAAGGTGGTGAAGTGTACCACAAGGAACCATGCTAGGGTTTTTATGAATTTATCAATGTTAAACGTCATTTTTGTTCTCTTGTCGTGATGATTTGCCTCGTGTCGTTTGCCTTGGGATTTTGGGATTTGGGATTTGGTTTGTTCTTCACGCGTAGTTTTAAAGACGTTTTTTCAAACTATATTTGTTGCAAAGTTCATATAATCGTTATTTGTTATTTTTATGCGGACAGCTTTTATATAACAACAATAAATACGCCATAAATAATAGTTGTCCATGAGAACTTGAATAACGGAATCGGTACTTTGTAACATTTAACTTTTTTTAGTTGGAAAACTGTGTTCAAGCCAGATTGTTTCAATGTCTTCAAACATCCAAGTTGATTTCTTCATAATTTTGTGATCTTTTATTTATTTATCTTTATTTTATTTTTTTGATCATTCAATTATTTTAATTTCTAAATATATTTTCCAAACGATAATTTAATTAAATAGTTTGACTCCATTCATTTTAAACATATTGTACGGTTGAGATGTATATAACATCAAATTTCCCAAGATGAATCTCTTAAAATGTAAATATAAATTATATTACTATGTAATTAGAAATATCTAATATAGATTTCTCAATTTCTGATATACTTTCTAATTGAATTTTAATATAATTTGTGTTTAAAGTTTAAGTGTATAAATTTAACATTCAATTCAAAAAAAAATAAGTGTAACAATTAAAGAAATCCTTCCAATAATAATAGTAATCTTATTATTTCACAAGCTATCACTGGTAAGCTTCTTATCTTAAGAATATATGCATTAGGTTAAACTTTCAGCAACTGGTTTTTGTTCCTGATCCAAAATAATTATGGACTTCGGTCCAAGAAAATTTTGAATTAAAAAATATATTTATTTGCTAACTGTGGATAAAGGTTTTTGTCTGGTCATATGAAGTAGTGGAGCCACGTTGGAGGTATAGCGATCGTTGGTTTCGCCTCACGTGTATCAACAAGAAGCTTCTTCCTCTTACCTTCCTTCTTCTCTGTCCATGGCACCGCTCGTAGCAGGTCCAGCTTTCCTTTCACGCCCTCTCTCAGATCCACCATATTTGATTTTGAAGGTTGCTCTCCCGTCAAATCCTCCAGATCCATCGGTTCCTCCTGACCCCTGCCTGATACTCTTGTCATGGGTTTTTTCGGTTGTATGATTTCTGGACCACAGTTACATTTCCCCATAGTTTCTCAGATCCAAAGTTTTGTTTGATGAGTTTGGTTTGATGATTTCGTATGAACTGGGTTTGTTGGATCTGAGCTTTTCTCTGCTAGTTCCGACTGTTTCGATCGCATATAGTTATGTTATTGTGGCATTTGTTGGTACCTTGTGGTCTATGTGTGGTCCTTTACTGCAGTATGCAGTTGTCTATTTCCTGCAGTATGCAGTTGTCCATTTACTGTAGTATGCAGGTGTAACATTTCAGGTTTATGGTACATGGAAAGGCTTAAGAGAATTGATTTGGCTACCTATATCACCAAAGTTGACTTACCTTTTCTGGAGCAGATCCTGAAAGAACTCCAGAGTTAAGCGTGCTTGAGCTCGAGTAGTTGAAGGATGAGTGACCTATCGGAAAGTGATTTGCGATAGCGTGCGAGTGAGGCCAAAGCACGGGGAAAGGCCGGGTGGTGATTGCAGGGTCAGTAAACAATGATTTGGACCCTTGGAAAATTAACGGACCGACCGTCGGACAGGGGTGGGATCCACGAGCCCGATAGAGGGATGGGTGACTCACCGGTAGGGGCGGTCGGGGCGTTATAGCAGGCTTCCTTCCACCTTTGCTTTAATGGCTTTTGTAATGATATGGAATTCTCTCCTCTTGTGGCAGCGTGGAGTGAAAGTTCTTAAGTTATGTATCCTTCCAGCAAATCTGGTTTGTTTGGGCAGTTATTGCCCTCCTTTCTCCTTTAAGGAGTGTTTCGTCCTCCCACATCTATCACTTGTTATTAGCGAAATTGTTATAGGGAACATTGTTTTGAAGATGGTTCTGTTTCAAGCAAAAGCAAAGATGTTTATCGTCTCTCGTTTAGATGGTGTTAACTGTCTGACCTCTTTGACCATTGAGGTTTTTATCCCTCCTCTTTATTGTTTCGAACAGGTATGTCAATTTGAAGACGTCTTCTTGATTGGCTGCCCACTTTCGGAGACAACAGTGGTTGAACTTGTAATATCACTTCTATCTTTAAGCTTTTATTTGAATACTTGTTGTTTAAGCTTATTCATTTGTTTGTCCAGTGTATTGGTCTACGTTTTGGTTTGTTTAACTCTTTGTAGCTTTGTTGTATCCTCCGTTGATGGAGCTGAACTCTTTTAAATTTCAATGAAAGTTGTTTGATCAAAAAAACAAATTATGGTAAAAACTCCATTCTAAAAAATCTTCATTAATCATGATCTTTTATCCATTGTTGTTATTGTGGTAAATTGGTCAAGATTACTTCTCTTGATCCATATGTCACAGGTTCAAGTCTTGTATATGTATTTTTTTTTTGCCTGTAATAAATGACCTATGACCCCTATAAAAGTAAGAACCAGCTCCGCCACTGGTCATATGAATGCTTTTCTTAATCTATAGGAATGTTGTTTTACGTCTTTTGGTCGTATAGATATCTATGGGTGATCAGCACTTGTTCCAATGTCATTTTTTCACCTACTCATTGTAAATTTTAGTTTCCAGTGATCTCTGAGGCGATAATAATTTCAGGTTATATACCATAAAACCGTAGATGTTTGTCCTCGTTTACTTGGCTTTTTTTGTAGTATTCTATTGAGTTTCTGTAATGTGTATACATTGTTCTCAATTTTTATTACTTTCATATCCTTTATGTATGGTATTCATCGGGGTTTACAAATCCATGTAGCAGAAGAAAATTCTAAAAGGCTCCTAAAAACAAGCCGGAGGTAATGATGAGGATGGCTTCACTATTTTTCTCATCCAACTTCTGTTTGCGCAGCTCGGTCAATAACACGATTTTCAAAAACGAAATTTGGAGATGATCATGCAAAATGCTCTCAGTATCGTTTTCATCAACTTCTGATTTTTTTCTCCATCTAAAAACATTTTTCAAGGGAGAACCCAAAAAAAAAAAGATACATGTATACACACACGTTTCCATAATACATCAAAATATTAAACGAATCACTTGTTGATCATCTTAGGCAACTTAGGTTGAGTATGACGATGGGGCCAAGGAGTCCAAGGAAAAAGCTCGTTAGTATCTTTCATCAAAAGCCCTTCACGCCGTATCGCTAATATACATCTATAACCAGGACACCGTCTTCCAAGCGCTGGAGTAATCTCAATATCAACAGTAACATAACCCAAAATCGACCGGAAATGGCACCGGTTAACAACCTTTGCGTTCGGGTTAACAGTGTAAAAGAAGAACTTGGCGTAAAACACGTCTCCTGGAAGAGACCTAGTCCAGTGTTTCTGACCAATGCTGCACTCGAACCCTGCTTTTGGTTTCTTCATCCCTTTCATCTCATTGATGGCTTCGAAGATCACATTGGTTCCGTCTTTAAGTTCGAAGTCCGAGCTGTAGTATTCGCTGGGGTGAATCGATTCGTAATCAGCGTAATGGTTTACAAGAGGGTTGTTGTCATCGGCGCTGATGACTTGTGTCGCAAGGCATAAACATATTAGGGCTCCAAGAAAAAGCTTTTTCTCCATTTCCTCTTTAATTTTTAGGTTTCCTCTCCTTTTTTTCCTTATATATTGAACATGATTGGTTATAGATTGAAGCCGTTATTTGGTTATAGATTGAAGCCGTTATTTGGTTATAGATTGAAGCCGTTATTTGCTCAAAATAGAAAGTTGTATGTGATATGTTGTTATGAGGTTTTTTATTTGTTGTATGTTTGTTGAGTTAGTTGATAAATATAGTAACTTTCTTAACCATAATACTTGCTATCTTGAGTCCTACGTGATGTCCATTTCATAAAGTCTCATCACATTACCTTACAAGCCAACACACAATGAAACTTTAGCATTGACATAAGGACATCTAGTTAGGAAAAAAAAAGACATAATGACATCTTACTAATAATCTAAAACAGAGCAATGTACATGTGCAAACCATCAAATTGGATGATTCTCCTACCTCTATTCGATCACATAGCAAATTGTGGTGCCCTCTTGGTTCATCATCCAATCATAGTTCGCTTTCGCCCTCCTTGACTCACTACATAACCAAAACAAAACACTTTTTAAAAGATCTGAAAACAGAGTTGGTCTACAGAGGGGACATGAAAGACGATTTGATGTGGTCAAGTCACTTTGAACCAAACCACCATCATGAAGCTTAGCTATAGCCTCCCCAATCTGAGGCTCTGAGCAGAAACATCATCCAAGCTTGCCTCCCCAAACTAAAGGAAAACGTCTTTAACAGAGACTCCTTCAATGTACTCAAGTGTCAAGGAGTGAAACAAATGATCCACAGCTTAGACTTTGTCCATGTCTTTAACAGAGTCTCCTTCAATGTACTCAAGTGTCAAGGAGTGAAACAAATGATCCACAGCATATAGTATTAATCTTCTCTTGTTCCTGAACGTCAACACAATATTGGTATGTTGTGAAAACATAAAGATAAATTTTCACTAAGATTTTTTTTTTTAATAAAAACAAGGAATGTGAATGAGAGACACTTTGTTCGAATTCTAACATTAGCCAATTATATTTAATTTAAAAATTGAATTTATAAAAAGAATTAATAAAAAAACAACATCTCAAATCATATGCTTAAATGTACAAAGATTTTTGTCATATCCATACGTTAGCTTTCATCAGCACGAGTTAAACCAGCATCATCACCTAAGTTCTTTAACCGAATAAGAAGTGGGACTACATCCTTCCCAAGATCCGGTCTATCTTTTTTTCTAAGCTCCGCGCATCTCAGCGACATAACCGCAAAAGCTTGAGCCTCTTGTAGAGGCCAATCCGGCACGGTCGGATCAAGCATGTCCTTCAAAGTTCCTTTACTGATTGCCCTCGAGACATGGTGAGCCAGCCCCATGGGCGGCCTTGCGGTTATGATCTGAAGCAGCATTATCCCCAACGAGTATATATCTGATTTTGTGGTTAACATTCCTGTTTGTTGGTACTCAGGATCTATGTAACAGAATGTCCCTGCTGCAGATGTCATATGGTATTGCGTGACGTTATTAGCTACAGATGCAGGAACTAACCGCGCTAGACCAACGTCACTGATCTTGCTCACATAGTTTTTGTCTAAGAGTATATTGGCTGGTTTGAGGTCACGGTGAACCAGAGGTTCTGGTTTAGCTTGATGGAGGAATGATAAGGCGGTAGCAATCTCTGCCGCTATTTCGAAACGTTTCCTCCAAGAAAGCGGTTTAGAGTTTCCTCTTCGGATGAGTATGTCCTCTAAGCTCCCATTTTCCATCAACTCGTAAACCAAGCATCCATATTCCGGACATGCACCTAGGAGGAGGACCATGTGAGGATGCCTTATGCTACTTAAAACTTCAACCTGTAACACAAGAGTAATCATGAGACTATGATCATCGGCATTTAACGAATTTCTAATAAAATATTTTAATATAAAAATAACTTATTTTCTAGAAAACAAAAAAAAAATATATATTTTTATTAAAAATTGTAGTTGAAATATTTCAAATGAGGGTGCTCTAACCCAAACAAGCCATAATATAGAAATAAAAATAGAAACCCCTACCTCTTGTTGAAATTGTTTTTTTCCTTGAGCAGCATCAGGTCTCAAGACTTTGATAGCAACAGGAGTGTGGTCAAGTTCGCCTTTGTACACTGGTCCATAACCTCCTTCTCCAATTTTTCTATGATTTGCAAAGTTATCTGTGGCTTCTTCGATCTCTTCTATGGAATATCTTCTGTAACGAACATCGTTATGTGCTAAAGCATTCATTGCACGGTCTTTGTCCGCTGATTCACTTCTTGCTTTTATCTCTGCTTGCTTTCTTCTTTGTCCTTCTAGCTCTGCCATTCTCTGAGCTTTCTCAGCTGCCTCTAAGGCCGTTCTGCACTTTGCCTTCTCCATTTCTGCCACAGCCAATGCTGCTTCTTCAGATAGCTTGGCTTTCTCGAATTTAAGAGCTTCTTCTATTTTCCATTGATTTAACTCGTTTGCCTAGAAAAAAAAGTGATATCATATGTGTTGATTCTTGGTATACTTTCTAGGATTAGGAAAAAACACTTTTAATAGATTAAACAATCTTCCAAAAGGAAAAAGATATTGGGTTCTGAAGCTTTTTATAAATGCGGATCTAAATGTTTGTAAATTAGTCATTCACAAAACCAATATACAAAATCTTAAACACGTATTTGTCTCAATCATGTTTTCTGAGAGTTGCCTTCTTAGTTCTTGATACGTGTTTGTACACAACATTATGCAACAAACATTTATAAGAGATTTTTGAGATTTTAAATTTTTCATACTTTTAGGCTTTTAGCCAAAACATCTTCTAAGAAAACTGAGGGGAATACCTTTCTTTTTGCTGTAAGTGCTTCTTTACAGGCTGAGCTATACATATCCATAGTTTGCTTTAGTTCAAGCTTCAGCCTCCTCATTTCAGCTTCAATATCTTTCTGTTAATAACAACCGAGAACATAAGTCTTAGACCTTCTAGTCTTAATTCTTAAAAACTCATGAGAAAGAAAATTCAAGAAAGCGTACAGTTGTTTGAGCATTTGACTCGTCTGAAGAACATGATGCCCCATAGTAATCTGAATTATGAGAAGAGATATCAACGGAACCCCTCATCCCACCTTCAGATTCATCAGAATACGAACTTTGTATAGTGGGGTTCCTTTGGAACGCAACTTGGGTAAAGGCATTGTTGAAATCCATCGACCCGTTTATAGGGGTTTTGGGCCTTTCTTGCGTGGTATTGAAGGCGCGATTCTGTGGATATATCTCTGAAGGTTTTCTCCTTGCACTACGTTGGCCGCTAAAATATATAAAAAACTTATGTGTTATGATATTATGGGGTCCATAAGGTCTCACACTCAAGGCCGTATGTTTTTGCATGAGCAAGTCATTGTGAATAAAATGACTAAACACATCACATATAAATTTAATAAGAACATTCCTATTGAAAACTTCTGACCAAAAAAAATATCTACATTTAATTTTTAAAGAAATTCAAAAGCTTAAGAGATTCATATCAAAATCTCTCAAATGATATATAAAAGAAATGAAATATTGGTTTACTTACGTAGGCACAGGATCTTGCTCGCTATCCGACAAAGACTGGATCAAAAAGCCAGACGAGGGTACACGAGGAGGGGCAAGCGTGTTGGTGATAGGTCTTTGAGCTGGTCGGGAAGACTGAATTTTTCCTTTGCATATTACGTAGACCGAACAAAAATCAGGTATCGATTTCATTATGGCACCTTGCACGTCGTGGTGTTTACTAAACATAAGAGACCTAGCAAATGTGTATGTGTTCTTGGCGGATGCTCCCAACACAAGATTGTTAACCAGGTTGCTATTAATATACTCCAAGATTGCTTTCGCCACGTCCGAATCGTCTATAACAGCCTCCGACATGGAAATCTACTAAGAGTAAACGTTTAAAACATATTCGTTTTATGCATGAATGAGGAAACGACATGGAAGAAAGATGATATTACCCCTTTTCGTGCACAGTATCCTCGATATGGAATGAAAAGCTGGTTTAGATCATCATTGGCTCCATTCCCTCCATCTATAGTTCACTCAAAAATCAAAATATTTCGATATATATGATGAAAATGCAGGGGCAGTTCTGGGTAAATCGAATGAAACATCTTCACCCCAAATTTTAAGGAATTATCATAGGTGGCATAACTTACAAATTGTCTATTTTAGAAAATTGAAATTAACGTAAGATATTTATGTCCTTTAAATCTCAGATCAGACCTCTGTAAAAATAAAGGTAAGATACTTACAATTTGAACTTTTGAGACGAACATGAAGAAGAATGATGAGTGGGTTGTGAATGGTGTTGGCTAGATGGTCGACAGCCCAACGAACCGCGTAATGACTATGCTTCTCTTTATCAATGGCGATCACTGTTGAGTTTACCGGTGAATGGCTATCGTCTGAGGAGTACGGTGCCATCGTCGGTAGAGTGCAACTCAAGACAGATGAATTATTCTCAGGGGCCAAGAGAAGAGAAAGGCTTCTTGCCTGTAGTCTTAGTTCCTCCTCTCAAATTCAACGGCCTGTTTAATACGAATGACCGATAACCCTAAAACTTAGCTGATTAAAGGATCAAGTTTCTATCGACCATTGATTCGTATCACCAGTTCTTTCGGTTAAAACGAAAAAAGTATTTTTAGATACGTATTGTTAATATATTCTGAACAATACTATACATTATAAAGAGTTCTTTCTATTTTCAACAAATAGCATGCATTATCCTAAAATCTATTTGTTACATCATCATAGAACAAGTTTCCAAATACTCATTTGCTTTATTATTTAAGTTACACGTTTCAACATAAAAGAAATGCATCTTAATGAGTATAATCATATGCTTATTTTGATAATGTAACCGATTACACAATTATAATTTGTTCCTTTTAATTCATATTTTTTTATCAATACTAGGTAAAGAACCCGTGCGATGTCGCACGGGAACTCATTTTATAAAAATTAATTTTCACACATTGCCATAAAAAACTTTACAAATGTATCAAAAATATTCAACCTATTTTTGGTCCCATAAATATATTCAATCATGTTTTGAGTTTTTAAAGTATTTAAATTATTTATTTCTATTTTTTTGAATCAAATATTTCAACAACTATGTATATATATTAAATTTTCATCTGTAGCATTTCTGAAAAGTGTGAGCAAAAAATTATGGTTGTTCAAAACTTATGTATATTCGTATAATATGTTAGTATAAATAATCTATTTAATATTTTCAAATTATGTATTTATTAATGAGTCTACAACATATTGAGTAATTAATTGTAGATCCTACGTACACCATCAAATAATGTATAAGAAGAGTTACCGGAGAACATAAAAAAACAAAGAAAGAATAAGCAAATAAACGACAGAGAAATGAATGACAAGGATTAACAGAAGAAGCTTACCATCAACAAAAGTACGATATCGCTATTATAATAGAGCGAATGAATGACTTCTGTGAATTGTGGTTTCTATAGATATATTAATCAACAGAGAAGATAAATTTAGTAATATTAGTGAAATAGATAAGATAACTTAGCAGAGACATTAAACTCACTAGAAACAGTATTTGTAAAAATAAAAATTAAAAAATACAGAAACTAAACAGAATTAGAGTAGAAAAAAAAAGATCGTTGATAAAAGATTACAATAACAGAGAAATTAAAAAAAAAAACCAGAAAAAGAATCACAAATCAAAGGAAATAATGGGATAAACCTCAAATAAACTATCAACATATTCAGTTCTTGCAATATATAGAACTGAAAGATGTCTCTTATGAGAGATTGCTTGTTTAAAAGATGTCTTTACTGTACATTGAAAAGATATGAAACTCATTGTTGTTTTTGTATAGTTGTGACTTGGTAGGGAAGTCGTCCATTGATAAAATAAATCAGTGATGACATGTTTGTCTCATCTTAAGCAAAATATAATCTTTTAGACATAGCCGGACCTGTGAATGTATGGGCCCTTTTCCATTTTTTTTTTTGATATGTATGTATTGTAAATTAGTTTTTACTATAAAATTTGACTTCAAATTTCAAATTAAAAACAATTGAATCTGTTGAGATTCAGTGAGTGAGCAACATTTTATTTGTTAAAGTTAGTTGTAATTTTGAATTCTACCTAAGAACCAAGAATTTTCTTTGTTTTTAATTTTGTATGTAACAAAAGAATTGTTTGTAGTGCTGAGTATAAGTGATTTTTGGGGGGAGTGAAGAGGAGCTAAAGGGCAAATCGATTTTGGTTTTGAGTTTCATTTCAAATTTATGGTTATAAACTTTTAGAAAGGCCGCTGCAAAAAACAGGTTATCCCTCACAGGTGTTGGCCTCTACAAGAACAGCTCCAGCCAACACTGGTTCTCAGCCGATTGAATGGAAGAAGCTTGCCTGGACCCCTCGAATGGCACCAAAGCTGAGGCTCTTCCTCTGGAAAATTCTTCACAATGCCTTACCGACAGGTGAGAATCTGCAACGTAGAGGCATGAGGTCCAACACGACTTGTTGTCTCTGTGGAGCGGTGGAATCGACGATACACATGTTCTTCCAGTGTCAAGCATTGCAGGAGGTATGGGAACAAGTCCCATGGAGATCAGCCCTTGACTTCTCCAATATTGTATCTTTCCCTGAAGCTCTCTCCCGATCCTCCTTGTGTATTAACCTCCCCCCAACAGACGTTACTATCAACTGCTTCCCTTGGATCTGCTGGGCCATCTGGATTAGTAGAAATCGCTTACTGTTTGAACACAGGGGCTCGACAACAAGGGACATTTTCAGCACCGCATTGCGAGCAGCACAAGAAAGGGAACATGCTCAACCGATCGTTACCCCCCAGCGAATCCCCGGAGTGTCACCACCACCGACTCTGGACGATACCACGAGCCTTCCCGAAGAGCTGGTCCTCTGTAATACCGACGGAGCCTGGAATACCGACTCAAAGCGAGCGGGCTCAGGTTGGGTCTTCTTCGATGCGTCATCCAACGAAATCAACAGAGGAGGAGGATCTCATTCGTTTGTCTCATCGGCGTGCATGGCGGAATCGATTGCGATCCGAGACGCCCTCTTCCACGCCTCGTCTATGGGTTTCACCTCGATCTGGCTTCGATCAGATGCTCAAGCGCTCATCAGAGCGATCTCTCTGCAGCGGGGACAGACAGAACTCTACAGAGTCTTGTCGGACATCGATTCACTTTCCTCTTCTCTTCTACGCTGTCGTTTTAGTTTCATCTCTAGATCCCAAAACGGGCTTGCAGATTCAATTGCAAAAGCTCATCTTGTTGTACTGGGCTGAGCCCATTCAAAACTACTCCTTTCTTTTAATGAATCATTAGTTGCGCAAAAAAAATTTTTTAAAAGGACACACAAATAGTTGTAACAAGGGTTTTTTTCTTTGAATTAAATTTAACATTCGATTAAAAAAAAATAGAATTGTTTGTAGTGAAAAGAAGCTGAAAGTGTGTCTTGTTAAAGAAAAGAGATCGATTCATTATCATTTAAATTTATAATTATCCATCTATGTTTTAGCAATGAAACTTTTTCTTACCAATGTTTATATTCAACATACATACATGAACATATAATCAAATTTTGGAAGTGGGGGCCCCTTATAGTGGGGGCCCTACCCGAATGTTTCATAAAACTATGTAGAGATCCGGCTCTGCTTTTAGATTATATTTTTCACGATATACTCTACGGTTGGATATTATTTTTTTTATTTGATTAGAGAAAGTTATGTTTTGAGAAGGCACAAACATAAACTATTTATAGATTCTCAAAATTTTGTTTGAAAAGTAACATCTTTCCAATTTAAAGGTTGTTCTTTTTGAAATAATAATTATATGAAGAGTCACAACTTTTCAATATAAAACGGTCACATTCTTTCAATATAAAAGTTATTTGTAAACAAAAAGACACAACTTTTAAATGTTGAAAAAACACAACCTTTAAATATTGAAAAAAACACAACTTTTCAACATAAGTAGAATTCACAACTTTTGGAATTAATCAGGATTCCTGTTATTAATAGACTCATTGATGACATATATGTCTCATCTTAAGCAAAATATAATCTTTTAGATTATATTTTTCAGGATATACTCTAACGTTAGATATTAATTTATTTATTTGATTAGGAAAAGTTATGTTTTGAGAAGGCACAAACATAAACTATTTATAGATTCTCAAAATTTTGTTTGAAAAGTCACATCTTTCCAATTTAAATGTTGTTTTTTTAAATAATAATTATATGAAAAGTCACAACTTTTCAATATAAAATGGTCATATTCTTTCAATAAAAATAGTTATTTGTAAACAAAAGACACAACTTTTAAATGTTAAAAAAACACAACCTTTAAATATTGAAAAGACACAACCTTTCAACATAAGTAGAATGAATTAATCAGGATTCCTATTATTAATAGATATATATAGTTTTTTTAACGCTGATTTATTATGACATTGCAATTATGAGAAATATTACAAAGACGATTTGACACGTCTTTCTTTTGTTGTTTGCATTAATAAACCATTCTCTTCGGGATTTGAAACCTGAATTTTCTGAAATCTGTAAGAAATTGCATAGTCTGAGATTCGAACCCCATACTTAAGTATAGAATCTTTTAAACCTTAACCAATAGACTACGGTGATTCCCATATATATATATAGCTTTTAAAACATGCCTTATATTGAAAGATAAAGGTTTCCTTGAAAAACATGCATAAATTGCATGCCGTTTTTTACAAACGCAGAAGAGAAAACAATAACACACAGTTTCCTAGCTTGGCTTCATGCCTTCGTCTTCTATCTTCCTCCATGGTCACTGGTTTGCATCACCATTCACCAATAAACAACACACCAAATCAGATAACGAAGCTCTATATGCAAATCCAGGCATTGAATATTGTTAACTTCGGGTTTAACACGAGATTCTAACATAAAATTAATTCACAATAAATGTATCAATCATAACCTTTTATAATTATTTATCCAAATACCGATACGTGAGATTCATTCATTATAATTTTACTTAAGCTTTTTCTTTAAAGATGTCCAAAATTTAATACTTTAAAAAATCCGACAAAATCTCTGGCTGTTCGTACGAAATCAAACATAATCTTGTGTCAAATCTTCATGTTTTAAACTAAACCAAACCACGTAGTGGTGGTCTGATGATAGGCGAGTTTTAGGATTGCTAAGAAACCTTGGGTATCCCAGGGGCATGCAGAGCCCCGGGCTAATCCAAAAAAAAAGTCTTCATATTTTAAGGTAACTGTCCTCTTATCAGTCCTTTTATCTAAAAATCGTAAAGTTGTGGAGGCTTATACAGCAGTGATTGCCTCCCTCCGGTTTACTAACTTTGATGTCTAAATTTCATCTATCAACATTTTCAGCATTGCTAGACTTGAGATGTTATGACTTGACCAAAGAGTGTCCTCTAATGATAGAGATGATTCATCGGTAGATTCATATAGGCAGCTGTTGAGAGAGTGAGGGACAGAGTAAGTAGGGTATTGGTTTATATGACCCGGTTTAGTGGTTTGATTAGATTAGCTGGTTTACTATCAATTGTACAGTTTACTATATATACATGTAAATGAGCATTTTATCTAATAAGAAGATATTTTGATAAACTTCTCCTTCTTCTCTCTCACGCAAGCTTTACGTAATATGGTATCAGAGCTAATATTGAGCTTGATTTCTTCGTGATTTCTCTTGATTGAGCTCGTGTTTCCTCATTTCTTAAGCTGCGATGGTATCTGTGAAGAAGATTCCTCGTCGATCGAACCGTGTCGCAACTCGAACAGCTCCGACGGCTACTCCGGCAGATTCAGGTCCGGAACTTCAAGCTTCGCGAGCACTTATCGGCGTTGATCTCACGGATTCGATCCACTCTCCCTATTTTATGCATACTTCCGATCATCCTGGTTTGATTCTCATCTCTATCAAACTTGATGGATCTAACTTTGATGACTGGGAAGCTGCGATGAAGATCGCTCTCGACGCGAAGAATAAGATCGGATTCATCGATGGTTCGTTACCTCGCCCTCTTGAATCTGATTTAAACTTTCGTATCTGGTCTCGATGCAATAGCTTAGTTAAGTCTTGGATTCTTAACTCGGTATCGACTCAGATCTATCGAAGCATTCTGCGTTTGGGTGATGCTACTGAAATATGGAACGATTTACACAGTCGATTCCATATGACAAATTTGCCACGAACTTACAATCTCACACAGGAGATTCAGGATCTACGTTAAGGCTCTATGTCTCTCTCTGATTACTTCACCAAGCTTAAAACACTTTGGAGTAACTTGGAGAATTGTGAGGAACCTGATGATCCGTGTACGTGTGGGAAAGCAGCTCGGCTCCATCAGAAAGCTGAACGTGCTAAGATTGTCAAGTTCTTGGCTGGACTCAACGAATCATATGCTGTGATTCGTCGTCAAATCATCATGAAGAAGACTCTGCCTTCTCTTACTGAAGTTTACAACATTTTGGATCAGGACGATAGCCAAAAGAACTTTGCTGTTGCTATCACTCCTGCTGCGTTCCAAGTGTCTGAAGCTTCAGAAATCCAATCTCCTCCGTCGAGTGTTGCTTACGTTCAGTCCGGTGCTCACAAAGGGAAACCTATCTGTTCGTTTTGCAACAAGGTTGGCCATATTGCAGAGCGTTGCTACAAGAAACATGGCTTTCCTCCAGGCTATAGTACAAGAGGCAAAGCACCTGAGAAACCTCAGAAACCCAACTCTGTTCCTTCCTCAGTCAACACGTCCTCTAAGCCTGATGCAAAGCCTGCTTCTCTGGATAATCTGATTGGGAATCTCTCTAAAGACCAAATCCAACAGTTCATTGCTTTGTTCAGCTCTCAGCTTCAAAGTAACAACATTACGTCTAGCCAAGGTGATGCCTCTACATCTCACACTACTAATGAGATATCGGGTATTGACTTCTCTTCCTCTACGTTTTGTTTTATTGGGATTCTCACTGTTTCAAAGAATGTTCTTTCAAATGAAACTTGGATTCTTGATTCTGGAGCTACTCATCATGTTGCTCATGATCGAGATATATTTTCTTCTCTTGATACGAACATAACCAGTTCTGTGAATCTTCCCAATGGTTCCATGATCAAGATCAGTGGAGTTGGTAGCATACAGTTGAATGAACACATTCTTCTGCGGAATGTTTTGTTCATCCCTGAGTTCAGACTGAATCTTATCAGTATTAGCTCGTTGACAACTGATCTTAGCTCCAAGGTGATGTTTGATCCTTCCTCTTGTGAAATACATGAGCTTACCAAGGGCTTGACGATTGGTCTGGGTAGGAGAATTGGAAACATGTATGTGCTTGACATCAAAGAAGCTTCTGTACGAGTGAATGCAGTGGTTGATATTGGTACCTGGCACAACAGGATGGGTCATGCTTCATACTCACGTCTTAACTTGATAGCTGAAGCATTGGGAACCACAAGATTGAAGAATAAAGGCAACTCTTATTGCCATATTTGTCATTTGGCGAAGCAGAAGAAACTTTTCTTTCCCTCTCCAAACAACATATGTAATTCAACCTTTGAGCTTTTGCATATTGATGTTTGGGGACCATTTTCGGTTGAGACAGTGGATGGATATAAGTATTTTTTGACTATAGTGGATGATCATTCTCGAGCAACTTGGGTATTCTTATTGCGTACTAAAGATGAAGTGCTAAAGGTGTTCCCAGCTTTTGTTAATCAAGTAGAAAATCAGTATAATACAAGAGTTAAAGCAGTCAGATCCGACAATGCTCCTGAGTTGAATTTTACATCTTTTTATCAGGACAAAGGGATCATGTCGTATCACTCTTGTCCTGAGACACCTGAGCAGAATTCAGTTGTAGAGCGTAAACGTCAGCACCTGTTAAACGTCGCTCGAGCTTTCATGTTCCAATCTCAACTTCCTCTTGTGTATTGGGGAGATAGTATCTTAACCGCTGCGTTTGTTATCAACAAGACTCCTTCTCCTTTGATTGGTAACAAGACACCTTTTGAGATTTTGACTGGTAAGGTGCCAGTTTATGATCAGTTGCGAACGTTTGGATGCTTGTGTTACGGTTCTACTTCACCAAAGCAGAGGCACAAATTTCAGCCGCGATCAAAAGCCTGTGTTCTTTTGGGTTACCCTGCAGGAGTGAAAGGGTATAAGCTACTTGATTTGGAGACAAACAAAGTTACAGTTTCGAGAAATGTTATCTTCCATGAAGATATATTTCCATTGGCTTCTAAGACGACATCTGAAGATAGTTTGAAGCTCTTCACACCATCTTCCTCTTTGCCTTCAGGTACCACTAATAATTCATCCTCTTCACCAGAAATTTCTCCATCTTTTACTCTTCCATCACAAATTTCTTCTCGTCACCGTAAATAGTCTGCACATCTGCAGGATTATCACTGTTATTCTCTAAATTCAAACACAGACCACCCCATTTCCTCTTCTCTTTCTTATTCCAAATTATCTCCTTCTTACTTATCTTTTATCAACCAAATTACCAAAATTTCAATTCCTCAAAATTATTCTGAGGCAAAGGATTCTAAGGAATGGTGTGAAGCTGTTGATAAAGAGTTCGGAGCAATGGAATCGACAGGGACATGGGAGTTGAGTACTTTACCGGCTGGGAAGAAAGCAGTTGGGTGTAAAGTGTTGTATTCACTGAAATTTCATGCTGATGGCACTCTTGAGAGACGGAAAGTTCGTGTGGTTGCTAAAGGATTTACACAGAAAGAGGGGTTAGATTACACTGAAACCTTCTCACATGTTGCTAAACTCACAACAGTCCGATTCTTGTTGAAAGTTGCTGCGTCTCGAAACTGGTTTCTTCATCAACTAGATATATCAAATGCATTTTTGAATGGAGATCTTGATGAAGAAATATATATGAAAATACCAGATGGTTATGCAGAGAGGAAAGGGATCACATTGTCTAAAAATGATGTGTTTCGGTTGAAGAAATCTATCTATGGATTGAAACAAGCCTCTAGGCAGTGGTTTCTCAAGTTTTCTGCTGCTCTGTTACGTCTTGGATTCTCAACAGGTACGAGTGATCATACATTGTTCTTGAAGACTTTTGATGATGGTCATTTCCTTGCGGTGTTGGTTTATGTAGACGACATTATTGTGGCTGGTTCTAGTGATATACATTCACGACAGTTGATTGATGATCTTTCGCAACAGTTCAAGCTACGTGATCTTGGTGCTCTTAAGTACTTCTTGGGTTTGGAAATAGCTCGTTCAAGCAAAGGTATCTCTGTATGTCAGAGGAAATATGCTCTGGAGATATTAACTTCTACGGGAATGCTAGGATGTAAACCTACATCTACACCAATGGTACCAAATCTTCATCTTGCTATGAAGGATGGGGAGTTGATTGATGAGCCTGAGCGATATCGTAGTCTTGTTGGGCGACTGATGTACCTGACAATCACTCGTCCGGATATTACTTTTGCCGTTAACAAACTGTGTCAGTTCTCATCTGCACCACGATCTACTCACCTTCAAGCTGCTTATCGAGTTTTGCAATATATAAAGGGTACCGTGGGACAAGGCTTGTTCTATTCAGCTTCATCTGACTTATCTCTTAAAGGATTTGCAAGATGCAGACTGGAGCACATGTCGTGATAGCCGTCGCTCTACTACGGGTCTCTCAATGTTCCTTGGTGACTCATTGGTATCTTGGCGCTCTAAGAAACATGATACAGTTTCTTGTTCTTCTGCAGAAGCAGAGTACAGAACATTAAACAGTGCTTCCAAAGAGATGATATGGCTTATTAAGTTGATGAACGATCTGAAGGTTCCTCGAACTCAAACTCCTATCCTCTTCTTTGATAGTACTGCAGCTATATACATAGCGACCAATCCTGTCTTCCATGAGCGAACCAAACATATAGAAAATGATTGCCATTTTGTGAGACAGTGGCTTGATCGGAAGGTTTTGAAGAGTTTACATGTGCGTACAACAGACCAAGTAGCCGATATTGTGACTAAACCTCTGTTTCCTCAGCAATTTTACCATCTTATGTCCAAGATGAGTCTTCACAATATCTTTGGAAGCTCATCTTGAGGGGGCCTATTGGTTTATATGACCCGGTTTAGTGGTTTGATTAGATTAGCTGGTTTACTATCAATTGTACAGTTTACTATATATAAATGTAAATGAGCATTTTATCTAATAAGAAGATATTTTGATAAACTTCTCCTTCTTCTCTCTCACGCAAGCTTTACGTAATATAGAGCTCTGTTTCAAGTATTGATTCAAGATTAGTCGTTGATCGCTGAAACTGATAGTGCCAACTGTCAACTGGTCATGCCATAACTAAACTAACAACATTTTGACCACTATGGTGGTCGCTATCGCTAACAACTGCCAAACGAAAATGGCCAAAGTGTTTATAGGAGTTGGTCTGGTAGTTTTCTGCTTATATTTGAATTGATATTCAAAGATTACTAATTTATGATATGGTTATGAGGTTATCTGGACCATCTTTCCACTCATTCTCACTTGTAACAAAGTTAGATGCTATAGAAGTACTACTGATAACATAATAAATCTCTCGAAATTTGTGAACCTGCCAAGCTAGTTTACATTGAATACAATGAACTTAGAAGCAGTATAAATATAATAACCGTTGAAAAGTCTCAAGAACAGATTCATAAGGTGCATGCCGTGCATAGCATTGGTTGTATAGGATTGCTGACAGTTGATGAAATTCGTAGTAGCATTAGTACATGCTTGAGTGATTGTGGAAGCCCTCGTAAGTTGTTATCACAAAGCTTGGATCATCTTTATCTCTTTCAACCCTTTTCTTCACGGGACAGCCATCAGCTGCACATTTGTAATAGTTTCTGCAAATGAACATACAAAACCATTACATTTTAGCCAGTGGTAGTATGGTGCATTTCAGAATTGGGAAGATGTTGTTCCCTCCCTACCTGGGATGTGGGCTGTTCTTCACCATCTTCTTCCCATACTTTCTCCACCTGAACCCGTCGTCAAGCACTTCCACATCAGACTTTGTCTTGAATGCAACTCTCTCTTTAACTTTCTTCTTTTCTTTCTTAATTTTGTTTTCTTGTACTAGGAAAAAAAATAGACTCAGGTTATAAATGACCTGTAAACTCCATTTTGATTCATAAATGGTCTTAGGTTCAAGTCCTAATGTCTAGTTAAAATCAAAGACATGTTTAAATGAGGTTAATTGAAGATATCTTACAATTTTGGTTTGCTACAAGGATGTAATTATGCTTTTGCATTAGGAGTTTTGATCTTTGTAGTTGCTTTTGTACAGGTCGGAGTAGGGTAAATGGGGTTAGGAGTAGTCTCATTAAGATTAAGGTTTCACTTGATGTACAAAGGGTTTTTTGATGACTAAAATATAGCATTCATTCAAAAAAAAAAAAAAACATGTTTAAAGGAGAGTTGTGATCCAGAGATTCATATGAATCATTATTTTCCATTTTCATTAGAGATGATCTTGTTCTTTTTCTTATATGATTTCCACAAAACGAAAGATAAACTTACCAGCAGAAGCTATAGTACTTGGAGATGCGGGATGAACAATTTGTGCAGCTGGAGAACCGGAAAAGAAAACAGAGGAAGCATGAGCGTCATGATCACTGGTCTGATAACCATAAGAATGATTCATCCCGGAAACCGCAGAGACAAGATCATCGTCCATCCATTCATCTGACAAGTACAGATCCGCAAGTTTGAACCCTGAGTGAGTATCATCGCCAAAGCTCCTCGCCAAGTTTGTCTCTGCATCAGTCATAACTCAAAAACACTACTATCTATGCATATAAAAAGAATGCGTGACTAGTGCCTATTTGCTTCAAGAAATCTTTCCTTTCCTTTTTCGGAATCTGAAGATTAACTTTAGAAAGAAAGCTTCAAGGTAAGTGGTAAAGAACTTAAAATATAAAATTTGTGGAAACGTGTACTTGTAGAAATGTGTACTTGTGCTGCTTCAAAACAGGTTTGGTCTTGCAAAGACTTGTGGTTGACTTTTGTCTTGGTCCACACAACTACTCTTTTATTCAAGTCTTTTCATGAGTCTCCTGCCGCAAGGAACTTAAGGCTTAAGTTACGTTCCCACCAAGTCTTTTCCATCATCACTGAGAAAAAATATCAACTGCATTCTATAGATTAGAGACTTGTTGACTTTGTAGTCAAGCGGACTTTGTATAGGTAGATTCCTCATTCTTCCTACTTCCTAGACCCTTAGTAAATAGTATAACATACTTTTGGTGTTTCAATTGGAAATGTTATAAGAAGTGATAACGATCAATTATACATACAAAGTATCTATTCACGAATTTTTTTTGCTCAAAAAGTATCTAGTAACGATTCAAATTGCAGTATTATACTATTTGGATCAAGATTTATCCATACGAGATATCTATCTCCAAATTGTTAGACTTAATGAAATGGTTGTGATTAAAAAAAATATTTGAATGAGATGAATAGTGATAAATACAAAAATAAATGATGAATGGTTTGTTATAATAAATATAAATGAAATATATAATAAAAATATTATTTATAATATTTTATGACTTTCACTAAAACAAATTTAGATGGATATTCTTTTGAATATTTTGGAAAATTTTACTCAAATTTTCATGAAATTTAGTATTGTTTTAATACTTAAAAATGTGTATGGTAATAAGATTATTAAATATATGAAAAAAATCTATAAAATACGATAAATTATTTAAAATATCAAAAATATAAGTGTCAAGATTTAAAATTAATGAACGGCAATTATAAAATTTTGAACATTGAAACTTCATATTTGAAGTTTCGCTGTTCGAAACCTTAAAATTTGAAAATTTTATAAGTATTATAAAAAAAATTATGTATTTAAAGTTATAAAACTGTTTTTGGAGATGGTAGTAGAACTTGATAAAATCTCGATACATACATAGAGAACTAGTCAATTCAACAAAACAAGCAATGTGTAAAACCATTTGCACCCTAATTTCTTTTCTTTTGGCTATGAAAACCTATCCGGTCTAGTCTTGGTCCGGTTTCATAAAACCGGGAACTCCGAACCGCTACGTTTAATAAAGATCTAAACCTGAAGCAGAGAGGTTTTAGCTTTCGTTTGAGGGTTTTGTTTTGATGGCGCGTCACAAATCAAACGCGCCGCCGAAAGCGACACGTCAGCTGGGAAAGCAACAGCCTTCCGGCGCCGAGAGATCAGCGTTGTACGCCAGAAGGGAAGCGGCTAAAATCCTCCACACCGTCCTCCGAGGAGACGCCGAGCGCCGAGCCGTCGCTTCGATAAAGTCACTCGTCTTCAGCCCTTCCGTGCGCAACAAACGCGGCACGTTCGCTCTCGTCTGCGAGACGCTAAAGTGTACGCCTTTCTCTTTCTCTCTTCTCTTAACAGCTCAGAGAGTGTCTCGTAGGGCAATACCCAAACAGTCAAAATTCGATTTTTTTTTTGAAAGCTTCTTTCGCGTGTTATGTATGAACTGTTGTGCAGATCTTGATGTGATAAAGGATGTTCTTGGAATCGCTAACGTGTTGAATAGCAAATGGAAGGTAATGTGTTCGTCCTAGTTGCTATTAAAAAAACCGATGAATCAGTCCTTGCAATGAGTAAACAGTTGTGGTAATGTGAAGCTGATGTTGTCTTTCTTGCCGTCTAGGTGGCAAATCGGTTATAGAAAAACTATTTTCTTAAAATCCAGTTTATGCAATTCACATCAATTTAAATCGGTTTAATTGGTTTAAATCGATCTAAATTAGTCTAAATTTGTTAATTAAGCAATAATATTAGTTCAAAGCTATAAATTTGTCTAATTTTTATTTTGTATATCTAATTTTTTCTTATAAATCAATCAAAATAATTTTATAATTTGACAGAAAACGAAAATCTTTAATATAAATGTATGTTAATATTTTTTTTATCGAAAATGTATATTAATATTCATTAACGCATAAATGTACATCCTAATAATCAAACTAGTCGCTGGTCCTCTCTATAGATAGTCTAGTATTTTTTGAATATTGCCCTCAATGCTTTGTTATGTTCTTTTTGGGTGTAGAGGCAAGAGCCATTGGTCTACATTATCTGCTACGATATCCTTTTCGGCAAGGTAATGCCTTTTTTGGGAGCTTCTCTACAGTCTCTAGCTATGTTTTTAGTTGGTTTTCTCATGAAAGCTTATTTTGATTGCAGGAGACTCCATCGATTGGTGATGCTGAGAAGTTTCTTGTGCGTCGTAAAGATGCTCTACTGTCAGGTCTAGCCACGCTTCTAGTGAGGAAGAAAGTTAAAAGCGTTGAAGAGTTGCTGGATCTTTCTCAGCTTAATGGTATATGATACAGTAGCATTTAACTTGTTTGTCTTTTGTGTTTTTTATCTTCTTCATTATCTTGAATTTAAAAATTGGATGCAGGTCATATAAAACCTCGGTATGTTCGTGTAAATACACTTAAGATGGATGTAGATTCGGCAGTGAAGGAGCTGGAGAAACTGTATAGGGTACGTACCAGGTTCTTAGTAAACCTTGAATAATGCTGGTGTTACAGAATGAGTTTTAACATAAGGAGGAAGGTGTTAGATTCAGTGATTGTAGAAAGGAGCTCACATTTACTTTTCAATGTGAAATAGGTGCAGAAGGATGAGACAGTTCCTGACTTGTTAGTAATGCCACCTGGCAGTGATCTGCATGCTCACCCTTTGGTTATGAATGGGCGTGTATTTTTGCAGGTAGAACAGTGAAAGATCTCTGTAAATTCTGTTTAATATATAGTTTATAGTTTTGCTGATATTTCATTCCTTGGAACGATAGGGAAAGGGAAGTTCAATGGTAGCAGCAGCACTGCAGCCAGAAGCAGGATGGGAGGTGGGCCACAGTTCTCGCACTTATTGTATCTTGTCTGCCTGGTTACCATACTAAATTATGCCTGGTTTGTGAAGGTTATTGATGCCTGTTCAGCTCCAGGTAACAAAACTGTTCACCTTGCTGCTCTTATGAAAGGACATGGAAAAATCATAGCATGTGAGCTAAATGAAGAACGAGTAAAGCGTTTGGAACAGACTATTAAGCTGTCTGGTGCTACCAGTATCCTTCTTTTAGCTTATACCATTTTAGCCTCTGTTTGATAGTTATGTCCTCTAGTTAAATTACATGGAATTATAGAACAAAGTTGAGTGAACAAATGCTTCTTAATCCATATCCATGATTGCTTTCCTTAACCACAGGTTGTAGATATTGAAGTCTTTCATGGTGATTTTCTGAGCCTGAATCCAGAAGATCCTTCTTTTGCAAAGGTAAAGCATTACTTAGTCTGTGGTATGGCTATCTATCCTAGGATCATTTCTTGATTTTAGATCTTGCAATTTAGGATAAATGTTGTCCGAGTGCAGTTTCTTCATTTTCATTGTCTGAAATGACCAGTGGTAGCCATCTATAATTATTGTCTAGAGACCTGTAGCATAAGCAGATGTAGTCATCACTCATTTGAACCATCGTTCTGAATGCATGCGTGTGGCTGATTATGGCAGGTTCGGGCTATATTGTTGGATCCTTCATGCTCTGGCTCTGGAACCATTACAGATCGTCTGGACCATCTTCTTCCTTCTCATTCAGCAGGTTTCAACTGATTCTTCTTTGTGTGTGTTTATGTTACACAAGGACTGAACTCTTTAAGACACTTTTCCCCATGTAGATAACACGAACTATGACTCCATAAGACTGCACAAGCTCGCTGTTTTCCAGAAGAAGGCTCTGGCCCATGCACTCTCCTGTGAGTTTACGTACTTGTTTCTTCCAGTGTTAACTTTTCTAGTAGTAGTTTAGTACTCATCCTATGCCTATACACAATTGTAGTTCCACAGGTTGAGAGAGTAGTATACAGCACATGCTCCATCCACCAGATAGAAAACGAAGATGTGGTCTCATCTGTATTACCTCTGGCTTCATCCCTAGGCTTCGAACTCGCTACCCCTTTTCCTAACTGGCAGCGTCGTGGTCTCCCTGTGTTCGCAGGATGTAAGTATCGCTGCCCTTTCAACTCACCTGGATTTGCTCTGTTTTTTTTCTAAACAAGTTGATCATGTTGGCTTGCAGCTGAACATTTACTCAGGATGGATCCGGTGGAGGACAAAGAAGGGTTCTTCTTCGCTTTATTCACCAAGACAACAAACAAACTTGATAACCCAAAACCGTCTGAGCTGCTTGAAGGAGAGTGTAGAGGAAGACGCAAACAGTTTTACCCGTTTCTTTGGCCCAAAGTGTTCTTCAGAGCTTGGAATGGAAGGTTGCACGGGTCCAGGAGGTAAAAACTCCATATTAAGTTACCACCAACTCAGAAGACTAAGTCCCTTTTCAAAGCATGAAGGACCTTTTGTAAACGAAACATCACTTTATATAGTAGTCCTCTTTTGAAACACTCCATTTTCTTTCTTAGCTCACTGTGATGTTCCTTTACTATTGAGGCCAACATCTTTCGGTCGCTTTTGAGCATGTTGTATACATAATTTCATGTCGGAATCTTTGATTGGTTTAAGTAAAAGGTTACTTGAAAATGAGTTTTAGGTGTTTTAATGATAGAGGAGAAAAGAACAAACATCACCTTCTTCTCAGGTACATATATGCCTAGGATATAGACTAAGCAAATGCAAGGTTTCTCATCTTTGGTGTATCCACCTCTCTTTACCCTTATCCATAGTCCTCAAAACAAGGCAGCAAGTGTCTCTGGCAATTGGTAGAGTCTAGGGACTAAAAGGGTTTTACAAGGGCTCTTTAGGACTAAAAGGGTTTTACAAATGCATAGTTCTCTGTTTCCTTTTGTTTAAGGTGAAGAAACGTGATAGAGAATCTAACAGGATATTTTGATTGAGTTTAGAGATGTCTTCTTCTTTAATAGACAGAACATTATAACAGAGAGCAAGGATCAAACCTCTCATTTGTAACAATGATAACTAAATGTCATCCTAAGAAGAGGCTAACTTAAGCCTAAGATTAACCAAATCACATGAAGTCTTAACCAACAAATAAAAATCTAAACCAAAAACAATTAGGCTGTTCATCATATGTATAAAGCAAATAGACAGAATGAATTTTTTTAGGACCGAGCCCTCTTGTTGCTGCAAGTTGGGCACTTGTATTGCTTGATGTGCTCAGCCTTTGCTGGTGTTATCTTCACACACTTCCCATGGAACCAGCTCTCACAGAGGTCACAGCAGATCCAGAACTCATCATCTGCATAGCACTCACCACATGCCCCACACTGTGTTTCACCTTGCTCATCCTCATTCTCTTCCTCTTCCTCTTCCTCTTCCTCTTCAGCTTTGGGCTCTGCCTTTGAGAACTTAGGACGAGGCTCTGATCCTCCTTGCTGTAGAAGGATACAGGTTAGGTTTTAGTTAGATGGACAAGAAACAATGAACTTAAATCAAAGTGTTCATGCCTTAAAAAGAACACTTTACCTTGGAGTTCGATTTGGACCTGTTGCTGCTATTGTTGGAAACAGAGGATTTCTCCTTTGATTGTTTCTTAGTAGCACCAGTCACAACCTCAAAAACCGATGGGAGCTCATTCATCATATTGAAAAGGCGTTTCCTGAAACAAAAAAGGTGGACCAACATCAATCACAGAGAGCTGCCACAAACCTTGAATCTAACAGCATATATATATACCACAACAGGAACAACATAGACACAAGAAGATAAGACTCAAGAGGAGTTTTGTAGTGTGACAAGAACATAGACATACCTATCAGCTTTGTCAAAACCAAACCTGGCTCCGAAAAAGAAAGCAACAGAAAGAAGCCATGCATCACTGTGGACAGCAACAAGGGACAGCCAATCCTTCTCATCCATCCCGTTCCGGGCAAAGTTGATACCCAACACAGGCTCTGGGATCTCCGGGGGAACCTCTTCAGCTGGTAAGTTCACTTCCCAGTGCTCGTTAGGGAGCCCATAAAGGCACAGGTTCTCCTTCTCTACAATCACAAAAGCAAAAAACAAGAGCCGATGAGTCTCTGACTACATAACATCTGAAATAACAGAGATTCACCAATACAGCTAGGTGTGAGGAAAGCAACATCAACAATGTTTAAACCACATGGTCAAGCTGATACGACTCCAGAGACTCTGAATTTGTGAGGAAAAACACAAACAAAACTGTTTTCTTGTTGACTTTAAAAATCATCAATTAAAATCAAAAGCAATGATCAACACACACAGAAACAAGAGCACTTTCAAGTCTCTCCAAACCCATCAACTCTGTTCTCTCCTCCCGTGTCTCTATACTACTCAAACACCTCACAATGCTGAGCCCAAGACAACCCAAATCATGAAAACACAGAAAGGAACAAACTTTTTTGGTTTCAATTTTTAGCCAAGTCAAATAAAAATTAACAGAGAGGAAGAGCACCCTAATGCATAACCTCAAAAAAAAAAAACACACACACACACACAACAAAGACAATTCAATACTTCAGAAAAAACAGAGAGTTTCATCACCGGAGATCAAAACCCATAAACAAAATCTATAAACGAAACACTCACCGGGATCACAAAGTCCGCGGAACTCACGAACATCTGCGAGAAACCAAACCAAAAAGAAAAAAACATTGATTTATGAACAAACGGAGGAAAACAAAAAACAAAAACAAAGGGAAAGTAAGTGTTTGATGGAAACCAAATAATTTTTACCAGTGGTTAAAGCCTTAATCATGCCATTCCTACGACCCTTGAAATCTCTGAAAACTTCCTCCACCGTGCGTGGGTTATACGCGCCAGCTCCGTCCATAATTCTTACAGAACAGCACTTGAGAGAAGAAGACAGAAGCCTTTGACTTAGCCCTGAAAATTGTGTGCGAGAAAAGTGAGCGATAAAGCGTTATTAATAAGATGAGGAGGAGTCCCGCAGGTTGAGGAGGAGGAATCAGATGTGAGAGGGAGCACGATAAGATTACACTATAAACCTCTTATAATTTGACGCGTGTCTGTTTTAAGTCATTACCTGACAGCCGGCGATGTCTCCGGTACCTCCTGGTTATGTTTTTGTGACTAGAAAGCCTTTTGTCCTATTAAAGCTTCATAGAAACACATTTGTTACTTGGTTGTGTCTTCTATGAAAATAACTAAAAATAGATTGCCAACATTGTATAGTATTATAGAGGTAGTGTTGAGATTGGGTTGTCAAAGTTAGAATTCAACCAGTTTTTGATAGTAATGTGTTTTGTGTGTTTTATCTTTTTGTGTTCGGGGATGTTTTATTGGATTTTCGTAATATTATGCTCTTTCGCGCCGATTTCTCTTTCTGTTAGTCATAACGGTTTTTCAAAAGAGTAGTTAAAAGAAAATTTAAAATTCATATTGTTCGTTCGCGCCAAAATTTATTTGTTAACGGAAACTTCTTTATGGTAATCATAACGGTTTCTAATATTATGTAAGCTTTTTTCTTTCTTTCTTTTCAAAAGAGTAGTCGGAAAATTTTAAATTCATATAGTTTTTTCTGGTGCCAAATTTTCTTTGTTGACCGAATTTTTTTTTGGTAATTATAAGTTTTTTAATATCTGGGTAATTTTTTTTCTCTTTACAAAAGAGTAATTAACAAAAAAAATTAAATTCTTATAGTATTTTGCAGAGCCGGATCTTGGGGTAGGCCAGCAAAGCATTGGCATCGGCACCCATAATTTTTAGACGTTTTTCGTATGAAAATAAGCCCCCAAACTATGACAATTTTTTTATATAAAATCCTTTGAAAAATGTTTCAGGCTCCTATAATCTCAGATGCTCTGGTATTTTGTGCCAAATTTATTTGTTGACGAAAAAAAATTTCTAGTAGACATTTTGATTTTAGTATTTGGGAAATTTTCTTTATTTGTTTCTTTTTTCAAAAGAGTAGTTAACTAAAAAAATTTGATTCATATAGTTTTCTCACACTAAATTTCATTTTCGACGGAACAACATGTTCTACTGCCGTTTTTGGCTTTTTCCAACAAAGTACTATGTAACAAATTATGTTGGTTAATGTGGTATCAGAAAGATATGTTCAACCATTTAGTATTTTGTTCTTGGATAATGAAATTTCTGAGAATTTTTTTATCAAAATTGTTTGTTCATTTGCAGGGTATCAGAATAACACGTCTAACTGTTAAATTAGTCTATATTAACAAATCCTGTTCATAAAATTACTTATTCTTACAAAAATATTGTAACTTTTCAATTTCAAAATATAAAAAAATCTCTCCATATTGCCAATAAAAACTATAATGTATGTCAATTAGCTAATTGAAATTGACATGCATTCAATATTTATCTTCTCTCACACAAACTATAAATTTATTTAGTAGATCTAGATTTTTTTTATCTTTGACAATCTTTTTTTACTTTTTTTATCCAATCTTAAATATATTTGAATTTAAATTTTCACAATTAAAACAAAACTCACTTACCAATTCATTTTTTGACAAATGTTAACTATTTTAAATTTATGTTGCTTTAAAATAAAGATAACTTTCCTTTAAAATAAAATAACTTTCCTTTGGTAAAATTGTTTCTTTTTAATTAAATTTGGTAAATTAAAAATCTACTTCCTTTTTTGTCATTTATGTAAAAAGCACAAGTATTTATTTCATATTATTGAAAGCAAATCTCACTTTCTTACTTACATTTAAATAAATATCTGGATATGATAAATGTATGATTCGTTTTATAAGGAACCAAATCAGTGTGATAGTTGTTCCAAGACATGATATTTTCCCTTATACATAAGATAAAACCGAAAAATAAATAAATATCATCAATATTTAATTTCATTTATCAAATCTTGATTTTTCAATATTTTGGGTGAATAAATTCTAAAATAATAAGTTGACAAAAAAAATCTAAAATAATAATAATTAGAATTCGTGATTAGTGGCGTTTGTAGAGAAGAACCCAACCACATTTTTTTCTGTTTTTTTCCTCAAGTTATATAGGCAAATTGGGTTTTGGGGCTTTCTTTGATTACGTATTTGTAGTTTCAAGCCCATTACTTGCGTACCTTTTCCTCCTTAACGAGTTACCAATTCAAGTTGTGTTTGTTAATTGTTTTCTGATTCTGACCGGTCATGTCACACTGAAAATTTTCTGATCCCACCGTGCCAATTTGGTATATTACCGATGATAGCAAAGGATCATGACAAAGTCAGAAGGTTGGTGTTGTTTCTCTCCATCCAAAGCAGAGAGCCTATGTTCTCCTTCAGTCTATGGTGGATTTTCAACATAGTCCATGGCCTTGTGATCCAAGTGACAGACCGTTCAGGTAAAGTAATGGTCGATCTGATGATTTAAAGGTGTACATAACTCTTGCTCCGTTTTTTAGTCCGTCTCCAAACGTTGTTCTTGAAATCATGTCGTTGACAAAGATGAGTATAAGCACTAGTAATATTCTACGTTTACACCTATATCCATTATCATTGGTTGAGAGTATTTGATCCGTTTTGAATCAGGTATACAACTTTTTCCGTCTACTTAGATTGAGACGCCCGTCCTTCCCGTGTGATTGGCTTGATTGAACACAAGAAATGATTTGCTAACGTGCAACTTAATATCTTGACTAGGTGATTTCCCTGTGCCCATGCACAAATATAAATATTAATAAAATATATATATATATATATATATATATTATAATAATTGATTTATATTACTTTTAATTTTAAATTAATTTATAATTTTATGCATAATTTATATTAATAATATTATATTTCATTAATTAGACATACTATTTAGATATGTCTAGCCGGTTTTGTTGTTTTAACATTCTACTTAGTTATCATTTGAATATATTGAATTGTATTTATTTCTATGAAATTAACTATAATACTTTTTATTCTATTTATATTAAAATTTTGACTAATTTTCTTGTTTGCATTTCGGTTAGTTGTTCTTTTAGATATGTAAATTGTCACAGTTGGTTAATATTTTATTTTCATTTGTTAATGTGTTTTGAGTCATCTTATAATTTATATTTATAAAATAATTTATTATTATTATAAAAATATATTTTCTTACTATAGTTAAATCTATGATTTTAGCTCTAAGTTGGATTAATCGAGTCACTCGTATTGTGAGTATATTAAATTACATATATTCCTTGAAATTCAAAACTGAAGTATAATTATTTTTATTATAATCAAGTCAAGTCAAATTAATTTTATTTATCGTTTAAATGTGCATGTATTTTAATAATGTATATCAAATTTAATGTTATTTTTAATGATATTAGAAAACAAAATGATGATCTATAGGAAGTTACATACATAAGTAATTGATATTTTTTGGAAGCTCATGAATATATATATCAATATTACACTAACTTAATTTTTTTATAAATTCTATATAATTTTATGCCTTTTTATTATGGTTATATTAAGTTCCACAAACATAAAAACATAAATTTTGAAAGCAAATTTCATATTAAGAAAATATATAATTTTAATAATGTAAAATATAATATATCTATGTTGTTAAAGTATAGTGTGATTTGAAAATATTTTTTTAGATATTTGATCAAAAGATGTTTATTGTTAAAATTATTTTTTTCGTTTTCTTAATATCTTTTAAACTAAGCAGTAAAGTTGTGATTTTATTTTAAAAATCATATTATGTAAGTATCATATAATTTACATATACTTGTTCTGTGATTGAAATATACTATAGTCAAATAAATATAGGAAATGTAAATAACATTTTAATATCTCTAATTTTAAACTATTTCAGTCAATAAAACATATATCAGTTTATGTTACTTAATTAATTTATATAATCATCTAAAAATAGATAGATATAAAAAAATATTTCTGTTACTTTGAAAATTTATATTGTTACTATAGAAAAGTATTTATTAGTATATGTTATGTTATTTAAAATATTTTATTAAATAATATTATTATTTTGTGAACTTTCCTTTTTAATGAAATTATATTATTTATACATAAATTTTCGTTTTTAAATTCGTTTTGTAAACTTTATAAATATTTCCTTTTTATTAAATATGTTATTTGGAATTTTTTAAAAGGAATTTAAATAATAATCAATAATAGTATTTAGATATAATATTTTTAATTCATTAAGAGTATCAATGTAATCAACCATTGTGAGAGTTAACGTGAGCGCGACACATAGAAAACTGACTTCTCAAATAATATTATATTATAGAGATTATCCTTTAATATATACCCTCGTATAAGGCCTATTCAATTTTTTAACATTCTCTCATTGACTGTTCACAGAGAATGGAAATATACATATCGCTAGTGTGAAAATTTAGTTGTGAAATCTTTTATTATTTCTTGAATTTTGTAAAAGAACCTCTTTTACCCGGCCGTTGAAATATTACAGTTTTCTAAGAGCATCTCTAAAAAGACATTATATTTTAGAGTTTGTAAAACTTCATATTTGAAATTTAAAAGCTAGTATTCTCCAAAAGCAAAACTTCAAACTTAACCTTAAAAGTATTTAAATTTTATATGATTCTTAATTTAAATTTATAAAAATTTATAAATAAATAGCATATATATAAAAACATTATATGAATATTAATTAAAAAATGATACAGTAAAATAATAATTTTTTCATAAAAGTACATAATTAAATATTAAATTACAAGTAAAATATCACATTAAAACTATTTTGTAATACTTCCATATATGATCAGTTAGTGCATTTGTTAAGCTTCTTTTCTAATATTGTTGTTATCTAAATCTAGTTTTGGAAAAAAAATACGAATTTTAAAGCTTTTATCTAATTTTATTTGTAAGGATTAAGACTACAAAATCAAATTTGAAATATTTCTGAGTTATGAATTTTTTAAGGATTAAAAAAAATAAAACAATAAAATATTTGGAAATCATAAATGTAATATGTAAATGTAAGGACCAAAATGCAATGAAAAATATGAAACTTCAAATTTGAAGTTTTGAGTAGTGCACTTTATATTTGAAATTTCACTACTTAATACTTCAAATTTGAAGTTTTGAAGTTTCTTTTTGGAGAGTAAAAAACTTCATATTTGAAGTTATAGAGCGTCTTTGGGGAGCTCTAAGAAACAAAGAAATAATGTTTCTTTTTTTAAAATAAAATCTTTGCTGAGGTTTTTGAGCTCACTGGTGATCTGGATCTACACACTGTAGTTAGAGATCAATCTCATGGAGTCAGTGTTCTCTACATTTCCCCATTGGACCCAAAGGCGTTTGGATTGAATGTGGGAGCTGTTTTATTTTGTCTATATATAAAAGGTGATTAGTATGAAAGTAATTTAAATCAATACATGAATATTTATTAATTATTCAATGATAGTGATATTACCTTTGACATTGAGTCTATCATGCAATTATTTAAGTAGCGTAAAACGTTCTGCCAAAACATATAATCATACTTTGAACATTTTCCAACCACTACTTGGTTTCGATTATTGGTAATTAAATTGTCTACTAGATATCTAAGCTAAAATGCTGTCATCCTTTAATGTTTTCTCCAATTCTCTAACTGCCACCATAGAAAAAACTTTAAGAAAACTCCCACTTGTGAAGCTTAATATTAATAAATATCACAACTTTTAATGAAAAAACGTTTAGAAATGTTATTATCCCCCATGATGAAACCACTTTCAAATGTATAAATAATTCAATAAGTACCATGATGAGACTATATAAATGTAAAGCCTTCCCAAAACCAAAAACCAGATCATAGCAAAAATGGATAGTCAAAAAAGGAGTTTAACTTTCATTTCTCTAGCTTTTCTCTTCATCACTTGCTCTTCTGCTGAGTTCCTCATTCAACAGGTCACACAAGGGACAGGAACTGATAACAGTTCTTACAGCCTCCATGCAAATCTTGGTGAGCTTGTTGTCTGAAACCGATTTTCTTGATGACATACTGAAACTGAGTACTTGTTGTTGACAGGAGTAACGAGAGTGCTGAGAGACGAACGACCCTCGAGTAAGATAGTGACAATAGCCGGGTACTCCGTTATTAAGGGGAGAGGCGAGCCCTATGAGTCCTCTGTTTTTGAAGCTGCTGGTTACAAATGGTAAAAGTCTTTACATTATTTTTCATTAATTTATTATTTAATATTGTTTTTCTAACTATTTTATTATTGTTTTAATGGCAAAAATAAAAAAGGAGACTAGTTTTGTACGTGGTTGGTAATGCTAACGATGGTGGAGCTGGCTATATATCACTTTACGCGAGGATCGAAGAGACTGAATCTCTTCCTTATGGTTGGGAAGTCAATGTTGATCTCAAACTCTTTGTCCACAATCCAAAGCTCCACAAGTACTTGACTGTCACAGGTATATCTATGGCCCACCTGAGATTTATGGGGTTTAAAGCAATTTACATATTGAAGGTCAATGGATCAAAACATATACCGCTTTTAATCAATTTGCGGACCGAATGATATATAGTACATATTATTTAATGGTTATGCCAACTACCGGTCCTGGATATATTGTCATCATTCAACCTTCACTAAATTTTCATATTTTGGTCGCTATATCTATTTTGAAGTTGTAAAAGTTGTTAGAGATTAGTCTATAACATGAGTTGATTGTGGATCGCAGATGGGGCAGTCAAGCGATTTGACGCAGGGAAAAAAGAGTGGGGATTTGGACAATTGATTGCTCTTTCAACATTCGAGAACACCAACGAAGGGTACATTGTGCAGGACACTTGTTCTTTTGGTGCTGAGATCCTCATCGTTAAACCGGCCGAGGTGCAAGAGAAAGTCACGTTCATTTCAAACCCTCCAGACAATATTTTTACTTGGAAGATACTTCGTTTCTCCAACTTGGAAGATAAATTCTACTACTCTGCTGATTTTCTCGTTGGAGACAGATACTGGTTAGTACTTGATCCCAAAGCATGCAACCGTCATTCGAATTCATCCATCGACCTTAAGTGTGATAACCAATGTTCTAAAGTTTGGTAGACAGAAGATTAGCGCCTAGACATGATTTTAGGTATCACATAAACCAATATTTTTAAAAATGTTTTAGAATATTTGTACTACTTTTAAAAAAGAAATGTTTATGACCGATTTGTCATATAAGTGCTCGCTTAATTAAGCACTTCTTATACCGGTTTTATAACATTGGTAATACTTACCATTATTTTGGTTAATGTATAATCAGGAGATTAGGGTTTAACCCCAAAGGAGATGGAGGCGGAAGACCATATGCACTTCCAATCTTCCTATTTGCTCAAGGCTTTAGGCCAAATGCAGTCGCTACAAACACTTGGGGAGCGGTTAATCTGAGGTTAAAGAATCAACGAAGCACCAACCACAGACAAATATATTGTAAGAAAACCAAACAAAATAAAATGTTTCTCTCCAAGAGAAAAAATATTAGTGAATATTGAAACTAATAGTTTATATAATTTATTTTTCAGCTGCAGCTTGGTACCCTATTCGAAGTGATTATGGTGTGGGAGTGAACAATATCATATTGTTAGCAGATTTAAACGATGCATCAAAAGGGTATTTGGTGAATGATGCTATTATCTTTGAAGCTGAAATGGTTAAGGTCTCTGTGACCAACATCGTCTCCGTTTAGTGATCTCCACTTGTTTTTGTCATGGAACAACAAACTCTATGAATAAAGAGGCGTGTGATGAGTTTGTAATAAGATGAAGTTGTCAATGCTTGTGATGTAATCTTCATTTATGTTCTTCGTGTTTTGTTGTGTACTTTGTTATCAATTCAATTTGAAATGAAACTATCTCGGTTTTTAAGTTTTTATCAAGATGTTGGGAAAAGATAGAGTGTTTAATTAGTTTATATACATCAACTAGCTGACAAAAAAAATAACATTTGAAAACTATAATAAGGTTTCTTTTTTAAAAAAATGGCCCCTTAGAAATAAGAGAAAACCGATCATATAGCCAACCGACGTGTTATATATACTTTCTATTTGTCGTTTTCTTATTCATCTTCTAATCATTTCTAGCTTTGCATTATTGTGGAAACATTTACATATTCAAACAAGCAAAAACAGGAATAGTAAAGAATTAAAATATTATTTTCTTCTTATAATTTTTTGAAATATATTTATTTTTGTAACGTGGCTTTCTATATAAATGTAACAGTTCTTACAACCTCGGGGCAAATCTTGGCACGCTTGCTGTTTGAACTTTGAAATCGTTTCTATTTAGTGAAGGCTGAAACCCTTTCTTTTTCTTGATTTCTTAGGAAAATTTCTTGGAAATGGCAAGAATGTTGAGAGAAGAGCGACCATCCAGTAAGATAGTGACAATTGAAAGCTTCTCCTTGATTAAGGAGAGGTTTGAACCCTACGAGTCTTCTGTTTTTGAGGCCTCTGGATACAAATGGTTAGTTATTTTCTCACTATATCATTTGTATCTTTTCAAAAGAGTTATAATGGGTTTGGTTTTTTATATGGACCAAATCAGGAGGTTGATGCTGTACGTGACGGGTAATAAAACCGATGGAGTAAATTATCATATATCACTTTACGTAAGAATCGAAGATACAAGCTCTCTTCCAAACAGTTGGGTTTGATCTCAAACTCTTTGTCTACAATCATAAGCAACACAAGTACTTGACTGTCACAGGTACTTATGTATATGGATTTTTACAAGATATATTGGCCAACATTAACTCCATGGAGTGCTACTTTTATTTAGCAATAGTATATTTCAAATACTAATCTGATTTTCTCATGATTGTGATTTTTGAACTGTAGATGGAACAGTGAAAAGATACAACGATGCCAACAAAGAGTGGGGATTCAGACAAATGGTTCCTCTTGCAACATTCTACAACACGAACATAGGTTACATCATGCAAGACACTTGTTCTTTTGGTGCTGAGATCTTTATCGTTAACCCTACCCATCAACAGGAGAAAGTCATACATTCATGCCAAACCCTCCAAACACGAGTGGTAAGATGGTTCAATACACTTATGCTAAATTTTGTGATATATATATTAACATTTAAGACTACGAATTTAAGTTAAACATAGATAAATTGTATATCATTGATAAAAAAACTTTTAGGTCTGGCAAACAATGTTTTTACTTGGAAGATTCTTCACTTCTCTATCTTCTCTATCCTGGAAGATAAATTCTAGTATTATGATGATTTTTTTTTTGAATAACCCGGTGTATCTTACCATCTACGAAAGTGGGTCCAGACTAGCAACTAGTATCCATATCAGTCTACGTTATCGGTCAGAGTACGCCTCGGTCACCGGATACTAGAAAAACCCAACTTTTAAATTTTACCCCCAATGGCCAGCGGGATTCGAACCATAGTCCGTATTGGGGTCTAAGCTCCCTCAAGACTATTGGGCCGTCCTTGCTTGGTTTACTCTGATGATTTTCTCGTTGGAAACAGATACTGGTTAGTACTTTTCTCATAGTATCACTGTTATGTAGGGCTAGACAAAAAATCCGGATTCGAAGAACCAAATCGAACCCGATCAGAAAAAGTAGTATAGAATCCGAACCGAAATTGATTAAATATCCGAATGGGTTTAAATTTTTAGTATTTAAAGAACCGGAACCGAACTCGACCCGAACTGAAATATTTTGGGTACCCGAATATATTCGAAATAGATTTATATACCTATATATATTAACAATCTTTAGATTTATTGTATATTAAAAACATTCAGAATATATAAAATACTTTTTAGTTGTTAAAAATAGTTTAAAATATATACAAATAGTCAAAATTACATGTTTAAAATAGTTAAAGTATACTCAAAACACCAAAAATATTTAGAATGTCTATTGATTTTCAATTCAAATATTCAAACTAAACCAATTTATATGTTAACTAGTATTTCTCTCCGTGTCATGCACGGATCAATCAACTGTTTCTATTCTTTGATCATTTTGTAATTTTCAATCAAAATAAATTATTATTTCTATCAACATATTTTATAACAGTGGTACATAATATAAGAAGTGATGTATAGAACAAAGCTATTGAAATAGATAAAACAATTCACTATTAAGTTACTTTAAAAGTAGATACACTTGAAATATTTCTCAAAAATAATTAATAAGCTTACTGTTTTTAGTTGATTAATATTTTACATTTTAATATAATGATTTCATTAACACTTAATGTTTAATTACGTAACATATTTTCTTGTAAAGCACACACTTAAGAAAAAATAACTTACATTATAGTTTTTTATAGTTTGTTGGATTTTTAACTCTAGACACAATTAAATGTTTCTAGATAGTCATTAAAATTAATCAGTAAGGACTTGAAAATTTCCAATATTAATTACAGAAAATTCTTTCTAAACATACATATTGGGAAACACAAGGTTTTGGCTAAGACACTTCTACAGCTTGACAGTCAAACAACCATTTAAAGCATTAAAGATTTAAGGCCTTGTTTTATTTCTAAAAACTATAAAGCAAATAAAATTATTTTCACCTGGAATTCTAAATTGTCAAACGTTTTGCATCTTTCCTTATCCATTCGTTGATGCTTCTTCCAAATCAGCATCAGCTTTGATGCTTCTTGAAAATAAGCCTTGGGTTTTTCGTACATTTCTGCAACAAATTAATATAATTTCAAAACTGAGCAATACAAATATCTATGATATATTTTATACTCTGATATTGTAGAATAAATGAATATGAACCCAGAATTATAGTATCAGTATCAGTTTCTTCCCTGCGAAAACTTTTAAGTAAAATCTAGACAATGATAGAAAATTCCAAATTGATACAAAAAAGAAAATTTATGAGAGATGAAATATCACTTGTTTTGTTTCGTTGAGCAACTGGAGATTGTTGAAGAGATGTTTTAACTTTTAAAGAAGCCAAGAAACTTGTGATGAATTGAATTTATGCTATAACTAAAAAACAAACAGTTTATATGAAAGAGGTGGGATCGTGGTTTCTGAAAAAAAAAGTGAAATAGATCAGTTACAAAAAAGAAAGAAAGCTAGATAAGTGAATATCGTGTCTTTGAGTGAGAATAATTTAGAGAAAAACTGTATTAATTATGCATTTAGTTTTTGCCAATTAATTTTGAAACACAAGCCATGTAGCAAAATTTTATTGGTCATGTGACTTGTGCTTTAGTATATAAGGGATTTTAGGTATTTTGACCTATGCTATTCAAATTTATATGTAATATATATTATGTTTATATATTTGGAGAAATGTAAAGTGTATAATTAATTTTCAAATTTCAAAATTATTTAAATGAGTTATTTGAATCCAAACCAAACCCGCAAAGATCTGAACCGAAATCGAACCGAAATTTAGAAATATCCGATTGGGGCTAAAATTTTTTAATTTAGAAAACCCGAAACCCGAATGGATCCAAACCGAACCCGAATGGATACCCGAACGCCCGCCCCTATGTATACTAATATATTGCATATTATGGATCTCTTGAGATTGATCATCCAAATCAACATCAACATCTGTAATGTGAGTTCTTTTTTTGCTACGGGTAATATGAGTTCTTCTATGGTCAAGTGTAATAACGGGTTTGGTTGGTGTATAATCAGAAGATTAGGATTTAACCCGAAAGGGGATGGAGGAGGAGGACCACATGCCCTTCCACTCTTCCTATTTGCTACAAACACATGGGGAGCAGTTAATTTGCGGTTAAAGAATCAACGTAGCTCCAACCATAGACAATTATATTGTAAGGAAGCTAACCAAAAGAAAATTAGAAATAGTGACTAAAATTAATAGTTGATATAAATAGATTAATGTATAAATAGATTAATGTTTTGTGTGCGTGGGTGAATGAATGCAGCTGCAGCATGGTACCCGATTCGAAGCGGTTACGGTGTAGGAGTGACCAGTATCATACTGTTTACAGATTTAAAAGATGCATCGAAAGGATATATGGTCAATGACTCTATTATCTTTGAAGCTGAAATGGTTAAGGTCTCTGTGACCAACATCATTTCCGCTTAACCATCTCTATGTCTTACAATCTTGTGAATAAATAGACGTTTAATGGGTTTGTAATAATAAGAAACTGTTGATGTTTGTGTTGTAATGTAATCGTTATATCTGATAATTCTTATCTATGGTTTGTTATCACTAATAAAATGAAACTATATCTATGTCTGTAGTATTTTTTCAATGAAAATTTACCATTACAAAAAACAAGTACTAACCACACTTTTCTTTTTATTATTGACGGTCTAAATTTTTTGAATCAATTAGGAAAAAAAAGAGAACAATACGGTAGAAAGGAGAAATCATAACAAAACATTTTTGGACTTATAACAAAAACATATATGCAATATATATATAAATCCTAGTTAGTAAGCAAAATTTGCAAAGAAACAAGAGACAAGGAGAGCCACAACAGTTGCCGCCACATGTGGGATAGAAGCAGCGTGGCTAGGAGATGGACCAGGGACTCCGGCTGAAGGAATCGTAGTAGTAGACGGAGGAGAAGAGGGGGAAGAGGAATCCGAGGAGATCGGTGGATCAGAGAGTGGCGTTGAGGAAGTGGGTTGAATGACGTTGAGGTCGAGCTTCTGACCGGCTTGACAATGGCCAGGAACGCCGCAGAAGAAGAAATGGTGGCCGTGGTTGGTGAGTGTGATTGAGTCATTGCCTGTGGTGAAGGTGGAGATGGGCTTTGAGTTGTTGCAGCTTCTGTACATTGCGTGCGTCACTCTCATCACGTTGTGGAATTGTGGGTTGTATTGAAACACTGTCATAATCAAGATTAGTTTCATTTTAACCATATTTTCCTAAAATTTAATAAACCTTTATATGCGGGCATACAATGATAATAAAGAAAAAAAAATGATAATAAAGAGAGCATATATCTCTATGTTTTCCCGTTCTATTTTTACCACTATACTATAGTGTATTCTACTATTTTTTTATCTTTTCCATATTCACAAATGGATACTTTATTGGCTAGACCAGTTTATACACTTTATAGAACCCCTTTTGTTAAATCAGTTCTAAACTTAATAGTCATTCATACTGTAACCAGATGTGAAAAAAAATAAAGTAATTTATATATTGAAAAATACGATAAGTCACGATGATTAGGGCGTGAGTGGTACTTTTACTTTCCAACTAAAGCTTACGCACTTAAGAATTAAGGACCCACTTTCCGACATAAGTAAAATGAAACATTACATTTAGAATGAAGATCTCAACATCTTAATGTGTTAAGAAAATTAAGGAACTCACAGACAGTATCGCCAATGTGGAAAGTTTTGGTTGAGGCCCATAGCTTATAATCTACGTTAGCTATGGTTGTCCAGCCTGCTGAGTCGCCGACTTTATACACCGCCGCTTCGCTCAGCCGTAGCATCACCACCATACATGCCAAAACCACCACTATCCTCGCCGCCATTCTTTCACACTTCTTCTTCTATCGATCTCTGGTTGAGAGCCCCCACAAGGTTTTCTCCTTTAGTTTCTATCTTTCCTTTTTTGTATGTATATGTATATACAATGAGTTATGAAACTAAGTGGTGTGCACTAGTGTATATGTATGAGGAGGCCACTTAATTTGTATTTGGTTAGTTGGCTAATTTGGAGAAAGGAGTGGCTAAAAAGCAAAATACCGACAAAGATTGCTTACTTGTTTATCTTTTATTAAACAACACTGACTTGAAAATATCCAAAGACTATATATATAACTCAGATAGTATTTTGTGCATACATTTGTAGTCTCACATAGTAAAAGGATAATTTATTTACAAAGAACCATTATTTGGAGAAATGATATTAGAAACCTCACATCAACAATAAGTTAGGATTTAATCTGATTTTATTACAAGGAATAAGATCTAGTCATTCATTTACTATTAAATATTTCGGCTTTGAGTTGAAAATTGGGAAATATGTATTAAAGTATTAAGAAAAAAAAAGAAACAGACACACGAACATAACTATAATTTTGTTTTATATGTTGTAAAGTAAGTTTTCACACTGTTTAAAGTTTGGAAGTCTTGTAAGGAAAGAATGCTGAGTTGGTTGGTACGCTAATTTAAAATCATCTTTTAATATTTCTACTTCGCAGTTACTCTTCCTCCTACATCTTGGTATTTCTTTACTAATTTATATTGAATTTTCAATATGTCTATATTATTAAGCCCCAAAATGATTAAAAAATGTATGCTTAATTTTTCAAACCTCATGAATTTCATGGCCACTCCGACCTGAGAAGCATGCAGGCAGCTTCATTTGCCGTTTTGAAAGTTGTTCCTTCACATTGCATGCCTCGTACGATCTTTTGAAATCATTGTCACAGACTAAAATGTAGTCACAACTGACACACACCAAGGGATCAGATAAACCTTAGCACTTACATTGCTCTCAGAGTTACCATCAGCACTGGTCCATGCATTTTCACCATTTGCGTGCTGCAACCTGCAACATAAATAAACGATTGAAGCAAAAAGAAAAATGAGTTGGTATAAACAATGAGAAAAAAGAAGGCAATATCTTTTGAGTAATTCTTGGGTTCACCCCCTAGGGTGAACCTATAGATTCACCAACCAATAGGATTTAGTTATTTCAAATTTGACATCTTTTTTAAAAAAGAAAGAATTTGACATCTTTTAAAAAAGGAAAGAAAATATTGCCAAATTATATTACGTTTTAAAAATGAAAAAGAAGTAAAAATAAATAAAAATAATACTAATTTCAAAATTTTTTTTTTTTCAAAACAAATTAATACCACAAAAAACACTAAACTTTAAATGTTAATCCTAAAATACTTTAGTAAACCCTTAGATAAATTTTTAAAAATTATTTTATTTAAAAAAACACTATCTATAACACAATCAACAAAAAACTATACCCTAAATCCTAATCCTAAACCCTAAACCCTTGGGTAAATCCTAAACCATTGGATAAATTTTAAACTTTTAAATTTAAGATTTATCCAAAGTCTTAAATTCTTTTTTTTCAAAATAAATTATTTTTTTAAGATTAAAAAGTATTTTTTTTTTGTGATTATTATAAACTTAAAATATGTATTTTGAAAATAATTTTTTTTAGAATAAAAAGTTTTGTTTTTTGTGATTAGTATACTTTTTATTTTAATTTTTATTTTGAAAGTATAATATAATTCGATAATATTTTGTTTCTTTTTTTAAAAAATACTAAATCTTAAATGACACAATTCTATTGGTTGGTGAACCTAAAAGTTTACCCTAGGGGGTGAACCCAAGAATAAGTCATATTTTTTACCAAAAAAAGAAAGAAAAAGAGGCAATATCAGACTCGCCATTCTCTCGCTTTCGCCTCTTGCTTATGAAGTTGAGAAGTCCAGCCCAAGAGACCATTAACGTTTATATATATTAAAAGCCCATAAATAGCCTAGTAATTTTCTAACACACACACTCATATGATATGTGTATATTGGTTTTTTTCTTACTTTTTTGGGTAAAGTGTTGTGGGTCAATTTGTCAAATAGCCATATTTGAAAGTAAAATGAAGAATATGGCAATGATTTTGACGTTATTAAGACAATAGCATTTAGCTCATCTTTTATCCGGTTATATCCTTGCCATTTACAAGTTGCCAGTGATAAAAAAAAAGATGACGTCGATGAATGAGAACACGTAACACAACTCTTTTCAACACCGTATGAAATAGTATACATTTTTCAATACCATATGAAATAGTAAAAACTATTCCATAACTAGTAAATGACAACATCAATGCTAAAATTTAGACAATTCATCTGAAACACGTACTATGTGATACCATTATAGAATGTGGGAACATTATACCCTAATTTGGGAAAAGTGAACCCAAATCTATTGATCAACAGTATTACAACTACACAAACAATTGTTGAGATAGTATACTATAATATCATACTATTCCACATAGAAAGCTTGAGACAGTATAATTACTAAGAGTTAATAATAAAAAATGAAAGTTAAATCATAACAGTATAGAATGTAGAAACATTATACTCTAATTTGGAAAAGGTGAACCCAAATCCATTTGATCAACAATATTAACAGTTATTGAGATAGTATACTATAATACCATAATATTCCAAATAGAATGGAACATAGTAAATAACACAGTCCAAATGGTGAAATTATGAAATGTTTATGATTGCATTAAAGAAGTTAAAACTGATTTCAACCATACTCTCTCACCTTATAAATACTAAGCCCTAAATTCTAATCACTATAAATTATAATCTAAATGTAAACTCTACTCCAAAAGTAAACCCTAAACCCAAATATGAAATATATTTCTAAACAAAATAGAACACTTTTAGTAATCGTCAAATGGAATAAAATTTATCGTATAAAAATACATATTGTTTTACATTTATATTCTATATGGAATAGAACATAATAAAAAAAAAACTGTTCATCTTCTCCAAAACGAGACATAGATTTACTTCAAACCAAATAAGTACATATTATAGCATCTTCACGACTGTAGCTTTGAAATCGGAAAAGCTTTTCCATTTTGTTTCCGACAAAGCTTTCTAACCAATCTTCTCCTCCACAAAACTTTTTTTAGAACTAGCAGTGGCATCTTCTTCGTCTTTCGAAGTTGGATAGTCCACAATTTTCTTTTGGTGAGTTAAGAATTTTTATTATTTTTTTGTTAACAGGTTAAACCGGTAGATAGAAGGAGTATTACAGTATTATTATAGATATATAACAGTGTGTATAGATTTGGTGAGGAAACTAGCTAGTTGGTGAATTATGATTTTTTTCATGGTTATACCACATAATTTCTCAAGTGTTAAAGTGTAGTTGATGTCAAAATATTTATTTTGAAAATTACTGTTAGCTAACATACATACATTGGGATGACAAAAAAAATAACATACATACATTGGCATAATATAGTGAAAAAATAAATTAGTGTTAAAAAATATAAAATACATTTGAGAAAAATAATATTTAAGACGAATCGTATTAACCGTAATAACTATATTTTTTTGCCATTCTCTCTGTTTTTTTTTCTTTTTTTTTCTTTTTTTAGATTTACTTATCATCGCCTCATTGGTTTAAGACTTTAAGTGTATTAAAAATTGATAAATTTTATAAGATTTTTTTTCAGAAAATATTTTATTCAATGGACATTGTTTTGGCAATTTCCAGAGAGAAAAAAAGCTATTACTGTTAATGGCATTTTTTTTGACACTCTGAAGAAGGCTGACAAAAAAAAAATCTCTTATCGTCGTGCAACTCCAATGGAGAGCATTGGCATCCACCGTTACAGCTCTCCCTTCACCTTCATCACCACCACAAACTCCTCCTCCTCCCTTCCTAAACTCCTTCACTTCACTCCCAGAGTAGTCCACATTCGCCGCGAATCAGATCCTCTCAGAATCTCTCGTCGTCTCACTTGCTCTGCTTCTTCCTCCATTATGTAGTAAAGTCTCTTCCTTTTTCTCTCCCTTTCGATCAAAACCGTCAATTAACATGCAAATTTCGAAACTTTGATATGACCCAGTGAGGAAAACCCGAAGAACAAAGATGGGTCGGGAGCGAAAGTGAAGCTGAAAGTGAGGCTCAATCACCAAGTCGCGTTCGGCGAGCACGTGGCGATGTTCGGATCAGCGGAAGAGATCGGCTCATGGAAGGTCAAGTCTCCTCTTGACTGGACCGAGAGCGGATGGGTCTGCGACCTCGAGCTCAGCGGAGGCCAGGAGGCTCTGGAGTTCAAGTTCGTCGTCGTGAAACACGACGGCTCTCTCTCTTGGGAGTCCGGTGACAACCGTGTCCTTGAGCTTCCAGAGTCCGGAGGAGCTTTCTCCGTCGTCTGCCGCTGGGATGATACTAGAGAGGCCCTTGATGTCGTCCCTTATCAGGAGGAGGTTGGTGATGGTGAGGGGAATGATAGCTATAATCTTGAGGAGGATGAAGTGGAGATTGGGAAGAGCACGTTGGCGGGGGAGTGGCGAGGGAAAGAGGCCTCCTTTATGAGTTCTAATGAGCATGGGAGCAGGGAAGTTGGGAGGAGTTGGGATACTACTGGTCTTGAAGGCCCGGATCTCAAGATGGTGGAAGGTGATCGCAACTCTAGGAACTGGTGGAGAAAGGTATTACTACTATGAGTTTGGTTGTGTACTCTTTAGCTTTAAAGGAATGTTCAAGAATTCGTTAGGCTGTGGTTAGAAGCATAGAGAATTTTTGTTTAGGATTGTTTTGAGAAAAAAATGGTTTTGAAGAGTTCGTTTTAGGCGCCACCTAGATCGATTTTTAAGCTTTCTATTTTGGATGAAACATCTCTTATTTATTGAATGTGTTCATGTGTTTAAGCTTGAAATGGTACGGGAGGTTATAGTTGGGAGTGTTGAGAGGGAGGAAAGATTGAAGGCGCTCATATACTCTGCTGTTTATTTAAAGGTTTCTCTCTCTCTTTTTCTTTTTTCCTTTTGTCTTCTCTCATGTATCTGGGAGTTCACCTTTGTTTATCTTATGCAGTGGATAAACACAGGTCAGGTTCCTTGTTTTGAAGACGGAGGGCACCACCGTCCGAACCGGCATGCTGAGATCTCCAGGCTTATATTCCGTGAGCTGGAGAACATTTGCAGCAAGAAAGATGTCACACCAGAGGTGACACAATTTTTTTAACCGTCTACTAAGCGCTTTTCAAGTTCTCTAAGTTGGATATGCTTTTGTTTGGTAGGAAGTGCTTGTAGCTCGTAAGATCCATCCGTGTTTGCCTTCTTTCAAAGCAGAGTTTACTGCATCTGTTCCTCTAACTAGAATTAGAGACATCGCCCATCGCAATGACATTCCTCATGATCTCAAGGTACTAATAAGTAATAATAATAATCTCTCTTTTTCTGTTTAGTCATTAGATCAGTTACTGTAGTAGTATTCATATAAAACCAATCTTTGTACCAGCAAGAGATCAAGCACACCATACAAAATAAGCTTCACCGGAATGCTGGTCCAGAAGATCTAATTGCAACAGAAGCAATGCTTGAGAGAATCACTGAGACCCCAGGAAAATACAGTGGAGACTTTGTGGAGCAGTTCAGAATATTCCATAACGAGCTTAAGGATTTCTTTAATGCTGGAAGGTAAAGGCAAAACCTATTCGTTCATCATATACATGCTATTCTTTTGTGTAGTGATTATTATAGTCGTTGTATCTTGTTGCAGCCTCACTGAACAACTTGATTCTGTGAAAGTTTCTATGGATGAGAGAGGTCTTTCTTCTCTCAATCTGTTTTTTGAATGTAAAGAGGTAAGCTGTGTCCATAGAATCACAATCATTGCAAAGTTTGTTATTTGCAGTCTCTTTCATGAGTCTTGACTGCATAATTTTTATATTTACCAGCGCCTTGACGCATCCGGAGAATCAACCAATGTTTTGGAGTTGATTAAAACTATGCATTCTCTGGCATCTCTAAGAGAAACAATTGTTAAGGAACTCAATAGCGGCTTGAGAAATGACGCTCCTGATACTGCCATTGCAATGCGCCAGAAGGTGAGTTTTTTTTTAAACTCAATTCAGCATTATCAATGTAGCAGTTTGTTTAGTTTATATTGTTTGCTACCTTTGATTAGTGGCGTCTTTGTGAGATTGGCCTGGAGGACTACTTTTTTGTTCTACTAAGCAGGTCTGCATTAAGATTTTTTATTTCGTTTGGAGCTTTATTTCTCCGCCTCACTGCTCTTGTTAATGTTTGTGAGTAGATTCCTCAACGCTCTTGAAGCTATGGGAGGAGCTGTTCAACTGGCGAAAGATGTGGAATCAAAAAATGTTTCCTCGTGGAATGATCCTCTAGATGCTTTGGTCTTGGGTGTTCATCAAGTAGGTCTATCTGGTTGGAAGCAGGACGAATGTTTAGCCATTGGAAACGAACTACTAGCGTGGCGAGAGAGAGACCTACTTGAAACAGAAGGTTGCTTCCCTTCTCTCACTTATCTATACTCTTTTCTATGTAACTCTGAACTTTTTAAATGTAGGGGAAGAGAATGGAAAAACCATTTGGGCGATGAGGCTGAAAGCAACACTTGATCGAGCAAGGAGATTAACATCAGAGTATTCTGATTTACTTCTTCAAATATTCCCTCTTAATGTTGAGGTGCACATTATCACATGCCCTTACTAGACCAAATCATCACTCTGCTGCTAATCTAAATAAAACGTGCCCATTTCAGATATTAGGAAGAGCTCTAGGCATTCCAGAGAACAGTGTCAAGACCTATACAGAAGCTGAGATTCGTGCTGGGTAAGTCTGTCCTTTACAAGCAACCTCATGAAATCATTTGAAAATGTTTTCATATTTATTTTTGCTTCAGAAGTTCGTTATCTCTCTGTATATTCCTCTGACTGTTGTGGTTCTGCCGCACAGTATAATTTTTCAGGTCTCAAAGCTCTGCACTGTTCTTCTAAAAGCAGTAAGAAATACACTTGGTTCTGAGGGATGGGACGTCATTGTACCTGGATCCACTTCTGGGACATTAGTCCAGGTACTTTATAACTTTTGTGGTACATTTTTGTTTCTTAGAAGGAACTATCATTTCCAATCCACAATTGTTAACTCATAATGTCTGGTCTTTGTGTTCTAGATTGTGTGTTACTTCACCGTACGATATGCTTGACCGAAAATTTTCAGCTTAGCTACGTCATAGGCTTTGTAACTTGGATAAGAATTCACAGTTGAATCTTTTTTCTATGGGTTTTGTGACCGCAGGTGGATAGCATTGTGCCAGGTCCATTACCATCAACTGATGGTGGTCCTATTATTCTATTGGTCAACAAAGCTGATGGCGATGAAGAGGTTTTTTTTGACCTAACATTCAACCTCACCGTAATTCGTAACATCACACTAACTTGTAACATGCTATGACAGGTAAGTGCTGCAAATGGGAACATAGCTGGAGTCATGCTTCTCCAGGAACTGCCTCACTTGTCTCACCTTGGCGTTAGAGCACGGCAGGCAAATAACCTTTTTCTCTTATTTCATTTCTTGAATATCTTAGTAAAGAAGTTAGTAAAGAAGTGTGTTGTTGACACTCTTCATTTCACATCACACAGGAGAAAATAGTCTTTGTGACATGTGATGACGATGACAAGGTGGCTGATATACGGCGACTTGTGGGAAAATATGTGAGGTAATTTTATCTGGTCGTTATCCAAGAGGCTCCATGTGTCTTCCTTCCTCTAATGTTCTTTGTAATATGAACCTTACCAGTTTGGAAGCATCTCCAAGCCATGTGAATCTGAAACTTTCAACTGAAGAAGATAGGAGTCATACTCCCCAATCCAATGCTACCAAGAAAACAGATAGGAAGAGTGTATCTGTAGATGACGAAGAGTCAACGCCTATTTCCTCATCTTCTGATAGTCTCCTTTACTCATCCAAGGTTAAAATTTTTATATAACCCTAAACCCTACACTCAGATTGCATAACTGATTTAGGAAATGTTCGTCCACAGGATATCCCTAGTGGAGGCATCATTGAACTTGCTGATTCAGATGCATCAACGTCTGGCTCAAAAGCTGCTGCATGTGGTCTTCTTGCATCTCTAGCAGCAGCCTCTGCTAGAGGTAAAACCGTAAAAGTTTTTGACTGGAAAAATATCTGATCTCTCTCTAAATTGCTTTGTCTGGTTTTAAAATGAACTGCAGTGCATAGCGAACACGGTGTTCCAGCTTCATTCAAGGTTCCAACTGGAGTTGTCATACCTTTTGGTTCCATGGAGTTAGCTTTAAAGCAAAGCAACTCAGAAGAAAAGTTTACTTATCTGCTAGAAAAGTTAGAAACCGCCACACCTGAAGACGGTGGGCTAGACATCATATGTGATCAGATCAATGAAGTGATGAACTCACTGCAAGTGCCTAAAGAAACAATCAACACCATAAGCAAAGCCTTTCCCAAAGAAGCTCGTCTCATTGTTCGTTCAAGCGCCAACGTTGAGGACTTAGCTGGAATGTCAGCAGCAGGGCTCTATGAATCAATCCCCAACGTGAGTCCATCAGACCCTGCAGTGTTCTCTGCTTCCATTTGCCGAGTTTGGGCTTCTCTCTACACAAGAAGAGCTGTTCTCAGCCGTAGAGCTGCTGGTGTCTCTCAGAGAGAAGCTTCGATGGCGGTTCTCGTTCAAGAAATGCTTTCTCCTGACTTATCTTTCGTTCTCCACACGGTGAGTCCTTCTGATCCAGGCACTAACCTCGTGGAAGCTGAGATTGCTCCTGGTTTAGGTGAGACTTTAGCTTCGGGGACGAGAGGAACACCGTGGAGACTCGCTTCGGGTAAGCTCGATGGGATTGTGAAGACCTTAGCGTTTGCAAACTTCAGTGAAGAGCTTCTTGTGTCAGGGAAAGGACCTGCTGATGGCAAATACGTTCGGTTGACCGTTGACTATAGCAAGAAACGGTTAACGGTTGACTCGGTGTTTAGACAAAAGCTTGGTCAAAGACTCGGTTCGGTTGGTTTCTTCTTGGAAAGAAACTTTGGTTGTGCACAAGACGTTGAAGGTTGTTTGGTTGGTGAAGATGTTTACATTGTTCAGTCAAGGCCACAACCTCTGTAAATCTTTTCTTTTTAACTTTTCTATAAATCGAATAATAAAAAAATGTCAGAAATCAAATCGGCATTTGCATCATGAATGTATGTTTAATAGTTTTATATATATTTTAAATTATTAACTTAACTGATATATAAGTATTTTATGTATTTTTAAGGAAAGAGATACAATCTGTACAAGATTTTGTCATATCATTCTGTCAAATTTTGTTTTGTTAAAAAAAATAATACATGGTTATTTAATAATCTCAGATTTCAAACAAATCTAGACCTTTTTTGCTCTATTATGAATTAGAACTGAATAAAAAGATAATCATATTATGTGATATTTATTGCTAAAATTAGTAGAAACATCTGTATAAATATAAATCATATATATGATTATTTGCTATTCATGTCTCTTGCTCACCTGGTGTTTTGGCTAATTAATATCTCAAGTGATTAATGTAAATCTAAAACCTAAGCATCATGAAAAGTTAAAGGATCTTGATTAATCCTGGTGTAAAAAAAAATATGGAAAATACCACTAGATCTCCGAATCCAAAACACAATCCAGACGATCCTCTTTTTGTGTTATATAAAGTTGCTGATTCTTATTTTTCTCCTTTTAAATAGAGATCATTCAACGAGTTTTTGAGTTTCCATCACAAACATATTTTCTTAGAAGTTTTTGTTTTGAGATGGCTGGTGAAGTTCCAAATTTGGCAGAGTCGAAGTTAACAGCTTTGGTCGTCGATGACAGTTTAGTAAACCAACGCATGCACCACAAACTGTTGGACCGTCTAGGTATTCAAAATGATGTCGTTTGCAACGGCCAAGAAGCTGTGGACGTTCATTGTTCCGGCAGAAACTATGATCTCATTCTCATGGACATGGAGATGCCCATCATGAACGGTATTCAGGTATATATATTAATCCATCCTTAATTCACTCATTAAATAAGTCTTCGTTTTATTCCATTATATGTTAATGCTTCTATTGTTTTTCACAAAAAGAACGGATAATTTATATATATAGCTAACTAATGGATTGTTTTGTTTTGATTGGTCTTAGGCGACAAAGAGACTAAGGGAGATGGGGATAGAGAGCAAGATAGCAGGAGTAACAACAAGAGCTGAGGAAGAAGAGATGAAAGAGTTTATGGAAGCTGGCCTTAATGACTTTCAAGAGAAACCTCTCACCATCTCTAAACTTGTCTCCATTCTTCATAATCTTAATTTTTACGTCCAAACCTAGTCAATAATCTCCATTTGTGTAATGTTAGTTAAACTTTACTTAATAACATATTAGTTATGAACATTTCAATACCTAGCCGATAAAGATTCCGAGCAAGCCAAGCTTGGTTTACATAATACACACTTGTTTTGTTGGAAAATCCATCTTCCATAATACCATTTGTTGCGGAATTCATCAGCTCTAATACCACTTGATGGGTATTCCTCCTTGCTGATACTACTTGTTGTCCCCTTGATCTTTCCCATTGATTCAATCCTTGTTCATGACTCAAGAATTTTTCACCCAGTTCACGGCCTCAGCACGCTACATCTGGGGTGGATCCAGGATCCACAACATCCACTATGAAGTATCGGAAAACACCTCCGATGTGATTTACAAGATCATAGACTCTCACTGTTCCTGGGTATGCAAACCCTAGAGAGTATAAAAGAGATTACAAGAGTTTACATGGCTAAGAGCTAAGCCTAGAATAACGTCTGTATCTCTAGCTTACTCTATCTCTCTAAGAGATGCCATGGAAGCCTTCCTGGATGCTTGAGGCTCGTGCCTCCCAGAAGCTTGGCTTAGAGATCCCTGTCGTGATCTCTCCTTCTTTTGTATGTCAGCACTTAACCTAATGGGCTTCTTCGATTAGGCCCATATGTTGTACGCGCGTGACTTGTGCAACTCGGCCCAGCCGATGAACAAGTCTGATGGGCTTGACCAAATATTCAATAAACTCCACCTATTTGGTCCAAGTCCATAACCCTTCCTTTGTGCTCGACACCTCCTGATGCTTGAGCAATCCTGCTCATCTTCTGCATCTCCCTGTCTTCTCTTATCTCTTCTCACTTCTCTCAGCTCCACCTTGAGCTAAGCTTGAAGTCCTTTCATGATCTTCTTGAAACCTGCATAAGTTTACACTTACACACCACAACCGCATAAGTAGATTAAACACTTAAATCCACTAAGTTCCATCAATGAAAATAGACATCTCTCCTGATGAAAGGTATGTGATAATCCCATTGTCCTTCTGACTTTCCATCACCTTCATCTAGTGTCTTGAGTTTCGAACCCAGCTGCTACACTCCTAGTGTCAAGCTAAACTCCTCATTGACGTCGTGTTACTTCATATCTTACTCCTCGTGAACTTATCAACAACACAACCTTGCTGTCAAAATCATGAACCTGTTCAAGTGCTTGAACAGAACCTGAACATCCTTCTACAAGTTGATTTCTTCTTTCGCCTTTCGATTCCACTCATGCGCATTGAGCCTTGAATCAAATTCCATGAACTCTGTGAAGCTACCTTCGAACCATATATGCTTCAGACCTGAAACAACCTCTGATTCTCTACTTGTTTAACACACTCCAGCCTTGAACACGTTTTGTACCGCTGTTACTCTGAACAAAACCCGCCTTCCAACCATCACTGCTGGACAGACTTTCGACACAACCTTGGTTCACCCTTCATGTTGTTAACAGAAATTGCTACCACATAATTCTCCTTGAATCAACCGCAAATCTTGAAGTCACTCATGCTTCAAATCTCTGAAACAGTCTTTGACTTGCTCTTGATGTTCTTGAACAGATTATACTTGAGCATCACTTTGTACCGCTGCACAAGCAGGACACGCCGCCTAACACCTAATGATTAGGAAGACTTTCGACACAAATATCTTTGCTCCACCATCTGATCAATCTGTTCTGAAATAACAGAACCCCACTAACAGGTGTAGACCCCACTGCTAGTTAAATGAACTGAGCCTCATACCATATAATCTCTGGTACGCCTTAGCTCTCCTCACGAGCTGCATGTGATATCTTGTCTAGAATTCATGATATCCCTCCTTTACTCAGCTGTGAATTCCTTTCCTCAATACCCTTCTTGTATTGAGATGTCTCCAATACCAGAACATGTGCATCACCATCAATGACTTGAACACGCCTGTTAGTCATTGGACCTGCCATTAGCCAATGGACTTCCATGAGGAAACTTCCTCAGTACTCTCTATGATGCGACCGTATCCAGAACTACATTGGTTCTGCTCCCTTAAATGCACACGGATTTTTCTTTGCATTTAAACCGAAACCTGTGCATCACCATCAACGACTTGAACAAGCCTGATAGTCATTGAACCGGCCATTAGCCAATGGACTTTCTTGAGGAACCTTCCTCAGTACTCCCTGTGACGCTTCCATATCCAGAACTACACTTGTTCTGTTCCCTTAAATGCAATCAGCTTTTCTTTGCATTTATACCTTCATGAAGCTTCTTTCAGTTCCATGACCTGAGCTTAAGATGAACCTGCTTATGGAGAACAAGTCTTACCCTTCTTGAGATGAACAAACTGTTAAACAATTCCCTGCAATCCCTGCAATGTCTTCTACCAGTTCCTTACTTTGCTTCATCTCACCATTCTTCATCTTCACTGCTCAAAATTTCAGTATCTCTTGATACTTAATCCCATCCAGTTTAACCAAGTACATCACCACGTCTTATCTTGCATCATACTCGGCTCTCCTGTATCAACTTCACTGCAGTGTATTCCTGATACTATGTCGATTTACTTGTCTAGCCTACAAGTAATCTTATGTAAGGCTCCTCTTACAAATCTCTTTATGATGCGCCTTGTACTTGTTAACTGAGCTAGGCACGTCTAGCCTTGACACACTGAACATATCCACGACCCCCTTATCATGGAATATTGTTTCTTTTCAGCTCTAACTCTCTTGAGCTGAACAAGTTGCTAACCGAAACTTTTACCCTTCAGCTGAACCAATCAAGACATCTTCTAACAGAAAACATGTGATTCACTCCACCTGGAATCAGATTATATATCCTTGATGCATCAATCCTCATATAATCTCAGTGGCTCCACCTGAATCAAATAACCTTGTAGAAGTACCATGTCTCTGCAAAGTTTCTGCAACTGTCTGTGGTATATGTGTCATTTGAACAATATCTCTCACCATCAACGTCTGTGATGCTCCTAAGATACTCCCTTACAGCTTCCTCACTCAAACTCAAACCCATGGTGAGCTTCTCTTGCTGTAACTTTACTCGAACCGTGACTTGTTCAAGCATGAAGTTCCGACCTGGTCAAGTCCGTAAATTTTCCTTTTGCCTTTGAGCTTCAGTTCTCGTCTGAGAGCTCCACCTTGACCACTGTAGTCGTGACACCAAAACCGGAATCCTTAACTTCTCCTCTGAGTCTATTCATCTGGAATTGCCGACTCAGATATCATTGACGATTCTTCTAAGGTATAACTCACACACGCTTCTACTAGTTGTGGTAGCGACTTTCTGCTTCTTGAACAAGTGTTGAAGACTGTTGTCTAATATCCTTTATCCTCAGGATTACAATTAGTCGTAACAACCTGTTCAACCCGATTCCACCTGCGCATTTTCCTCTGCTTTTGACTAGAATCTTCAAGCTAAGTCTAACCTTTAATCGCCTCTTTCTTTAGGTTTCTTCTTGTCACTCACACGACTTCACTAGAGTTTCTACATGTTGTTACCACAAATAGCCATTTGCTCCAACATTCTCCTATAGGCTTTACACACTATGTGTCTTCGCTCTAGTTGCTTCTTCGTGTAGGTACAACCTATTCCTGCCACACTAACTTGGTGACTCTTCTGGCTTTCAACTTATAGCCAGAAGCTTTTCCTGTCACTCACACGACCTCACTAAAGCTGCTACATGATGTTACCACAAATAGCCATTTGCTCCAGCATATACTTGTGTAGACTTTTACACACTTTCCTTTGCTCTAGTCTCTTCTTCGTGGAGGTACAACCTGTTTCAGTCACACTAACTTGGTGACTCCTCTGGCTTTCCTCATACAGCCAGAAACATTTTCTCTCATGCACCCACGAGCTTGATTTGAACTGACCGCAAACAGAATCACCTCTGTTTTGTCATATTTTTGTCACACGACAACCAACCTGTGCAACTGCAAGATCTGTTGGTCATTTTTCGCGAAAATAACCTGCATTCCTTGTGATCTCTGAAAAATCTTCAGACCCTGTGAGATTGACGACCTTTTGATTCCATCTCCTTAAGCCTAGTTTTGACTTAATATGAGCCTGTCTTTCCTTGAGATATCCTCCATCCCAAACGACTCAAATCAATCTCCAACACTCCTGATCATGAACATGCCCACATGTGCAGCTGTCTGCTGCAGCTTGCGCGAGTGTGCAGCTGTCTGCTGCAGCTTGCGCGAGTCTTCCCTTTCATGCAAACAACCGCTGCATCCCTTACAAGTCTCTCATCATGATTTCACCAACTCGAAACCATTACGTGCATTGAGATATTCCACTGTGAACGTTTCTTCCTCTGTCCCTGACGTCTCTTTGTCTACAACAAAGTAACACCATTTGCTTCCTTCTCTGACGCTGACTATCCTTCAACATCAAACCTGGTTTGTCACCCTGAAAGTAGTGATATGACCGTGACTACAAATCTACTGATTCTCCAAGTCCAGAATTTTTAGCTGATGTCGATGCTAACTTGAAGTTCTTGCAGAACCTGAATCACCACTGCCTCAAACCAGAAGCTCTCTGACTCATTCCCAACTAACCTCAACAGCCTGTAGACACCAAACTCCTCATTCTGAGAGTTTCCTTTGTAACAACCTGAATGAACACCTTATCTTGAACATCACTCTGAACCGCTGCTGTTGCCAACAGATCACGCCGCTTAACACAACTTGCTAAGAAGACTTTCGACGCAAAGAATCTCTGCTCAACCTCTGCTCAAACAAATCATCACCTCTGCAACTGTGATACTCTGTAGACCCATTTGTTTTCCCCTCATATGTCTGAAAGCCAAAACAAACTACTACTGAATCCCATGCAGAAAACCCGAAACATACATGTTTCAATCCTGAATCAATCTCGATTTGATACCGCCACCTGTTCAGCCGAACTCTGCCTTGAACAAGTAACTCCCGTTCTCGCAGATCCATCCTAGCAGAAAACTATGTGTTACGCCAAACACATATCTGCCAAGAAAACCACACTGCATTCCCTCTGAAAATAGCAGCCTTGTAGTATCTTGTTCTCTGAACCTCTACCCAACTGTAGACTCTCATAATCACAAATAGACAAACCCGCATGGGCCTATCTCTTCAACACTTCTGCAACACCCTTCATGCTGACCAAAGAATACCATCTAAAACAGCCATGAAACACTCATAATTCAAGGTCCTAAGACGTCTGCTAGTTCCAAGAATTCCATGAGATATCGAGCTGAAATACCCACATAGATTTAACAACACCTGCCACTGATATACCATGTAGATTCAATCCAAGAACACCGTGAAAAACCCTCACTAAATCTTCAGACAATCCCATACAAAACCAGTGCAAAATTCCATGTGTTCCACTATGCTTTCAGTTCCAATAACTTGCAGAACATGAAGAAACCCACGACTCCAATGCATATAGTCCCACACACTTTGTGACTGTCACACACTCCTTGTGACTGCAGATCCAAGACAACTCTGAAAACATCTGTTTCTTGTGCTAGCAGCCTGCTACCATCTCGACTTGTGAGTAACCTGAAACCCTTCTCACACAGTAGCAGATTCGTGCACCCTTAGAAAACTGTAGAGAAACCCTGATTTCAAAACTTAGAAATCATCTCAACCGATTCAACTAACTTCTGAATCCTTCCTCCGTAACTTGTGCAATTGCAGCGAAGAACATCCAACAGTTTTCCTTCTTCTCTTGTAAACCGAAAATCTCTTTAACCTGATCTGATCTCGGTGTATTACTCTGATTAGGGTAAGACCACGTGACCACCACCTTCCATTAAACCTTGCGAGTTTCGTCTGCCTCGCTTGGAAGCTTCTTCATATGCTTCTCCTCCTCGAGATGTGGACTCCGTGAATCAATGAGCCTGGGCTCTGATACCACTTGTTGGAAAATCCATCTTCCATAATACCATTTGTTGCGGAATTCATCAGCCCTAATACCACTTGATGGGTATTCCTCCTTGCTGATACTACTTGTTGTCCCCTTGATCTTTCCCATTGATTCAATCCTTGTTCATGACTCAAGAATTTTTCACCCAGTTCACGGCCGCAGCACGCTACATCTGGGGTGGATCCAGGATCCACAACATCCACTATGAAGTATCGGAAAACACCTCCGATGTGGTTTACAAGATCATAGACTCTCACTGTTCCTGGGTATGCAAACCCTAGAGAGTATAAAAGAGATTACAAGAGTTTACATGGCTAAGAGTTAAGCCTAGAATAACGTCTGTATCTCTAGCTTACTTTATCTCTCTAAGAGATGCCATGGAAGCCTTCCTGTATGCTTGAGGCTCGTGCCTCCCAGAAGCTTGGCTTAGAGATCCCTGTCGTGATCTCTCCTTCTTTTGTATGTCAGCACTTAACCTAATGGACTTCTTCGATTAGGCCCATATGTTGTACGCGCGTGACTTGTGCAACTCGGCCCAGCCGATGAACAAGTCTGATGGGCTTGACCAAATATTCAATATGTTTGATAAATCGAGATGCTCTGTAACGAGACGAATAAACGCTTTGTGGAAATGAGCGATGTGTCGCGTGAGTAGACCTAGCTTGTGTATCGTTAAAATCGAGGCACCTTGACTTATGAAAAAGTGTTGTACGCAAGGCCAATGTGCTAGGGATCGTTTGGCGCTTATAGGCCTACGAACAATCCATTCAAATCCATAAACGTCGTCTAAGTTTTTTTTTTCTTTTTCTTTTCAAGACTATGGATGTTTGTGGATAGAAACCCAAATAATTTTTCAAGAAGCAGAAGCAGACAAAATAATACGAGTCTCTAGTTCTTTTTAATGAGGCGTAGACATTTTGCCGTTGCCAACTAAATGATAACTTGTTCTTTACTGAATCCAAAACCAACAGACTTACTTCTGACTTTCAGTTTCTGTTTCTACCAACGTAACAGATTATTACCGCTGAGTCATTCTTCATACTTTTTTCAAATATTTTAGATGGAAAGTAGATCAGAGGAGACAACCATTACTATTCGTAATGTCATCACCAATGCTACATGGAATTGGGAAGGAGTACGCAAAAGCAGAATCATATAGATGTGTATAAGCAAGATTTTTTTTCTTAAAAATAGAAAGTATATACGTTTTGGAAACATATATCCAAAAATATATGTATATATAATATAGTAAAATAAAAAATATATTTTATAAAACTTATGACTAAAAACATATGATTCTAAATAATAATTACTTACTTTTATTAATTTTATTCCATTTAATTGACTTCATATTTTGATTATAAAATATGTATTAACAGATTAAGCTTATAATAAATATTATAAAATAATTATTTTTAATAGTTAATAGATATTTGTCACAATATATTTGAATATATATGCAAGATCTTACATAAAATATTATGAATAGAGATTATTTACAGTATTAGTTTTGATATTTGTATATTTTTACATTCTCTCTATTTTAATACTGTTCTGTATTTATATAAATTAACAAACATAACTAGATAACTTATAGTTTTTTTTTCATGTCAATCTAAATAGTGCTACTACTAGATGTTTTAGATACATTTTTGTTTAAAATTAGATAGCATTTACATTTACAATGTAAAATTTATGTTTTATGTTTATTAGTATTCTGCAATTTGTTTTATTACTAGTTAAAGATCTTTAAGTAACATACACATGGAGGTTCCTTAAAAAGTAACCAACAGAAAATTAAAAAATAATTAAAGAGGAATGTATAAAATATATAAATATGTTCATATTTATATGGCTTTGCCTCTCCTTCATTTCTCACCTTTCAGCGTTCAATCAAAGCTCTCCGTGTTCCCCTTTGCTTCAGGTTCTCTTTCTCCTCTGATCTTTCTTCCATTATCTCTTTCATAGCTTCTTATAATACTTTCTGAAAACATGTGTAATGGGTTTGTGTCTTTCATTCACGTCATTTCCCCAGAGCTCGGATCTCTTACATTTCATCCAAAGTTTGCATCTTTATTAGATCATGTGTTCGTTCTTCAGCTTTTGATCTAGATCTATGCTTAGGTCACTTGAATTCAAATTCTTCTAAATTGAATCAAAGAGCACGTTTTTTAAAGGATTGGATTGTGTCAAAGTTGTCATTTTTATGTTCTGTCGGATCTGGGGGTTCTTGTGTGTTTGATCTGTATACGTCAGCATTTGTCTGTGCTTACATCACTTGATCTTTCTTTTGGTAAAGCTGTTTTAAAAGTTTATAACTTATATGATACCATTGGATCTTAGCTTACCTTTCATTGTTTTTTTCTGTATGCTTAGTTTGGTACTTAGATCTGTGCTTTTGGGTCCATTTTATGGTCCATTTTATGGAGATTTTAATGAAACAATTTCTCTTTAAATTCTTATTCTTCACAGAATCACACGTAATATTTGAACGAAATTGGTTATTAGTACCATGGGATCCGTTGTTGATGCTGCAAACAAGGTAATGATTCAACACTTTTGAATTGGATTATATAATAAATCATTTTAAGTGTGTTGAAGATTGTTGTTGCCATCTTCCTATGTGATATTATATTGTTAAAAGGAATCCTAATTACTGAGAAATTAATCATGTTTAAGAGATACATTGTTAAAACCTATTTAAAGTTTGTGTTTGGTGTATTTTTTTTTCTCCAGGAGGTAAATGGAACCGCAAGTGCCAAGAAACCTACTGTTATTTTTGTCCTGGGTAAGTTGAGATCTCTTAGTTCTATTTGTTGGAAGTTAATTTGTACATCTTCCGAGTTTTAATGTTCTGTATTATGTTGACTTGAGCAGGTGGTCCAGGCAGTGGGAAAGGTACACAGTGTGCCTATATTGTTGAGCATTTTGGTTACACTCATCTGAGTGCTGGTGACCTTCTCAGGGCTGAGATTAAATCAGGTTCTGAAAATGGGTATGCTCTTCAAACTTTCTGGCATTGTCTTAAATATACATAACAATTGCTGAATTTTAAAGTATTTGGTTTGCTAAAAAAGCATTAGGAGTCAGCTTTCCATTCATTAGGACTATAGTTTGTGTAATTGTTTTGTCCTTTTTCAACAGAACTATGATCCAGAATATGATTAAAGAAGGGAAGATTGTACCTTCTGAGGTTACAATCAAGCTTCTGCAGAAAGCAATTCAAGAAAACGGGAATGATAAGTTCCTCATCGATGGTTTCCCTCGCAATGAGGAGAACAGAGCAGCATTTGAAAAAGTTGTAAGTTAACATTTATAAATCATTGACATACATCTCTATGTGCTTCTCTTATTCTTGTTTTAGTACAGTTATTTAATTACATTGCCTTTGGTGGTGATTTTTTTGTAGACTGAGATTGAACCAAAGTTTGTCTTGTTCTTTGATTGTCCTGAGGAAGAGATGGAGAGACGTCTGTTGGGACGAAACCAGGTTAGTATATGATTGTGAAAATCTCTGTCACTTTACTCTGTCTCTAGCCTCTTGCTCCATGTATATTGATTGTTTGCCTCTATTGAAGGGGAGAGAGGATGACAATATTGAGACTATAAGGAAGCGTTTCAAGGTGTTTCTTGAATCTAGCTTACCAGTAATTCAGTACTACGAAGATAAGGGGAAAGTTAGGAAGGTAAAGTCTTATTCCTTCTCTAATTGCATGAAGGTGAATAGTTGTAACAATTTCTACTTGGCTTCAGATTCATGCTGCAAAGCCCATTGAAGATGTGTTTCAGGAGGTGAAGGCAGTCTTTTCTCCTGAAGCTGAGAAGGTACAAGCTTGTAACTAATGTTTACAGGTTTGATACAAAGGATTCATGATATGTGTTCTGTAAGAATATTGTATAAACTTTTATCCAAGTTCTAGATAGAGCAAAGCCACAGTGATATCGTTTAGATTATTAGCTGCACAGTCTGTTGGCCATTATTATTGTATAGCTATTGGTAGATTCACTAGTTAATGATTCTGTGAACGTTTTATTTAGGTTGCAGCATAGGCAGCACATCAGTAAAGAGATATCCAGATGAATTGATCAGGTATGTATGTTTAGTAGTCTAAGATGATCATTTTCCAGCTGCTCTTTTGGTTTCTAAAAGTAAAAAGTAACTTAAGAATCTGATATAAAGGTTAAGGAGTATCTATGAGATATGATAATTAGTGTCTGCTTTGTTTAAAATTTTACAGGTTGCTGGGCGGTGGCATCTTTACCATGAAGTGTCTGCTTGGCCATATTTTTTTCTTCTATATAACCATATATGATTACTCTTACTATTATTATACACATTTTACGTCTTATATAATTTTGATTTGTTTTTTTTTTGTACTTGATGGATTTGTGAGATTGACTTTCTGTAATAATTTTATAAAAATTGAATTCATAAGATTTTATAATATACATCCTCTATTTCTGTTTATTTGATTCTTAATAAAAATATGTTTGTTGCAAAACAGTGATAGTTTCACTTTAATTAAAATTACTGTTATTTGACATTTGCAATCAATTACATTATATTATACTGGTCATTTTATCTAATAATATTTTTAGATACTTAAGATATTACAAAACATTAGTACTTTCCTAATATTATGCATTAATTTTAAAATTAACTAAATGAAATAGAAGGAAAATATTAGTAATACAACTTTTTTTTCTCACCAAAATCCTCATTTTATTTAATTAATTATTTAAAAATCATATATAATTAATTATTAAGATGTCAGTCGGGACTAAGTCCGCCCAACCCAGAACACGGAAAATCCATTACTTTTTAAGTTGTGCTGATCCAGTCCATAAATATTTGGGCCAATACTTCAAAAATTCGGTTCTAAAAAGATTATGGGACTTTGAATTTCTAGCCTGTTAAAAGGATAATTTAAAATTAAGTTCATTAAATTTAAAATCAACATTAATTTAATTCCAAATTTAAGTAATCATCTATATATGTTTATAAAATCCAAAACTCAAAGAAATATTTTATGTAATAAACCAAATAAATAGTAATAGAGAATATAAATAAAACAAAAATCTTTCAACTCTAAGAAGTAGAAACTGTAAGATAAAGATCATAATGTTATTCAATAACTTCCACATTGTCATCATCATAAAGAGCTACATATAAAATTTGATTTTGAGATATATATATATATATAAATAAAATTTTAAAAATATCTGGATCGCAAAACATATTTTTTTTCAACTTAGAATATGTACAAATCAGTGCTTCAATATGTTCTGGTAGGAGACAAGTAGTGACAGAGGTAGCTTGTCGTGAGGGGTGTCAAATGATCCATGTAGATTTTGAAAAAAAAAAAAAAAAAATTTACATGAATTTTGAAGTTAACAACTAAAAAAATGTTACAGATGTTCGCAATTGACCCATATGTTATATGTTTATAATATAAGTGACCACTCTCGTAAGTCTGGTTAGTTTCGCCACTGGAGGCAAGTTCTATATATTTGTTTAAAATATGAGCATCAATGCTAAAGCTAGATTGTGATACTACTGTAATTACCGGAATATATAATTGTTGAAGATATTAACATTACTGTTATAGATAATATAGATGATGATTATTTATTTGAAGAGATAATGCTTATCTCCTTGTTTTGTCTTTTTGTTATATGTCTGTAAAACTAACAAACTTTGACAAATTATAAATACCTCTCCATCTCCATGTATGTCTTAAGTGAATTAAGTCTCATATCTTCTTTATCTCTCTACAAGAAACACGACACTCTCATTTAATTATATCTCTCTCTTATTCACGTCAACATCATCTCTCTCTCATGCTTTATAACCAGAAAATAATATTAATACAACTTTATTTATAACATATTATCAGTACGAAGAAGTTCTAGCAAAATTCTACTAGTCATTCTTTTACCAAAATATGTGATGTCTAAATTTATATCTTTCAATATATTTAATTTATTTAAAATTATATTATTATTTCGGAGTGGAGGTTAGGTCTTTTCCGTTTGTATTTCAAGATGATATGCACTGCTTTTTCTGACTGATCGTTATGGTAGGCTAAGCCTTCACGATCAGAGAAACACGTGGTAATTACCTTCGTGTATAAAAAGAAAATGTTAATATGGTAGACTCTGTCTCCTCAAACTTTGAAATAAGAAAAAGATCAACATGGCAGACTTTGTCTCCTTCGGTCTTGAAAATTTGAAAAAGTCAACTTGGTAGACTTGTCTCTTCTGACTTTGAAAAATAATCAATATGGTAGTCTATGACTTCTCGGATCATGTGCAAGGCTACGCCTCCAATTTAATTTATGATCTTTAAATTATGCATTTAAATTCCCGTCTATATTATATATTTATAATATTATTTTATGAATACAATTATCATGTCGAATTTAACAAAGTTTGAAATAAATGCTTTGGATATTACAGGAAATAATTATATGACCTGGACAGTAGATGCAAAAATGCATCTACGAAGTAACACGCTTTTGGAAACCATCGATAATACGAAAACAGTGTCGGATGAGAAAAAGGCTCAAGCCATGATATTTTTGTGACACCACATACATGATGGTTTAAAAGATGAGTATATTACGAAAGAGGATCCTTGGAACCTCTGGCAGTCTCTAAAAAAGAGGTTTGATCACCAGATATATGTGATCTTACCAAAAGCTAAACATGAGTGGATCCATCTTCGGTTCCAGGACTACAAAAGTGTAAGTAAGTTTAATCCCATTATGTTCAAAATCACATCGAGGATGATGTTATGTGGAAAGAAAATAAGTGATTCTGATATGATCGAAAAAACTCTCTCCATGTTCCATCCTGGAGATGATGATATAGATGATGATTATCTGTTTGAAGAAATAATGCTTATCTCCTTGTTTTGTCTTTTTGTTATATATCGATAAAACTAACCGACTTTGACTTACTATAAATACCCTATATGTATGTCTTAAGTGAATTAAGGGTCTGATTGCATAGCACATGTGGTGTTATATTTTTGGTGGAAAATATTTTTACTCCCACTTCTGCTAGTTTTACACTAATCAGGTTGAAAGTTTTTCACCAACTTTTCTGCCAGTAACTGTTTAAATAGAGTAAATTTGGTTGATTTTCTCTCTGCTTTCAAGAAAAGAAAAATGTATTACGCTTGATTTGACATTTTTTTTCCTTATTATATTTATTAATTGTGATAGTGTTACGCTCATTATTACGACTAGTTACGTTAAGATTTACCAATCACATTCTAAGTCTCATATCCTCCATCTCTCTCGTTGACTACAAGAAACACAACACTCTCATTTAATTATATCTCTCTCCCACTCATGTCAACATCATCTCTCTCTTGCTTTATAACCATATAATAATATTAATATAACTTTACTTTATTTACAACAATTAGTTCTGTTACTTCTATATATGTCTAGCAACGATAAATAAATAAATAAAAATATAAGCTTCGAGACTTTTGGCCGAAGCAAAAATCATACAAGTTAACGTTAAATACTGAAACAGTTAACGGTCATAAATTTGATTCTTCACCCAGTAGAAACACAGTCTTCATGGTGGTACCAGTGCCAATATAGGTTACGGTAGGTGTGATTAAGTTCATATAGACTAAATCCGAAAAGTCCAATTATTTTTAACTTATATAATTTTGTCTAAATCAGCGCTGATTGGTGGACTCCAGCTGGTGGCTTCTTGGTCTGCAGATTTTAGACCTAATTGACATGTCTAACTTAGGTGTTGACTGGTTTTCCCGCTACCACCCGCAAACGCAGCTTTTGTGGTTGGTAGCGGTTATTGGTGTTTTGCAACAATCACTCAAACCGTTTTAAACAGCTTTAAACCGCTTTAAACCGCTTCAAACCGCTTCAAACCTCATAAATTCAAAAGCTGGTTTCAGCTATCGTTTGCGGTTGCGGGAGGATAATTTTTTTTTTTCGTTTTTTTAAAAACAATATAAATACAAAAGTAAAAATATTCAATAAAAATTTTAAATTAAAATTATTAAAATACTAAAATATATCTATTATATTTCAATTAATACTATAAAATTTTAAAATTAAAGTTTTTTTTAATAATTTTTAAAGTTTTAAAACTATAAATTTCTAAATATAACTTTGATATTTATTACAATTTTATGATTTTTGGTAATTTTATAATTATAGAAAATATAAATACTATTAATTTATTATTCAACCGCTGGTTAACCGTCATAAGTATCCTGCAAACGCACAAATTTCTAATTGCAGTACCAGTCGTATAAATTGCTTACAACCGCTAGAAACCTCAACCACCCGCACCCGCAAACTCCCGCAAACCGCGACCGCAACCGCTGCGGTTAAACCAGTCAGACTCTTATTCATGTGTTATCAATCTATATTTCTCAACTTGAGCTCATATTATTTAGATCAAAAGAATATTGGTTTTTTTTTTTCCAAATAATTTTTTATCCAAAGTTTTCTATATAATAATGGATTCTAATAAAATTATAGTAAATGTTAATTGAATAAAATCAAATTATAAAAATCTAAGCATAATTAACAGATATAAAAATTTAAAATACATGCTTTTAAAATAGTTATTGAATATGATTAATTAAGTAACAGTAGATTTTGGTTGGATCTAAAATTTACTAAAATCCACAACTATGGTCTCTTGTTCATTAAAAAAGAAAGAGAAAATCAATTCGAATAATTCTTAGTATCCAATCACTAAATGACATAATAAGTATGAAACAACAGGAATGTAATTCAAACAGTAGTTATTCAATTATGTCATAGCAAACACAAATCTAACCAAACTAAAATATTAAAAGCAGAAGCAATAGAAATAATAAATGTAAAAAAAAAAAAAATGTATTGTATACATTTTTTTGGCAACACAAATGTACTACATATATAGAGGCAAAAACTCAAAAATATAAACGCATCTTTTCTGTCATTCATATACACATCTCATATCTATCAACCAATAACCTTAACTAAGTCTTCGAATCTTATTTTGAAAAGAAGAAAATTGTAAGGAAAAATGGCGGGAAAAGTGTATATGGTCATGGCATTGATAATGATGGGATTTGTTTCACAAGCATGCAATGGTACGAAAGCTGATGATGATGATAGCAAGCCACCACAAGAAACAGGATTCCATTGCTTCAGAAACTGTTCCATAAGTTGTGGCAAACAAAACAAACCTTGTTACTTAGAGTGTTTGACAGAATGCGGTCTGCCACAACCACGTCCTAAACCAACAACATCTCCATCTTCATCACTTTCCCCCACCGTTTGATGTTATTCCTCCATCTCTTCTATTTGTAATTTGTATCTAGATGTCTTCTATAAGTGTTTATTAATAAATAAATTAAAAACTATACTATGATTATTAGTATCTGTGTAAAACTTGTAATTTTTTTTGAAAGTACAACAACAAAAAAGAAATCTAAATAGACTGGCTAACCACTTAAATCATACAAAAAAAGTTTTGGAATAGAATTGTCTTAATCTCAAAACTCCTAATTCACATACATCAATCAATCTTAATGTAACACAGATTTGTTACATTAAGGAGAAGTGCGCAGATTTTAACATACATCTAATTCACATAGAAAAGGGAAGTGCGCAGATTTTAACACAGATTTGTTTAAATCTTAATGTAATTGTTGCATTTACAAGAGAAGCCGGGACAATACCTTTGCTATTGTTTTGGGATATAAACTTGCAAGTATTTGGGTGTGGCATTGTTACCAGGAAGTCTCTTAAGCATGATTAACAAATAATCAAATATAGGATAAAGTGTATCTTCCAAAAAACTTAAATAATTAATGGTGTAGTTTTCAAATTAAAATATCATATAAGTGTATGTATTTCTCCAAATTTTTGCTAAATTGTATTCTAAATTTATAAGTTAAATAACCTCATATTATATTTGGATTTAAACTTTATTAAAAAAAATGAGACAACAATGGTCTTTTTCATTAGAAAGAGATAACTAGTATTAATATACTATGCCTCATATATATTTCAAAATTTCCAGTCACTAATTGACATAACAAGAATGCAATTAAAACAATAGTTAGTCAATCCTATTTATGTCAAACCTCATATATATTAAAACGAAAAAATCGCTTTAGTGACTTTTGCTTACATGTTGATAATTTGTGAAGTATATAATTTTCTTAGTTGATAACTTTTAACTTTATTTATTTTAGCTTAGATTTAAAATAAATAAATCTAAAACCAATTAATATCACTTACCAAATAATCTAAATTATATTACATAATGATTTATGGTAACTAAATTTTGAAATTTATATAAATAATAATAACGTTTGAGAAATTATTTTTGTATATTAATAAACACATAATATAATGTGCAAACCCATTTTTATAACTTTTAGTTATTTTAATTAGATCAAAAATAAAAGATAAGTCTAAAACTAATTATTATCGCTTGCCAAATAACCTATATGATATTACAAATAATAATATATGGTAACTAATTTTAAAATTATAGAAATTATAATAATTTTTGATCAATTCTGTTTTTTAATATTCATATATTACATATAATGATGAATAAAAACAATTTATAGAAATCTATATAATGATTTCATATTTATATAAAAATATAATTGTATCGATAATAAATATTACTCTCTTATAATGTTCATATATGCTTTATAAATAATTAGGCTTTGAATATTGGACGAATTATATTGAACGGAACATGTGAGAATTTCAAATTTTTTTGCATTTAAGTCAAATAATATAGTGAATTAGGTAATGTTATAATCGAAAATAATTATAAGATAGATTTTTGGTTCATGTAATTTGTATTATTATTTAGAGAGATAAATAAATATTTGGAAAAAAATTAAAAAATAAAGAAAACATTAGCAAAAATTTAATAAAAACGATATAATAACGAGAAAAAGTTAGGAAGAGGCTGAAGAAAACTTATAATATGTGTTAGAGAAGTTATTTTCATAATTCCATATATAATTCCACAAGCATTTGTTATTACTAAATATTCATCAACCATTTTTACATCAAATTTATGGAAACTTTACGATATTTTAAACATAATATATATTTTCATACAATATTTATATATGTGAATTCGCGGGTGACCACCTTGTCATTTATCAAATAACCGTAGATTTTGTTGGATATAAATTTCATTAAAACCCATGAGACAACAATGGTCTCTTGTTCGTTAAATAAAAAATCAATACTAGTAAACTATACCTCATAATTTTATATTTTCCAGCCACTAAAGTACATAACCAGAATAAAATAACAAAATGCAGTTCAAACAATAGTTAGCCAATCATATTTATGTCAAACCAGACAGAAATCTAACCAAACTAACATATCAAACAACAAAAACACAAACAAAACAACAAATGTACTATATATAGAGGCAAAAACTCAATATATAAACACCTTCCTCTCTATCACCAATCTACACATCTCAAACAATAAACAGAAGTCCAAGAGTTTGTTTTGAACAAAAGAAACTTGTAAGAGAAAAATGGCAGGAAAGGTGTACATGGTCATCGCATTGATAATGATGGGGTTTGTTTTACAAGCATGCAATGGAATGAACGTTGATGTTGATGATGGTGATGATATAAAGCCAACACAAGATTCAAGATTCTTTTGCTTCAGAGTCTGTTCCATTAGATGTGGCAAACAGAACAAGCCTTGTTACCAAGATTGTTTGCCGAAATGTGGTCTCCCACGAAGACATGCTAAACCAACAACATCTTCATCACCTTCCACCACCGTTTGATCTTTGTCCCCTTCTATTTGTGATTTGTCTTTAAATATATCTTATATTGATCGAGCTAACTGGTAAAGAAGTCTTCTATATGTGTTTATCAAGAAGAAAAAAATGAGAATCATGATAAACTATGATTATGTATCTATACTTGTGTGACAAGTGTATCCGAACTTGATTTACTATTATAAGGACATATACCACCACCTTGTCAATACAAATGTGATCACATATAACAATAGAGATGTACAAAAAGAGTAGTGTACATAGACAGACTAAACACTTAATCATACAAAACTCAGAAACATGGAATCTTATCATTATAATAACCTAAAAATAACATACATCAACTTTGCCATGTTTCCCAAGCAATCTCTGAAAAATGCCAGCTGAGGGGAACCTGCTCCCTTGCTTCCTTTATGCACTATGTTTGTGGTTAGACCTTGTATGAAGTCTACATCCTCCGTGATTGCACCCTCTACCGTCTGAAACAAATGGTTGAAGCAAGAACTAAAGGATAACGATCTCTCCCTCTCTCTCTCTCTTTCAAGAGCAGAAACTATTGACTAAGAACACTTTAAAACCCTCTCTTGTCAGGACAATCTGCTGCTCTGTGTCCTGAACTTCCACAATTGAAACAAGCACCTCCAAAACTCCTGATTTACATTCATCAACCAATCAGCTAAATAAGGCAAGTGCACAGATTTTAACATAGATTCGTTCAAAGCTCAAAAAAAAACTCACCTCTCCCGGGAAGGAGCTCTGCTGCTTGATGATCTTCTGTCACTAATCAACCAATCATCAGAACTTCCTCTGGAACCACCACCACCACGTGACCAGCTGCTTCCTCCACCACCACTGCTTCTACCTCTTCTGTCACTATCACCTCCCCAACTATCACGTCCTCGTGATGAGCCTCCCCTACCGCCAAATCTTGACCCTCTAGAACCTCCTCCTCCTCTAGGCATCCGGTCTCTACTAGAGAACCGTCCATAGTTATCACTAGACGGTCCATCATCTTGCAGCGGAGGCAACTACAATCAAAACCCAATAGATGTCAAGTGTTATTATTCAAAAAAGAACTTATTCTGAATATGTTATGTGGTATCAAAAACCTTTGTTATCATGGAGACACTGTTTCCTTCTGGCATCTCTTTCTCTAGTAGATCTTTCGCTATGTTCTCTGGTAGATCAAAAACAGCTCCTTGCACCTGATATATTATCAGAGATCTCTATAAGACTACAATTTTGAAAGAAAAAACTGCTTATGTAATGATCATTTCAATGTTACTGACCCTCTCATCTGCAATCAAGAAGATCTTTCCAACTTCATCTGCAGCTGGACCGTATACATCAGAAAGAAAACCAGTGACAGACCTCGCTGACAAGAAGCCTCTTGAGTTTGTTGGATCTCTTATCAATTGCAAAGTCACCCATCCCTGTAGTGGATGTTGAAGTTTATAGAACTCTCAAGAAGCATTCTAAAATTTTAAATGACCATGAATGAGAAGTAAACCTGTTCATGACTGAGGAGAGATCTAGACGAAGGAGGCTGAGAGAAACCGCTGAGGTGAGCTAGAGCTGCAGCTAAAGCATCTGTTCCCTTTTCCTCAAACAGTTTTTGAGCAGTTGCTGAGAAAAACTTGATAGACTCAGGGTGAACACCGTTTAGAGTAGCCACCACTTGGTCTGCTGACGCTTCCAACACGTCTCCAACGGTTGGTGGACTAATAAACTCAAATCTGCAGCCTACATCACGCTCCAGAGACCTCACAGTTCTCTTCTGACTACTAGAGTGCATGAGAATGGCGGAGCCTTCCTTTCCAGCACGCCCAGTACGACCAGATCGGTGCACAAAAGTCTCTGGATCATTAGGAAGTTCATAGTGGATGACCTGCAGAAGAAGAAAACTATCAGAACATGGCTTAAAAGAGAGGATAAACTATGAAGTGAAAACTTTCAAAAAAAAACTTACTAGGTCTACATTGGGGATGTCAAGTCCACGAGATGCCACATCAGTGGCAACTAGAACTGTGAACTTCCCTTGGCGAAAACCGTTGAGCGTTCTCTCTCTTTGATGCTGAGAGATATCTCCATGAAGCGCTTCAGAAGCTATACTGTTTGACAACGCTAGTGAGACCTCGTCTGCATCTCTCTTTGTTCGTGTAAACACAATGGTCTTCCCACCCTTTGCATACACTGTTATAAGGTCGCTTAGGATGGTGCGTTTTGAGGTTGATGTAGCTGAGATAGCATAGAGTTTGATCCCTTCAGCGAGCTTCTCATCTTGGTCTCCAACCAGATCAATATTCAAGGGATTATCAAGGTACTTCCTCGCCAACTTCTTCACCCAAGTAGGCATAGTCGCTGAGAAAAGCATGCTCTGTCTCTTCTGCGGGAGATTCTCAAGAATCGACTCCACAGCCTCCTCAAACCCAACAGCAAGCATCTGGTCAGCTTCATCAAGCACCAAGTACTCAACTTCACCTAGCTTGAGGCTCCTTCCTTCGATCAAGTCGATGATTCTTCCAGGAGTTCCAACAACAACATCAACACCACGAGTCAGAGCACTCTGCTGAATGGTGTAGGACACACCACCGTATACACAGACAGTGCTTAAGTAAGGCGCAGACTCCTTGATCTCCTTCTCCACTTGCTTAGCTAGTTCTCGTGTAGGTGCAAGGACAAGGAACTTGGGAAGACGACCAGACTTCCTACTCATGTTAGAGAAAACCAAACATTTACAAAACCATCAATGTAAGCTCTAAAAATAGCTCTTGGCTGTAAATCAGTTAGAGCCGAAAGGAACTTTTAAAAAATTGATTTATGCTATTCAAATCAGTTTAAATGGTTCTAAATTACTTAACATTGGTGTGAATTTGTTTAATCAAGTAATGATGTCAATGCAGATCCATAAATTTGTCTAAATTATTTTGTTTGTATATCTAAATTTTATAATTCATCAAAACAATGTTATAGTTCGACACAAAAGAAAAAACTAAAATATCTAATATAAATGTAAAATATATACAAAATATATACAAAAATTTCAAATTTGTTAACGAGTAGGCCTAGCCTAGAATCCGAATAATTTACCTAGTCTCTAATTCTCTATAGAACGTCTAATTATTGAACATAACAAAGTGAATGTAAGGTAAATAAAAGAGACCTGAAAGCAGAGTAGTCTCCAGCTTGTTCAGTGAGGCGTTTAATGATAGGGATACCAAAAGCTAAAGTCTTCCCAGTTCCTGTCTTTGCACGAGCTATAATGTCTCTTCCTTCCAATGCAGGAACCAACACAGCCCTCTTCAGACAACAACAAAAGACACCAAAAAAAAACCATTTAAGAACATAAAGGACAAGACTTTAGCAGTTTTCAGATTGAAAGGACAGGACTTTAAAAAACCTGAATAGGGAAGAGGTGAGTGATGCCACGCTTCTCCAGAGACTCACCGAGACGCTGAGGCAACCCGAGTTTCGAGATAGCGAGCTCTTCACCGTCGTCTTCCGAGTCATTGTGATCAGATTCGTCGGAAAGGCCGAGGCTTTTGAAAGCTTCTTCGCTGAGGAGGGAGTTGGGAGTTGCCACGGCGGGGGAAGGAGAGGAGTGGATGAAACGAGTTCTTCGGAGAGAGATGGGAGAGGGGAAGAAAGGGTTGTCTAGAGAGAGAGGTGAGAAGCAAGTAGGTCTCTTTTTGGAGATGGGTTTTGAGGTTTCGAGGTGAGGGACTTGGTAGAGTGATGGGACTCCCACCGTCGACGCCATTTCTTTGGATAATCGCCGGAGAAGGGGAGGGAGGGGACGGATAAGGTGAGAGTGTGAGTTTTGTGTTCTTGCCAAGTGGTGTAATAATGATCAGATATGATGGGTCTTTAAATGGGCCTTATTGTTCTGGCCTTAGATGGGATTTATGATGTCTTTTTGGGATAAGCTACTTTCATTCGCTTACTTGCGCATGGAATAAAACTTTCATCGTGTACTAAAACCTCTATAAATTAGTACGCAGACAAATTAATATACATTAAAAATCTTTATAAATTAATATAATTTTGTAGTTCTAAATTAAGTTTTTGATTCAATTAATATTTCGATAAATTAATATCTTGATAAATTAATAAAAAAATATAATTTTGGTATAGTTTTAACATTATTAATTTATAAAAAATTTAGTGTACATACTTTTTAAAAATTTCTATAAATAGTAGATTATAAAAGAGAGACCAAAACTCTCAAAACTGGAAGTCTGGAATAGTTAAATCGATGGAGAACAAAAACACTTCAAAAATCATAACAAAAACATAAGAAAGATAATAAAACACACTAAAGATAATATCAATCTACAATTTGAATGAATTGCAAAATGATATGATTTTTAATAAATTTTAGATAATTTAAGTAAACTAGAGAATATATTATCATTTTCTTTTAAAAAAATTACTATGAAATCTGAGGACTAAAATCACATTCCCTCCAAACTTAAAATCATAACATGTACGTACTATTATTTTTTCACATTAGTCATTCAAACTAGAAAATTCTGATACAACAGCAAAAAATTCCCATTAAAGTAACAACCTCTAGTATTATATTATGATTTTAATTCAACTACTTTAGAATCATCTATAAAATTGTGGATGCACAGTTATACTTTCTTAACCAAAGAATTATTACTAAAAGACTTTAAAAATCACTAAAATTTCCAAAATTTACAATAATATTAAATCCTAAAATATTTTGTTTCAAGATCACTAACATTAATTTAAAAAAGAGCAAATTTGTTATTTTAATACAAAACATTTCAAATCAACCAGCACAAAAATAGGATTAAATAGAAAAATAATATTGTACAGTCAATTACTAAACCAAAAAGACATACCCAAAAAGAAAAACGGCATGCCAAAATACAAACGAGAAACTCTTTTCTTTAGCATTTGGTACCAGGTAAGCTCTAGCATTGCCGACAAATGATATTTGTAGTTTATGATATCATGAACCGAACCTGTCTATTTTAAATCATTAGATTGGGTAAAAGACCTGTGATTGAATTATTAAGGAGGAAGAAAAATAGATTATTCCAAAAATAAGATTAAATAAGAAACGTTAGAAAAGCAAAATAATAATTCTTAGGGGTTGATGAAGTACACAGGCTGGATTAGATGGACGTTGATTGGATTCCAACTCGTTACGCTGATCTAAAAAAATATCTCATTTCGAAACTTGCTCTGCTGTGAAAGCCCATCTCCTGCCTAAAGCTTGCTCCAATCTCAAGGGAAGGAAGGAGAGGCTTTATCAAAACCCCTCATCTCATAATCCACAATCTAACTCCTCAATTTAGGGTTTTCTTCTGTTACTACGGTTACATTACTCTCCTCCCCGATCACGGATCGGTATCATTTCCGCTACTTCCCCAATCTTGGATTCACACGAATCATCAAAACCCACCACGAAAAGTTGCCAACTTTGGTAATCACGAAACCTGAGATCCTCTTTAGGGTTCTTTGTCTCTGCTCCGATCTCGCTGTAATCCTTCAAATTCCACCGACCCTTTTGGGCAAAATCTCAACTTCTTCTTCATAGATCCGTCTTGGGAGGTGTGTACCCTTTTGCTTTTGATTACATTAGTTTTGAAGAGTTTGCTCATTTACGTTTTTGTTTCGTTTTGGCAGAAAATGGCGGATTCGATACCGTTTTATCTCAATATTATAGCGTTTCTATGTACTGTTGGAGCCATTGCCTTGGCTATATTCCACATCTACAGGCATCTCCTTAACTACACTGAGCCAACTTACCAGAGATACATCGTACGCATCGTCTTCATGGTCCCGGTTAGTCAGTCTTCTCACCATCTCTAACCTATTGTGATTTGTTCAATTGCTTAGTCCTTAACATGTTCTTGATTGTTTGCTTCTTCTCCATGTGCCAGGTCTATGCCTTCATGTCATTCTTGTCTCTTGTGATGCCTAGAAGCTCCATTTACTTTGATTCCATACGAGAAGTGTGAGTACATTTTCATTATAATGGCAATAGGCTTTTGTGACATTTATGTTTCTAATGACTTTCTCTTTTTGGTGTTTCAGATATGAAGCTTGGGTCATTTACAATTTCCTATCACTATGTTTGGCTTGGGTTGGTGGTCCAGGAGCAGTGGTGCTTAGTTTAAGCGGTCGCTCTCTACAACCATCATGGTGTCTCATGACTTGTTGCTTTCCTCCACTAACACTGGACGGGTAAGTTCCCCTCCAATTGACACATTAAACAATCCTCTTTAGCTGAAATCTACTGATACATGTATGCCATTGTCTTTTTTTTGGATGCAGGCGTTTTATTAGAAGATGCAAGCAAGGCTGTCTGCAGTTTGTGATCCTGAAGCCTATCCTAGTGGCTGTGACACTTGTGCTTTACGCAAAAGGGAAGTACAAGGATGGAAACTTTAACCCTGACCAAGCCTATCTCTACCTCACCATCATCTACACCATATCCTACACGGTGGCTTTGTACGCGCTTGTCCTGTTTTACATGGCGTGCAGAGATCTTCTCCAGCCGTTCAATCCAGTCCCTAAGTTTGTGATCATTAAGTCTGTGGTTTTTCTAACCTATTGGCAGGTAAATTTGAACATCAACTCTTGGCTTCTGGTCACTGCTATCTTCCACATATAGTTGTTTGTTTAGGCATGCGGGTTTGGTTAGTTCGGGTTATTCCGTTCGGTTCAACATGTTGGTTTGGTATTTGGTTAGTTCTGTTTTGAAAATCCTACTGAAGTTTTTTATTTCAGTTAGATTTTGGTTTAATTTTGTTAAAATTGCGGATAAATTTGGTTAATTTCGATGAAATTTGTTAGTTCGGTTCGGATTTTTGGTATGGTTTGGGTTCGGTTCGGTTCACAATCCCATGACTAGTGTTTTCCCCGCTCAGTTTGTTCCTTGGCCCTCTTATTTGTTACAGGGTGTTCTAGTCTTTCTTGCTGCAAAATCTGGATTCATACAAACCGCAGAGGAAGCGGCTCATTTTCAGAATTTTATCATATGTGTGGAGATGCTTATCGCTGCAGCGTGTCATTTCTATGCTTTTCCATACAAGGAGTATGCAGGTGCCAATGTGGGTGGGTCTCGCAGCTTCTCAGGGAGCCTATCACATGCTGTAAAACTAAACGACTTCTACCATGACACTGTTCACCAGGTATTTAACTAACTAACTCATGTTGTTGTAAACCCACTGGTGGTGATTCAAAATAACTTGGTTTCCTGATGATTTTGGTTATATTGCAGTTTGCTCCTACTTATCATGACTACGTGCTCTATAACCATAACGAGGGTGGTGGTGAGGAGGGGACAAAGAAGTACAGGTCGAGAACATTTGTGCCAACTGGCCAAGAGATGGATGCGATGAGAAAGAACAAACCAGTGTATGCAGCAAACAAGATAGATGGTGTTTCGGTTTCAAGTAGTTTATCTTCAGGGGCGAGCTCGCCGAAAAGCTCCAGCGTGACATCTGATCCTGCGCGCTCTGAAGCTGTGAAGTCTTCTTTACTTGTTGGCGGCCCGGATTCTCTTGATACAGTTTATGATATGACGCTCATTGACATTGATATATCTAGTTTCCCAAGCAATGTTCCCTCAGCAAATGAAAGTGGGCCTAGATAGGAAGGCAGAAAAAAAAGAAAGATGTAGAAAGCACCGTTTAAAAGGTACAAAACGTGCTCCTAAGAGTTGGATTCAGATGAATCTTCTTAGGTGTGTTATTAGTTGGGAGATGTTTAGTAGGAGACTTGAGGATTAAATGAAAAGAGTTTCTAAACCTGTTTGCCCTTATGAGTACTAGCATTTTCTCATGCAGCATGTTTCTTGTTCTCTCCTGCTTTGTAGATACAATAATAGGATATGAATGTTGTTGTTAATTGCTTCTCAAGCCAGCGAGAAACATTCTTCATATACATGTAACTAGAGGTTGCAGAAACTTTTATAGAATACATTTTGCCAAATGATCACGCCGTTGCTCTTAGTGGCTTCTCGTCTCCTTAATCTCTTATTTAGATAGAAAACCTCTTCTACAATCATTGCTTTGCACAAGACAACCATAGCCACATAGGTCACAGTACATAGCAACTGCAGTCTCTCTCTCTGACTCATGTTGGTTAAAGACCTGCAAAATTTTTTCATAAGGATTTGCGGTTTTTGATATAACACAGCAGGAATATAGCCATGTGCTTTCAGAATCTTTCCCTCACTCTCTTATCATTTAATGGAGCCCCTTTCTATCATCAATCATCATCATCAAGGTGTTCTTTGTTTGTATTACTCAGCTGTATCTCACTGGTTTCGTTACTCATTTAAGTATTTCCTAAGTCTTAGAGTAACTCTCATTCACTTCAACTTCGAAACATCTTCTCCACTCTGTTTTGTATATCTTCCAAACTACAACAATAAGCTCAAGATTCTGCAGATTACTGGTATGAACCAGTCAAGATCAGCATGCCGCTACCAAAAGATAAGTCATCATCACGAGAAGGCTACCACAAGAGCTATATGACATCACGAGGGGAAGAATATAGAGGGTAGGTCAAAATTTTAGACTAAACCGACCAAGGAAGCTAGTTCTTAAAGCACTGTTTTTACCAGCATTTACACAAGGATACCAGATAAAATGAAATTATCCCAATCTCATTCTCTCTTCTCACTGGGGCTTCCCTATTGTATTAGAGAAAAAGCTAAGGTTTTGACGTTTGTGACTTCGTATACATACCAAAGAGAGATCAAGAACAGAGGAATGATGAAACTTTGACAGCAAGTGGGAAGAGCGAGTCCTCTCTACCTTGTTGAATGCTTAGCGACATTTATGAGAAAAATTTCAAAAGTATATGTTTGTGTTGGTTGCTCAATAATGAATCGACTTTACATCACTCATATTTGGTCCACAAGCTTTATTTCTTGTCCTGCAGGTTATCTTTGATACACTAATGCACAAATCTCATATTAGTAAGCCAGAAGTGTCTAAAATTTAATCCTAAGTGTGTGTTCAACTGATCATGAGACTGAACATATGTATACCCCTCATTTTCGATATATAATCAGGAAGTTCACACTCCATATAATCTCACTATGACATGCCATTGGCCATGTTAAGTACAATGTTTATTACATTATATAGCATTTTTGCCTGGGATTAGTCGTTGACAATACACGAGATATACGAGTAACCCCACTTTAAGCATATTATTCAACATAATTGCTGGAGATTAAGCGTGACAAATAAAGCATCAGTTAAGGGAGAGAAGAAAAAGGTAAGAAGAGAGATAGCATGATAAAGGAGATGACCACTTTACAGAACATAAAGACTTTACAAAAACAGAATGTGATGATTTGTGACAACCACCTTGGTTTTTATATATGTGTTATAATCAGAAGCAACACATTTAAAGATTGAAGCTTGTCTGTAAAGCAACTAACTTTTTTGGCCACTTTGAGGGAATCAGGAAGTATCATTATAAAGCTGTAAAAGGGCAACATTATCAAGAAGAAACGGTTTCTAAGAAGGAGAAGGCTATATGAGGAGCTTGGTGTATAGGAAGATGTGGTGGATTGTTCACAAAAGGAAGAACAAGAGGAACTTACACCGCGATTATGAGGTATGTTTTGTGAAAACATGAAATTCAGATTCATATATTTTCAAGATTAGACATGAAGTTTTAACCAAAAGTGTTGTGATTTGATAGGAGAAGAATATATGTGACTTGGGTAAAGACTTGGAGGAGATACTGAAGGGGAGACTAGAGACCATAGAGGAAGAACCTGAAGCAGAAGAGCGAGAATGGTTAGGAGAATCACAGAAGCCAATGTTGGTTAAGGCTAAGATGAAAGTAGAGAAGGGAAAGGCAATAGTAAAAGCAAAAGTGAAAAGTGGGAAAGTGTTTTACATGTTGTGTGTTATTGGCTTAGCATCTAAACGTGGGTTTAATGATCTTGTTCTTCACTAAAACTTAATTTTCTTTTTTCATCTTCTTGATGAATTTGTATATATACTTGTGTAATATGCATTTTTGTGTGTTTTCTTGTCACACTAAATGAAGAAAGTTGAAGTCATGAATGTACCATGCATCATCTAATAGAATTAACTTCTAAAACACACGAACTTTCATTGATATGAATGACGATTCTAATATCAGCTAGTATGAGATCTCTATTCCTACTTATGGATCTCCCTGTATACGATTCTTGCAACCACCGTGCCCGAGCCACGTCCTCTGACTCCTATATTGAGACATGACAACCAAAGCAGCGACCTCTTCTCTGCCATTGCCGACATGAGAAGGGAATCTTACTATGGTTTTGTCACCCTTCTCCAAGTCCTCAACAATGCAAATTTCTTCAAGTCATGTAAATAATAGAGTTTTGAGACATGAGTCATGCAGACATGAGTCATGTACTATCAGGGATTACTTTCTTGATGCCTACGATCTGAGACATGAGTCATGTAAATAATAGAGTTTTGAGACATGAGTCATGTACTATCAGGGATTACTTTCTTGATGCCTACGATCTGTCTCATGCAGACATGAGTCAAGAGTGTTGAGACGTTTATCTTGAGACATACTTCTTTGCTTATGATCAACCACATGGTTCGTTTCCTAAACAAAACTTGTTCCTTGTAGTATCCCTGATAAAATGTTCACCATTACAAATCTGGTGGGTCGGGACATTTTTGTGAATAATGTGAGGATTGTTTCTCCTAATATTTTTCAGAACTATCGCATATTCTTGCCATGGAATTAGCAATGTTATTACATTCAATGAAGACTCCTTTTCAAAGGGAATGTCACCAACATGTTATCACCAGGTCGTGGAAGTCTCACTTTGTTTAGGCACTGAAGCTCTCTCTATGTTTTCAGAAAATTAGAGTTGTAAATTTCTCAAAGTCATGTAAATAATAGAGTTTCAGTATGCCCACTAAACTCTAGACTATGTTGTTGCAAATTTGTATTCCATAGAACGTAGCTGAATAATTCACCATCTATGTACATTTTCCTAAATCATTTAATCACCAATAGATTAGTCAAAACGATTTCTAATTTTGTCTAAGACCTCTTTTTAATGATAGGGGAAGTCTAAGCTCAAACGGCTCTATGCATTTTCAGACACAGCACAACAAAACCAAATATGTATCCTTGTTGTGTTTAATAACAACTGGTTAAATAGAGAATGGTAAAAATTATGCCTTAAACAGATAGTAATAACATATCCAATATAGATTTTTGACATGGAATCCCCTAAAATATTACTCAATCTCTCTTATAAATTGACGTATGTTTTGGAGTCTTAGCACATATTACGAATACATATTAGATTTTGATTATATATTTTTTTATTTATATTATCATAATTTTTAGAAACATAAATAATATTTTCAAAATTTACAATTTACTATTATTATCTACTAAAATGAAAAAAAAAATTAAACAATATTTTTTCTAAGATATGAATAATTTTGAAATGAAATAATTATGTAATATTTAGTTATATGTATCTCAAATTCATCAGAAATTTATACTAAATTATTTCATTTGAAATGTTTTAGTGCTGAGATTTTCGTGATTTTTTAAGATATTCAATGTTGTAATTTATAACATTTTATTTTATTACATGTTGAGATTATTACTATTTTTTTGGAGAAAATAATAATTAGAGAGATTTGACTCGAGAAAAGAATAAAGAAAAAGACCAGCGATACCGTATCTAAAAAGTTAAACTAATGAAGTCGTTAATTAATTAATTGAGAGAGAAGAGACAGCGAAGGTTTCTGATTGGAAACGAAACCGAAGTGAATCCATAGATAGAAGACAACAGCGGAAGGAAAAAAAAATCAAACTCCTGTTCCTCTCAATTATTCAAACACCCTTCGGCCTCTGCGTTCAATTCCGATCTTCTTTTCTGCAATCTGAACTCGGAAACGGCGTGTGGTTAATGCCTGGAAACCACGGGAAGATTACGGTGGTTGAACAGAACAGAGTCGTTAACGACAGCAACAAGACAAGGGAGAAGAAGACGAAGGAAGAGGATGCTGTTGAGAACGGGAATCAGTTAGTAACGCCCTCAGTTTCAAAACCCAGGAAGCAGTTTACAGACAGGTTCAGAAAGAAGCACAAATCACGTTCTGGGTCGTCGTGTAAAGGAGGAGGATGCTTTTCTATGATGAGACCTCGAGGAACAGAGGAGGATGGTTCTCTTTCTTCTTCGTCTCAACCTTCTGATCCTAACGATGAATGCTTCACTCATGATATGCTGCGTGTTATGTTGGAGAAGAATGATTTCTTCTCCGATGAGTGCAATCCTCATCGGTGATTTTGTGTAAGTTTGATGATCATTGGTGGAGGGGATTTATTCTTTTTAAATTTCGTATTTGTTTTTGTTTTAAATTTTGTTTTGTTTTTGTTTTTGATTTTGCTCAATCTGTATATCTGTTTAAGTCAATCAATGCCTATGAGTGTTTTTCTTAATGTTATAGACCAATAATGATTCTTGAAAGCTCTTTTCAGAGCATCATCATATATCATCACTACGATAAGCAATTGTGTATTGAATCTGATTTGTATGATTGATTCTGTCAAGCTATGCAGTTTTCATTAAATTGAGTTATCTTAGTAGATCTTGCTCATGGTAAGTTTAATGTGTAGATATAGATTGTCTTATGTTCATAACAAATTTGGATGGTTGTCGTCTCTTTCTCTCTCTCTAATATGCCAAATGGTGAGAGGATCATTCAAGATAGACACTGGCTCTATTTGATGTTCTTCAGGTGCTCAAGCCCTTAGCCTATAGGTCTATGCTGTTATAAGTAGTCTAGGACTGAATGTAGCCAGATTATAGCTTAATGGGTTGTTCTGATGTAGGAGTTGTTGATTATTCTAGGGTTTGGTTGAGAGTCTCTCATTGGTGATTTTCATGAATTGAAGAAGAAGAGTAGTCGTTTTTAATATCTATAAGTTCTTATTCATCATATCAGCAGTTGAACAATGAAAGTGTCCAGAGAATTAGACAAGTTGCAGGAAGCAGAATTTGAGCATTTTATTGTAAAGTGATTTTCTGAATGTATGTGGTACATTCATCCCACTTTAGGTATATTGGAGCAGAGTTTGTTTTGATCGTTTCCTATGACCCACTGAGTTCAACAAGCAATTCCTGTTAACGTGTCTAAACTCTGAACCACCTCTGCATTAGAGCTTATGAAGAGAGTTCAAATACTAATCTTCCATGAATTAAAAGCACTTAACTAAACTCCTCTTAGCTAAAGCGGATCCCTCTACTCTCTCGGAAACAGACTCATAACCAATGATGAATATAAAGAGACTGAGGCATACATACTTAACATTGTTACCTACAAGTACTATTAGAGATGAGCCAAGTACGTGCATGGATACAGTGATGGTGTACTATGATATCTCTCTTTCTTGTGGAAATATCTGAAAGACTATTTGAGCATTAGGCAAAAGCCAATTTTCTTGTTGTCTAAAGAAGACTTGTAAATGTTATTGAATACAAGTTGGGATGAAATAATGTAAAGTTTGATACTTTATGGACTTTAGTGTTAAAAAAGGTTTACAAAGTTGAAAAACTTATAATAAACTCAATACATTGAACATTAGGAATACTTCTCTTTTTGTGTAAAGAAAACTTGCAATTCAATCCAAGTTGGGATATAAACAGTGCAAAGGTTGATCTATTATGGACTCTCATAATAAGAAGTTTACAAATCGAAACTCTCCACAGCCCTAACACCCAAAAGTCTAGTCCTTTTAAATCGGTTTCATCGCCACCCCTCATCTAACAAACACACAAAGGAAGAAGAAGATGGATGGGATCAAGCTCTGTTTCCCACCGGAGACTCCACCACTCTCAGTAATCGCTGCTCTCTCCCTCTCATCCTCTCCGGTAACCATTGACTCCTCCTCCGCAACAACCACCGTCCCTACTTTCCTCTTCCCCGACGGGTACTCTCTCTCTCTCTTCCCAAATATGATTCCTTCTTCTCCCTCTGAAACTCAAAACCCTTTTTGTCTGAATGTAGGCGAAAGCTGACTGGGACATCAGTTCTTCTCCGATACGTTGGTCGATCAGCGAAGTCTCTTCCTGGTTTCTACGGCAACGATGCTTTCGAATCTTCCCAGGTCCAGGTCTCAAACACTATTTTTCTCATTGTAGATTTTGCTTATAAGTGCACAAAGTCTCAACCTTTACTCTGTTTCTTCTTAGTTTTGTTTTTAAAGTCTCAACCTTTACTCTGTTTCTTCGTGGTTTTAGTTTTAAAGTCTTAACCTTTACTCTGTTTCTTCTTGATTTTAGTTTTAAAGTCTTAACCTTTACTTTGTTTCTTCTTTGCAGATTGATGAGTGGGTAGACTACGCTCCTGTCTTCTCCTCTGGCTCTGAGTTTGAGAATGCTTGCACACGTGTCGATAACTACCTTCAAAGTGGCACCTTTCTTGTTGGTCATTCTCTCTCCATTGCCGATGTTGCTGTTTGGTCAGCTCTTGCTGGTAATGTTTCCATCATCTTGCTATGATTCTTGCTGAACATTCGCTCATTAGTTACATGCAATGCAGTGTTGCCCCTGTCTAGCTTCTTAAATCAGTTTAAGCCTTTAGATAAATTTGATCTAAGTTGGTCTAGTTTGATCTAAATTGGTATACATCGGTTGGTTAAATCAAGTAACAATGTTAGTCTAAATCTCACAAATTTGTACATTAGTTACAGTCTCTAACACACACTGTTATCATCATCATCAGGATCTGGACCGAGATGGGAGAGTTTGAGGAAATCCAAAAAGTATCAGAACCTTGTTAGATGGTTCAACTCGATATCCCTCGAGTACGCCGAGCCTCTCAGCAAGGTGTTGTCATACACTGTGAAGAAGGACTCAGGGAAGCCTGTTGCTACTTCATCAAGGTCCAAAGACCAACAAGCATCAGATGTTAACGATAAAGGGAAGCCTGAAGTGGACTTACCCGGTGCAGTAGTCGGAAAAGTCAAGCTCCGGTTCGCTCCAGAGCCAAGCGGTTACCTCCACATCGGACACGCCAAAGCCGCCTTGCTGAACAAGTACTTCGCCGAGCGGTACCAAGGGGAAGTGATCATCCGCTTCGACGACACCAACCCTGCTAAAGAGAGCAACGAGTTTGTTGAGAATCTAGTCAAAGACATAGGTACCTTGGGGATCAAGTATGAGCGTGTGACCTACACTTCTGATTATTTCCCTGATCTGATACGCATGGCGGAGAAGCTCATGCGCGAGGGGAAGGCTTACGTGGACGACACTCCGAGGGAGCAGATGAAGCAGGAGAGGATGGATGGGATCGATTCCAAGTGCAGGAACCATACCGTCAAGGAGAATCTGAATCTCTGGAAAGAGATGATCGCTGGGAGCGAGAGAGGGTTGCAGTGCTGTGTCCGAGGGAAGATAGACATGCAGGATCCCAACAAAGCCATGCGTGATCCTGTTTACTACCGTTGCAACCCTATGTCTCACCACCGTATAGGGGACAAGTACAAAATCTATCCCACGTATGACTTCGCTTGCCCCTTTGTGGACTCCATTGAAGGTATAACGCATGCTCTTCGGTCTAGCGAGTATCACGACAGGAATGCTCAGTACTATAAGGTTCTTGAGGACATGGGATTGAGGAGGGTTGAGATTTATGAGTTTAGCAGGTTGAATCTGGTTTACACTCTTCTCAGCAAGAGGAAGCTTCTCTGGTTTGTTCAGCAAAGGCGGGTTGGTGGGTGGGATGATCCACGCTTCCCTACGGTGCAAGGCATTGTCCGTAGAGGTTTGAAAATCGAGGCATTGATTCAGTTCATTCTTGAGCAGGTAAGCCTTTGACTTCTCGTTGTTACTTGTCTCTTTTGAATGTTATGTAATAACAATTATGGTCTGAATCAATGTTCAAAAAAATAGTTAGGCGGTAGTTGGGTGGGCATTAGAGGATTAGTGAATAAGCAGATTATTAGGAGATGGATGAGCTTAGTGTAGTGTTCATATATTTTACATTTATACTAGATATTTTAGTTTAAGCTAAGTATAAAATTATTTTGATGAAGTATAAAATTAGATATACAAAAGAAAGAAAGAATTGAACAAATTTGTGGATTTGAACTAGTATTGTTGCTTGATTAATGAGATGTAGACTAATTTAGATTGATATAAACTTGATTTACATTGTTTTTAAACTGACTTGAGTAGCTTAAAATCTACCTTAGACTAATTTTTAGAACATTGGTTTTGATTAACATTTCTAGGGTGCATCCAAGAATCTGAACTTGATGGAATGGGACAAGCTCTGGGCTATTAACAAGAAGATAATTGATCCTGTGTGTCCTAGACATACGGCTGTAGTTGAAGAGCGGCGTGTGCTGATGACATTAACCGATGGTCCTGACGAGCCGTTTGTCCGCTTGATACCAAAGCACAAGAAGTTTGAAGGCGCTGGAGAGAAGGCGACCACTTTCACCAAGAGGATATGGATCGAAGGAGCTGATGCGAGTGCCATCTCTGTTAACGAGGAAGTGACTCTGATGGATTGGGGAAACGCCATTGTTAAGGAAGTCACAAAGGATGAGGAGGGTCGTGTCACTGCGTTGTCAGGCGTTCTGAATCTGAAAGGTTCTGTGAAGACTACAAAGCTGAAGCTCACGTGGCTTCCAGAGACTAATGAATTGGTGAAGCTCACGTTAACAGACTTTGATTACTTGATCAAGAAGAAGAAGGTAAGATGATGCTTATTTCTACTTTGTTTCCTCTCTCAGAATCTTTGATTTATTTTGTTTTTTTTTGTTTAACACAGCTGGAGGAAAATGATAAGGTTCCTGATTATGTGAATGAAAACACGATGAAGGAAACATCAGCACTTGGTGATTCGAATATGAGGAACCTGCAGCGTGGAGATGTGATTCAGCTGGAGAGGAAAGGCTACTACAGATGTGATGTGCCCTTTGTCAAGTCCTCAAAACCCATTGTCTTGTTCTCAATCCCAGATGGAAGGCAACACCAGCCATTGGCTGCTGCTAATTGAAGAGAGAAACTCTTATTGATTCTTCTTCACATTTCATGAAAGTTGTATTAAGAATTTGCTAAAAAAAAAATCTCCGTTGAGACAAGATCTTCTTTGCTTTTAGTCTTTGATTAGTGTATTACAATGGAATAACAAAACAAGAAGAAAAAGATTGTGTAATGTTCTGTTTCTTGTCTCATTTCTTGGGTTGGTATCTTGACTTGATCTTCTTAACCTGTTTGGGTTTGAACTGGAAAGACTTGACAAGAATGTCTTCAGGAAGAGCACCAAAGAGAGTAGACACAAGAGACTGTGTTCCAGGCAACTGGCTATCAAAAGCTGCTAATACAGAAGCTGGAGCCGACTTAGCAATGTTCTTCTGAAAATGTAAAAGTCCTTTGGGGAAAACGAAGACTTCTCCTTTGTTGATGTGTTTAGCGACGAGTTTTCCAGCGGTTGTAACGAAGCCTACGTAGAGCTGACCCTCTAGGACGTAGATGATCTCAGAAGCGCGTGGGTGGACGTGCGGTGGGTTAAGGCCGTTTGGCGCGTAGTCAATGCGGGACATGGAGAGGCCGAGTGTGTTGAGTCCTGGTAGCTTCTCCACGGTGCCTCCGGTTACTATGGCTCCCGTGGAGGTGTTTGTAGCGGCTCCGGCGGTGGCTAGGCCTTGGAAGTAGAAGTCTTCTGGTGTTACCTGTGTTGTGTCCTTGCATGTGTATCCATTGACCTTGACCGCTTCGTAAGTCAAAGGATCAAAAGAGAAAATGAAAAAAATGAAAAATAAGAATTATAATAATTATTATGTTTGGAAATTGAAACACATAAAAAATGATTTGCATAAAGAAAGGTGGTCAGGAGTTTAAAAACCTAAAAATACAATTTTAATTAAATACCATTGGACAAATCAGCAACACAGATATCTTGAAGCATGTTGGACTCTGAAGCTACGGCCAAGGCTGAGACCAACACGGTCACAACAACAAGAAGATTGGTTGCTATAGACGCCATTGTTGTTTTTATTGTTTTATGTTCTGAAAATAGTTTATGAGTTTTTAATTTAAGAACAAATCAACGAATGGGGAAGCTTTTAAAACTGGTTGTTCTTATAGGTACTGAAGCTATGAATGTTTATTTTTAGGCTAGTTGTGAAAGGTGTGATTAGGCCTTAACTTAGACAAGATTAGGTAAAAATGGTTTAGTTGTTTGTTAATATGTAGGAGGTTAGTTGTGATTAACACAGGGTTGTTTATCGGAGAGACATCTAATTTGTAGATATATACCATACGTGGAAAGTCGCATAAAATAAGTGAAATAACTTATCATCCTCCTGGTAATAACCAAAGTCCATATCACCAAACTCAAAGTAACAACTTGCGCCAATAAATAAATAGAAAGGGTCGAAGAAATTGGCTGGTTATTTCCTTTTATATAGTTCATCAAGTTAGGTTTTGTGGTCACGGTTTAATTGAACCGGAATCTTGATAAATGCCGACAGAGATTTTTCTGTTAAAATGTCATTGTTTGCACAAGATACTAATATGTTAATATAAAATAAAGGGTCAATTACAAATGGATATATCATATATACTTAGGAGTTAGGACTAACAAATTGCATATTGAACAAAACCCCAAGTTCAAGTTGAGTCCATAGTAGATGTTATATATATCAACCAGGTAAGTCTCACCAAGAAAAAATATCATCTAATAACTCAAAATGTAAATAAACTAATCATATTTATAAGTAAACACATGTATCACATATGTATACAGTAAGTTCGTTGACGCAAAAGGTTGGGATGAAAAAAGACTTATATCGAAGTCAAGTCGCTCCTCATAACTGTCTCAGCGACGATTCTTCTATTAAAGGAAGATGTTGAGAAATGAGAACATTTAAGAGACAAAACTCGTCAGCGTCATCCATCTCTCACTTTATATATGTTTCTAAGTTTCCTCTCCTCTATTCATATCTAAGTTCCATTCTTCCCCATTTAATCTCTCCAGACTCCAATCATGACGGTTAAGGTAACAAAAACATGCACATACTACTAATATGAAACCCATATGGTTTCTTCTCATGACTCATTCGCTTTATGTTTGGTTCGGTTTTGAGCAGAAAGTTGAGATGAAAGTGGACATCAACTGTGGGAAATGCAAAAACCAAATCATGCAGGCTGTCACAGAGCTAGAAGGTATTGCTTCTTTTTCTTTTCAAGTCTTATGGTTGAGAGAAACTGCAGTATAAATATTTGAGATTTTGATTGCAGGTGTTAATCAGGTTGTACTGGATGAAGAGAAGAGCTTGCTTACTGTAGTGGGTACCATGGATCCCATCTGCATTGCAGAACAGCTTAGGAAGATCAAACAGAAACCAGTAGTAGTCAACATTGGACCACCAAAAGCTCCAGAGGCCAAACCAGAAGAAAAGAAACCAGAGCCAGGTTGTTGCAAGCCTTGCCTTCCATACTACAACTATACATGTGACCTTCCTTACTACAGTAATACCCGTGACATGGTATCAGTTAGTACCTATGAAAACGGAAGCGGCTGCACCATTGTTTGAAAATCCTCTTTTTCGTCTCTAATCCCTTCATGTAAAAATCCTGCTCTTTGTGGTCAAAGACAAAATATCTTTATGCTATCATATGTTTCATAAAAAAGAAATTTCTCTTACTGTGATGAATCTTTGTTATTGGCACCTTTCTTGTTTTCTCTGAACCAAGGCTTAATATAATTAAAAATACATAATTTAACATGTAGCTGTGCTTTTACAATGGTTGCAGAAACAGAGAAAAACAAAAAAGCAAATAGACTGTTAAAACCTAGGAACAACCATCACAATTTATTGATCTTTGCAGTAGAAAACGTACTAACTTATACAGCCATCAGCTTGATAACAACTTGGACTTTGACTCACTTCTTCTTCCTTCCACCACCTCCCTTGGTTTTCTTATTAGTTGCTCCTTAAGTGTTAGTCTCTGGGGTTTCTTATCAGTTATTACCAAGTAAGAAACAGTTTGTCATGTATATCTAAAAACATGTGAAACACAAACTAAAGTGCTTTAATGATCCCATTAATCTTAAGAATGGAGGCTCTTAGTCTATGCAAAGATAGTTTCCCGCTCAAAGCTGTAAACCAATTAATTTACAAACCATTTTTTTTCTTGTGTACTTAAAAAAAATGAAATACTTAAAAAAAATGAAAGAATGTATGTACAAGTCAATAGAGAGGAGCTTAAGAACTAATGTGTTCAACTACATGTAAGAGACAAACCTTTCTCTTAGCAGGCACGGATGAGTTAGCTACTGGCTTGAAAAACGACTCCAGCCTGCAAAAATGTTTAAGAGACAGATGAGTGGAAGGAGAGTTACGACCTAAGTTCACTATTGATCTGCTCTAAAAGGTGCAAACCTTCCTTGTGAAGACTTGTTCTCTGCCGATTTGCTTTTCTCTGCAGCCTATATAGGAAAATCACACAATCCACAGAATAAACGAGTGCACCTGTATGGTGATGCAGAATAAAAGTATGAATAACATACCTTGGTTACCCTATCTATGTTGAATCCATTTTCATTCACCAAAAACTGAACAAAATCTGAGGTGACTAAATGGATTCCTGAAGAATTAGAACAGAAAAAGGGGAGAAATAGGTTTAGACCTCTTTATCTGGAGAGGTCCAATTGATATTAAGCTGCTATTCATCAGTTAAGACATCAGGTTCTTTGAAAAGTTTACGAGCTTCATTGTATGGCCACTCCTCAGGTATTTGATACCTATATTAAACACCAAAACGGTAAGCGTCTTCAACGCCTATGGCTATGGCTATTGTTTCTTGAAACAACAGATCTTAAAGTTAAAAACTCATCAAAGGTTGACATGATGGGCTAATCATAAAGTCCCTATATCGTCAAGAAATCAAATTACTCTTTGCTGATTTAGATAGAGTTTAAAACCGTTCTTTGTTTATATTTTCGAGTATAGTCTCAATTGATCCATGCTGGCGAATGAGCTTTAGAGCAGTCTGCCCACCGATACCTGAACCACAAAATGAGTGTTAGTTTTAACAAAAGAGAAAACGATACTGTTGATATAAAAATGTAGAGAGATAATGTAAAAGTCTCTAGATACCTCGGATGCTGCCACAGTAGTCACATCCTGACAGAATGAACAAGGCGATGAACTGATCCATGGTAAGCTGAAGCTCTTCTAAAATCTGAAACGAGACTACAAGATCAGAGATAATCCTCATTTACTTAAGACATAGAGTGTATGAGAGCCGAGGGGAAACCTTAGCAATGTCAAATTCCATGACAGGGATCTTTCTGGAGCTAGGATCCATGATCCATCAGGTGGCGAAGAAATTTAGGAGCTCCAAAAGTTAAAGGAATCCCATATCTTCAGAAGCTACACCATACACCTAATCAGATAGAAGCATATTATAACATAGCAGGTGATATACCTTGTGAAACCTCCACTAATGACATTGGTCACACTGAACTGTTAGTAAAACACCTGTAAGAGAACATAGAAAGAACTACACACCTTTCCTGATTTGCAAACTGCAGCACACTGCGCTTCAGCTTCTGATGTAGCCTGTATGCATACATAAGCATGAAAGTTTAGCCATTTCAAGTTCAAGAAATCGCTAGGCGACAGTTAGGTGCTTTATAGGAGATTATTGTTTAGACGAGCGTTTCAGCCAATTTTATGAACTCCCGATTACTATAAAATTGCTCTAGTAAAAATCATTTTGTTTAGGTTTGATTTGCCGCCTAGACCGAGTTTTAGATATGTACTAAATTCTTACCATGGATTTCAACTCTGGGGCTTCTGCACATTAAGTACCTCAACAACAGGCACCCCCACGAGTCTAGTTAGGAGTCTTTTGCAGTCGTCATTGTGTTGTTTTGTCACCTAAAGAGTGGAGAATTTACACGAGGTATTAACAAGAGTCCTATAATCAATTGCTTTTGAAGTGGATGGCATAAAAACTAAAGAGTCCAAGGATACATAGATGGAAAAGACTAGACTACCTTCACAGTATGTTTGCTGTACTTCTCAATGTCCTCCTTGTTTCCTCCCTGTCAGCATGAAAACAGTTTCAAACTACGCACTTTCGATAGTAAAAATAAAGCTAAGTAACTCAAAAAGCAAGCAAGGGCAAGAGAGATACCACATTAAACACTTGATATAATAAAACAAATACTAAAAGACGCAAAGAGAGTGATAGTAAACCTAGTGACTTCACCAGCTTCATTAGTAAGCATCTCTCAGTCCCAGTCCTCCCCACCACAATCTGCATCATCATCGATTCTCTCAAGACTCAATAGTTCACCATAAAGATACTATCTTTTTGAGTGAACTGTTAACATAAATGCATGGGCTCGTTAAATAGTTGAGGCCCATGGGCTATTACTTAGACATTATCTTCGGCTGGTTAAAGAGCTTCGCTTCATTTGGACTTGTTTTAAGAGGAAATTCCGCCCTTTGAGCGGGCAAGATTTTTTTCTCATCATCGTATGTATTGATCTTCCGCGTTTGTTAAATGTCTAGAATTATCATCAATTTTAAGAGTTTGCATTTTGATGATTCTCATTCGGACTTAAGATATTAATAAGAACATTGTTTGCATCCATATATTTTTTGTTAAGTGGTTTTAATATTTTAAAAGCAGATCATGATATATATTTATTCATTGGTACGGATCAAAATTGAGAGTTTAGATAAAATAATGAATATTTTTAGAAAAAAAATTATGGTATGTTTTCTATGAGTTGTAATTTAAATGAATTTATATCTTCAATTGTCTAAAAATATATACATAAAAATAATGTTATAGTTAATTTGGTATTGTTACTACTTTAATTGTTGTATATAATTTATTATATTAGCTCAATGCTATTAAAGTTTTCAAAACCTAGATCTTAAGTTTATCAAATATATTTAGATTTTGATCCGTATTTTCAAAGCACATGATTATTTTTGAAATATTTCTAAATTTATTTGATAGAAATTTGTATTCTTAATTGTATTTACATTTATACGTTACAAATAAAATATTTTATTCAGTTTTTATGAAATATGACATGGCCTGCAGTTAAATTGGCAAATCCGGTGGTCACACATGTAATCCGTTTTAGTTTTTTTTTTAAATGTTATTTAAAAATCCTATAAAACCTATAACTGCTGCTAAGACCCGTGATCCGGCTACTGATTGAACTAATAGATGATCAAATATGCAATCCGGTTTGACTTAAATTTTATAGTTAGAGTATTATAATATATATTCATGAATGTTTATATGAATTGTAGATATAGTATAAGTGATATTCCGATTTTAATACAATTTTTAATCAAACTTATTTTTCATTTTGTTGTAAACGTAATGGATTAATATTTAAAATAATACATACTAAAATAAAATAGAGTTGTGCATCAACAATTTGTATACGTCTATTGCAATTTAATGATTTACGATATAATTGTGTTAATATCTTTGTTCAATTAGTTTATATTTGATAAATTTATTACATGTATTTTTGAATAACCCGTAAAAATATATATATTCATAAAAATATTAATAGTAACATGTTTCATAATATATTAAATATTAGTAGTAACTAATTATTAATATATATATATATATATCTAATTTTATTACTCTAAATATAATAATTATATTTTTATGTATTTGGTGAGGTTTTGAAGAATTTTTTTTTTTTTTTGCATTTGGATTAATATATAGTTGTATATATTCGAATTAATAGACATATATCATTATTTATTACATTAATAAATAAAATATAACATATTTTTTTAACTAAATTTTGTATTAATATAAATTAAATTCATTAGTTTTAAAGCTAATAGATTTGTTAGTTAGTTAGTTCCTTAATTTTAGGCATGATATATATTTAATTCCAATTAAATTAATATATGAATAGAAATAATAGGGAGGATAACTAAATATAATGGTCCAACATAGACTACTTGCAAGTAGATAAAACATTCTCATATTTTAATAGTATTGATTAGTGAAATATTTATATTCATTTTTTGAAAATCAATATATTGTTAAAATATTTAAATAAACATAATAATTTTCTTTTAATATGATTTCTTTTGATTATATAATTGATAAAAAAGATAAAATATTTATTTTTCATTTTGCATACGACAACTGAATATATTAGTGTATAATAATATTTCAAAACTAATCAAGAAATTAGTTAAAATATTTACAAATAATTTTTGAAAATTAAATTCTATTAAAATCATTTTTTAAAGAGTTTTTTTCGAAATTTTGATATATATATATATATATATATATATATATATATATATGTGATTTAAATATAAGTTGGATTCAATATATTGTTACTTTTATTTATGAAATCCCTATAATATTGGGAAGTTATTATTTTATATAATATTAAGATTATTAATGGTTGAATAATGTAATATATTCTATTTAATATAAAGATTAATGATGATTGAAAATCTAATGTGACCAACTCTAGTAATAGTCTATTTTATAAAAAATTACACATGAATGAGAAGTCAAAAATTAAGTTCTATTAAAATCATTTTTAAACAGATTGTTTTTCGAAATTTTGATATATATATATATGATTTAAATATAAGTTGGATTCAATATATTGTTACTTTTATTTATGAAATCCCTATAATATTGGGAATTTATTATTTTATATAATATTAAGATTATTAATGATTGAATAATGTAATATATTCTATTTAATATAAAGATTAATGATGATTGAAAATGTAATGTGACCAACTCTAGTAATAGTCTATTTTATAAAAAAATTACACATGAATGAGAATTCATGACTTCTCTTTTAATATAATAAACAAGAGTTTGATCCGCCCTTTCAAATGGCGGGCAAGAATTGTTTTTGTCATCATCCTATGCATTGATCTTCCGGACTTGTTAAATGTGTGAGATTATTATCATTTTTAAAATTGTGCATTTTGATGATTCTCGTTGGGACATAAGATATTTATATATATTTTGTTGACAAATTTATTTAACCCATTTTTTGTTCACCAATATGTTTAAATATGATGTTCGGTTTTGGTTTTAGGTTGTTTTTCTTTTTAGATTTCGGTTTCAGTTCAGTTATGATTTTTTTTTCTTTTTTTGGTTCAAGAGATATATAAACAATTCAGTTATTTTTGAAATTTTTAATATATTTATACTTGTGTTTACCCGAGCCGAATATACAGAATCAGTTTTTTTTTTAAAACAATTATGAACTGAAAATTAGAAATTTCATACATGTATTTTTATTAAAAATGTATTTATATATAATTGAATTGAAATTAATAAATATTGTTTTATGAAACTAATATAAATTCATTTATAGAACCCGTCCTTATTAATTGTACTTATATATTAAAAATGTAAATTAGAGTATTTTTTTTTATTTTGGTCACTTTAATATTATATAAATTAACTATATTTCATTCAACCCATATCATACTATATTAAATTATTTTTAATCTTCTAATTTAAATATGTAATTATTTATTATTTTATATATCTTAATTTAGGTTTTTGTTTTAATACGTTGAAGTATTTGGTAAACTTCATGAATGTATTTTTTATAATTTATAAAATATTTAATAAATAAATTAATCTACTATATATTTATTAGTTTATATTTGATAAATTTATTACATGTATGTTTGAATAACCCATTAAAAGTATATTTATAAAATACCAATAATAACATGTTTCATCATATATTAAATATTTTCTTACTATAAATATAAGAATTATATATTTTATGTATTTGGTGAGGCTTTGAAGAATTTGTCTTTTTTTTGCATTTGGATTAATAAATAGTTGTATATATACAAATTAATAGACATATAATTATTTATTACATTAATGAATAAATTATAATTTATTTTTAATGAAATTTTGTATTTGTATAAATTAAATTCATTAATTTATAAAAATAATAGATTAGTTAGTTAGTTCCTTAACTTTAGGAATGATGTATATTTAATTGTAACTAAATTAGATATATGAATATATGAATAGAAATAATAGGAAAGATAATTAAATTAGATATATGAATATATGAATAGAAATAATATGACCAACATAGACATTTTTGATAGTCCAAAATATAGTCAATAAAAAGTTATTCTGTTTTAATAGTATTGATATGTAGAAAAATACTTAAGTTAAGAGCTTTCTGTGAATGGTCTTTTAGTTAAAAGCCATTTTGAGATGGAGCAGACGAATAAATATTATTTTTTTTCTTTTTGAGCAAAATAATAAATATTATTTGAATTATTTAAAAAGTCAAAGAAAAAATATAACTGTAAGCATTAAATGAAGGTGGAAATAAATGTTAGAAAGTTTGAAACTATAACCATTTTCAAAGTACTCGTGTTCATAACATGCGCATACTCACAGTTATTGTAGTGTTTCAGACGCAAATCTTTGTGTTGATAACCAACACAGTTAACCACATGAGAATGGTGTCTAATAGTAAACAGATTTCGAAAAATCCGGAATTGAAGCTACTTTTTTTTTTTTTGCTTTTTTTTGAAACAGATCGAAGTAACTTCACAATACTGAATCTGTATAGCCACATGGACATGAAAGTACAATTTATGTCTCATTTGAAATTTTTTTAAAAGAGTTCATTCGTCATCTGCACTTCTCTTTAAAGAATTAGTTTGAGGCTTTCCATAAATCTGTAATATCTTCCATCTTAATTAAGAAAAACCAATACAATTTGAATAAATTTTGAGTTTGTCTAACCCAAGTTTTTTAAGTCAATTAAATACATTATTTTGTTTGATTGGAGTTTTAATACGAAGTTTAAATTAACTTTAATGTTTTAGGGAAAATGATACATGCATTTTGGAAACATTTCAACAAGTTGATCAGTCCATGCATAAGTTCGGTTGTTGTATTGTAGCCAAAACATTTTATGTGAATTATATCTATTAAATATGAAAACATAAATTTAATGGTATTCGAATATCATTGTTATCGCACGAAATGTTTTTCAATATTTAACTAGACAGGAAATAGTACTCTCACGCTTTAAATATCAAGTCCCCATGACTGGTTGCAACTTTATAATATTGCCTTGACACCACCACATCGGTGTCACTTGTCTTCATCAATATGCTAGATTTTTGTTTACGTAATCGTTAACTCCATGTTAAAACGACAACGAACCTTCTGAAAAATACGATACAAATTAAAAGAACCCCATACACACATATATATGATCTTATATTTAAAAGACAAGTTTTTTATTTTGAACTTTAAAAGACAAGTTGAGAAACATAAAAACAACAATGATCGAATAAAACAATAGAGCTTATAGTGACATTTTTTTCTGATTGTAAGAAATGAATATTATGATTAAAGTAGGGCCTCAATTATTTTGGCTCACATGCAAATTATGAGGTGTAAGGATAAAAAATCCTTTTTGTAAGTCTTCAAAATACAAATGATCAAGTCATAAACGTTTGCTTTTGAAAATTCTAGAGAGTCTTTGTATTTATTTCCCATAATGAGAATCTCATTCAACAATCAACTCTGAAGAAAATATTAAAAAAATACTCGGTTTGTCTTTGCATAACATCGCTTTGTCTCTATTGATAATTAAAATGAAAAATATAAAAAGAACACAGCGTAATCAATATATTAGAATTAGAACTTTTTTAGAACTAGAATCAATATACATTAGAATTAAAAAGAACTAAAAGATGTCATCATAAATTTCAAGAATTAAAATAGAGCCGGGCCGAAAATATAGGTATGAATTCCTTGTCAATTATCAAAGAGAGCAAGAGGAACAGAAGCCTTAGGCGCCTGCCTATCAGATAATAGCCGACAATATATGCAACTTTCACCTCTTCTTTTGATTTTGGTTTACAGAAAGAATTGAAAACTGTATAATTGCTCCCAGTCACATCATTTTCATCAGGGTCGATAGACGACATATATCCAATTAGTCCATGATCATGACCATCATCACTTTTTAAAGGCTAAAGCATGTCAAAATTTTCATCAATGCACATATTTACGTTACTCTTGTTTAAAGGCTAAAGCATCATCACTTTTTAAAGGCTAAAGCATGTCAAAATTTTCATCAATGCACATATTTACGTTACTCTTGTTTAACTGACAAGTTGGTTGGGTTGAACACTTAAACTGATATGTCCTAATTAAACAAGTAATAAAATCTTCTTTATCATAAAAAAACAAGTAATAAAATCTTGAATATAACGACATTTTTCTTTGTTAAATATTAGCTTTTTTGCACGGCTTTTCTAGTTTTATCAACACTGTATCAGCAACAGTGGTGGAGGTAGGCTTTAGGGAGGAGGATCACTTGACCTGTGTGAATTTTTATTACAAACAAATTTACTTGTATTTCTGGTTTTAAAAACTGGTGAAAGCTGTAAAATTTGTATAATGACCCCGGTGATATTTGCTAAGTACACTTAAACCTATGTTTCAGTTTTGTTGACCCGGCAAGCTTTGTGATCAGCAACAAGGGTCCCAAGCATAGGACTTTTGGTCCACCTCCAAAATACACCAACCAAAAGCTGCCCTCATGTGAATTTGAACTTTTGTTTTGTCGGCATGTGAATTTGAATTATAATTGGATATCGTCAGAAGAGTACAAACCTTCGATTTACGTATTTCACCATCGTACAAGGTCAAAGTTCCCTTCTACGAGCATGATGACTTGTTCCTTTTCTAGGGTAAAGGATGATTAAATCGAAATACATGCTAATGTGTGGAACTTATACTTGTTAGGTTAATTTCTTAGAAACTGAGTGAATGATACTTGTAAAAGCTTATGTTCATTAACAATTTTATCAATTTTTTTTTTTTAATTTCTAACGTAAATTGATGAATGAACGATCTCAGAAACAAAAATATGATTTTAAAATTGTCTATAAAGAAATGTATTTAGTTAATTAAAAAAAGAGACAAGAATGTGTAATTAGTCTTCTTTCATGCACGGAAACTTTGAACTCCGATTGGTCTTTTCACATACATCTTCCTATTCTCACACGTCGTTTTCGAAACTGTGGGAAATCGATTTTGAGAAGTAAAGACAATGAGTATGAGAACTGTTCGCGAGTGGAGCACATTTTTATCTCTTTTTTTACAGGAGACACACGTATATGAACTTCGATTCATGTATGAAATGTCTCATTCGCACATTTTCACTTATGATCTAGTGTCAATAGCTAAACCGGCTAAATCCAGAGAAATTCTGAAGACAAAAACTGGAAATGTTTCCTCTTTCTTCTACAACTAGAGAAATAGTAACTAAAAACCTTCTTAATTAAACCTTAATGGCACCTTTTTACTTTATATATATAATAAAATTATTCTTTTTTTTCAGATTTGGTTAGATTTTTTTCCATTGGTGTTAAATATTAACTAGATTATTTGTTATATTTATCTATCCCTTCTTAAAATATATAGTATTATAAGTTCAAATATTCCATATCTAAAGTAAAAGTAATTATTTTTGACCAAAAAAAAGTAAAAGTAATTATTAAATAATAATTCCAAAATAATTCCTAGCTTTTTATAAAAACATACTCCAAAATCATTTTATTGTGTTATATTCTAAATTTATGGATATTATCATATTCATAAACAAAAATAAGACATTCTACTTGTCAGCCTTCTGGTTCGGAGGATTTGTCAATGGCGAGATTCTCACTCTGTCCTCTTGGTCACTTGGAGTGTGTGGATCTTGGTGACTTCATGGTTTCTGTCTCAACTTCCCAGCACCAGATTCTTCGTGTTCTAGTGGTTGTGATCCTTCGGCTCGCTTTTAGGTTTGATATCAATACGTGGTGATGTAGCGGTTAGTCAGCTTCCTTTGTTGCCAAGGCATCTGTTTCTAGGGAGTGGTTTCCCAGCTCTTGACACATCAATTGCGATATAGTGGCGGATCCAGAAAATATCATTCAAGTGAGGCATAATTTTTTTTGATATTTTACATAAATGTATTTTACATCTTTCAATAAAGATAATATTTAGAAGAAAAATAACTAAATAATACAGATAAAGAATGTTTAATAACTGAAAGAAGAAAAACAATAAGTACGTTAAAAAAAACTGAAACTATTTGTTAAAGCAAATTTAATTGAATAAAAAGAGTAGTGACCAAAAAAGATTCGAAGGAGCGGAGCATAACGCAACACAAAAAAAAAATATATAACACATAGAAGAAGGAAAGGAAAATTAGAAAAGTAAAGAAAGAAAAAAATATAAAAACAGTGAATAAAATGGGCAAGGGGGTTTGAAATTGGGCTTAATGGAGGCATAGAGAGGGTTTTAGCCAACCTAACTGCAAGATTTCCATGCAATCAAATGCAATTATATTTAATTGTAACTTTTTGTGGGGGCAGCTACACCTTTTCTGGGCTAGTAGATCCGCCCATGGCGATCTTCAGTGAACAAATTATTTGGTATATGCGAAAGTGGAAGCTTTATGCTCCATATCAGATCCGAAGATGCTTCCACAACTTGGCTGTGTAGTCTTTTTTTCTTTTTTTCTTTTTGAACTTAGCTTATGGCTGTGTAGTCTTACGGTGCATAGTTTATGTTTGTACCGATGTTTATTCAAATTTGCTTGTAATATAATTTGTAATCTTGCCATTAAAGGCTTATCAATGGAATAATGTTATTAGAAAAAATTATAAGACACGGTCGGTATATTTTATAATATATATAAAAAAAAAAATCTATCTGAGGTACACTTGGTTATATTTTTAGTAAGTACAAAATTACGCACTACAAGAAAACAAGGTGTTTTTGACGGTCAAATCCGTCAAAAATCGGTCAGAAAAGGTCATTTCTAACCGATTTCTGACGAATCTGACCGTCAGTTCTATATGGTCAGAAATTTTTAACGGTCAGAAATCGGTTAGAAATTTCTGACCGATTTTTAACCGATACGAATCCGTCAGAAAGTTCTGACCGAACCATCCGTCAAAAATTTCCAACCGAACCATCCGTCAAAATTTTCTGACCGAACAATCCGTCAGAAAATTATATATATAATTTAAAAAAAAATTAAACTTTTAGTACAAATATTTCTCTAATTCACGCTACAAAAATCATAACTATACGTGTATATATACACATTCATGCATTATAAGTGGAATTCGTTAAATTTAGTTTATTAATAAACTTTTGGTTAACAAATTAATTGGTATACAAATTAAACCAAACCTAACTTAAACAAATTAAACCAAACCTACAAACCACATAAAAAAAATCAGCCTCCTCGCCGTTTCTTCTCCGCCGCACCACCAGATCTGCGACCATAGCTGAGACCTCGCAGGCTCGCTTGCCTTCTCCAGCCACCATGTCTGTTTTGCCTTGCTTCCAACCCTAAAACAAACAAAATCAGCTCAAAATAGAGAGAAAGAGACAGAGAGAAGGAGAGAAAGAGGCAGAGAGAGAGAGGCCGAACCGTTGCTGGTGGGACGACGAGCGTTGACGAGTGCTTCCTCCAGCGTCATCTTCTCCACTGTCGGTTCGCTTCTACCGTCGCACAAGTCGTGAGGAGGAGCTTGATCGTCGCTGGGCCATGTCGTCGCCGTTGTCGGTAGGCCATCTTAATGCTAGGTCATCTTGCTCCACTCATTATCGAAGAAGGAAGAGAAGCTTTGAGTGTTAGAAAAAGAATTGGATTACCAGAAACAAAATAAAAAAGTAACAAACGAAAGAGATATATGTGAGAGAGAGAGAGAGAGAGAAAGAAGCACAAGCCAACTAATCTGAACCATTGATTAGATTTAATCGATGGTCCAAATAGCAATCCTCAACTCAATTGTTTCAGCCAATAGAAAAGCACTGCAAGGATAGCTAATTTTTAATCAAAAAGAATAATAATTATGTATAGTATTATTTGTGATAATTATATATTCAAAATTCGGTCAGAAATCTGTTAGAATTATCTGATAGTTTTCTGACCAAAGGATTCGGTAGGAAATTTCTGACCGATTTCTTACTACTGTCAGAAATCCGTTAGAAATTTTTGACAATTTTCTGACCGTTTTACTCCGTCAAAAATTTTCGACCAACTTAAAAATCCGTTAAAAAATCGTCACAAATTTCTGACCAAAAAAAAGTCGGACAGAAAGTCCGTCAGAAACAAGCTTTTTTCTTGTAGTGACGGGTTCATTGCTCACGCATGCATCTCACTGTCCGGAGACACTTTTTTTCGAATAAGTCCCCACTCCCAACTTAGGATCTATTAACCTCTTCTTAAAGAAAAACACCGCCCATCTCCACCGGGACATGTTTACTTTATATCCTAGGTTTTGTATTGTTCTGCTTTTATTTTCTTTTATTTTATTTATTTATTTATTTGTGTATTGTTCTATCTAATTTAAAAAAAATATAATCAGCGACAAACCACTTCTTAAGCAAAGTAAGTAAAGATATAGAATGTGACACTCTATAATTAAGGTCAAAGTCACGACAAGGAAGACGATGAAAAATAATTACATCTAAGCACGCAAAAACAGCACTACACGAGGAGAAAATTTACGCAGCCAAACGCACATATATAAACACCTGCAGAACTTGACGTCGAACAAAAAAAACACCTGCAGAACTATATATATATTATATATGTATGTATCAATCAAATAAACTCTGGTCCGTGAACGTGGATAAAAATGAAGAAGTACTAAAAAAAAAAAGAAAGAAGAAATGAAGAAATACTATTTAAACTCTCTCTCGCACATGTTAATAATCTAAAGGCTCTGATTAAACGCCATGTTGTTAAGCTTCTGAAGGTTTTTACCGTACAAGTTAACCTCAGAACTATGCAGTAGTCTCGCTGCCCTTTCGTTTAGTGATGACGCTGATGTTGCTGATGATCCCAAGTAGTACTTGGCAATGTCTGGCTTCACTTCTTCTTGTAAACCAGTTTCTGAGCTTTGGTTACGTTCTGTGTAATGAAGAATCTCTGATGGCCATGACTTCATGTCATGATGATAATGATGATCCATTACAGGATTATTATTATTATTATTATTCATGATTTGACTAGCTTGTGTGTAATGATTTCCAAAGAAAGCACTGTAGATACTGTTGCTCTGAAATGGAACTGTGTTGCAGCAGTAGTTGAGTTCCCAATTGTTTGGAACAGGGTTGAAGTTTGAAGTCATCTGGTCTGAAAACGTTGGTATTGAACTGAAGCAAAACGCAGAAATTTGATTAGCCGTCGTCTTGGTCTCCGGGAACCAAGACGGACCTGGTTGTGATGAGACATCCATTGGCTGATCATTATATGGGTTGTTTATCAAACCCGTTGACTTTACTACTTCTGAAGTATTTGATGACGTCAACTTCTGATCTATGACGTTAACAGTTTGAAGGTTGCTTATTAGGGGTTTATGTGTTGTTGGATCAATGCCTTTTCTTCTCAGCTTTTTCTTGAGACATGAGTTCCAAAAGTTTTTTATCTCGTTGTCTGTTCTTCCCGGTAACCGAGTTGCGATCTGTGACCATCTACACAATTCAAAATGGATTCAGAAAATGAAATATATTTCAAATTTACATTATTATATATGTATTCAGAAACTCTATATAAATATGTTGTTATTTTTTTTATTAACCTGTTCCCTAAGGCAGCATGGAGCTCAATGATCAAGCTTTCTTCATCTTGAGAGAATGCTCCCCTCTTTAAGTCTGGTCTCAAATAGTTGATCCACCTAAGCCTACAACTCTTTCCACATCTCAGTAAACCTATATGATCATACCAACCATAAATAAAAACATTATAATACATATCTTTAACTTTTCAAATATAAGAGCACATGATGACCACCAAACCTGCGAGTTTGGGGACAGAACTCCAACAGCCATGACCATGTCGATTAATGTAATTTAGAAGTTTCTCATCTTCTTCAGGAGACCAAAGGCCTTTTCTAAGCTTTTGCTTATAACAACAGGAATGTCTTCTCATATTTATATGTAATGGATATGAAGCAATTGATATATAAGAGTAATGAAGAAACAAGAAGCAATAGATTTTTTCTTTTTTTTTGAGAAAAGAGGCTATAGGCTGTTGCAGATATCGAAAGTTTTATGACATGTGAAGGTTCTATAAGGTGGAAGAGGCAGGAAGATGATGGAGAAATTATAACAAAATGAGAGTAAATGTGATTGGCGTTTTCTGGTGTAACACTTTTTTTTAATAATCGTTGGTTTGTGTTAATTGGCACCTTTTATGGGACCACAATATATAGGAAAAGAATCAAGAGATGAATTAAAACCTAGTAGAAAACTATTTGTTTCCTTTAAAAATAGAAAGAATTAGTACTTAATATTTTAGAGAGAAAAAACATCGCAATTTTTATTATATTTTCTCGATAGATAGGTAAAAAAATAGATAAATTGGCTGCAAAAAACAAACTATTTTAAGAATTTTGTCTCCCTGTGACATTTTTTTTTTTCGGTAAGACTACAATTAATAATAGAAAACAAATTAACATTATTCAATTCTGAATTTGCAAATACTATTACCGTTGTTTCATCACAATGTGGTTTTTACAAAAATTACACACATAAACATACATGTGTTGTACCTTCCATTGATATACATACATTTACTTCCCACTTAATAACCTGAAGTTATATGGGTAAACCTAGTGTTATGTTATTAAATGTACACATGAACTTTGATTTGGGGGAGCAAAATTAAATCTTTACTGTCTTACGAAGAAACAAAAATGAAGATAATATAACGTCCCCTTGAGATCTCAAATCCGGATTTACCAGATTGATGGTTCATGGGTTAGTAGTCTTGAATGCATCTTGATTTATTCATGGTATGGTCAGTGGGTTAGGTTGGACCTCCGACTATCAAGAAGAGTTTTATGGAAGCACTTTTATGGACATTCTCCTGTTTACGAGATTTATATATTACTACACATAGGTTGAAACAGACTGTTAAAATTTGGTGGACATGACTGATAACCCAACTAACTGACCAGCACTTGCATCCGAGCTAGTATCATTCCGCTCTGTTTGAGACGGTCTATCAAGCAGAAGCATCTCCCATATTTTGAGATCCAGTAGTTTAAGTGCAGATTCTCTTGCCAAGGAGGTAAAAAAAACAGTGGTGTTCTCTTTTCCTATATTGATCAGATCCGATCAAATCGAGCGTCCTTGAATAATGACTTAATCTCACCACTTGATCTTTAAAAATGGGTGTCAACAGAAAAAAAAAAACGAAAATTATATAAAACTGAATGTTTAAAATGAAACGAAATGCAAACCCTGGTTTCAAAAAAAAAGAAAATTAATTTATCTAATTATGTGACTTTTAGTTTTAATGTTGACAAACAATGACGGTCAATGTTCAGGGATAATATATACTATGACCAAAATTTCAGAATGTCTTAATTAGCATAAAAATAAAAGACAAATAATACAGGGGAAACCATCGGTCAAGAACAGACTCATTTCCATGGAAGCATTGTACGAATTTAAAATGATTTAATTGTCCCCCAGAAATACGAAATGTTATTTGTTTGACTAAGAAAATTAATACTTTTTGGTGCTTTTCAAAGTTTTACTTTTCACCCTACTTTAATACTCCCTCTGTTTCTATATGTAAGTAGTTTTAGCAAAAATCACTTGTTTCATAATATAAGTTGTTCTCAAAACCCAAAGCAATAAAATATTTAATAAACAACATTCCAATAAAAACTTAAAAGCTTTGTCGCTAGTCTTCAATGTTTTTCTAACACAACTTACAATGTTAGTCAACTAACATTTACTAATTATCAAAAAAGTATAATTTCTAAATTTACTATAAATACTAACGTAACTGTTGTGTTACTTACATTAGTCTTTCATTCCATTTACTTTCTTCAAGCTATTTTTTTCTTCATAAAACTATGGATCAAAATGAAGAAAAAAATCAAAAAGAAAAAGAAACAGAAAATATTACAAAAATCAACAAAACACAATCGAACTTACAAAAATCAACAAAATATTCATTTTGGCTCCATCATAAAATTTTGATTTTTTGGTTTAAATTAGTTTTACAAAAAAATTTGGCTCCAAAATGTTGTAAACATTTCTTAAAAACTTGAACGTGAGAGGTTGCTAGTATTACTTCAATTTTTTTTATTAATTTTGTTACAAACAGTAATCTCTCTCTACTTAAATGTTGCAGACAAAATGATTGTGTGCAATAAATTAAAAACGTTTTCCATAACTGCTTTAGAAAGTGTTACAATTTCTTAATTCCCGCGCTTTTAGCCAAAACTACTTACATATTGAAACGGAGGGAGTAGTGTTAATAAATGAATTACTTTATATTTAGAGAAAACTTACTTTTCATTCTAATAGAATGAAGAATGGTACACTATTGTAGTATTTCTACTCTAAGTGCATGAAACATATATAGTGAGACTGAAGATAGGGCCGGTCCGGAGGGCAAGCCACCCAAGCCGACGATTAGGGCATCCAAATGAAAGAGGTATAATTTTCGGAAAATGGTTTATAGACAAATAATATTTGTAAACAAATTTAGGCTAATTATTACTTACTAATCAATATCAGTTAGAATAAAGTTTGTGAATTCCTCAAAAGTCTTTATATAAATTTGTTTGTTAAATATATTATTAATAATGGCATATTTATGTTTTAAATTACAGTAAATTTTTAAAATCCTAAATAAAAATTAGTCACAACATAGTTTTTTTCTTGTTACAATTTATCATTTTACGTTATTCAGTACTTTTTCTTTGTCTATTTTTTCATTTCCCTTCTTACATATTGATTATATAATTTAGTTTCCACTGCATTGATTTTTAATTCATCATTTTTGTTGTACATGACTAATTTGTTGTTTGCCAATATTTTATAGAAACTAGAAAATTGTGTTAAATTTTTGATGCCTGAACATAATGGACGATGGTTTATTTATGAAACTAAATATTTTTCGAGAATCAATATATGTGGAAGTTAAACTTATTGAAGTTCTTGATTTTTCTTTGGAAAAATGAGTATTGTTATCATAACATAAAAAAATATAAATATAGAAAACTTGTTGAAGTTTTTGATAAATTTGTATAAGGGCATAATTCTAAGTTTAGGTTAGGGCAGTATAATACATTAGATTGAAGATGATCTTAGGTTTAGAACCAGTGCACTAAAGCTTATCACTGACAATAGTGTATAGATATACAAGGATTTGAATGCAAAGTCAAAACAATATATTTAAATAAATTTTAACATTCAAAACCAACATGTCAATGACTCTCATTAGTTACTTGTTTTCAAAAGTTTCACAAATAGCAAGAAAAAAGCCAATGATGAGAAATAATATATAACTCATGATTTGGTCACAAAAAAAAAAATATATATATATATATATATACACTTTTTATCTGTATATACACTTGCATGTTGTAAGTACAAAAAGCTGTTTCAGAGATGCATTAATATACGGTGGTGAAGAAAGAGATTGTTGAAACATCACTCTCGTGTCCAATTCCGTTTAGAATCTTGGTGTCACCACGCTGTTTTTCCTCCATCGTATATGTTTCATGCATGTATACTAGTCTAATATACTGTTTCGTCTCTTTAATCAGTATAATTATTGAGCTGAGTCATTTGTCTGTATGTTTTGCAGTGGCTGTGATTGCTTATGTTATACTCCTTTTGTTCCTTTTCCGAAATTAGGATTTTTCGAAGTTTTCGTGTTTATTAAGAATACAATAAATTTTTGCAATTTAGTTTATTATTTATCTTTTTACACACTTTCCAATAACTATTTACTAATAAAATTTAATCAATTCAAATATTCACAACTAATGTTCTTCAAAAGTATACAAAAATACTTTAAACAAACAGAAAATCTATCTTTGTGGAACAAAAATAAATTCCAGAAAATCTTACTTTCAGGAACGGAAGGAGTATATGTGTAGGAAATATTTTTCTATATGAAAGGAGAAGAAAGATGAATAAAAAGTACTCCCTCGTTTTATTAATAAACTTCGGCGAGCATATTAATAAAACATTTAATTTTGTATATTTACTAGATAAAAACATCATTACCATTACACCTAATCAAATTTCAACCAATAGAAAAATATATTAGAATAAAAAGACAATAAATTTTGCATTGAAATCATAAAACGATACTTTTTTGAAATGAAAATTTTGCTCTATAACGACATCTAATTCGAAACGGAGGGAGTAGCAGTATAAAAAAGACGTAGGAAGTGTTTTAAAACTATACTGGCTACTATTGTGATTATCACTATAAAATTTAGTTATCAAAGTTACCATTATAAGTTAGTTAACAATATATAGATGCATTTACACCAAAAATATAGCTGCCTAAATCATACACATGAATATATTTTTACTAAAAGTTTCTAGCATAAAATTTTATGCATGCATATACAAAACTTAGATATTATTATACGGCAAAACTGGAGAGGCAATGCACGAAAATATTGTAGTTAAATTGCATGACCATATTAGATGAAGTTAAGATCCATACACCACTGGTGAAGTTGACTTGTTAAACCAGTTAACATGCATATAGATTATAGATCAAACTTTGTAAAAACAGATTAAGTTTCTGACTGTTTGTTTGCGTTTCTATAGAATAGTTAGAATGGTAGTACCATGGAGATGCAATGTATTTCACACCACTAAAGCAGCTTAACTCCTTCTAGAAGCGCAAATATATAATGCCAAAAACCTAATTCACAAATAGTTACATATATTCACATATAATTCATTTCTAAAACTCGGCTGCCTAGCCGCGAAAAGCAAAATCGCTAAGCAGAAGCTAAACGTGGAGAGATTTTCAGTTTGGTTGAACAATATATTACTATGTAGTGACTTGCGCCGTGCGCAAGTTGAGATTGGTTATTTGAAATTTAGGAACAAAAACTTGTGATTACATAATAGTGATTTTGTAGAATTTAAATATATATGAGTGGTTTAGCTTTTAGAAGTTATTGAATGATTTTGTTTTACCTTGAGACATGAAATTGTCGAATTAGTTGACCAGATCTTTGTATACATGAATCAGAAAAAAGGAACTTTAGATTTCAATAAGAAATGTATGCACAACTGACACAATAAGTTAATGAAAATCGGCGTGAAAATTATTTCAATGCTTAGACCATCAGCAATAGAATTTTCATTTAAAAGGTGTATGATTTTCACCCCCATCACACTGTTTTAAATGGTTTCATTTCAGCAAATAGAGTTGAAAGCCACCATTAGTGATTTAAAAAGAATTTGGAAGTGGATATTTTGGGAGGATGACTTGAAATAAGGAGATTTTTTTTAGTTCATCTATATTTATATATCGAGCAATGAGTATTTATGGTTTTAATGTGAAAGATATTTACTTTGACAGTAAATACATTTTTAATGAAATCAGAATAGTGAGTCGGTTATTTCTAAATTTTAATATGCCCAAATTAGTGGATGGACTTATAAGTACTTTCCTTAAAATATACTGAAATCATTATACGATTCAAATGCTAAAATTTAGGACATTGCATATCTGATATATTATTAAAGGGAACTAGCTTTTGACTCGTTTGCCCTCACGGATGTACATTTTTTTATAGAATATATTTTATATATATTAAATATTTGCAGTGCTTTATATGTGTTATAAGAACCGGTCCGACTCTGTCCGTCAGACAGGCCGAATCGTGAGTCATTCTTCAAACAAATTACAAATTGTGATAAAAATCGAATTTAAGTTAAATAGACAAACATGTGTGTCTGTTTGAGTGTCTGTCTATTGTTCAGATCATACATTTTTACTATTATCCAGACAATATATTTTTATTGTACTGTGCTATATATATATATATATATATATATATATATATATATATATATATATATATATATATATATATATATATATGTGTGTGTGTGTGTGTATTTCATCAGTTAGATAGTAATATTTTTTCTAAATACATTAACTATGTATTAATATACAGTGTATTTTTTTCAAGATTGTATCCAATTTTAAATTATATATATTTATTTTATATCATATATATGCAGTTTTTTATATCACACAAATTGAAAAATTAAATATAAATTAGTACAGAAAGTAAAAAATACATAAATTTATATCTGGAATTTAATTAGATATTTTATAAAATATTTTTATTCCAAAATATACATCTTATCTATTAATTTTAAAAAATTAATATTTACTTACGTTTTATTTTAGAAAGTGTTGTATAAGAAGAGCATTAATGACTTATAAATCATTTATGTAATTCTTTTTGTGCTGTCATAAGTAAAATTAGACTTTGTAACTGAAAAGAAAAGAATTGATTTTGAGTTTATGGTAATGTATGTTAGAGTATAAGTTAATGTGTAAGCTGTGATAAAATGTGAATATTTTTATGAGTAAGCTGAGGTCATTGTATTTGAATACAATACAAAATAATAAATTTCTCACAATTGTTAGGACACATTTGAAATACGTATAGACTCAATGTTAGGAAGATTAAATTTTAGGGAAGCAAAAAAGGAAAGAAAAAATATAGAAGCTACAGTTTATTATTTTCATTTTATAGACAACAATCCATACTCAAAAATTTATTGATACGTGATTTCTAATCCCCTTATTATTATTTGAAGAGCACTCTAGAAAACTAACCTTTAGCTCATGTATTATTTACATGAGTGTCATTTCTTATGTGGCATCTTCACAAGCCCTCTCAAACCTAAAATAGAAAAACCCCTCCTACACTAGAAATATTACAAAATTTGCCATTGCCTAACTATATTTTATATACACTAAAGTTCTAAACATTTGTTTGATGTTTCCTAACCAAACAAATAAAACAAGCCACTTTAAATGCTACCTAATAAATTCTTCTTAAAAGCATATGTCTCGATAGATATTATTATAGGATGTACGCTTCACGTAGAGTATTATTATCCCCTGATTATTAGTCCTAACACTTGACGTTATAATGTAATTATATAATTCATATAACTATATTATATACAAACTTTTTTTAAATATAATTTTACATATTTTCCACATACAATTGCATATCATATAGCAAGACATGGTTATCTGTTTGTATCATTGGCGAGTACCTACATCCATCTTATTTTCAAAAAATATCATGCATAATTTTTTTTACTATGCAAACAATATAAACATATTTTTGTGAAAGAAATAAAAGCCGAATAATATGCATTAAATTATATAGAACTGTCCACTCAAGGTTAACTGACACCGTGATTGGTGATTCAGTCATTTTTAAAATTTAAATCTTTTGTTTTGAAACCGATTTTGGTAACGAACCACCATCTAAAAGAAGAATAATAGGAAGGTGTTATTAGTTATATTAATATTGATTCATTCTTGAGAAGGCGATTATGGTTAGTTGTCTTTAAATGAGAGTTAAATTGTTTTATATACGAAGTTTAGAATCAAGGAGATTATATATTTGTGAATCAATTCATTGTAAAACGTCTATATTGTTAATGATTAGTCATATAAAAGGAAGGTATTATATCAACAATCATGAATTTATAGTAAATAGTAAAATTATATTCTTTGAAAAGCACTATTTAAAATAAACCTCACTCTTATCTATATATATAAAATAGACTTTTATCTCTTCATGTGACATGTGGAAGGGGGGTTTGGTGACATGTGTCCCTTTTTTATTTCTCTTTACATTTTAGGTTCTTCATCTTTTATATTACTACAATTTAGTTCACCACTTTCTAATTATGCACTATTTAATTCTTCTCACAATAATCATCATCATTTGAAGTGTTATAATCTATTTTATCAGTCCCAAAAATACATGAGAATTAAAAAATAAGTAAAATAATATAAATATATTTTAACTATTTAATTCATTCACAACTAAAAATAACATAAACCTTTGCTATTTTATTATTTTACTATTTTCGATTTACTTCTTTACAAATTATATATTTAGTTTTAATATTAACTAAACTAAAAAAGAATAAACTAGATCACAACACATAATTTAAACATAAAACCTCCATAATCACAAATAAAATCAAACTGTCGAAATAACACTAACTCAATAAAAGTCTAAAACGAAAAGAAAATCAAGAACAAAAACTAACTTACCTCGGTTAAATATAGAGTGTCACAGCCAGGACAAACAAAAGTAAGGAAATGGTTGAAAGATAAACTTTGAAGCAAAGCAATCTCTCGAACACAAAGAAGTGCGATCAAAGACTAACACAAAAAATAAGAAAACATATATCCAAACCTTTGAAACCTACGCACAAAGCATACACATATCCAAGCCTAGATTGGCAAGCATGGCAAAAGAGAGAACCACATGAGACACGAACAGATGACGAAAGAGAGAGTCACAAGAGACGCGAGCAACAATGAAAGCTGCAAAGAGATGAAAAAATAGAACGGTAAGAGATGAAAAAATAGAACGGTGACGAAATGAAATAGATAAACCGTGGAGCCTTCTTTGAGCTATGTAAGAGAACATACAAGTTAGATCACCATAATCTAAATCTTGAAAACTGGGGCAAGCATGGACTATTGATACTAAACCAACAACGAGGATAACAACATCAAAGACGACTAAACTCAGACCCAACTCAAGGTGCATTTCCTAACTTTAGAACAAATCAATCTCCCGAGCACAAAGAAATACGATCAAAGACCAAAAATAAAACATGATACATAAAGAATAATCAACAGAAGACCAAAATTGCTACGAAGCAGGAAGGCACTTTCGTAACGCATCATAAGCACAACTACCAGCTAAAAAGTAAGAAGCACCTCATAAACTAAACAAACACAAACAAAAAGCTCATGCCAACAAAGAACCACAAAGCTCTGGATAGAAGGGACCAAAGCTCCAGGAGACTAATTCCGCACATTTATACTAAAGGAAGCAGGAGAAGAAAATAAACAACTTGAGGGAGAAAGAATGGAAGCCAACTACCGCCAAAGCAGATCGCAAGCTTGAGACCAGAAACAATCATGAAAACCTACAAAGCATACACATAAGAAAACACTATCCAAACCTATAGTGGTAAGCATGGCGAAAGAGAGAGCCACAAGACATGCGAGCAGCGATGAAAGCTGCAACGAGATGAAAAAACAGAGAGGGAATGGTAGATGAAATGAAATCGATAGATCGTGGAGCCTTCCTGGAGCTACGAATGAGAACATACAAGTTAGATCACCATAATCCAAATCTTGAAAACTAAGACAAGCATGAACTATTGAAAGTAAACCAACGACGAGGATAACAATATCAAAGACGACTAAACTCAGACCCAACCCATGGATATGCAGTTCCTAACATCCGTTGAAAATTAAAGAAGAGGAGGAGTAGCCAATATTGACTGGAACAGCTTAGAATGACGTTATAAACAACCGCATATCTATAAACTTATAAATCCGATCTATAACAAATATCATATAATCTCACATGAAAAAAGTGAGGAAGAACAAGAGCATGGTGGTGAGTATTTTTCCAGTGATGGTGAGAAATACATCACACCAAAATGGTAAACGGAATACATATATAGTTACCGTTCAATATCAAAATATGGGGAGACGGCACAAAACATCTTAAATGTTCAAATATTTTTTTTTTAAAAAACATAAAATACAATTTTTATTGCTAAAAGCCTGGGACGAGACAGAGTTAGTAGGCTTTGATCCTGCGGTTGAAGGTTGAATTAATTGTCACACAGTCGAGCGTTTCTGTCCAATCGCTAAAAACTGTTAATCATAAATCAATTAAATAAATTTATTGAAATTCAATATGCTTTAAATCAGAGGTTTTAATATGCTTTACATCATAAGCTCAATTCTCCACCAATAAGTACTACTATATACACAACAACACATTATCGAAAAGCCAAACAGTGAATATATATTAACTTACTACCTATAACTACATAGCACATTTAAAACACCAAATAGTGCACTTAATTAATAAAAACAATCACATAATTACATCATCCAAAAATCATAGTTAACAACACTTGAACAATATTCCGCGCGAAGCGCGGACACGCCTCTAGTGTATAATATAATTAACAACTTGGTCATTTTACATGTGTCAACACTACAATGCACCTCACATCCTTTATTGGATATCACTTTCTGGTCGAGACTAATTACATATTATGTCATTGCCAAATAAACCTACGAAGTCATTATAGTATATTCATTTTATATGCATGGTATAAATCATAATTTATTGATATTACTCAAACCATGACATAAAATAATTATTTGGTGTAATATTAATATTGTATTTTTCACCTCCAACTATAATTTTAAATTCATACACCAATATTATATAGTATTTAATTGTAATCATTTTTACATTAAATTATATTATTACATTTTATTTTTATATTATTTGTTAAATGTGTAAAATTTTATTCTTTAAGAAAATCATTAGTTACATTTTTTTTTAATATGAACATGTGTATATCAATGTAGTCATAATTTTGTTCAACACTTTAATGTAATAATATATTTCTCTAATGTAATAATATATTTTTATATTAAATGTGTATATGAATGCAATTCAATATGTGACCGAAAGAAATACGGTTATTCTTTTTAATAATAAATTACAAATCATAATCATGTCATTATGATAATGACAATCATCGCTATCAATCATAATCATGTCATTACTTACGCAATATTAATTCAAACAAACTGATATTACGAAGTACATAAATTCAAACGGATCGATATTACACTTATCAATCATAATTTATTGATATTACTCAAACCATAACATCAAATAATTGTTTGGTGTAAGATTGTATTTTTTATCTCCAACTATAATTCTGTAATATTGCATTTTTAATCTCCAACTATAATTCTAAATTCATAGAACAATATTATATAGTAATTAACTGTATTTTTTATATTTAGTTATATCATTACATTTGATTTTTATATTATTTGTTAATTTGTAAAATTTTATTTTATACAAAGTCATTAGTTACAAAAATATTAATATTAAAAATGTGTATATCAATGTAATGATATATTTGTTTAACACTGAAGTAATATAAATTTAATGTAATAAATATATTTTAATATATTTTATAATATATTTTAATGTAATATTTTTAATATTAAATGTGTATATCAATGCAATTCAATATGTTTGACCAAAATAAAAATGGTTATTGTTTTCTATAATACACTACAAATCATAATCATATCATTATGATAATGACAATCATCGCTATAAATGATAATCATGTTATTACATGTTCAATATTAATTCAAACAGATTAATATTATGAAGTAATTAAATTTAAACGGATTGATATTGTGTTTGTAAATCATAATTTATTTATATTATGCCAACCATGACATCAATTATTTTTTTGGTGTAATATTGAATTTTTCATCTCAACTATAATTCTACACTCATTCAATAAAATTATATATATATATTATTTAATTATAAGTTTTTTTACATTTAATTATATTATTACATTTTATTTTATATTGTTTGATAAATTTGTAAAAATTTATTGTTTACCAAAGTAATTATTTTAAATTTTGTTTAATACTTAAAATGTGTATATCAATGTAATAATATATTTTTTTTACACTGAAGTAATATAACTTCAATGTAATAATATGATTTTTAATAAATTTCATTAATAATTCTGTTCCAGTATAATAATATTTTATTAATATTAAAAATGTGTATATCAATGTGATTATGATTTATCATCGGTGAAAAAAGATTCATGTATCGGTGTCGTTACTAGCGCAATATTAATTCATATATATTGATATTACGAAGCACATAAATTCAAAAGGAAAATAAATAATAGATTGATTCAATCCGTTAACTTAAGGACCAAGAACTTGAATTTAGAATTTATAATATATTTTAATAGACTAATAATGTTATTGTCCATCAATTTCCATATGCATTGAAACATATGGTTGTGTGTTGTTTTGTGTAGATTTCATTTCCAATATACATATATTACAAAGATATTGATGACATGATTATTTATGGGAAATCGAATGTTTTTATTTCCGATTTTAAAATCAACAGTAGTTTTTGCTAACAATAATACAATTTTGATACGTTTGTTGATTAATTTTTGCTAACAATTTACTGATCAAGGGGATCATAAATGTTTATGGAGTAATATCGAAGTTGTATTATTCTTTCAAATTTTACGATCAATTAGGGATTGTAGACGTGATTTATGACATTACTATTGTAAAATACTTCAAAACTTACTTTATTTACAAATCCACAATTTCGTTGAATCTCTTAATATGAATACTATGTAATATTTGTGCCTATAATTTTTATCTTTCTAATATCTATATATTTAAAAAATAACTTCTTTAAGTTTCTTCACCCTGCGCAGGGCGCAGGTTATCACCTAGTATGTTTTATTTTTGAGTAGGCAGTTGACGACACGTATATAATTTTTCTATATGTTGATTATGAGAAAGTATTGGACATACGAAGAAGCTCGCAGTGTTTTCAAATATATGTTAATATATGTGTTGGTTAATATTTTTTTATACTAACGTGATTTAATTAAAGTGACTTTTCAAACCAATGAATTCAGCAAATATATAAGACTCGTTGGTTGGTTTATATCCTATTAGTTTTACGATAAGAAACATAAATATAATTGATATAATTGAGTGGGATGTCCAATGGCATATATTGTAAATAATCTAGTAATAGAAGGGATTTTATAATAGTATTGCGAAAATGTCTATTATGCTGACACCTAAGCATTATGGCAATTTGGTTACTAATTTACATTTAAAAGGTTATATCTTAAAAATGCTCCCTTTTTAATATATAAGGGATTAATCTGCGCAAAATCTATTTAGAGTGTAAGATAATAAAATGCGGACGGTGGTTACTTAACTAAACTCGTCTAGTACAAAAACGTTAATTTTCAATTTATCTTCTATATTATTAAAGTTGAAGTACATTTTGGAGATGTTTGGAAAAAATTATAGTATTCTAAATTAAAGTTATTTGGAAACATGAATAGTAGTATTACATTAATTATATTTCCATATTTCAGTTAGCTTAATAATTTTATTAATTATATTATCTTAACATAATACACATCATTAATTATATTACCATAATAATAGTGCAGGTTTTTATTTATTAGTTAATCAATATAGATTTTGTGTCTATTATAAAATCAAAAATGTAATTAACTAAGTTTTATATATGGTTAAATATTCGATTTAGTAAATAAAAAATAATTTTACTTTCAACCGGTGGAAAATAAGTAATCAAAAACATTATTCTAATCCATGTTTTTATAAATAAAATAATAACTTAAATAAAAAAATAAAAAATGTGTTACATTTACTGTCACTTAATTTTTCATTTAATATAATTATTTTACTAAACAAACAGTTTTTTTATCAGTTAGGAATGAACATCTATACTATTACAGAAGAATACTTCTTATAAATATGACCCTGACATTTCTAATTAATTCAAATATTGTATGTACCTTTTTGCTGGCAGTAATTGCAACCAATAAAAAGTCATTATTTTGCAATTACATTAAAGAGTATTTAATAATTCAGTTCTTAGCATTTTTAAAAAATTTGTTTCTTAAATATTTGCGTCATATCTTTCTAAAAACATTTCATGTTATTAATTACTTGAAAACATTTATTAAATGAAACTCAAAATAAAATCAAGTTGAAATAACAAATGATTAAATCAACAAAATCATAATACGAGTCTGAATTATCTCAACCTCTTAAAAAATAATTTCATTTACAATAAAAACTAAATCACATAAACTAAATTTAATAAAACTATAGAAATGTTTTGAAACGCACAAATATATTTTTCAATACAGAGAGTGTTGAAGATATAAATATTTTATTTAAATTAAATACAATTAGTGTAAAATAAGTTTAACTTCGGGTTCAATAAATAAAATCATATTACCGATTATAATTATCTAAAGTCTTCAAAAAATTTAGTCATATTTAAAATAACAAAAACAAGTCATAAAAAGGTTACAAACTCATTTTTTTGAGTCTGTAACCTTTTTATGATTTATTTTTGTTATTCCACAACTGTAATCTTGTCGGTAAAAAAAAATCATAAAAAAGTTAAAATATATAATTTATTAAAAATCATATTTTTTATTAAAATAATTTTTCCGAAAAAAAACTATACCCGTCCTTAAAAATGGTGGATCAAAATCTAGTCTATATTATAAAAATTGAAGTATAAATTATGGTTTGTTTGGAAACATAGATTGTAGTTAAAAAAAGTTTGTTTATAAATATGGATAACAGTTTTTAAAAAGATGTTTGTTTGGAAACATAGAATATAGATAACATTTTTTAAAAAGAAGTTTGGTTGGAAACATAAATACCAGTATAAAAAATTAATGTTGTTTGGAAACATATATATCAGTATATTAAGAAAAAAAGTAATGGGATTATGTTACTAATAAAAATTGAAAGTCCATTACTGTATATTATAAAAAAATATCTTATTGGGCCAACTTTAAAATATACAAAAATAAAATAATCTAGTTACCTAAAAAGATTTGTTTGTCTACAATAATCGTAAAATAAAAATTTAAAACTTTATATACATATATCAAATCAAAATAATAATTTAAAGTAGATTTATATCAAAAATGATTTAAAATAAGCATAAATTCAAAAAAAAATATTTTTTACTAAAATATTTTCCATTAAGAATTATTAAAAATGTTTTCACTATATATATGAAAAATGAAAAAAAAATCTCAATTTCATATACCAACTTAAATTATGGTTTTTATATTTCACATTTAATATTAAAAATATTTTATATTATTATTTATATGACGGTACATATAAAATACTATCAAAATATAATTAATTTTATGATTACTTATATGATGGTACATATAAAATATGATTAATTATACGATGACATATATATGGTATATAATGGCTAGAGTAGGCTTTCGTGTATCAATTCGGGTTCGGTTTGGATTTTGTTTGGGTTTTGGTTTTCTGGGGTCAAAGATTTCAGCTTCATTTATATATTTTTAAATTTTGGTTCAAATTTTATTCGGATCTTTGCGTGTTCAGTTCGAGTTTGGATAACCTATTTAAATTATTTTAAAAAACTTTTAATTCATTATATACTTTAAATTTCTCAAAATCCATTTAAAAAATATATATATTACACATAAATTTGAATAAAATATGTTAAAATACCTAAACTTAACATATAAATTGGTTTGGTTTAAATAATTAGATCGAACATCAATAATTATTTTAAATATTTTTGATGCTTTGAGTATAGTTTAACTATTTTATATATTTATTTTTGATTATTTGTATAACTATCCAGGTACTTAAACCAACCTAAAAAAATAATATGTATTCTGAATGTTTTTACATATTAAATCTAAAATAATTAATATGTATAAGTATATAAATCTTTTTCAGAAACATTTGGGTATCTGAAATACTTCAATTCGGATCATATTCATTTTGGTTCTCTAAATATAATTTTTTTGAATATTTAGATATTTAATCAATTTCAGTTTGGGTTTGTACTACTCTTTCGGATTGTGATCGGTTTGGTTCTTCATATTTAATTTTTTTATGAGGCCCTAATATTGACATGAAAACAAATAGTTATCTATTTTAGAAAAGTACACCCGGACGGGTGCCCGGATCAAAATCTAGTTTCTAAATTAAAAAATTAGTAAAATAATCTAACCATTTTAACAGCTTGTTTAAATGATTTAACTAGATCTCGATCCGCGGTCGCGCGCTGATATTTGTTTTCGTTTATTATCATATAAATATTTTATTTTCACTTTTAAATTGGTATATATTATAATGTATATGAGGTGTGTATATCAATAAAATAAAATAATTTTACCATATTTTAGTTTCTCATTGAATATATCCAGATTTAAACTTTCACATGTAATTGTATACTTCTATATATAATTTTGGATTACTATTTCATTATTAAAATTTTAAATATGTGTAAAGATTGGTAAAATACTGTTTCTTGTCATCTCTAAAAATTTTGTAACATTTTCCAAGTTTAGAAAGTTTAACAAAAAATAAACTTTTAACTTCTTATTATGGAGTAAATAATTAAACATTTAGTTTCTGTTATTTTTTATAATAAACTATATAATTTAAAAATTGTTTTCATTGGTTTAAAGTAATATAGATTAGTCATTGTTAAAAAAATATGATTATTGCTAGTTTTAAAAATAAACTATATAATTTTAAAAGTTAACATTGACAGATATATAAATAATTAACTTTTGAAGGTATACTATTACAAAAATTATATCTACTTAATTTAAACATGTATCTTAATAATTATTCTATCTATAAATCCAATGGGTCATTTATTGTTTAAATTCAATTACTGTTAACCCAATAAAATTATCAATGATTGAATAATGTAATATGATCAATTGTAGTAGATGATTCATTTTAAAATATCACACATTAAAAGAGTCATGACTTATCCTTTAATCGAATAGATAACCCAATTAAAAATAATAGTTATGTTACAGTAGCGCCCAACTGAAAAACCAACAATTATGTTTTAAAATATAGATTGATAATATATCAACTTTAAAATATTTTAATATATAAAATATATTTATGTGCATATTATATTATAGAAAATAATGTTTTATATAACATGTAAATTGTTGTATTACAAAAAAAAATGTGTCATACATAAAACTGTACAAAATTACTCCCTGAGTATTCCCCATTTTTTTACATTTTTCATTAGTTCACTAAGTCTGTCGGGAAGATCAATATAAGATCGGATATGCGTTGCGCCTACCACTTTTCGAACAAAATATATAATGTACACATCAGAATGGTTCAATTTGTATGTAATGTAGTGGTGGAGCTACTTATGGCGTAGGGGGGTCAACTGACCCCTATGTTATTATATATTTTTGGTTTTTATATTAAGTTTGTAGTTATAAAAATAAAAGTTTAGCTAATTAAGATGGAATTGACCCCCCTGTTTAAAGTTGAAAGCTTAAAATTATAATCTCTCTCATTGTATTAAGATGGAAAAATCCAATTAAAAACTTCAAAAATGGTCATGAATACTTGTTCATTTCTTCATTTCAACTGGTGAATATTTTATGGAATGAGGAATTCCAGTTGCACTCTAAGCACGTGTTGTTTAACTTCCAAATGTTTAGAGTTTAATTTTCAAGACTGACCGAGAGATATTGCAGAGGTCAAATGTCATAAATTACATTTTCTGATTTACATGAGATCCTAAATCGTCCGAAATCAAAAAATATCATCGAACATGAATACATGATCAGTGATCTTTTTTTTTAAATCACAGAGGTTAAGTAATAGTAATTGTTAATTATAGGGAAATTTGGAAATATGCAACTAGATGTCTATAAGTTTGTCCCTCTACAATTAAATCTAAACACATTGTCCGTATACAATTAACATGGTATGAATATACTGTTTTGTCCCTTTTAACATATATTTACTAAAATTAATTGATTGAATTTTGATAAAGTAAAAAAAAATAAGAGGTTAAAAACGGATAAAACAACAGTTTCACTTCTCCGGTTTGTGCTCTTAACGGAAGATGCGATTTTGGGACGGCACCTCCCACTCTCTGATTCTTGGTTCGTCGGAGAGCTCAAACGTCTCGATCTCTTCTTTCTCCCTCATCCTTCTTACATCTCATATTCTTAGTTCTTACAATCTCGTCGTAAGCTCCGCCGAGAATGATAGGAGTTGTTCAAGGTCGGGAGTAGCTTCTCCTTCCCGGTAAAGAACGATTAGGTTACGACTCAAGCTCGGGACTACCTTTTGCTCTCTTTCATCTTGATTCTCAGTATTAGAAAGTTAGGGCTTGAAATCCTTTTTACGATTTTGCTCTATTTTGTTAAGTTGATTTTTAATTTGCATGTAGTAAAAAGAGATGACATTATTTAAAAACATAAATCGATTCTAGTTTATGGTTTGATTGTAGTTTATGATTGTGTGAGATTGTGTCTAAAAATGTGGTAGTTGAGTTATATTTTGTCTGCTATCGGGATCGAGTTGTAATAAAAATCGATTTGATAGGAAAAGATACATGGAAGAAGAAGAATGTATTTTCTAACTGGTTTAGAAGATTGACTGTCTTTTAGATTACAAATTCTAAAGCGCCGTAGATGGTAGATATGATCTTCTAACTCATTTAGCCAATTTTAAAAATTGTAATTTATACATCTTTTGACTCCAACATTATTTTTCCTGTATACAAATGGTTGTTTACATCAAATTTATTATTTTTTCATATTTTTGTGTTTTTTAAAAAAAATTATATGATATTTTATATACAAAAAGGGTAGTCAATGTCCAAATGTGACAAAAGTTTGATTTGTTGTAAGGGGCCAATACTAAGGGAAAATTGTTGTATATTCCCAAATTTTCCTTAATTATATCTCCATGTAAGGGAAAACCATTCAATTAGTGTTTATTATTCTCAAAAATATTTATGAAAAAAGGTATCCGACTTTAACTGATTTACACACATGTAACGAAAGTGACAATTCTCGTTGCTTCGGGAAAATTGGGTCCACGTTAACGGAATCCTTAAAATGATTTAGTGTTTAACCATAGTTCAGTGAAAACATTTCACGTCATTAAATTTTTAACACGAAATGTTAGTTATTGAAGTCTTAAATAATTGTTTCATAAAATGGTGTCTTAAATAAATGTTATTGAAGTCTTAAATAATGTTTTTTTGCAGAAAACAAGAAGTAATGGTGCTTTTTAGATCAGACTTGACCGGAACGAACAAATTTTTAGAATGATCCAGTCCTGGATATCCCATGATTTTAAAAGACGTAAGAAAAAGTTTCTTAAATAATTATTCTGTTTTAATGGATGACATTTTAGCATTATGCACAGAAAAATATTTTATTTTTATATTTTCTAAACAAAATATCATTAATTAATTGCTAAGCACAATTCAATCAATATAAAAAGAACATATGATATCATTGGTTATATAAAATAATAATTATTAAATTTTGAGTAGAAAGTTGAAAACATTATCTAGTTTAGAAAGTTTTTCCCATAAAACATCTATTATATTAAAAGAGAAGTCATGACTTCTAATTCATGTGTGATTTTTTTTATAAAATGAACTATCTAATAGAATTGGACACATTATATTTTTAATCATCACTAATCTTTATATTAAATAGATACATTACATTATTCAATTATTAATAACCTTAATATTATATAAGAGATAATAACTTCATATTTTTTAGGGATTTTGTAAACAGGAGTAACAATATATTGAATCCAACATATATTTAAATCACATATATATTTATATATATACATATATTTAAATCACATATATATATATATATATATTTAAAATTTCGAAAAATATGTTTAAAAATATTTTAACAGAACTTAATTTTCTGATTAGTTTAAAAATATTTATATACACTACTATATTCAGTTATCATTTACAAAATGAAAAATAATTATTCTATTCTTTTTATCAATAATATAATCAAAATGAAATCCAGTTTTAAAAAAGGCGGGTGAAAATTTAACATAAATTAAATACAAAATAATTATCAAATATATTTTTTTCATGCATATATTAATTCTTTTAATAACTAAATACAAATACAATAATATAAATATATATAACAAGAAGAAATAAATACATATGATGGTTTTAAACATTTTACAACATGCAAATTATAAATTATTATTATATTTGAAATATTTAAAGAAACATTTAAATATATGATTAAAATTAAATAATGATTTAAAATAAATAAATATATATATATACATATAAAATTAAATGTTTGATTAAATTCTTTGTAATAAAGCTATAATTTTATTTTTTAACCATCTTACTTTGTAAAATATTACATTACCTTTGTAGATGATAATATTTTAATATTTTACCAAGTTCTGTTTCTATTTATTTATTTAAGAATGATATACTAATCTAGCAAATAAAAAAAACAAACACATCTGAAAATTTGAAACAATCTATTTGATGAAAACAAGTATAGTTTAATATTATTATGTTTGAAAAATATTAAATTAACATATTTCATAAATGTGATTACTATAATATATATATATATATATATATATATATATATATATATATATATATATATATATATATATATATATATATATATATATATATATATATATATATATATATATATATATATATCAATTTAAAAATAAAAATAAAATATTTATATAATTATAAACGAAAATAAACACCCGCATGATTCAAATCTAGTTATGTATTAAAAATGGAGAGAGTAATGTTAATGAAGTCTTAAACAATATTTTCTTTCAATTTTCTTCTTCTTCTAGTTTTCTGCAAAAAAGTCTCATTTGCAGCGGCAGAGGTAGTAAAACATTAGGGGGTTCATATATATGACCCATATGAAATTAATTTTTGTTTTATTTTTAGTATAATTTTGAATGAGTTTAATAAAATATTCAATTAAAATTAGTGTCTGACCCCAATGAATATGTTTTCAATCTTCCAAATGCATCCAAAATTTATTTATCAATGAATATAGATAAATTATACTATATATCAAAAAATCATTATGACCCCCATAGATTTTTTTCCTACCTCCGTCGCTCATTAGTTAACCTCTGATTCCAACAAGTCACAGTGCTATATTAAGAAAATATGTACTCCTTTTAAATATACGCTATCATGTATCAACAAAATCATTTCAAATTTACAAGGTTGGGTGCTTTTTCTTTTTCTCTAAACTGATTCGAGGAGATTTTCATGTCTCTATAGTGGTTTCTATAAATCTTTAGTTCTAAGTAAAGCAAAAGCAAGAAGTAGCAATTCTAAAGGGCAGCTTTGAATTTTAGTTAACTGCTATAGTTATAATGAAAAAAAAGCTAGAAATACATTTTTAACAAGCTGACATGATTTTGTTAAAAGATAAAAGAAGTAATAATAGCGAGAGGGACTGGGATGCAGGAAAAGTCCAAGCTTTACTACCCCACCTCAAGGATGATATCCTGAGCATCAAACCAAGCAAAAAAAAGAGGTTTAGACAAGAGAATTTGGGTAAAGAAGACAACAGGGGAATACAGTACGAAGACAGGATACTATTCAGCTTTAGAGGCAAAGAACAATTCAAACACTACCCCTACAACGGTGGAACATCATTGGTTAAGGAATGTCTGGACACTCACCATTCCTCCAAAGCTGAAACTCTTCCTCTGGAAAATGAAACACGGTGCTCTCCCTGTTAACAGGCGACTGCAGATCTTGTCGATCATCACATCGGTAAAATGCACTTTCTGCGATGCTGAAGAAACAACCCTTCACATTTTTTTCCACTGTCCTTTTGCTAAACAAGTCTGGGATTTGGTTCCTTGCGCATCACCTGTAGACACTTCCATGGCGGAGAGCGGGGACTCAGGACTTACTCTGGTCTTACGCCTACTCCCTCTCCCCCATCAGGAATCTCAAACACCCAAATAGGGGCGTGGATCCTCTGGACAATATGGACTGCCCGCAACCAAAGAATCTTTCAGGATCGGTTCTTCTCAATTGAAGAGACAATCATCAAGGCGCTAGTAGGAGGAAAAGAATGGCAAAACGCACAAGACAATCCTCTGATCAAAATCCCCAAAAAAGTGAAACTCCATCAGCCTCGAGAGGAAGGAATTATCTGCAGATCCAATGGTGCGTGGAAAGCCGGAACCTTGGCAGCTGGAGCAGCGTGGAGCTTCTACAGCAACAATGGAGAGATGATCACATCTCACAGTAAACTAATCTCATACGTGAATTCGTCCCTTGTGGCGGAGGGACTAGCGTTGAGAGAGGCAATGGAGCATGCATTGTCTCTGGGATTCAATCGTGTGAATTTCGAGTCGGACTCTACTGATCTAGTCGCGGCGATCGTCGATGGCGCCTGCGTCTCAGTGATTCACGGCATCGCTTCCGATATCTCCCTTTTATCTTCTGCTTTTGTTTATTTCTCTCTTAGATATTGTAACCGTACCTCTCTGTGTTTCGAGGACGGTCTAGCCAAGCAGGTGCTTGGTTCTGTCTGTACCAGACTTTAATTTCCGGTTTAATTAAAATCATTGACTTGACAAAAAAAAAGGAAGTAATAATAAAAAGTGTTTTTGTCTAGTTGAAAAGTACGACCCATGACCCTGCTCATGCATAATTACTTTAGTAGGACCTTAACTCATTTTCGACATATTTTCCTTTTATTGCTTATTTTCTAATCGAGTTCTTATCCTACGTATTTGCATCCATACTGACAAAATCATAGGACTAGTATGACTGTTTTTAGTTGAAAAGCAGTCAAAATACATTCATATCATTTGTTCGTGTACTGGTCAATGCGACAAACACATTCTCTCTACGTTTTACTATGAGTTAAAGACAGTAATTATAAGAAGGTATGTTGTCTATGTAAGCTCAAGAAAGAGAGCTTAGTATGAGAAGAACAGAGTGACGCAGTTTTACACATAAAGATCTATGTGTCACGCACCGCTGCTATAGTTAGTTATGGAACGATGACATGGCATATGGGCATCGGTTCTAGAAGATAACTTTGGAAGATTTGGACTTATCTGAATATTCAGGAGAATAAAATAATCGAATGAAGTATTTAACCAAATTGCTTTGGGTAGATCTATGTTAAGCGTTTAAAGTTATGAAAGCTTGAGTAAGAGGCGTGTTATGGTCAAGCAAGTAAGAGGCGAGTTCAGTGTGTTGAAGCTCGAGCTCTAGTATTGAGAGATTAGAATTTGGTCTGTCTCTAGTAGTGTGTGACTGAGAGTAATTCGGATTAAACAGATCTATGTGATTGTTTAAGTGATTTCTAATATACAAGAAAGTGTTTTTTGGATCGCGTTTGAGTTCTTTCTATTTAAGTGTCTTTGAACTTTCAGTCTAGATGAATAATTACACGATGTCTTTTAATTTAAGTCTAAATAATACTAGTAAATCTCTGATTAGCCACACTCTTTTTTGAAACATTCAGATCAGTCACTTTTATGTTTTCTCTCTGTAAGTCCATGTTTCAATTAGAGTAATATGACTCTCTTATCTGCAATGTGACCTCTCTTGTTCTTTCTTTTAATTATCATCCAATATAATAATATATTTTCTATTTTATTAAAGTTGAAGTATATTTTAGAATTGTTTGGAAACAAAGATAATAGTAAAAAATATAATGTTGTTTGGAAACATAGATAATATTATAATAAAGAAAAAATAATAATGGACTTAACTTAAATCATAAATCATTAATGACCTAAAATACAATTAATATTTATTCTTAAATTTTGTATGATTGTTATTAATTTGTTAAAGAAAATTATTAGAATTATTTATAGTTTCAATTTAAGGATTTTTAATAAATAAAGAACAAAATATAATCTATATAATATATATCGTATTATTACTTTTTGTTTTCATATATTTTAAATATCTTCTCCAAAATTTATTTAATTATAAGATATATAATTTAACAAATACATTATAATTATAAGTTATTCACTAATGATTTATTCTGCGTATTTAAGAATGATACATTATTATTAAGTTAAAAATATTAAATTACATAAAGTATATATATTTGTAAAATTATTACTACAGTGTTTACGGTTTGCATTATTTTACGGACGCTTCTATTACACGACATAGAATATGTAGCATAAACAATAAAAAAATAGTCAAACTTAAACCGTAAAATTTTAAATTTTTAAAATTAATATATACTAGGTATATATTGTAAAACATGCATCTGTTTTGCGGATCAATATCTAATTATTATGTAAACGTGAAGCGTATCAGCTTCTTATTTGATACTTTTTCTCTAATTTCAATTAATTAACTCTAATAAATTCACACATTTAAATGTTTGATTTTAAGAAAAGGCATGATCCACTAGCCCAAATTTCTTATTTCATGGATATATATTGTTATGAAATCTCATCAGCCAGAAGCCCTTAGAGTAGGCACGTTGGGCATAGAATTTTTATGGAGGATACTTTAGAATTGATACAAAACAGCATTGCAAACGACAATAATTCCAAATTCATAAGCTAGTCATCTAACTCAGCAGTATTATGAATCGGAAACATTATTTCTGCTGAATTGCACGATCGGTCTTACCAAAATATAGTATGAATTTATTGAATATATATCAAGAATCTGGGTACAGAAGTTTCTTTATTCATAAAATAAGCACGATCGTATCATTAGAATTTTATGAATTTTCTCTTGGATTATCTTTGTAGTTCCCGTCTTACGACATACCTATGCAGCATTAGCTGGCAACATTTTCTTCTAAAATTTCATTTAAATTTACATGGTTGGTTTAATATCTTTCTCAAAAGGAAAAAAATCTTGAGATAAAGATTATATTTGAAATTAGATAATGGTTATCTACTACATCCAATGAATTCCTTACAGTTGTAAAAATTCATAAATTAATATTTTTGATGTACAAGTATAATTGAATTTTTCTATACCGAAGATTTCTAATTCTGTTCTACAGAAAAAAAAAACAAAAAAGAACACATTACAATATTACAGAACCTTAAAATTGATGAACAATGTTAAAAATAGTTCTAGAAAACAAAAATAAAATTGATATACTAGGAAAATAATTTATAGAAAACTTGAAAATAAAAGTATTAAGTGGTAATAAGTAATTACACAACCTCGCCAGCTCACTAACAATGTATATACAGACTTCGCCAGATCACTAACAATGTATATACAGAACTGGTCATAGTTATTGCAACTAATGACTGCAATATTACCATTAATGATCGCAAAGTGATAAGAAATATATACGTAATACCAGCCTCTCATTACACTATATAACAAGAGCACTATCAAGTATAAACATAACTCTCTCATACATTCAAACAAAACAATGGAAAACGGAAGGTTAAAGCTAAAGTTCATAACTGATAACTCAGCAAGGAACCAATCTTTTAAGAAGAGGAAGGGAGGCTTTATGAAGAAAGCCAACGAGCTGGCTACTCTTTGCGGTGTCAAAGTTTGTGCGGTTATCACCAACTGCGACAATACGGAGCCGGAGTTTTTCCCATCAAAGGAAGGCGCTGAAGAAGTCTACTCGAAGTTTTTGGAAATGGAGGGGACGCAACGGTTCAAGAAGATGTACAACCAAGGGAGTCATCTCTGGGAGAGGGTCCAGAAAGAAGAAGAGAAAGCGAGGATTCTGCATGCTGAGAATCGAGAGATTGAGCTTAGAGAGGTTATGTTCGATCTTCTCAAGGGGAAGACGATGTCGCCGCATCACTATTCTGATCCATATTTTATTGGAGAACTGAATCTTTTTATTGGTGATTATGTCAACAAGCTAGCTCACAGGACCGAGTTCCTGGAGGCGAATGGTGCTCCATATGTCGCTGTCACAGATGCATCTCGTCCTGTTGTTGGTGATGTGAACCCTCTTGCTGTCGGAATCGAGGGTTCGGTAAGTAATCCTATTGAAGTTTACGATCATATGCGTCAATATGATGGTACGGATATTAGTGTGAATGAGCAGGCTCATGGTGGTTTTAATGATCACGTTCATCATCAGAATATGAATCATCAACAACCATCTCAGTACCAATCTCCTGGTAACTGTTATGATCAGACTCAGCCTTGGTTCAATGGTTCGGGCCAGGATATGCATACAGGTTTGAATCATGATCAGGGACAGAGTTCAAATCAGTATCCAAATTCAAACCAACCGTTCATGAGTCCGTTCATGGGTCAACCTCAACAGATGAGTGATGTTCAGGCTCTTGCAAGCGTTGCTTCCATGGACGACATCAGCTACGGCTACCACCAATTACCAATCACCAGTCAGATGCCTCTCACTACCACCACCACCACCGCCACCATCACACCTACCGCCGATCTTTCTGATCATAGCATCGGCGGTAAACGTTGGCCAACTAGGTTTGGTTTGGACTGAATGTTTGCGTTTGCATTTCTGAAATTTCATATTGTAATGATAAAGGTTTTTGCCTTTAAATCAGTTATGTTCTTATCATTATCAGGCAATATTTTATCGTGTACCATATTGTCTTTGAAAGTTTAATTAATGTTTCAAAAAAAAATTTCTTTTTGCTATCAAATCATATAAAAATATTGTTTCCTTAAGGCCGCGAATGAAGAATGCGACGAGCATTTTGCAAACAAATATCATTAGCCGAATCACATGATCAACAAATTTGGCAATAGGATGGAATATAGAGTTATGTGGCATGTAATTTTGTATGGATATAGAATGATTATTTAAGATACAACAATATCTTCCTATTGACACATGTCATTCAATAAAAAGTCACTCAGATTATCAAGATAACTTATGATATCCATTGGAAAGAATTCTCCAATTATTCCTTAAGGTTTCTCACTAAGCAGAAAAATGTTCACATTAACCACAGCTCATGAAGAAACATGTTTTCATTGTTCCTAAACCAATCTTCTCAAGGATAGAGTCGATAGACCATTTATGAATGTGTGACTAGGTGAAAAGTTGTCGTGTTCATTGACTTGTTCATGCTTCTGTGTGATCGAGTTGTAAATCAGTGGGTCCAAACACTATTGAGATGGTCCGTATAGCATTTATACAAACATTGAAACGCTTCTCAAACGGAATAGACCATGTTAAACTCACAACAAATAACAAAGCCTTTCATTGCTTTTGCAATATGTAGTTGTTCTTTTTTTTTTGTTGAATGTAGTGGTTGGTTTGTAGCAAGCGAGAAACAAATAACACTTGTGTTTGTCTATTTGGATAATACATAGAAGTTTGCACATTTTTTAAAGATGATGACTGCTTGTCATTCCATCAAGATGATTGTTGTCTGTAACTCACAGTTCATTATTGTTCATGGCAGTTTGCACTTTGCAGAAAGAACATAATAACCTAAGGAAAATCAAGTATAAGTTCGTAACGTAAATGTTAGTTAAACTGAAACTATCATTTTTGGCCCATCCTAATATATCGAACGCCTCAATCACATAAATTTAAGTATCTTTATTCTTAAAATATGAACATTTTATTTTAATTCATGTTTTTTGAACTACTTCATTTTTTCTTAAAATATGAATAGTTTATTTTAGAATATTTTTGATTGAAAGTAATTTTGAAAAGTGAAAGCAAATTAAAATATTTTAAGCAATTTATCTTGTTGCTCAATAAATCAATTTCTCGTAAAATAAATTATAAAATTATTTGTCTGACAAAAAAAGTTTGACCAAAAAAATTATAAAATTATTTAAAACTGAAAATAAAAAAGTAATTAGTTATCATACATAGTTACATTCAGGAAAGAGTATGACAAAAATCACCGTCCTAGTTTTTTTTTTGTCATCCTTTTCATTTCCTGATTCAAATTTCAAGTACAATGGCTTAGTAGGAAGGCTAAGAAATTACATAAGTTTGATTATTCATCCTAGCATTCTTAGCCATCATATCAACTACATGAACAAAACTTCGGGGAACATAACGAAAGCTAAAAGGTCTATTGCTGCAATGACTTTAACATCATGAAATATTAAAGTTGCCTCTGTAATTTTGTCCTCCTTTTGCAAAATCTCAGCAACACCATCTAACTGCCTTATTAGCTTCAGACAATCATCTAGGAATGTAACGTTTTTGTAGTACAGTCTATGTAAGCTGACAAACAGCTTCCCACATTGCCACTGCTTCTGTTACTAATGGTGTATCAGTAGCTTTCATTGCAGCGCTTCCCTGAAGTCTTAGAGTGTCTTCTTTGCTGAACAAGGGCCTAATACCTATCTTCTCAAATGAATCACCGACCTATTTTAATACTATTAAATACAGGTTAACGTACACAGTGGTGGAGCCAGCCACAGTTTTCACTGGATTCATTTTGATTTCATTGATATGTTATAGGGGTCACATAAGCTAATTTTCATTGAATTTGTTCATGTAAAATATTTTTTTAATCAGAATTCATAGGGGTCACATGACCCCCTTACCGTAACAGTAGCTCCGCCACTGAACGTGTATATATATATATATATATATGCTATGTAAATAATTGTTTTGAACTGAAGTTGGTGGCACGTAAACAATAATAATGTGTATCTATAGAAACTAAATATGAATATGTAATATGGCTATTTATAACAAAACGTATGAATTGTAACTTTATAGAGTAAAAAACTATGGAACAAACTATAGGTTAATACACAAGTATCGATCTTATCTATCTGGAAGTCACGGATCCGTATCCGTCCCAACCCTTCCAATCATTTAAAAACGATATCAAAAAAGCAAAAAAAAAAAGTGTTTGGTTTTCGTTTTCTTTAGTCTTTTGGAGGCACCAGTTTCATGTGATAAAGCAGATATAGAACGATCAAAAACAATAAGATAATATGTGATCTTGAGAGCGGTAAGGCTCGTGATAAGTGTGGCTTTGCGTCAGTGTTACTCTAGATTCAACAGTTGATCGCATGCGTGTCGTTCTAGTTTTGCGAAAATCTTTCGTATCCTGCATTGTATCATTGCATGACTGTTGGCGGATCAATTTGAAGATGTGCCAATTTATTGATGAGAAACATCCCACATCGGTAATATAAGAAATAATGTACTACTATATAAAGGATTGGAGCCAATCCACTAATTGCCAATTGGTTTTAAGTGGAAGCCCATAATTAACCCGAATCTAACATGGTATCAAAGCGATAAGATCCTTTGACCTAATTTACTTCTACTACTACTACTATACCGATGTTGGACCTTCTGTGGATGTTATTCCCACATTGTCCACTAATTGCCAATTGGTTTTAAGTTGGAAGCCCATAATAACCCGAATCTAACATGGTATCAGAGCGATAAGATCCTTTGACCTAATTTACTTCTACTACTACTACTACTATACCGATGTTGGACCCTCTGTGGATGTTATTCCCACATTGTCCACGCTTCAGACCTAGATGTCTGAGCGTGAGGGAGGGTATTGATGAGAAACATCCCACATCGGTAATATAAGAAATAATCTACTACTATATAAAGGGTTGGAACCAATCCACTAATTGCCAATTGGTTTTAAGTTGGAAGCCCATAATTAATCCGATGTTCTGGTTAAGGAACACAAATATGTGCTATCTAACAAAAACAATTGCGGTAGATAATGAAACATAAAAATCAGAAATATTACAAGTATCGGTGAACACTGAGCTACAAAGTAAGTAAACCCACGGGACTTATGAATCCCACCTACACCTCCCCCCAAAATGTCCAAATACTAAGACAAGAATATACAAACTTCACTCTTCTTTTGGAACGGCTATATATATAAACCCTAGATGGGCACAATCTTCCACACAACACAACACATACATGAACAGATTAAACATGAAGCTTCTTCATGTACTCGCTTTAGTTTTTCTATTAGCTGCTGCGAGTTGCAAAGCTGATGAAGAAATTACTTGCGAAGAGAACGAACCATTCACATGTAGTAACACTGCTAGTTTAAGCAGTAAAAGCTTCGGAAAAGACTTCATCTTCGGTGTTGCATCTTCTGCTTACCAGGCATGTAACAAATGTTGAGATACCATATTCTTTTTGATATAGAAAAAATACAATTAAAAACACTAAAATGCCACTATGCATGGTTGTCTCTTTTCATTTCAGATCGAAGGAGGGAGAGGTCGTGGTGTTAACGTTTGGGATGGCTTCAGTCACCGATACCCAGGTATGCCGTTTGCACAGTGACATATATATTTATATGTGAGAGGAATGTTGGTTACATATACACATTAATGTTTGTTATTAATATCAGAGAAAGCTGGGTCAGATTTGAAGAATGGAGACACTACTTGTGAGTCATATACGAGATGGCAGGTCAGTACATTGATACTCATATGACTGAACTATGTACAAAACCATTATACGTGTGGATAGTTGACATGCTATTAAAATATGTGAACTGCAGAAAGATGTAGACGTGATGGGCGAACTCAATGCTACTGGCTACAGATTCTCCTTTGCGTGGTCAAGAATCATTCCAAGTATGTTGTTTGTATTTTAATTGGCATCATATGATTAGTTGGAAGAGTACTAACTAATGTACGATATATACATGAGCAGAAGGAAAGGTGAGTAGGGGAGTGAACCAAGGAGGTCTTGATTACTACCACCAACTCATAGATGCCCTCCTAGAAAAGAACATAACGCCTTTCGTTACCCTCTTTCACTGGGACCTTCCTCAAACACTCCAAGATGAGTATGAAGGTTTCTTGGACCGCCAGATCATGTATGTGCCATGCTTCTTAATTATATTTGAAGAGAGTAAAAGTTACTAGTGATAGAAGAAGAAGATTTTCTCTTATTTACATGTATTACTAACTGAAATGATTCTATACTAATATGCACAGCCAAGATTTCAAAGATTACGCGGATCTATGTTTCAAAGAGTTTGGTGGAAAGGTAAAGCACTGGATCACGATCAACCAGCTATACACAGTGCCTACAAGAGGCTATGCGATCGGAACAGATGCACCCGGGCGATGTTCTCCTATGGTTGATACCAAGCACAGGTGTTACGGCGGAAATTCTTCAACAGAACCCTACATCGTTGCACATAACCAGCTTCTTGCTCATGCCACAGTCGTCGATCTTTACAGGACCAAATACAAGGTGAGTGGTCTCCATATGTGGTGTAAATCTAGCATATCCGATTCTAATGTATAGTCATATATATATATTACGTGATGAACAGTTCCAAAAAGGGAAGATCGGACCTGTGATGATAACTAGATGGTTTCTTCCATATGATGAGTCTGATCCTGCCTCCATAGAAGCAGCTGAGAGGATGAACCAATTCTTCCATGGATGGTATATATAATTTTATATATTACCAAAACTGTATCAGTATGTATTTTATGTATTTATAATGAAACAATAATATACATTGGATCAGGTACATGGAGCCGCTAACAAAGGGTAGATACCCAGACATCATGAGGCAGATTGTGGGTAGTCGGCTTCCCAACTTTACCGAGGAAGAAGCCGCACTCGTTGCCGGTTCATATGATTTTCTTGGTCTCAACTATTACGTCACTCAGTACGCCCAGCCAAAACCTAACCCATATCCTTCAGAGACACACACTGCCATGATGGACGCTGGCGTAAAGCTCACATGTACTACAATACTACCACTTAGTTGCAACCCTTCTATATATATATATATGTTTTGTCTCCTTTTTCTTACAACATACTTTGTGAGTGACCATCAGTTATTTTATCCTTGTGTTTACAGATGATAATTCACGTGGTGAATTTCTTGGTCCATTGGTATATATGAATGATCCACCCCTATTTTTTTCTTTTCATTTTGTTCTCTTTTCAATATTACAACCCTAATTTTTTCCTATTTATATGTATATTTATTTACTTCCATTTTTTCAGTTCGTTGAAGACAAAGATAACGGCAACAGCTATTACTACCCAAAAGGAATTTATTACGTAATGGACTACTTCAAAACCAAATACGGCAACCCTTTAATCTATGTCACCGAGAACGGTGAGTTCTACATACTACTACTACTCAGCTTTGTCATCTATAACATATAGTACTAATTAGTGTATTTCGAAATATATCTTAAAAACTGACTTCCAAATATTGTGTACTTTTTCATGTTATGTCGGTTAACTAGGATTTAGTACCCCCAGTTCAGAAAACCGTGAGCAAGCTATTGCCGATTACAAGCGAATTGATTATCTATGCAGCCATCTATGTTTTCTCCGCAAAGTCATCAAGTGAGTGGATCCTACTAGAAATGATTTTCTTCATCTTCTTTTTTGGTAACATTTATACATTTATATATATGATTGTTCTGGTTTTCAGGGAGAAGGGTGTCAACGTGAGAGGCTACTTTGCATGGGCTCTTGGAGATAATTATGAATTCTGTAAAGGTTTTACAGTCAGATTTGGACTCAGTTACGTTAACTGGGACGATCTCGACGATAGAAACCTCAAAGAATCTGGTAAATGGTACCAGAGATTCATTAACGGGACCGCCAAAAATGCTGCGAAACAAGATTTCCTCCGCTCAAGCCTTTCCTCCCAGAGTCGGAAGAAGAAGCTTGCTGATGAATGAAACACTAAGTTCCACCACCAGATCATCTATATCTCTCACTCTTCCTGTATGCTCCATAGTTAAGGAGCTTCTTCTATCTACAATGCACTAAATAAATAATCTCAATAAAAAGATGATCAGTTACTATATAATGAATAAAAATAATTTATATATATACAACTACATTATGACAAGTCTAGAGGATGAGGAAAGAAGGAACTGACACAATTTAAAATTTTAAATAGAAACACTCAGAATCCTAAACTGTTTAGTGTAAAAAAACATTAACGCAGTGATTAGCCTAAATTCACTAATTAGCTTAATAAGTTCAACTTATATAATAAGATTTATCTTCAACATACTAATAAACAAGAACCAAACATAATACAAACTCAAAAGTCAAAAGTAACTAATCCAAAGTTCTACCATCCGAAACTGAAACTTAATGAGATTTTACATATGATTTTTTTTTTGAATAATCCGGTGTATTCTAGCACCCACCAAAGTGAGTTCAGGCTAGCGGTAAGTGTCCGTATCAGCCTACGTTATCGGCTGGAGTACACCTCGGTCACCGGACGCTGGAATAGACCAGATTTTAAATTTTACCCCCAATAGCCAGCGGAATTCGAACTCTGATCCGTATTGGGGCCTAAGCTCCCTCAACTCTATTGGGTCGTTCTCGCTTGGTTTTTACATATTTATCATTCATATAATTGTATTTGATTTTGTTACTTATATAATCAATAAAACTAAAAGAAGTTAAATCGCAGTCCTTTGTGTTTAATGATTGTATACCTTTTTATGTATTTTAACATTGTATTCTATTCTTGAATGATCGAAAAATATATCACGAATTGAAGTACCAGAAAATTCTGAAAGAACATGTTAACTTGTTGATTGGACTTCTTTCCCAGATTCTTTAAGACTTTCTGCGGATTTCCTAAACAAAAAATAAAGACATGGTTAGCCATTTCTGATTTCTTATATGAAGATTCAATTTATCTTGGATTAAACAAACTAGGGTTGGAAAAAAAAGTGCCGAATCAAAATTAAAATTAATTAAATATTCAAACGAGGTTAAAATTTTAATATTTAGAAAATCAAAACCAAATTCATCTGAAATAGATTTAGTACATCTAAATCTAATGATTATTTTTAGATTTATTTTTTTATTAAAAACATCTAAAATGTATAAGATACATTTTAATTGTCCAAAATATTTGAAAATATATACAGATAGTTAAAAATAAATGTCAAAAATAGTAACGTATATTTAAAATACCAAAAATACTTAACATATATATTGATTTTCTATCCCAATATTCAAACCAAAGCAATGTATATATTAAATTTAGGTATTTTGACATATGTTATGAAATATATTATTTTGTTTATAAATTTTAAGAAATTAAAAGTATATAATAATTTTAAAAATTTTAAGTATAATTTAAATTGGTTGTATAAACCCGAACTAAAATTTAGAAATACCAAGACGATCTGAAATCTTTGATCTTGAAACTCAAAACTCTAATAGAACCGAACCGAACTATAATGGATATTCGAACGTCCACCCCTAAAACAAACTATATTAATTTAATGAGTCTCAAATTTATAATTTAGTTTATTTAATATAATATTTTTTTCTTTAATTCAGAAATAAGCGTGTTTTGTAATATTATTAGAATTTTATGAATTGGATTTCCCTTTGGATATGATCTGTAATTCTCATCATACTACCTACGCAACAATAGCTGGCAATATTTTCTTCTAAATCTGCTTTGAATTTTACTGTTTTCTTAGTGGTTTAATTAGTTAAACAAAAGGAAACAAATCTGGAGTTATACAAATTATATCTAAAATTAAGTGATTGTTATCTGCTCCATCCAATAATTTTCTGACAGTTTGTAAAATCCATTTAGATACTATTTTATGATGATATTAAGCAAAATCGAATTTTGCATCTTCAATTCTCCATTCATATATATATTCATTTTGTAACTATCATAATCATATATTACCCCAATTTAGAATTAATATGCGTCCAAGAAAGTGATAAGATTTGCATACGTAATACAAGCCTCTCATTACACTATATAAACAAGAGAACTATCAAGTGCCAACATATCTCTATCATTCACTTACATACAACAATGCCAAGGGGAAGGTTAAAACTAGTACCCATAACTAATAACTCGGCAAGGAACCGAACTTTCAGGAAGAGAACGAAAGGTATTATAAAGAAAGTCAACGAGCTGGCTACTCTCTGTGGTGTGGATGCTTGTGCCGTTATCAACAGCGACATTACGGATCCTGAGTTTTCCCCGTCAAAGGAAGGCGCTGAAGCAGTGTGCTCCAGGTTTATGGGTGTTCTGCCTGAGGAACGGTCCAAGAAGATGTATGACCAGGAGAGGTATCTGTGGGAGAGGATCCAGACAGGAAAAGAGAAAGCGAGGAAGCTAGATGCTGAGAATCGAGAGATTGAACTTAGAGAGGTTATGTTCGATCTTCTCAAGGGGAAGACGATGTCGCCACATCACTATTCTGATCCAGGTTTTCTTGGAGAACTGAATCTTTTTATTGGTGATTATTTCAATAAGCTAACTCACAGGACCGAGTACCTCGAGGCGAATGGTGCTCCAAATGTCGCTATCACATATGCATCTCGTCCTGTTGTTGGTGATGTGAACCCTTTTGCTGTCAAAATCGAGGGTTCGGTAAGTAACCCTACTGAAGTTTATGATCATATGAGTGTGAATGAGCAGGCTCATGGTGGTTTTAATGATCATGTTCATCATCAGAATATGAATCATCAGCAACCATTTCAGTACCAATCTCCTGGTAACTGTTATGATCAGACTCAGCCTTGGTTCAATGGTTCGAGCCAGAATATGTATACAGGTTTGAGTCATGATCAGGGACAGAGTTCAAATCAGTATCCAAATTCAAACCAATCTTTCATGAGTCCGTTCATGGGACAACCTCAACAGATGAGTGATGTTCAAGCTCTTGCAAGCGTTGCTTCCATGGACGACAACAGCTACGGCTACCACCAATTACCAATCACCAGTCAGATGCCTCTCACTACCACCACCACCGCCACACCTACTGCCGATCTTTCTGATCATAGCATCGGCGATAAGCGTTGGCCAACAAGGTTTGGTTTGGACTGAAATTATGTTTGCATTTCTGAAATTTCATATTGTAATGGTTAAAGTTCTTTTTTCCTTTAAATCAGTTATGTTATTTTCATTATCAGGCAATATTGTATCGTGTACCATTTTGTTTTTATTGTTTCCAAAAAGACTTTTGTTTTTTGCTATTAAATTAAACAAAGATTATTGTTCCTTAGGGTCGCGAGTGAAGAATGCAACGAGCATATCGTAAACAAATATGATTAGCCAAACCATTGATCAAGAAACGTGGCCATAAGACAGAATATAAAGTTATATGACATGCACTTTCGTATGGATGTAGAATGCTTGTTTAGGATACAATATTATCTTTTTCTTGACATATGTCATTCAATAGATAGAATCCCTCAGTTAATCAAGATAACTTAGATATCCATTGAAATAACAATTCTCCAATTTTCTTCTCTCGCTAAGCAGAAATATATTCATATTAAAAAACACAGCTCATGAACACACATGTCTTCACTGTTCCTAAGCCAATCTTCTCAAGGATAGCGTCGATAGGCCATTTACGAATGTGTGAGTAGGTGAAAAGTGGTCGTGTTCATTGACTTGTTTCATGCTCTTGTATGATCGAGTTGTGAATCTGTTGTCCAAACACTATTGAAATGGTCCGTATAGCATTTATACAAACTTTGAAACGCTTCTCAAACATAATAGACCATGTTAAACTCACAACAAATAACAAAACCTATCATTGCTATTGCAATATGTAGTTGTTGTATTTTAACAAGCGACAAACAAATAACACTTGTGTTTGTCTATTTGGATAATAGTAATACATAAAAGTTTGTGCATGTTTTAGAGATGACGACTGCCTGTTGTTCCGTCAAGATGATTGTTGTCCGTAACTCGTAGCTTAAATCCACAGTGCATTATTTTTCACGGCAGTTGCACTTTGCAGAAAGAACATGTTAACCTAAAAATAATTCAGTATAAATTCCTAACGTAAATGTTACTTCAACTTCAACTTATATTAGTTATGGCCCATCCTAATAAATCGAAGGCCTGAAGCACATGTTCTTATTCTTAAATTAGAGCAGTTTATTTTAATTCATGTTTGAACTATTACATTTTTTATAAATATGAACAGTTTATTTATGGTATTTTTGATTGAGTATATTTTGAAAAGTGATAGTCAACTTAGGGTATTTTAGGCAATTTATCTTTAAATTAAATTATGTATGCTATAAATCTATTTAAAATTGGAAGTAAAGCATTAAACAATACAAGTAAAACCTGACCATTTCTGATTTATATTTTTAATTAAATCGCAACTTTGCCCAAAATACCGTAAATTATATAAGGGATTACTCAAATTCATTAATAGCATTTAAGTTTTTTTAGTTTTGGATTTACATATACACCAAAATGTACATATTGAGCCTACTTAGATTTATAAGATATGCTAACCTTAAATTCAATATAAATATTCTAAGTTTAAAACTAGACTTATATATATATTATGAAACCTATATCAATTAACAAACATAATGAAATCAAAATATTATTTTCTTAAAGCTGTGTATCAATATTCAAAATAGATCATTTAAATACTATGCATATTTTCAATACAAATCAAAAACCTATATCATACACCATATATCATATACATATTTGAATATCATTTTCGTGTATAATATTATTTAACTTTCAAAAATTAGTATACACGCAAAATTTAAAAATCATATTATTTAGTATGTCATTTTTGTACATAATATTGATATGGAAACTACGAGTGTTTAAGTATATTCTAAAGTTATCGTAAATTAAGTTTTAAATAAAAATAAAAAATAAAATCTTTTATAGGTTATTAATAACGAAAATAAAGTAATATTGTAACACTAATAATTTTTTTATTATTATTTATTTGGATGACATAATTTAAATTTTATCATAGTCTAAGGAATCACAAGTTTATATAATATTAAAAATTATATGAGTAACTTTTGATAAAAAAAAATTAAAAATATTATCAGATATTTTTTATCAGATCAGTGGGTATCAAATCACAAGTTAATAGCAAGTTTTTGGGATTTCTTACCAGGTTTTATTATATTTTTAATTAATGATTTCATAAATATTGAACCAGAATATATACAAGATACCGAGTCTACCGGTTCAAACACAGATATGTGCAGATATGAAAACACTATTTAAAACTCAAACATTATTATAGAACGACTTGTAGATTATCTTTTCAAATAAAAATTATAAATACATGTAATTTTATCGAACTGATTCAGCAAAAAGATATATCCACGCTTTAACATATAGTAGTATATTTTAAATCGAATAGGGATAGCAAAATAGTGTAGATTTATGGTTAGAACTATGATACAAACATTTCAGAAATGAGAATCTATAATTATCCAATATATAATATTTTACTATTACATCACGGAAAAATGATTGCTGGCTACGTGAAGTATCGGCTGTCACATGATTAATCATACAAACTAAATTAATGTATACTTAACTACACGAAGTATATGCAATGTATGACAACATCCCTCAATTTAATGATGTTATGTAGTTAACATCACAAGTTTAATTTTATGCAACCAAAAACTGATGTTCGTGTGAGACCGTTTAAATATTTCGTTTCATCAATTAAAATATTTTCAATTTGACTGTAATTTAAATAAAATTGGAATTTAGTCCGCGTTTTAAAAGCGTAAGAATTTTTTTAACAAAATTTAATTTAGTTTTTTTTGATAAGTAGTGTTATAACCTTTTTATTTAATGTATTTGAAAACTATAAAATTATATTATTTTATTTAAATAAAATATAAAAGTTATATAATATTATTAAATATTTTTTCAATTATATTAATCTGTTTTCTTATTATATTTTTATAATAGTTCTGTAATTCATTTGATTAGTATGTGATATATACTTATTTGATATTTTTTTTATAAAAATTATTTGATGTCTATTTATATATTGACTCTAAACTTTTATTTGTTTGATGTAAAATTAATTAAATTAATGAATTATTTTATTTCTATTTTCATAAACAAAAATTTCATTCATAAATTTAGCAAAACTTTAATGTTAGATTTCTATTATTAGATTACTTTTATTCTTAACAGTATATGATTAATAACTATATACACGAGATAATATTTGGTTTCAGTTGACATCAAATGAGTTTAAAGAAAATAAAATATCATATTGACGTCAAATAAGTTTTATAATTAAAAATAATAATATCTTATATGACTTTCAAATTTAATATAAATATAAATAATATAATTATATAGTTATCAGATATACTAAAATAAAAATGCTAAAAGTCTACTTATCAAATAATATTAAAACATATTGATTTTGTAAATTAAATTTTGCTAGAAATATTTTTATGCTTTTAAAACACAGATTAAAATCCAATTTAGTTAGATTAATGTGGTTATATTTTAATTGATGAAATAAGATATTTTAACGGTCTCTGATATCCACATCAATTTTTGAATGAATGAAATTAAATTTGTGATGTTAACTACTACATAACATCAAACTACATAACATCACTAAATTGAAGGATATTGTCATAAATAACATATACTTCGTGTAGCTAAGTATACATTAATTTAATTTGCATGGTTAGCCATACGATTGTTGATACTTCGTGTAGCTAGCAATCATTTTTCCTTACATCACACATATCATCTTTAAATATGTATCGAACAAATACCATATTTCATAGAAAATGAATTAAATGATAAAACATAAAACCTCAATTGTTATGATTGAAGAAAAAATAATAATGGTAGTTTGTAAATGAAAGAATAAATCCGTACTTTCTAAATTCAAGATCTAGTTAATTACTCGAATATATTTAGTTTATAGATATATCCATGCAAGATCATGGGAGAATCAATATTAAATACAAGTTAATGTATATATATGTGCTAAGTACGTAAATAATTGATTTGGTGGCACGTAAACAGTAATAATGTTATCTATAGAAACTAAATTAGGGTTGGGCATCACTACTTACTACTCGGTACGTTTACTTGTCACTTGCCTTCTACCCAGTTTGGAAAATTAAGTAGTTAACGTTATTAAATCAAGTAACAAATATCTAAATTTTATTACTTGCAAATACAAGTCAAATATCAAATATCAAATATCACTATTTTTTTCTATTACTTAGCTTGTTACTTGTTTTACTACTTATTTCTCATTACTTGCTTTACTATTTGTTACTCAATATTTGATGAAAATATGTATATGTATTCCCGTTGTTATCCACTAAATCATGTTTTACTTCTTGCATTGTAATAAGAGTGATGACTTTTTGAGTATATGATGTAACAAGTACTTGTTCAAATGAGTCATGTATACGTACTAAATTAAATTACTTCAGCAGATTAAATAACAAATATATGAAAATTAAAAGTATTTATCCTATGTCTAGCTATTTTTTTTGTAGGAAACCGGGAGAAATCTCACAGTATTTATTTAGAACTTAAAAAATACCAACTACAACCGAGTTCGTCGTGGTCTAAAGAGCTATCAACATCGTCTTTCAAAAAATCAACAACCTCTATACAAGCAACTTCAAAACTATGAAAGCCAAAGGGAAGTGAAAAAGCAAAGGCAGCCAAACCATCAGCTAAGCAATTTCCTTCCCTATACACGTGCACAATACACTTGAGTTGCTATTTACAAGTGTTGGTACACTTGAGTTTACAATTTTGAACATAAAGAAACATTTATTACTAAGTAACTTAAGTATTAGGCAAGTATTTGATTGAATCAAATCCAATCAAGTACACGCACAAATAAAAAATTAATACTTGCACACGACAATTCAAGTAACTGGTAAAGCAAAAACACAAAGTATCAGGCTTGCGCTCATGCGTAAACTAAATACAGTATACGTAATATGGCTACTTTTTTTTTTAACGCTTGATATTCAGTCAAAGGTATCCTTACAATTCTAGACCAAACTGGCCAACAAATAAAACTCAAAGAAAAAGACACCAGTAGGCATCTATAGAATAACTAATCCCATACACATGTGGGTAAGAAGTAAATTCAAAAACCCAAAAGAACATGAGATTGTGAGAGTGAGAGAGATAGGGTATGACTCACAAAAAGCAAGAACATATATGCTTTTAAACCTCTCTCACTGTGATGAGAGTCCAACTCTCCCAAGATAGACAACTCCCATCACAAGAACCCATGGCTTCACAATCCAGCAAGTCGAAGACCTATTAATCTTCACAAAACTTCTGAATGCACCTAAGTCGGACAACACATGACACGATCCGCCTAGAGAGAAACCACCATGAAACAAGTAGCAAGACCTAACCACTCAACAACAAGGTCTGAACATTGATGAATGGCAACAAAGAACCTAAGCCGGCGCACAAGAAGAGGCCATCATGCTTCCGTTGCAAAAGAACTAAATCGGTAAGGTTAGCCACGTAGCTCCACCAACAACACCAACCATCACGTAAGGAAATCCAAAGGCAAACACATGGATCGCCATTGTCACTATCTCAAGACCGAAGACCAAACTTCAAAGATCCAACACCAACTTGGAAATAAAAGGAACCACCACCAACTGGATACTGCAGAGGAATAAAAAACTAGATCTGGAAACAACCAGAGAGTAGAGACCTCTCCTTGAAGAGCAAGACACTCCACAGATCTGGCCGAACAAACACCACCAAACGAGAACCGCCATTTATAACTCTTCCTTACTCTAGCCTCCACGGTGAACAGGGGAAACTGCATCACCGAGACTGTCAACGCCGCGAGTAGAGGACACCACAAAGAGAGAGACAGGAGAAGAAGACATCGCTAAAAAAGAGAGTATGGCTACTTATAACAGAATTTATTAAATCTATTCTAGATTAATTAAAAAAATATGGAATAAAATATAGGTTATATACACAAGTATCAATCTTATCTATCTGGAAGTCACGGATCCGTGTCCGTTAACCCTTCCAATCATTTAAAAACGATACCAAAAAAGCAAAAAAAAATGTGTTTGGTTTTCGTTTTCTTTAGTCTTTTGGAGGCACCAGTTTCATGTGATAAAGCAGATATAGAGCGATCAAAAACAGTAAGATGATATGTGATCTTGAGAGCGGTAAGGCTCGTGATAAGTGTGGCTTTGCGCCAGTGTTACTCTAGATTCAAGAGTTGATAGTATTTCGATATACATTTTCTATAACGAAAGTTGACGTTGCGTGTCGTTCTAGTTTTGCGAAAATCTTTCGTATCCTGCATTGCATCATTGCATGACTGTTGGCGGATCAATTTGAAGATGTGCCAATTCGTGTTCTGGTTAAGGAACACAAATATGTGCTATCTAACAAAAAAAATTGCGATAGATAATGAAAGACTAAAAAGTGGAAACATAAAAATCAGAAATATTACAAGTATCGGTGAACACCGAGCTATAAAGTAAGTGAACCCACGGGACTCATGAATCCCACCTACACCTCCCCAAAATGTCCAAATACTAAGACAAGAATAAACATACTACACTCTTCTTTTGGAACGGCTATATATATAAACCCTAGATGGGCACAATCTTCCACACAACACAACACATACATGAACAGATTAAACATGAAGCTTCTTCATGTACTCGCTTTAGTTTTTCTATTAGCTGCTGCGAGTTGCAAAGCTAATGAAGAAATTACTTGCGAAGAGAACGAACCATTCACATGTAGTAACTGTTGGAACAAGCTTAAAGATTAAGAAAGCTTAGTGAGCAAGTAATGAAACCTAATCCTACTATGATGAGGAATTGGATTGTGTGTTGTTAACTAGGATTAGGAAAATATTCATCTCTATATAAAGAGAATGTGGCTGAAAGATATTGTATGCGATTTTAGTGATTGAGAGCTTTTGAGACATTGTAACCTAAAGCTTGATTGAGTGAATAAGAAAAGGAATTCTTATTATCTTGTTTGAGTTCTATTGTGTGCTTGTGATTCTATATTTGGTATCAGAGCCTTACACAAGGTCTTAGCAAGTATAGTACACAACATTCGAAGCTATGGCAGATGATAAAGATGAAGTCGTGAAGATCAAAGAACCAGGACACTCTGCTGTCAAATTCCCAATGCTGACTACATCCAACTACACCGTGTGGAGCATCAAGATGACGATTGCTCTTAAGGTTAGTGAGGTGTGGGAAGCCATCGACCCTGGAAGCAAGGATATGAAGAAAAACAACATGGCAATTGCGTTCTTGTTCCAGTCCATACCGGAGTCCCTGGTGCTACAGATTGGAGTCGTCAATACTGCAAAAGACGTCTGGGAAGCGATAAAGGCACGTAATCTTGGAGCAGAGAGAGTAAGAGAGGCTAGACTACAAACTCTGATGGTTGAATTTGACAAATTAAAGATGAATGATGGAGATAATATTGACACCTTCGTTGGAAAGCTTTCGGAGATCACATCAAAAGCAGCGGCCTTAGGAGAGATTATCGAAGAATCAAAAGTTGTGAAAAAATTCTTAAAGAGCCTACCCAGGAAGAGATACATCCAGATTATTGCTTCAATTGAACAGTTTATCGACCTAAATTCGATAAGCTTCGAAGAGATAGTTGGAAGGCTCAAAACTTACGAAGAGAGAATTAATGAGGAAGAAGAAGAAGCACTTGAAGATCAAACCAAACTCATGTACGCTGATTCAGAGAACTATGGAGGAAACAGAGGCCGTGGACGTGGACGTTCGTCTTGGAGAGGAAGAGGACGAGGTCGAGTATTTCAAGGACAGAGAGAGGCATACCGACAGAGATACAGTGGCGATATCTCACACATCACATGCTTTCGTTGTGACAAACAGGGCCATTATGCAAGTGACTGTCCAGACAAGCATCTCAAGCTCTCTGAGACTGTGGAGAAGAAGGAAGATGATACTCACGAAGCTGATGAACTGATGATGAATGAAGTAGTATATCTCAACGAAGACAAGGTAAACCCAACCTCGTTTGAAGCTGATATGGACACAATGAATGTGTGGTACTTGGATAACGGAGCAAGCAACCATATGAGTGGTAACAGGCTGTTCTTCCGTGACCTTGATGAAACCATTGTTGGTAAGGTGAGGTTTGGTGATAACTCACGTATTGATATAAAGGGTAAAGGCTCGGTGCGTTTTGTCTTTAAAGATGGGAAGAAAAAAATAATGAGCAACGTGTACTACATACCTGACTTAAGGAGCAATATAATAAGTTTGGGACAAGCAACTGAGGTCGGTTGTGAAATACGAATGAAGGATGACACATTAATGCTATATGATCGATGTGGAACACTGATGGTTAGCACCAAACGCTCAAGGAATAGACTTTACAAGGTGATACTACACACTGATGAGGTTCAATGCCTGCAAGTTTCTTCTGAAAATAGATCAAGTATTTGGCATGCTCGTCTAGGTCACATCAACACCAAGAAGATAAAACTAATGGTAGAGAAAGATCTAGTTACAGGCATGTCGAACATCCCGCGCGAAGAAGGAGAAACATGTGCATCATGTATGCTTGGGAAGCAAACAAGAAGACCGTTTCCACAAGCAACATCGTTTCGAGCCGACAAACCACTTGAGTTGGTTCATGGCGACTTATGTGGACCCATCTCTCCATCAACTACAGCACAGAAACGATATGTGTTCGTATTAATTGATGATCACACAAGATACATGTGGACTATCTTGTTGAGAAAGAAAAGTGAGGCTTTCGAAAAGTTCAAGAAGTTCAAAACACTTGTGGAACATGAAACACAGAGAAAGATCATGACGTTTCGAACGGATCGTGGTGGAGAGTTTCTATCTAACGACTTTCAGGCATGGTGTGAAGATAATGGGATCAATCGGCACCTAACGGCACCATACTCACCTCAACAAAACGGAGTAGTGGAGCGACGAAACAGGACATTGCTAGAGATGACTAGAAGCATCTTGAAACACATGTCTCTACCAAATGTATTCTGGGGAGAGGCCGTTAGACACTCAACATATCTCATTAATAGAGTTGCAACCAGGTCACTTGAGGGAATGACACCTTACGAAGCTTTGAAGACAAAGAAACCAAACCTGTCCCATGTACGAGTTTTTGGATGCATATGTTATGCAAGGACAGAGGCTGTGGGGAGGAAGAAGCTTGATGACAGGTCAAGGGTGCTTGTACACTTAGGAACAGAGCCGGGATCAAAGGCTTATCGGCTGTTTGATCCATCACGGAAAAGGATTGTTGTCAGTAGAGATGTGATCTTCGACGAAACGAAGGAATGGAATTGGAGTGATACAGAGAAAACAGAGTATGGAGGAGCAGGTGAAATAGTTGTCAAAATAAAGAACGATACAAATCTGGAAGTAATCAACATTGATGAAGACGAAGATGAAGCTCAGGATAATGAAGTCATTGATGTAGACGAGGAAGAAGTTGATGAGGAAGATATTAATGAAACTGCTGATGATCATGAAGCTCAGCCTCAACTTAGACGATCACAGAGAACAACCACAATGCCTTCATATCTCAACGACTATGTCATGATAATGGAAGAAGATAGTGAGCAACTCCTTATGGTTATAAACGATGAACCTTGGAGCTTCAGTGATGCGAAGGAGATGAAAGTATGGGTTGATGCTTGCAGAGATGAGATAGCATCTATTGAGAAAAATAATACATGGGAACTTGTGGAGCTTCCGGAAGGAGTAAAGCCAATAGGGCTCAAATGGGTCTTTAAAATCAAGCGTAATGCCGACGGAAGTGTGAGTAAATACAAGGCACGACTGGTGGCGAAAGGTTATGTTCAGAGACATGGAATAGACTTTGATGAAGTCTTTGCACCAGTTGCTCGAATGGAAACAATACGACTGATCATTGCACTTGCAGCAGAGAAGGGATGGGAGATTCATCATCTCGATGTTAAAACAGCGTTTCTCAATGGAGAATTGAAAGAGGAAGTGTATGTTGAACAGCCTGAAGGGTTTACCGTGGCAGGACAAGAACATAAGGTCTATCGGTTAAAGAAGGCACTTTATGGGCTTCGTCAAGCACCTCGAGCTTGGAATGTCAAATTGAATCAAATATTACGAGGTCTAGAGTTTCAAAGGTGTGCAAAAGAGCCCTCTCTGTACCGGAAAAGTTTGAAAGGAGAGTTGCTTGTTGTAGTTGTATACGTTGATGACCTACTCATCACTGGCTCGTCGCTCAGCTTAATACACGAATTCAAGAAAGAGATGAGTAAGAGGTTTGAGATGAGTGATCTCGGTTTATTAACATATTACTTGGGAATAGAAGTTGAACAAAGCAGAGATGGTATTACTCTGAGACAAGATCAGTATGCACGGAAGATACTCGAGGAGACAGGAATGGATTCATGTAATCCCACTCAAGTGCCAATGGAGATGAATGCCAAGCTGTCTAAAGCTGTGAACGAGAAGAAGATCGATGAAAGGGAATACCGCCGTTCTATTGGCTGTCTAAGGTATCTCTTGCACACACGTCCTGACATGTCTTATGCCGTTGGAGTCCTCAGTCGATATATGCAAGACCCGAAGACATCTCATGGTGCTGCTTTGAAACAAGTCTTGCGTTATCTACGTGGAACTTGTATGCTTGGGCTTCGGTTTCGTAAAAACAGAGGACTAATATTGGAAGGCTATAGCGACAGTTCTCATAATGTAGATGATGATGATGGTAAGAGTACTACGGGGCATATTTTCTATCTTGGTGAAAGCCCCATAACTTGGTGCTCAACTAAGCAAGAGATAGTAGCCTTGTCTAGCTGCGAGGCAGAGTTTATGGCTGCTACAGAAGCCGCAAAACAGGCTATCTGGTTGCAGGAATTATTGAGTGAAGTGATTGGAGAAACAAATAAACGGGTGATCATTAGAGTTGATAATAAATCTGCCATTGCTTTAACAAGGAACCCGGTGTTTCACGGACGCATCAAGCACATACACAGGAGATTCCATTTCATTCGAGAATGTGTCGAGAATGATCAAGTTGATGTTGAACATATACCGGGAAGCGAGCAGAAAGCTGATATTCTTACAAAGGCGCTTGGAAGAATAAAGTTCAAGGAAATGAGGTCTCTCATTGGAATTCAAGATGTGTGTGGTAGTGACTTTAAGCTTGAGGGGGTGAATGTTGGAACAAGCTTAAAGATTAAGAAAGCTTAGTGAGCAAGTAATGAAACCTAATCCTACTATGATGAGGAATTGGATTGTGTGTTGTTAACTAGGATTAGGAAAATATTCATCTCTATATAAAGAGAATGTGGCTGAAAGATATTGTATGCGATTTTAGTGATTGAGAGCTTTTGAGACATTGTAACCTAAAGCTTGATTGAGTGAATAAGAAAAGGAATTCTTATTATCTTGTTTGAGTTCTATTGTGTGCTTGTGATTCTATAGTAACACTGCTAGTTTAAGCAGTAAAAGCTTCGGAAAAGACTTCATCTTCGGTGTTGCATCTTCTGCTTACCAGGCATGTAACAAATGTTGAGATACCATATTCTTTTTGATATATAGAAAACACAATTAAAAACCACTAAAATGCCACTATGCATGGTTGTCTCTTTTCATTTCAGATCGAAGGAGGGAGAGGGCGTGGTGTTAACGTTTGGGATGGCTTCAGTCACCGATACCCAGGTATGCCGTTTGCACAGTGACATATATATCTATATGTGAGAGGAATGTTGGTTACATATACACATATTAATGTATTTGTTATCAATATCAGAGAAAGCTGGATCAGATTTGAAGAATGGAGACACTACCTGTGAGTCATATACGAGATGGCAGGTCAGTACATTGATACTCATATGAACTATATACTGACTATACGTGTGGATAGTTGACATGCTATTAAAATATGTGACCTGCAGAAAGATGTAGACGTGATGGGCGAACTCAATGCTACTGGCTACAGATTCTCCTTTGCGTGGTCAAGAATCATTCCAAGTATGTTGTTTGTATTTTAATTAGCATCATTTGATTAGTTGGAAGAGTACTAACTAATGTACGATATATACATGAGCAGAAGGAAAGGTGAGTAGGGGAGTGAACCAAGGAGGTCTTGATTACTACCACCAACTCATAGATGCCCTCCTAGAAAAGAACATAACGCCTTTCGTTACCCTCTTTCACTGGGACCTTCCTCAAACACTCCAAGATGAGTATGAAGGTTTCTTGGACCGCCAGATCATGTCTGTGCCATGCTTCTTAATTATATTTGAAGAGAGTAAAAGTTACTAGTGATAGAAGAAGAAGATTTTCTCTTATTTACATGTATTACTGACTGAAATGATTCTATACTAATATGCACAGCCAAGATTTCAAAGATTACGCGGATCTATGTTTCAAAGAGTTTGGTGGAAAGGTAAAGCACTGGATCACGATCAACCAGCTATACACAGTGCCTACAAGAGGCTATGCGATCGGAACAGATGCACCCGGGCGATGTTCTCCTATGGTTGATACCAAGCACAGGTGTTACGGCGGAAATTCTTCAACAGAACCCTACATCGTTGCACATAACCAGCTTCTTGCTCATGCCACAGTCGTCGATCTTTACAGGACCAAATACAAGGTGAGTGGACTCCATATGTGGTGTAAATCTAGCATATCCGATTCTAATGTATAGTCATATATATATTACGTGATGAACAGTTCCAAAAAGGGAAGATCGGACCTGTGATGATAACTAGATGGTTTCTTCCATATGATGAGTCTGATCCTACCTCCATAGAAGCAGCTGAGAGGATGAACCAATTCTTCCATGGATGGTATATATAATTTTATATATTACCAAAATTGTATCAGTATGTATTTTATGTATTTTTAATGAAACAATAATATACATTGGATCAGGTACATGGAGCCGCTAACAAAGGGTAGATACCCAGACATCATGAGGCAGATTGTGGGTAGTCGGCTTCCCAACTTTACCGAGGAAGAAGCCGCACTCGTTGCCGGTTCATATGATTTTCTTGGTCTCAACTATTACGTCACTCAGTACGCCCAGCCAAAACCTAACCCATATCCTTCAGAGACACACACTGCCATGATGGACGCTGGCGTAAAGCTCACATGTACTACAATACTACCACTTAGTTGCAACCCTTCTATATATATATATATATATATATATGTTTTGTCTCCTTTTTCTTACAACATACTTTGTGAGTGACCATCAGTTATTTTATCCTTGTGTTTACAGATGATAATTCACGTGGTGAATTTCTTGGTCCATTGGTATATATGAATGATCCACCCCTATTTTTCTCTTTTCATTTTGTTCTCTTTTCAATATTACAACCCTAATTTTTTCTTATTTATATGTATATTTATTTACTTCCATTTTCTCAGTTCGTTGAAGACAAAGATAACGGCAACAGCTATTACTACCCAAAAGGAATTTATTACGTAATGGACTACTTCAAAACCAAATACGGCAACCCTTTAATCTATGTCACCGAGAACGGTGAGTTCTACATACTACTACTACTCAGCTTTGTCATCTAGTATAACATATAGTACTAATTAGTGTATTTCGAAATATATCTTAAAAACTGACTTCCAAATATTGTGTACTTTTTCATGTTATGTCGGTTAACTAGGATTTAGTACGCCCAGTTCAGAAAACCGTGAGCAAGCTATTGCGGATTACAAGCGAATTGATTATCTCTGCAGTCATCTATGTTTTCTCCGTAAGGTCATCAAGTAAGTAGATGTTACTATATGGATGCTTTAATTTTCTTCCAATGTTTATCAACTTCTTTCTCTTTTTGGTAATATATATGATTGTTCTTATTTACAGGGAGAAGGGTGTCAACGTGAGAGGTTATTTCGCATGGGCTCTTGGAGACAATTATGAATTCTGTAAAGGTTTTACAGTGAGATTTGGACTCAGTTACGTTAATTGGGAAGATCTGGACGATAGAAACCTCAAAGAATCTGGCAAATGGTACCAGAGATTCATTAACGGGACAGTCAAGAACCCTGTGAAACAAGATTTCCTCCGCTCAAGCCTTTCTTCCCAGAGTCAGAAGAAGAGGCTCGCTGATGAATGAAACACTTTGCCCCCGTCAAGATGATCTCTATATCTCTCATCTTTCTACTTGCTCCATAGTTAAGGAGCTTCTTCTAGCTACCTTTAATAATGTACTAAATAAATACTCTCAATAAAAAGATGATCAGTTACTAAATGAATAAATAAAAACTGTCAATGTACTTGTCAAGAAGATCTCGAGAGAGAGAGGGAAATAACACAATTTAAACCAAAAACGTCATTCAGACACATACAAAATTAATAAATAAAAAAACCCCAAACTGCAAACTGTAGTTTAGTGTAATAAAAATATTTTAAGAAACTGTCCACATTGTATTTTCAACATAATAAACATTGACCAAACCTTGTAGACAATGAGATCTAGCTAAACAAAAGTTCTGTCATCCTCAACTGAAACTTAATGGGATTTTACCTATGATTTTTATCACTCAAATGATTTTATTTGGGTTCTTAAATAATCAAGAAAACCAAGAGAACTAAACCTTAGTACTTTGTATTTTATTGACCAAACCTTATAGACACTCAAATCTAGCTAACTCAAGCATACAAGCTTTGGGGCAGTTGATATGCTTGCAAAACGGAGTTTGAATGTATGTGTAGGGCCTTCTCTATGGAAGTGTTTCAAAAAAAGAAAATAATAATGCTTCCCCATTCTCATATTAAGAGCTGTGTTTCATCACATATTAACAATCCATCCAAGGTCGTACAAAATTTGGAACAATTGATTCAACAAAGATGGAAGCCAAAGCTATAGACATCTAACCAAGGCACAACACAAGGGGGTCTCTCTCCACTCATCATTTACTCTTTGAACTGCCATTCTCTACGGCACATGGGGCAATGAGCTTGACTCGTCTGAGAATTGACCCATTTCAATATACAATGGAGATGAAACGAATGGTTGCAAGCTCCCCAAACTGCTCAATAACCATATCGATCAATGCGTAAGAATATAAATCAGGGGTTTTAGTTTAAAAATTGACAGAGAAAAAGATATTCATCAAACAACCTATCAGTGTGTGTAGAGAGAGAGAGAGAGGGACATGAAAAGAGAGAAGGGACTTACTTAGAGGGCAATCATCTCCAGGGAGTTTGCAGTCTGGACAACAACCGTCAAATGGCATACGACATATCCCACATGTTTCATCTTGAGCATCCCATGTCCATGACGCAACTGCATGCCACCTACATTTTAGGTTTTCCACAATGTAAGAGTTCATGTATATAACACATGTAGTAGTGGGACAAAGAAACTTACTCTGTTTTTTTCAAGTGAGTAGACATTGTAGCACTGAGAGTCAAGGAAGAAACAATTGTTTGGAAACAAAATCCTAAATTAAAGAAACTTTGAGCTAATATCTTTGCCTATCTTATAAGAACTAGTTGAGAGTTGATAACAAGAATCCTCATCTAGAAACTATTATAAAACTCATCAACATGAGTTAATCACAGTTGAATTCATGAAAAGAGAACAACTTTAGATCTCATGAAATCATTATGAAACCTAAGCTTCATCTTAATAAAACAAGTTTTAAACATCAAAGAGCCGAATCCTAGGGATCCATATTACCAAAGGTGCACCTTAACAAATCCTATAATGAACTTTGGATGCATGATATGCAGAGAAAAAATGAAGTAGAAGGATACGCAAGATCTTGACTTTCATGTCTTCCTCCTGAATGAAACGAAAAATCTTATATCAGCTTTACAAAATCCCAAAAAAGAGAAAAACACAAAGCAAGTCATACACAAGATAGATCAGAGAGATTTAACTAGAAAATCACAGGAAAACGAAAGAAAACAAATACATATTTATTTGAAACTAAAACTCTCACAATTAGCAAAGAGATTACAAAACACAATAGAGTAAATGTACATCTCACTTTCTGCCCCAAAAAGTTCGATACTTTCAACAAACTACCAATAATTTCAGAAGAAACAAAACACATTTCTGATATTGATTTCACTCAGACATTTGATCGAACACCTGGTGGACACTCAGATGTTTAAGGACACTTCAAATGTATCGAACTAGTTCTTGAACACCCACTAAGAAGAAACCCAAGAAAGCAATATCCTTTTTACAGAACGCAGTTTTAAAGTCTAAATCTAAAACGGTTAAGCGTTCATCGTCTGGAAACTTATAAATCAATCATTAATCATGTTTTGATGCTTTCATACTCGAGCATGCAACAGATTGCGTTTCCTAAGAGGAGCGAATGATATCAACGAAACGGAATAAAGCAATCAGAAAATTCAAAAACTCACCGGCGATGATGGAGAAGCGAACTGCGACGAGAGAAAAGAAAAGAGCGGCGAGATGGAAATGGAAATCACTGATTAAGTTATAGGGCTTTATTTAAGTTGGGCTTTATTTCGAATTGAGATTAGGACCCATAGGCCATATGTGGGCTTTTTAACAATAACATATAAGTTTTTTTTATTGAAAAACTTATTTGAGTCAAGGAATTGGTTCTTTTTGCAATTATTTTGATATTTTTTAGTTATCTTTGTTAGAAAGTAAACATTGTATGGTAAGTTTTTGGATTAGGAACAAAATCCCTTCGTATGTTAGTTCTTATTCAAGATTATCTACCATATTTTTCTAGATTTCTATACTAAATATATTTAAAGCTACTAGATATCAAAATATCTCCTTATTTTTGAATTAGTTATTAGTTGTATATTACTCTAGTAGCATTTTAAAAGTTAGCAGATGTGTTAAAAGAATTTTAACAACATACATATCATTTATACATATAATGAAATATAACTAAAATATATAAATCTAAAAATAATATTTTCATTTGTTTTGGATGTTAATTTTTTTTCGTTTTATCCAATTAATATATAAATTGTCTCGTTTTGAAATATTATATTTTATAAAATTATGTAATGTGTTTTTAAACAAAATATATAATTTGTTTTTGTATATGTGTAGTAGTTGTTTTATATGTTTAGGATAATTATTATTGACATATAAAGGTATAATAATAATATATAATCTAATGCTAATTTATAATATTTGTATTTATAATTGTGAAGTTTTGAAACCGATTGAATATTTTACTAAAACTAAGAGAATGCTATTAAAGTTTTGAAACCACTATATTTCTCCAAATTTTTAATAATCAATAATTATATATGTAACTTTTATGAAGTAGAATGGCTATTTATTCATTTTCTATAATAGCCATTTGTTCTTTTTAATAATGTAAATTGACATCTAATTAATTAATTAATGACTTTTTAAGTATCTTTAGACCGTTAAGTGACATTTAAATAATTTCAATATAGAGTAGCGAGAAGTTGGACTGTAAACTATTAACATAATATGTGACTTCTGATTAGTTGAATATAAAGTTTAGAATTTGAATTTTTAGAATTTTAATAAATACTGATCGAATGAAATTGGTTAACAAAAACATAAATTCTGATTGGATTAGTGATTTGATATAAGAACAATCCAAAAAAGCAGTGATATGCTTTTGTAAATAAATCAGAAATTAAATGAAAATCCTATTAAAGATTCTGATTTAATAGTATCGATAGCTAATCGTCTACGGATGTCTTTCTAATTTTATATTTTCAAGTTTATACGAATTTGTGGATATAAATAGCACATTTTGTTTTTTTCTATTGATTTTAATATTAAAAAGTTACGCATGATTATTTTAAAATTAACCTATTTTTATTTGAAAAACTTTTAATATAATGATATATAAAATTTATATATTTTAATCATTAATTATTTTTGTTTGAAATATTTTTAATTATTTTCTGACTCTTTTAGTCCAGAAAGTTTTTTTTGCTAGAGACAAATGTGTAAGTATCGCAAAATTGAGAAATAAAACAACGAAAAGTAATTTTCTTTTCATTTTCATAACCACTTCATTATTTTGATTACTGTATTAACTTTGGCATATTCTAAATCGATAAAAGCAAAACTATACATTATAATAATAGAATTGTTTCATTGTTTTATTTTTTACTCATTTATTTTTATTTTTATTTCATAAAATTTTAAAATATAAATTAAAAAATAATCAATTTTCTTACTCTTTATAATTGATAATATCTAATAATTTTTATTGCTGCTATATGTCTGCATATTTTCTATATAATATATTCTTCCAAAAATACAGATATGTTCCATGTAAATCATATTCCCCCTAAATTATGCAAAAAATAATAATTCAAAACCAGATACTTGTTAATACAAGTATACGTTCTTATCATCAAAGTTTGGCTATGAAAATGTAACTATACTCCAAAACAGAATGCTAAATTTACTTCCTCCAAAAAATTGCATGCAGATATACTATTCCTGAAATGGTATGAAATTCATATATAGATGAATATGTTTAGATTTAGATAATATACATCCATTTAAAATAATTCAGACAATGATGTGTATATATAAACAATACTCCATGATTATCAAATTATAATATACACACAACAAAAAATTAACAAAGAGCTAATCATGACAAGACAAAAGGTGAAGATGGCTTTCATAGAAAATGAGTCGTCAAGGAAAGCAACATACAAGAAAAGAAAGAGTGGTATCTTGAAGAAAGCCAACGAGTTAGCAACTCTCTGTGGCGTCCCGGTCGGTGTAATCATCGACAGTGAGTACGACTTAAGACCGGAGGTGTGGCCATCGAGAGAAGAAATGGGCACGGTTCTGTCCCGGTGGCAGAGGTTGCCGGTGATAGACAGGACCAAGAAGATGCTGAACCAACAGTCTTATCTTCAACAGAGGATCACCAAAGAAACTGATACATGTAAGAAACTGACCAAAGAGAACAAAGAGTTGGAGATGAAAGAGGTTATGTTTGATTGTCTTAGTGGCAAAACTTCACCATCTCGTATTGAGATAAGTGATCTTCGTGGTTGTGGTAATGTCATTGAGCAGTACCTAAAGAATCTTAATCGTAGGATCGAGATTCTTAGTAAGAACGACGGAGCGTCTTCTTCATCTGTTCATGCTGCCGCTACAACAACATCTGTTGCGATGCCTATAGTTGAGATGGGATCTTCATCGAGCGCATTTTCCGATATGATTCGTCAACAACAGATTCAAAGTAATATGAATCAGACCGTTAGGGGCTTGGATCTGAACCAGCAACAGTGGTGAGCATTAGTGAACTTCCTTAGCTGTCTCTGACTATGTTTCTGTTTCGTCAAACTATCAATAAAAATATATTTAAGCATGCTGTGTTTAGTTATACATGTATACATTGCTTTGACATGTAATGTATTTTATCTTTAATGAAATTTCATTTTCTCAAGTTTTAGTTCTTTGGCAACAACATAAATTATGTGAATTTAAAATTCCAGTGATGCACACAATACTAACACAGTCAAGTTAATAGGCTACTAGGTGGTTTCGTGCTCAATGCACAAATATAATCTTTTAATAAAATAAATTTTAGATAAAATGAAAACTAATTTAATAATATTCAAATTTTGATTTAAAAATTTTAAACAAAAGAAATTTTTTTAAATAATTATTTTTATTTATATTTTTGACTTATGATTTTTCTAACAAACCAATTTTAATGTATATTATCTCGTCTAGACTTAAGTAAATTTAACAATTGAAAAAATTGATCAAAGAATATTTTTGAATATGTAACTTTCCATAAAATTTTGAATTTTGATAAAGCATATATATTTATACGAAATTAGCTGAATTTTTATGATAAGTTGATTTTTTTTGATCAGCTATAATAAGTTGATATAGAATATTTTTTAGTTCTTACAAATGCAATTATATTATTTTAAATTTTTGTAGCAATAATAATGTGTGATTTATATATGGTATGTACCAAATTGTTATTATTTTTATTTTAGAAATATAACTAAAGTAACAGTTTTATTATTAAGATTGTACATGTCATAATAAGAGAATACCATGTTACATTTTTATTAAATTGTGATGTATATTTATTTTGTGAGAATAAACATGGTGATCACATGTACACAATTTTTTAAAAAAGAATTATCAAATACTGTTTAGGAGATGTCTTGATTTGCCTAGTTGACTAACTTTCTATTACTCCTTAACCAAGTATCTATATTTTTTTTTAAGTTGAAAGTATTTAAATCCTAAAAACTTCGAAATAATACATGTCAAATCAAATAAACATAAGGAAGAACTAAGGAAAATATCCAAAAATATACCACATATTTTTCTTATACAAACTCTTAAGATAATATGTGTTAAATTAAAGAATTATGAGGAATAGTTAAGGGAAATTCCAAAAAAATAATATTTTTGCATTGTTGTGCAGAATTTTTTTTTCTCACTGAAATCAAAGTTCTGAAGTCATTCTCTTTTTTTTTTTTTGCTCAGAATTTGTATTACCAAAAAGCTGGAAGTCCTTAACGAAGTCCAAAGAAACATCACGCTGGTTGATGCATTTACATTTTTGTTCGATTTGATAGCAAGTGGTTAACATCACGTGAATGATAATAAATTTCAACAGCAATCAGTCTTCTTTTTGCTTTTACAGTGTGCGGTAGAACTTTTTATTCCGATCCTCTTTATTCATCTAAATATTTATTCCCTATGATTCGGCGCCGATGTAAATAGTTACTCCAAGAAAAGAAATCAAATAGCAGACAAAAAGTTGAAATGAAATAAAAACTATAGTAGAAAAAAGAAGAAGAGATTTTAGATGGTTGGTTCTAATACGAAAGACACGAAGGGAGTGATGTCTTGTCTATTTTGACAGAAAATGTTTCAAAACCAAATTGATGGGCTTGACTTGATCTTCAAATAATGAACCTGTTTATTCCAATTTTAGAACAACCTTGGTATACAATTTATAGCCTACTTAGAATCTAGGTTTTGTTTTTTGTTTCTTGTAGGTTTAAGCATATATAAATCCTACTGAAGAATCTATAGATCAAATCTTCAAATAAGAGATAGCACTATTATTGGATGATTATGTGTCTTGGTTTTTTCAAAATGGGTTGTGTTTTGAACGGATGGTTACTAACATTGATCGAGAAATTACATTACTATTGGAGATTGCTATTGATTGGGACACGTAAAAATGTGTGATGAAGTATATTTTTGCCAAAAAAATGATGAGTATACCTATATTTTATAGAACGATTTCATTTGAAATTTGTTAATCATTATAATTTTACTCTTTTTAGTTAAGTGGTTTAACTTTTAAATTCAATTTCATATGTATACACCGACAAGATTAATTTCAAGTACGAAAAATCTTAATTTACCAAGTAACGTAATGCATCCCTTATGTTGACTTTCAATGAATTGACTATGGAGTATGATCAACTATTACATGGTCTTAGCTAGATGAAGTCAGTGACGGATCAGGAAACATTATTTGACGGAGGCACACAATAAATATTTTTAATAATATAAATTGTATTTTTATTATAAACATTAATATATATTAAAAAGTGTTATATAAATTATTAATTATAAGTTGTTGACAAAATATAATGTATATGAATTGTTACAACTTATAACAAGTTGTATAAGTTATTTTAATATTTTTTACAAAATCTGCAAATTTTATTAATCAAAATAATAAATTATACAATCAAAACTAGTTTAATTTTATATATGTATTACAGTATCATACAAGTCACTGTATCATACAGAAATAAACTATGAAATATTATTAAATGCAAAGTAAATATATAGTTTACTATTTTAATATAAATAATTTCTTATTTATTAGCAATTGATAATGCCAGTTGTAGAAAATAATAAATTTAAAAACTGTTTCTGAAAAAATGAAATCTAAAAACGAAAAATGAATTAGTGAAAGTTAAATAAACAGAGGACGCAATTATGTTAATGGAAACAAAATAAAATCTTGGTGAAGTGCAATATAATATCTTGGTGAAGTGCAAATAAAAAATTATAACTGCAAAGCAGAATAAAAATAAAACATAATTATATCGAATTAAGAGGGCATCGAACCTATGTCCACGAGAATTGATGGGGGTACTTTTACAAGTAGACCTACAGACGTCATCATGCCTCCGAACGTAACACCGTAGATCCGCCCCTAGATGAAGTTATATTCAACTTTTGAATGTAATGACCGACTGATCACGAAATGGATGGAAATGTTAAAGGTTAGTTCCACTGATGCTCCACTTCAGTAAAAAAAATGACAATTTGAATTTGACCCTGCTAAAAAAAAATTGAGTAAAAACTACATAATTAGTAAAGTTAAGCACCATATTATAGATATCTTGTAGTAGAGTGAGTCTCTAGACATGGACACTTTCGCAATGCATCAGACATAAAGTCATCTTGACATTGCCAGTATCACTATTTAAAAGTGAATCGTGGGTTATTTCAACTCTAAAACAACGGAAAACCATCCATAGGTAGACACAAAAACTTGAATCTCTTTGCTGTCCACTTGATCGTTAAATTAGGACTTAAGCCATATAACCAACTATGATCACTTAATAACTTTTTGGTTGGTTAATTTCCACGTTCCATTATGAACTTGATTTTACGTGTGACGGATCATAATTTGGGAAGTAAACAAATAGAAAAGTATATACAATACGATTTTGAATTTAATTTAATTAGCCGTTTCTTTTAGTTATAGACATAACTAATTAACTATACACTTTTAAGAATTTCACACATAATAGTTTAGATACATTATCTATTTGATGGATATAACGGATTTTCAGAACATTTTCAAATGCATGCAAAACTTTTGTTCCGAAAGTGTTTTAAACTTTGCATTAGTGTATTCAAAAACTATAAGTAATTGAGGAATTTATATAAAGATTAAATTTTCAGTTTCTTGGTGAGATAATTTTAATTATTTCAAAGATAATTTTGAATATTTTTATATTATTATTTACAAAGACTTGTCAATTATTTTTTCTTGATATAACTATATATCTTCATTTGTTGGGACTTGCAAAGTTGCAAGCTAATAAGAATCCAACCCATAAAAAAAGTGAATAAATTATAGATTTGACATTTCGACTGCATTTACTAAAAAAACAATTTTTTTTGTCAGTTTCTAGGTGGCTTTAGATCATCTTTCATTGTGCCGCGTTGTTGATGTATCAATAAATTGTTGTGTTTATATTACGGCCACAATCCGTAGTTCGAAAATTAGCTAACTTTTTAAGTTACAAAAAAAAATTAGTTAACTTTTGGTATGTTTCGGTTTTGAAAATACCGGAATTTTCAATACGAACGAATGGCCCTGGTTTTGGACCAATCAACATTCATCCCAAATAGTGATAGACCGGATTGGCATACTTGACTGATGTAAACGAGAAAAAAGAACATACTCCAACTGAGATGAGAGATATTTGGCTACGGCCGAATCATTCAATTGCAAAGATACTGCAGCTAAAACTCAGATGGCTTTTTATGATTCCAATGTTACTTTTTAGTAAACATAAACTTGTGGCTAATACTTATTCACTTCACCTTTAAGGAAAGCTGAAGATACGTACCAGGGACCATTAAACTGCTTTTTTAATTTAACAGCTTGTGATTATAGAGAATTGGTTGATGAAATTCATAGGGTTTTATATGCATTATTCTTCCTACATATATGTGGTAAAAGATAGTGTTAATATATGTTCTAGAGTTTTATATTTTTCATGATCTATGCTGCAATGGCAAACGCCTTTGAGTGATCTCTTTCCAACTTTTGAAAACAAATAAATAGCAAAAGAGTTAAAAAGGATATTTAGAGATTACCGTTAAATAAATAAAACCAGGAGAACAAGAGGTTATTTTTCAAAGAAAATATCTGGTGAAAATATCTGGTGAAGTTTCTCACTAAAACTTTTATAAAAAGTTATTTTTAAAAAGATGAGAAATTGTCTTTTATAGAAAAAAACTTCACTAATTTTGTGAAATTCAAACTACACATGTTTTTTACAATAGTTTAATTTACTAAAAATAAATAAAAATATAATTAAATAATTAAAATATTATTGTTGGGACATTTATGTTGTTTTTCACCATTGTGGATGTTTTAAAACAAACGAAGGTATGGGTGGAAGAGTGAAAAGCAAGGAATAAATGTACTCTTCGAAATGTACCTTTGTACATACAAATTACAATGGGAAAACTAATCCTCCACATCTCGTTATATATTCTATACAGCTGGCTCTAATCTTTGTTCTCATTTAATTAATCTCAATAATTAATGCATGTCATTTCGCAATTGCTACTTGGATACTATAGTAAAAATGTATAAAAAGTAATACAATAATAAATGTTACATACTGGCTACGAAGCTCTATAGTGATCTTCAGATGATACTGATTACATGGATTTTGATTTTTGGCATTTTACGATGTTTTACTCAGAGCCGTGCCTGACATTTTCTAACTAGAACCGAGAAAAAATTGACCCCATAACTTAGTGTGTAATAACATGGTACAAAAACATCATTACATGGAGGAATTGAACTCAGATACCTAACAGTTGGATTCAAATATCTGCCACCAACACCATCTCTATTACCTAATCATTAGAAATTTTGGCCCCAAAATTTATTTAATACTGATCGACTCTCAAGCAAATGCTTGATGGGCATAGTAGCTAACATACATAATAGTATACTCTTTCGGTTTCTCAAAGAGATCAATCACTCACTTTTTACATATATTAAGAAACTGATTAAAATATATTTATGTTTTCATTAAAATCAATACATTTTACAATTAATTTTAAACTGAAAATTAGTATAAATTACATTGATATTGTAGAATCACATTCATTGTAAAATTTAAAAAAAAAACTAAAATAACACTTAGTAATAAACGGATAAAGTATTTTATTGTGAAGGTGTAGGTGCAGGTAAGCTGTACCTAGAGATCGATACTATAATGTAAGATCTTAATATTCACTAGTTATATAACCATATCATTGTATTTATTTCAGTACTCCAAGCATCTTGACATGTTATTCCTGGTCATATGTCATTTGTTTAAGATATTTTTTTGTTATAATATATTTGAAATATTTCTATGGATCATATTTAGTTTTCAACACTTCAACGTAGCGAAACATAGATTTGTCAAGTCTATTTATAATAGTGATTAATTTTAGACAGAATTATCTTAAACTGCATATAAGACATTTTATAAACAAATCATCGTAAGGAAATCATCATGAACATCAAAGAAAATATAATATACATGGAACCAAACTAAATAAGCTATTAGAATTCTTTCATTTATCTGATAATGATATGTGACGATGGCTAGTTATGATGAGAGTGGCAAGGAGGGAGAGTTTGACACTCGGACTCAGAGACACGAGAGGCATGGAACTTGGCGATAAAGGCAGAAGCCTTACGGTCGATACCTGGCTCAGCCACCCAATATCGCTTGTCCTCGTCGCTGGCCCATGCCTTTCTTGTGTATACGCCGTCGTCCCATGCGTCTTCTTCAATTATATGAGACGACCTTCGTGATTTAAAGAAGCTGAAGAGAGAGAACTTCTTTCTGCTGTTGCCTCCCATTAGTTAGAACAAGAACACACCAAGATTCAAGAAAAAAAATGTAAATTTGCTTAAGCTTGATGTGTTTGTATTTATGTGGAGAGATGGGTTTTTAGGATGTATTTATAGAATGACTGAGCAAAACAGCTTTTTGTGGGAGTTCTTTATGGTCCGGTCTGGTTGGAATCTTTGGTTGGTTATGTTTAGAAATTATCAAAGATATTAAAAATAAAGTTTTGTTCAGCTACATTGTAGGACCAACGTTCTTTTATATGTCGATTGCAATTATTTGGACCTATTAATTTGTGGGATTATGCGTCGTTTATTCTAACTCAAACCTGATAGTAGTTTAATCAAAACAATTTAAAACCCATACACTTTGTGGAGTACTATTGCATGCAATTTCTTATTCAGTATTAGCTTCATATCTATTATATTAAAAGAGAAGTCATGACTTCTAATTCATGTGTAATTTTTAATAAAATGGACTATCTACTAGAGTTTGTCACATCATATATTAATCATCATTAATTTTCATATTAGATAAAATACATTACATTATTCAATCATTAATAACTTTAATATTATACAAAAGATAATAACTTCTCAATATTTTAGGGATTTCATAAACAAAATTAACAATATACTGAATCAAACTTATATTTAAATCATATATATATATATTAAAATTTTGAAAAAAAAATCTGTTTAAAAAGATTTTAACAGATATTATTTTTCAAAAATTATATGTAAATATGTTAATCAATTTCGTGATTAGTTTTGAATATACTATACACTAATATATTCAGTTATTGTTTACAAAATGGATATAATTATTCTATATTATTTATCAATTATATAATCAAAATAGATCATATTAAAAGAAAATTATTATGTTGACCTAAATATTTTAACAATATATTAATTTTCAAAAAATGTATGTAAATATTTCACTAATTTTTTAATTAACAATGAAATATTATGTTGCAATAATATATATATATAGTTAATATTTATAAAATTTTAAATAAAAATTCTATCATACACTTATCTATTATATAATCATAACTATACATGTTAAAACAAGATTATTATATTGAACTACATATGAAAAAGTTATATTAAAGTGATAGATTATAAATTTTGTTGTTATACATATAAAATATTTATGTTAACATAATAATTTGATGAAAGACTACAATACATGTATAAAAACAAAATAAATTATATTTTTTATATACAATAATGTATTATGTAAATGAAGAAATGTAAAAATATTACTAAAATGAAATATAATTTTAAAGGACGGGTAAAGATTTAACATAAGTTAAATACAAAATAATTATCAAATATGTTTTTATGCCATATTAATTTGTTTAATAATTAAATATAAATAAAATAATATAAATATATAATAAGAAGAAAAAATACATGTGGGGGTTTTTTTGTCATCAACACATGTGATGGTTTTAAACAGTTTACAACATATAAACTAAAATTATTATATTTGAAATTCTTAAAGAAACATTTAATATTAGACTAAAACTAAATAATGATCTAAAATAAATATATATACATATAAAATTAAATGTTTAATTAAAGTAAAAATAATATCCGCACGGTTGTGCGGGTCGAAATCTAGTAATAAGTTATTTTCGTATAACCTTTTCTAACTTGTTGTACAGATAGTTAGTTATATATTTTTGTCTAAATAATCAATCATATAATGAGGCATTATGGTATAACGTTTTTTTTTTGCTAATTCGTTGTTTAATCGTATAATGAGCTTTTTTCTTAATTAACCCCGAGGAGGAGCTTTTTTTGTCTAAATAATCAATCATATATGTTTAATCGTATGATGAGCTTTTTTCTAATGTTCAAAAAAAAAAAGAAAAAAAAAAACCGACGAATTTGGTTCAAACCCTAATTTTTTTCCGAGGCATGGGACCAGCTACTTGATAACATGAAAAAAACATTTCTTTCAGGGAAATCAAAATAGGGACACAGCAGAACCAATTATTTGTACAAAACATAGTTGGTATAATGAACTGTTTTCGTTTCATTATTTTCTACAATAACATAAGATTGTTAAACATGAGAAAATCATAGTAATAGAGATATTATTCGCGCGAGAATCTGAAAGGGAGGAATAAGGTAGAAGACGAAGAAACGTGGAAGCTGGTATTACAATCAGACGGTTGTTGAGATTTCATCAAACAAGCTTAATCTCAAAGGGGTCTGAATTCTTTAGCTTATGAGTCTTTTTTCTAGTTTATTTTATTGTAGTTAATTAATTCCTCCCTAAAGGCATATATCCAAGTTCTCTGACTCTTTAAGTCTTTCCTTTTGATCTTTCTTCAAACGTTTTTATTCGAGCGATAGAATCAAACAAAAAGTGTGTATTATTTTATGTTTCACTACATGTAAAGATAGAATTATTGTAATAGATGTCCAGACATAGTAGTGTTTCTTTGTTGGTTCTTGCTTCCTTATCTTACTTATGCTTCTAGATATCGCGCTCTCAAATTTCAACGAAGTGCCAAACTCTAACAGTTAGATTCATCTGCCTAAAATCAGTCAAAGTAAATAAGAAAAGTATCTTTACTGTCATGATTTTCTTTTGGCTTTTAAGAAAGACAGTTCTATTTTGTCTTCAGCCCTTAATCATATACAAATTTTTAACTTAAATTTACGTTTTCTTGAAATCGTATTATGTTTCATATATATTTTAATACAAATGGACATTCTAATACTAAAGATATATGTTGAACAAATCGGTATACACGTTAGGTCAAATAGTATAACAACATAACTAAAGTCTTACAGTAACTAGAACAGCTTATTGAATCGTATACTAGATTACTAGTAAGTTCATATAATTCTGTAACTAGAATTCTCCCAACTATAATTTATTGGGGGTGTTCAATATTATACTACATAAATGTAAAATCGAGGAAGATAGAAGATGATATTAGTCAAAAAACTAATGAATATGGAACCTGTGGAAGAACACACAGTGACAATGTGTTTTTGTTTTTTTTGTAAAACGTGACAATGTGTTTTTTATATGACAAAGAGTGCTTTTCTTTCGTTTTCGTTCTTTGAGGAATATATTCAACAGCTTCTACCTGCATAATAACAATTAGTAGTTAATGAATATCTTGAAGACTTTTTCATTCAAATATCCAAATCGTATATAGTAATCCCTTAGTCAATAAACTGTATATTTTAAGCTATAATTAAAGTATAAATAATCCACTACCAATAGAGATCGTTATCGAATTTCATAGGGAATATATATCTATAATTTTGGTTGATTCTTATGGGATTTGAATGGAGTAATCTTGATTGATTTTTGGCTAAAAGATTTTTGATAAAGATCCATATATTTTTTAATCGAGAACATAGTACTCCATGCCTTTTTTAAATATATGACGTTTTCATGTTATATGATCAGATGTATTCGGCAGTCTATTTTATCAATGGTTTAGTTATGGTTGGATGAATAATTAATAATACTTCTTTTTTAAATAATTAATAATATTTCTATTTTTTTCGTGCCAAAAAAGGATGAATAAATAATAATACTTCTGTTTTAAATATATTAATTTTTTTTTTAATTTACGTGCAAACTTTTAAAACAAAACAAAGAGATTGTATAATACTCCCTTTTAATTTATTTTTAAGTGAAAATATTTTTAACTCTGCTTTTTGTTTTTTAGTTAATTAATGTTTTTGAAGTGAAAATATTAGCAATGATTAATGTTGTTTTTGTTTCATACATATAAAAACATTTTCTTAATAACGTGCAGAGTTCTAAATCAAAATCTAATAAAACAATGAAGAGAGTACATAATACCTTTTTGATCAGAAAAAAGATTGTAGATAATACCTTTTAGCATATTTTTGAAGAGAGAAAATACTTTTAACTCCACTCTTTGTTTTTTCAGTTAAGTTACTGTGGGTTGTTAGCTTTTCTCTTGCCAAGTGTCTGGAAAGGAATTAATATATAGTCATAGTTATTATATGTTTCAAACAATGGATTTTGAATAGCGGCATATGTTGATGAGTGCAACAAACAAAACACCAGATAAGTAAAGGGAAATTGCACACTATAACCAAACAAAACACCAAAATTGCTTTGTTCAACATCATTATTTTCTTCCCACATGCATGATGCATAGAGAGAAAAAATGAGTCGTAAGCATCAACAACACCATCTTAGAATAAAACAGCAAGTCCTGGTTAATCAAATTTCACATTTCAGAGATCAGTTACTGTGGCGGCATGGAGAAGATGACTACAAGACATGGTTCTCATCATCTAGCACATGGGATCAAGTGCGTGTGAAACATCACACAGTAGCATGGAACGAGCTGATTTGGTTTCCACAAGCCATTCCTCGGTTCTCTTTCATCGCGTGGCTGGCCATTCTAAACCGCCTATCTACTGGAGATCGCTCATAAGCTTGGGGTGAAATCCAACAATGTCCCCTGTGTGGAGAACCACAAGAAACGAGAGATCATCTATTCTTTGCGTGTCTATACACCTATACAATTTGGACAGACACGACTGGCTCCCTGCTCCCTCGACCCAATCTTGAGTGGAATTTCACTATTACAATGCTCCTGTTCCGTCGAAGATCAGCCTCTGTTACATGCATGTTTCGTCTGTCGTTCCAAGCTGTGATCCACAGCATCTGGCGCGAAAGAAACAGTCAAAAACACAGTAGCACCTTCCGTACTGTCCGAGACCTCACCCGCATGATCGATAAGATGATCAGGAACAGGATCTTCTCATTACGCCCCAAGAACATGGCTCTTTACAGTATCATGATGATGTGGGAAGAACATCATAGCTTAAAATCTCGTGTGTTTTTTATCTATTTTAAAAAGTTCCAAGCTTCTCCAAAAATTCAGTATTGTAAACATTTTTTTCTTTTATTGATAAATAAATTTAACATTTCAACAAACAAAAAAATTCACATTTCAACTCGACTAGAAAAGTTTTTCAATTTTATAACACATCGTCTCTCACACACCACATCAAACGCATATCGAAACGTTTTGTTCCAAGTATCCAAGCCTGACATGTGATTTTTTTTTTTTACCACATTCTCTTCCAACTAAACAAGCCATCAGTAGTCAATAAACAAAAGACAACTTCTCAATGACTTTTCATATATCCAAAGTTGTTTTACTCCACTAGTAACCCCTGAACCAGGTTATGGCTAAGCCCCGCTTAGTGTAGCAAACTGAGGAACACGGCCAAGCGGTAACAGAATATCCTTCATTGTCTCATACTCTTCATTCCCAATTCCACTCCCTTCCAACACCTGTTTTTTCATTTTCACCAACACAATCAAAATATACAAACTTATAATGTATGTTACAAGTTAACTGAAACTAACCTTGCTTCTGTTGGATATATAAGGCGCAATCCGAGGAATGCGAGCCACAGACAACGCATCCAGGAACAGAAGAACAATCACTAACCATTGTTCTAACCTAAACGACGGAACTGCCCCTGTCAACGACATTGTCTCCAACAAGCTTCCCTGCTCAACCCCAAATCACGACCACCACCATTGCTAAGAACTATATATAACTTCCCAGCATAACACCGACATGAAATTATATTCGACAATGATAGATTGTAATGAATCACTTACCAGTCCCTTTTCCAACTCGGATATCGGTGTTGGCAGCCTAAGATCAGTGGCGACTCTAGACACAGCTCTTGCAAGACAGACAGCAACTGTTCCCTTGATCTCTGACGAAAGCCCTTCCCCAAGGACAATCCTCCTGGGATACTCTTTCCCGTTAACTGACAAGAACTCCTCGTGAGCAGACTCATCCTTCCCATAGATATACGCCAGAGAAGAGGATGATACCCATCCAAACAGTGCATCCCACATCATAGCAAAGGTGGATAACTGAGGAAAGGTCAGTGAACGTTTAGTTCCATGTTAGTCCTAATGAAATGATTACAAAAGGACTTACAGTTAGATTGAATCCCTCTGGAGTTTCATCAAACCAAGACTGGTCACGGTCAAACAAATCAGAATCTGGCATCCCAGGCTTGTTTGGCCACTTCAGAAGAGTTGCTTCCTCCTCCTCCTCCTCCTCTTCACTCATTTCCTCCTCGGAAACTTCTTCATCAAGTTGATGAGTGCTTGGCAACAAAACGATTCCAGCTTCCGCAGCTAAACATGACAAAATTGAAAATATTCAGAAACTTATTGAAGTCTGTACATAATTAACACTTCCCTATGGGACATACCGGCATCACTTGCATCTAACTCTCCTGAGGAAACAGCTTCAGCAGCCTGGCTCAACGCCTTGGCGCAGGCTTCTGCTAATGCAAGGCGTGACGCACTATCGGCATCCTCTGTATCAATATCATTGCTTCTAAACTCACAAAGATCACCACGGACGTCACTCTGATCAGCCCAAGTAACTGAATGGCTAAGCCTCTTGGAGCCAGACACTTTAAGGCATGATTTTGTGACGGTTTCACTTGATGAACACACATCCTGATGAGCTTTATGTCCCTCACAAGAATCAGATATAATGGCTTTCTTTCCCAAACCTTTTGTATTAGAACCAGATGATGATCCTAGTAGAGCAGTTTTCTTGTCTAGCGTCTGAGAACCTTCTAGGTGAGATAGAGGATCTTCTATTGAACTTGGTGGCTGCTTAGACACATTATATTCCACACTGTATCCATCGCTCATCACACCCATCTCATCAACCAGAGAACTTTTAATGTCCTCCATGACTGTTACAACTGTTTTACCTTTGCTTGATTCCCCTACATGAGAAGCTTGTTTGCGTCGTGGTGGAGGCCTAAACCCCTTCCCTTTAGACGCAGAAGAGGAACCTGTTAGAGAACACTTCTCATCTAAAGTCTTGAGACCATCTTTCAATTGGCCACTGAGAGGGTCTTCAGTTGAACATGGTGGTTGCTTAGAGACGCTATATTCGACGCTGTATCCATCATTCCCAGTGACAGAGGTCGCACAACCCATTGCATCAAACCCAAAGCTCGCAAAATCGATCTTTTCTTTTTCTTTTTCACGACGAAACCCTGCACATGCGCAGTGAAACTTCAAAACCATATAGAAAAAGAGAGAGAGTATGTATATAGCAGTATTTATTGCCACCACACATCAGCAAGAGTGGCCGAGTAACTATCACAAGATCTCAAACAGAGAGATACTACAGTTCTTAGAGAAATGTTGGTCGTAAATGCTACTACTCTTAAGACCTCCTTAGTGCTTACTCGATTTTTTTGGTGTTTTCCCTTGGCCATCCTCAGGTTTCACTACAGGAGAAGGCTGTTTGGTCTGTGGTGGAAGCTTTGAGACACTAAACTCATCAGGAATGATAACTTCGCTAGTGAAACCCATCTCGTTAGAAGGCGGGTCCTCCTGCTTCTTTTGTTTATTCTTAGCCTTGGAATCTGTGAAGATCAATCTCATATTAAAAGCAACATAGGGACGGATACCAAAACTACTAAGAAACATGGGAAAACAAAAACAAAACAGATATGATTTCATCATCGAACTTACCCTGTTTACAGTTGTAATTGCTAGGAACACTACAGTCATCAGGAATAATAACTTCGCTACTAAAACCCATCTCGTTAAAAGGGGGATCCTCCTGCTTCTTTTCTTTATTCTTAGCTTTGGAATCTGTCAAGACCAATCTCATTATTATAAGCAGTATAGAGACTGAGACCAAACTACTAAGAAACAAAAACCAAACAGATATCATGTCCAGTTACAAAAACTATATCACATGACAACAATCTAACAAGCATAAGAAACAGAAACCAAACAGATAACCTGTCCAGTTACAAAAACTATATTAATCACACGACAACATCCTAAGAAACATAAGAAAAAATACAAACAGATAACCTGTCCAGTAACACGAACTACATGAATCACATGATAACATCCCTACTCTCACAATAGAGTGTTGAACTTAGCCATTATGTATTGTTTTTTAATCACAGGAATATTGTCATGTGATTTATATAGTTTATGTATTGTTCGTGTAGTTAACAAACTTTTGTCTTTTTTTGTTCCTTACTATGAATGAAGAATATGGTTTTTTCATCAGAGATGTTGTGATTCATATAGTTCATGTTGATGTGGTGGCGAGCTAACAATTAATATGGTTTTCATCATCAAACTTACCGTTTTTGCCATCACTGGATTTGCAATTGCTCCGATCGAAAGGAACGTAACCTTCAACAGCACTAGAAGGACCCATCCACTCCTCCAGAGCCACCACCTCTCCACCTCCTCTCACATCACTATTCTCACGAATCGTAAGCTTATCCAACCCCAAACCCTCCTCCTCTTCCACATCCTCACCACCATCACCTCCAAACAAACCAAGAATCCCACTAAGCTTCACCATATCAAACTCCGACGTCCGAACCTCCTCCAAACTCTTCGCAAACGCTCGGCTGCTAACAAGACACTCCGAAGAACAGAACTTCCTAGTCTCCCGAACATCGTAAACCCTGTGCTCCTTGAGCGACACGCGATACTTCCCTCTCCTGGAGACGTCGGAAGGGAGGGACGATCTGCAGAGAGGGTAGCCGCAGAGCTTGGCGATGGTTCGCTCCGTGACGACGTCTTCGTAGTCCGATTGAGACATCAGCTTCCCAGCTGAGAAGATGTGGTTCTGGGAAGTGGCGGCGCCGTTGAGTAGCGCGAGCTGGATCTTGTGGACCGCATCGTTGATTGCGATTGCTTGATGGTCCTTCGACATATTTCGTAAAGGTGTGTGGGGTGGTGGAATCGAAGAACCCGACGAGTCGAAACAGAACCTAAACAGAGAGACAGAGAGCGAGAGAGAGCTATAGATCATGACTTCCGGTCTTAAAAAGGCGGTTCTCAGTAATGGGCCTGAACCCCTCTATAAAAGGGCCCCCAATATGAAAAGAAAAACTGTTTTTATTTTTAGAAAATAAATGATTTCAACACAATACTGTATATGTGAAAAAAAAAATACAGAAATTCTGAAATTATGTTATCCTACTTAAAGGCAGATAATTTGTTTTTGCCTATTATTTTATTTTGCTTTCCTTTAGATAAATTTTGTTTTCTTGTATATTCTAAATATACTTTAATTTTTATTGGTTCTAAAAAATTTGAAATGGAGCCCTAATATTTATGACTTCTTTATTTACTTTTCATGTCTTGATCATATTAGATAATGTGTGTCATCTCTAAAATCAGCCTTAAAACCACATATATAAGATTTTGTATCATCCAAAATATCCAAAAGCAATCTAAAAAACTCAAATATAAAGTTTTGAGCAGTAAAATCTTAAATAATCTTGTTAACTTTTATATCTATATTCTTTATAAATTGTATATTTCAACTATAAGACGACGACGACTTTCCTCGTTATTTCATCGTAAAACATAATTTGCAATGAAATAACTAGGAAAACCATTTTCTTGTTAAATGTTTATCGTAACGTATATTTTTCGCTAGTTCGTCGTAAAGTTACGAGGAAATAATTGTCGTAAAGAAGAGTCAAACTTTCTTCTGAATTCGCTAATATTTTGAGATGTAAATACTGATTTAGTTCATAACTGACATATAAATACTAAAAAAGATGTAACATTTTAAAATTCTTTAACTGATCATATATAAAAAGCATTACAAAATAAATTTATAAAATAATTAGGTGTTTTCTTTTTGATTGATGATTAAATTTACGTTATTTCATTTTATTTATTATAGAATAATGTTTGATTAATCCATATTGTCAATAATATTACTTTAACGTACCTTTTATTATATATGAAAGTTTTGATAACTTTATTTGACTAATATCAAAGACTAAAATGCAAATAAAATTCTTTTAAGATTAGTTTAAGGTTTTACCAGAGAAACACTCTCAAACCTCAAATTTGAGATTCTTCCAACCTTAAAAATAAGGTTGCTCTTGATGATGGTATAAGACAGAAAAAATTAGTTTAACCCTAATTTATCAATTTATTACTAAACTAACTCTAATTTTATCTTAACTACTACTTTGTTTTTGATACTTGTTTTGCCCTTAGTTATTTGTTACAAAAGACAATATTTATGCTATTGCCATTGAAAAAAACTTATTTTCTACTTTTTATGTAGTAACACACTTATTTTTCTACAAATTTATTTCTATTTAACTACATTTTTACTTAGTTTTGACATAGCTGCTTTATAAAAATTTGTCACGTTTTGGCAATAGAAATTTTAGTTTTGACAAATTTAATGCACTTCAACAAATTTAGTTTCTTTGGCCACAAATTTATTTAGTTTTGATAGACTTATGTAGCATTGATAGATTTATTTTTATCTGACCTCAGATTTTCTTCAATCTGAAAGATTTAGCTAAGATTTGATAGATTTATTTTTTTTAACCAAATAGTTACTTTATTTTGTTAGGTTTAATTAAAATTTAATAGATCTATTTTTCTTTTAACCATTACTTTATTTTAAAGACTTGTTTTTCTTTTAGTCACAAATTTACTTAAGTTTGACAAATTTAATTAGGATTGATAGGCTTATTTATTATTCTCCAACAAATTTACTATATTTGACCAAATTTGAATAGTTATACAAAACCATAACAAACAATTTAAATCCAAAAAAAAAAAACAAAATTAGCCACAATCATCTAAACAAAATCACTTTGTTCCATAAAAGTCTGATCAGCCCTTTTCTTTATCAGCCCAAGTAACTGAAAGGTTAAGCTTCTTATAGCCAGGAACTTTTAGGCATGATTTAGTGACGGTTTCGCTTGGTGAACACATATCCTGATGAGGTTTAAGTCCCTCACAAGAATCAGCACTGTATTCACCAGAACTAACTTTCTTACTCATATTTTCTGGTTTTTTCCTCAAGCCTTTTGTATTAGAACCAGATGATGAGCCTAGTAGAGCATTTTTCTTGTCTAACGTCTGAGAACCTTCTAGGTGAGAACTTAGAGGGTCTTTCACTGAACATGGTGGCTGCTTAGACACATTATGTTCCACACTGTTCTCACGAATTGTAAGCTTATCCACTCCCAAACCCTCCTCCTCTTTCACATCCAGAGGCTCTTCCACATTCTCATCACCATCACCAAACAAACCAAAAATCACCGCATCAAACTCCGAGGTATGAACCTCCTGCAAAGTCTTCGCAAACGCTCGGCTACTAACGAGACAACCCGCCTAGCAGAACTTCCTAGTCTCCTGAACATCGTAAACCTTATGCTCCTTCAGCGACACGCTATAAACGTCAGACGGGAGCGATGATCGGCAGAGAGGGTAGCCGCAGATCTTAGCGATGGTTCTCTCCGTGACGACGTCTTCGTAGTTTGATTGAGACATCAATGTCCCTGCAGAGAAGAGGTGGTTCTGACTTCTGAGTGGTGACTCCGTTGAGTAGTGCGAGCCGGATCTTGTGAACCGCATCGTTGGTGGCGATTGCTTGATGATCCTTTGACATGTTCGAAACGCGTGTGAGTGGGACAGTGACCTTGTTAACCTAAGCTCTTGTATTATTTATTAACTTCTCATATTAAAGTCACAACTGATAAATTAGGTATTTATAGGAATGTTTAGACCTCATTTGCTCAAATCATATTTCCTAATGTGAAATATAAATTTCCTTTTATCATATTTCTAATAGTAAACAGAAAACTTCCTTTTTTCTACTTCTAATACAAACGGATAATTTCTTTTTATTCTCAATCAACTTGTTGAGAATAACTTGACCTGCAAGCTAGTTACAACATTCATGAAACTCTCTGATGCATTCAACAATTCTACCTACGGTTACGTTGAAGTCAATCTAGGTCTTCCCCTTACCCATTTATTTCTTTGTCTTTGTCATGAATTTCCTTTCTATGGTACGTCAGGGTGAATCTGCTGTAAATGGATAATTTCACTACCATTCTTGATGTGGTAAAACTAACCTTAATCATTTATCACTTGCTGACGATTTGCTCATTTTCTCAGATGGTTCTCTCTTCTGTCCAAGCCATTCTTATCGTGCTAAAATACTTTGAGGAAAGATCAGGACTGGCCATTAGCTTGCAAAAAAAAACTGTCTATTCTCAGCCGGTTCGAGTGATGGAGAAGTTGAAAATATAAAGGTCACACACTTTTATATCTTCTGGAGTTCTGCCTCATGATAGCAACATGTGATTATAAAAAACAATGTTTGAAACTACCAGTGAACTGATAGCAACAGGTGATAAGAAAAAAATTAAACACTGATGACAACGGAAGTCCAATACTAGTACGTACGTACCAAACGATAACCGATCATTGCCATCTGAAAAGACCTTCGAGAGAGAGCATCCGGACGATATTGTCTTGGTGTTTCAAAGAAGAGCATTGAAGCCAATGAAAAGTGTTAGTTTCTGATTTGTTTGAGTGTGAACTTCTCTCGGCATTGTAGAATATGTATACCTGCATTGTATCAAGTATGGTTATTGTCTATCAGCTCCTTGTCTGTGTTTCTTTCATGTGATAGTTTCTCTGACATGAGAACTTAGATAAAGTGAAAAGTAGACAATGTTGACGAGCATTCCTCTCTGTATTCTCTACTCTACATGATAGCAACAGCAAGTCATACGCCAACTGTCCATAGTATAATAACAAGCAGCTAACTTTTTTTTTTTTTTCATGCATCATGGATCTGGCTTTGGGAATATACCAAAACGGCCCAACCACATAAATTAACTATACTAATGATAAAAAGAAATGTATTACAGGAAGGGTCAGAAGTATCAAGTGAAAAACAAAGAAAGAATCAAGAATGGTTTTGTTGCTTCTGAGTAGTGAGTTCTCTCAGTCTTGTTGCTTGTCATAACCAAAGGCAAGCTCAAAATCTTTTTATAGTCATCCACAAAGTCAACAAGTCCTTCTTTCACATTCTTCGCTAGCTCTTCAAAGTCTCTCCGGTTTGCCTCCGGAAATATTATTAGTCTTCACCTGACTCATCCTTGCTAATAGAGTGAAAGTCCGGAGTAACTAATTAACTTACCCCACCAATAGGAATAATTTACCAGTTAGAGTGACTTCTCCGATCATTGCAAGATCTTTCTGAACAGGCTTCTTAATAGCAAGTGATAGCAATGATGATGTGATCATAGTTCGTTAGATTACAACATACTTACAGATACATTAATTGAAGACTGCTAAGTCTCATTCTAATTCTAGTTCGTAAGACCGGCCGGAAGAACAGAACCACCGTTTGGTAAAGAATACTTGATATCTGGTTATGACTGTCGGTAAAAGATTCCATGTTACAGAAGTGTCCGGTCTTGTTCTGGTTTGGGATTGGTTTATGAGTGGGTCTAAATTTTGTCGAGGCTCTTGGTTCATGCCATGGGGCCACAAATGGATTGGTGTCCCGGTTACTGAAAACCGGACCGTTGGCCAACCAAGAGACTTGTTGATTTGAGTAAAGAAGAAGATGTACGAGAGTGAGTGAGTGAGAGAGATGAGAGAGAAGATAATCAAATGTATTTGCTACTATTTCTTAATGTTCTCTTTGGATAATCATAAACATAAGGTTTGTTGCACTCTGAGCATCATTAATGAGGAAGACCCTTAGAGATTTGACACTTTTCTGCTAAAAGACGTATTTTTATCTTTTATGTACGATATATTTTTTAGTGCTTCGTAGTTAAAAACTCCTTTCTTTTTTTTGTAATTCCTAGTTACACATACTTTTCATAAGAAACTCCATTGATCATGGTCGTATACCCTAACAAATAGGTTTCCTTTCTCTAACAAAACTATAAACGAAAGCCCAAAAGGCCCATCTGTAAAGACTATCCATCCAGTGTTTTAGATAATCAAACCATAAGATGTTAAAGAAATGCATATTGTTTTTTTAAAGAACTAATTAAAACTTAAATCAATATATACATTTGGACTCTCATAACTCTAAAAGACCACATCAGCTTCTTCCAATAGCCACTCTTAGATACCCTAAGCCCTATCAAACCAAATCATTCACCTATATAATCATCCATCTTTTACCACCACAAAACCACAATAAACAAAAAAAGGCTTATAGTTCTCTTGTAGCTACTACAGAGATGATCAAAACAATGTTCTACACCTTTTTTCAAACAAAACACCAAGAAGAAAACACAAACAATGATCAACTACTTCCTCAAGAAATCGATATCCATCACATAACCCCTTGTGCTTGGGATATCATCAAAACCCTATCTCCCCTTGAAGTCGGGTACAGAGGTAAACTCCAACTTTCAATGGTGTATATCCAAGCTACTATACTAAGACACATACCAGATATCGTGTCTAAAACACATAGGAAGATTGGTCATTTTGATTTGAAGGTGAAGGATCTCGATACAAACACAGTCCACACTGTTTCATTTTGGAAGGACATTCATGAAGACAATTTTGCTACGGGTGAAACCTGGATCAAAGAAGTTGTGAAGAGGAGGAGTCTTGAGGCTGGCATGGTTGTTGGTATGTATTGGGATTTTAACGTTACCATGCTTTGTTTCTCGGTGTTGGGAATGATGGCCGTGGGTTGGTAGATTCAAAATGATATGTTAAAGATCATTGATATATTCGAAAAGTAATGTTTTAGATTCTATGTAGAACTTGTGTTTCTTTTATGTATTCCGGTTGCTGATGAAGGGGTGTATGACTCTTAGTTTTCTTTTGGATTTATGCATGAATTATTATTTTTATTAGAATATAAACATGTATTGCATAGTTGTTTCAATACCGTTGCCTGCCAAAATATATACAATAACGTCATAGTTAACTGTCAAATATGTAAAGATCAACTGTTAAACTATGTTACAGTTATTTCAACATCGCCAAAAAAACCTATGCACATATTCAAAATTTATACAATAATATCTTAATTAACCGTTAAAAATTTAAAGATGGTTAAATGATCATTAAACTATGTTATAGTTGTTTCAGCACTGTTGCCTTCTATATACACAAATATTTTATACATGTACGATAAATTTTAATTAATTAATATATAATTAAAATCGTTCAAAATACGTGAATTGAACAATGTCGCAAACAAAAAATTATGGCCTACATTTCTTATGTATAAAATATAATTTCAGTTATAAGGTAAAATAATATATTTCTAATAAAAAGACAGTTTCTTCTATCTTTTGTAAATTTTATAAACTCTAACTGATTCATGTAAATCTAAATTATCTGGTTTAAAATATTTTAATTGTCTTTAACTGTATGTGATAAGTGTGATGCAATTGTATATCTTAAAATGAATTAGAATCCGATTTTTTAATATTTTAATATATTATATTTTCTGACAATATTAATCACTAGATTTTTTTATTAAGTTAGGTATTCATAATATTAAAATTAAAATGATAAAATAAAGATATAAGAAGATTTCTTTCTCTCCATTTGTATATATGATTCTAACATAAACAGAAAGAAAATATATAAATCTTTGATTTGATACAATCAAAACTGCAATATATTTTACATTTTAGAAATAATATTCTTTAAAATCTTACTTTATATAGGATTCTGGGATGCCATGAGTATGAATTAAAAATATATCTCAAATCCAAATTTGGAACAGAATAAAAAAAAGAAATAATAATAGCTGTGCCTTTCTCTGGAAAACAAAAGGAATTACCTGGTTGGACTTTCTTAATAATAGCTAAGATTGGAAAATGTAGAAACTTAAATCTTGATTTTATTTCCAAAAAAAAAATGTTTTCATTCTTATCTTTCCACTAAACATTATATTTTGTTTAATGGTTTTGAGCTTTCAATTGAATCAAATTGTTTTTGTGTATGAGTTGGGCTAGAATGTTGGCCTATATATGTTTTAATATGTTTTTAGGAAATAAATGGGCCTCAAAGTCAATGGACGATTTAGTTACCACATGGTGAAATATTAATCCACCTTGCATGCGGCTGGAAGTATGCTCACTGGGAACAAAAGGATGTCCCACTTAGTAACAAAATCGGTCCCAGAGATTTGGCTAAGAATCAGGTGACAATAGTGAGGCGTAACAATGGTGCTAAGGCTAATGTCCCGAGAGGAGACCTTATTGAACAACTTGAGGACATGCTAGGTAAAATCCAGCAAAGCCTCTTTCGGCTAAAAGAGGTAAGGATGCTTGCACTCAAAAGGTTGAAAACTGAGACGATTTCATGGGAGCTCTCAGACAGAAGAAACTGATCTTAGCTCCACGGTGTGACGAAGTTAAAGTGGAGAAACTTGTGAAGGAGCGTACCTAAACAGAAACAGAAGCAGGAGCAAAGACTCTATGCACCCCTGTTGAGCAGCTTTAATTACTGTTGATACCATCACAGGTTTAATTAAATATCTTAACATTTTCCTTTCCCTGCATATACTTTATGCTTTGCATCAGGAAAGCCGACGAAGAAGTGGAGCTATTGGGGCATGAGTAACTAAAGCATTGACTTCATATCATATTTTGACTACATGTAACAGTTTTTATCCTTTTTCTTCTTAATGTTACCATTTTCTGATTGAATAGAACTAAATAAAATATATTTAGTGAAACTTATTTGCTATTTTGACACAAAATATTAGTCCTACAAATTATGTTTAATTTGGGGGGGGGGGGGGTGGTAGGTCAAAAGACAAATAAACAACCATCTTAGAATACAATAATATTAATTCTTGGTTTATAAAATTAATGAAGAATTAGCCAGTACGATTACTGTCAAATTTTCTATGTACAAAAGTGTTAGGGAATGGTTTGATAGAATAATATACACTGGGACTAAAGCGTAAATATGGCATCAAAGTTAGTGACGAGTGAAATGTAAACCGTATAGCAGACATGGTATGATTTGATCAATTAAGTCCTGAAATTATTTACGTTTCACAAATACTTGTTTGTTGGATTAGACCGGTTAAGACCCATTCTTTAACCAATTAAAGTGTGCTTTATTTGCTGCACTTGTTCAGTAAATTTTCATCTGAGACGCAAAGAAACCATAAGAAATTGCAGTTCTCTCTAACTGCAAGATAATTATCGTGTGGATTTGTGATTTCTAGATAGCTACCAGATTGTTCAAGTTCCTTTGGAGGCAGTTCAGAGGCGGTCGAAAAATCCGGATGAAATCATACTAACTTCCCGGTGATGTACTTTTGGAGATTCTCAAATATGTGTCATCTCTTGTATTGGACACTGTTCGCTTAGCATCTAGGAGATTAGGAGAAATTGTGAAGTCCCAAAATCTTGGAGTTTTAAAATCTGTCAGAGATAGTTTAACTAATTTTGTCTACGTGACATTATGTTCTCTTGTTTAGTGTTCTCTGTTGATGTTGCATCATCTCGTATGTTCTCATACCTTTCCACAATTGAGTGTCTATCTTACTTCATATCAGTATTTGGTAGAATAAGAAAGTAAAGAAAAAAATAGTAAAACTATTATTGACGCTATACAAAAAATTATCCAAAATTCTTAGTGAAATTGGATAAAATTTTAAATCATATGATGCAATGTCAAAAAAAAAACAGGCATTGAGACAAACACCACTAATTTGAATGTCCTTGATAATAAAGTAACATATACACATAGTTAATATGTGGAGCCTATGGAAAATGAACATGTTGTGTACTATTTTCAATATAATTTAACTATATCATTACATGTTGAGTGACAAATTATGTCATGTTTAACAACATTTTTATGACAGAAGATTACCATCTCTTTCAATGGTTAAATTCAAGTAATCAAGCAAAAATATTTTAACCTATGAATCTAAGAGAGATGATGGTAAATACTGAAAGAATAGAGTAGTTTTATTAAAGTCTCATGTAATAACATTATCCATTAGTTAATGTGAAACATTTTAACATCTGTATATTATTATAATTTCTTACAAGTTTAATCATTATTTTTTTTTACTAATATATGTGTTCATCATATTAAATTTAAATGATGAGAAGAAAACATTAGAAGTCTTTGTTCTCTCCATATGTATGATTCTAAAATACAAATAGAAAGAAACTATATAAATAGTTCATTTGGAACAATCAAAACTGCATCTATTTTACATTTAGAAATAATTTTCCTTAAGATTTTACTTTATACCGGTTTCGGGGATGCATAAATATAAATTAAAAATTACATTTCAAATCCAAATTTGGAATAGAAAAAGTTAAAACAACAAAAAAAATGGCCTTTATCTAGAAAACAAAAGGAAACAAGAATTACTTGGTTGGACTTTCTTATTAATAGATAAAAGAAAAAAATATAGAAATTTAATCTTGATTTTTATTTGGTTCATTCTGGAGATCGATGTGTTGGGTTAGAACATCGCATGTGGATTTTTAATGGGCCTTTGGGGGCTAAGGAAACAAAAATGGACGATCTAGCTAGCCACGTGGCTATAATTTATTGGTTAAATATAAATCAACGTGGCTTAATCTCCCTTACACAAACCCTCTCTGCCTTTTTTGCCACTTGAGAGCTCTTTCGTGTTACGGTGAACTGATGAACCACCATAGTCTCATAGATAAGGTTTTTAAAAAAAATATTATTCTTCTGATTCCCAAAACCAAAAGATTCTCTCTGGATTTTTTTTCTCCCTGAGGTTGAAAACAATCTAAGCGGCGATGAAGCCATAAGGGAATTAAAAAAAAAAATCCAGAGACGATTCGAATTCATTTGATTCTTTTTTTTTTTTTTTGTTCTCGGAGGCTGCATGAGTTTGTAGAAGCAGGAAGAGAACTAACTACGACGTAGTTTCTAGAAATGGTTGTTTCAATGGCTCTGCTCAGACAATCGCCGTCTTTCGAACTCCTGTTTCATTGTCCGGTCCAAAGAACCCGCTTTTTATCGCCGGCGGTTTTGTCTGGATTTCGCAATCGCTTCCCTTCTTGCAGATGGTTAACTCTCTCCTCATCTTCTTCTCGCAGGTTTGCGTTTTTAAACTCTTTATTATTATTAAACAAGTTTCAGACAAGACATTTGAACTTAAGTTTCGTCTCTTTGTTAATTTTATTTCAGACATAATGCATTTTTCAGATAAGGTCTATTGTAACTGCTACTCATTGCAAAAACATTCCTTTTTACTCTCAATGTCAGGTTAAACAGCTTTGCTTCAAGGTGTTCGATTACAAACACGGAGGTCTGTCACGAGTTTGTCACTACTACCGATGAAGAGGACTTGCCATCTCCACCGGAGGATCATCCAATTCCAATTGTTCATATTGATAATACAAATATCGCTGTGACCGAGTCTCTCAGCTTACTCACCGAGTGTACTTACGTTGACACCGTTTTAACAGCACTTCCCGTATGTTACATTTACATACATACCGTTGATAAAGATCCAATCTTTTTCTACAGTATTGCTTTTTAACCAAAACCAATCTTTTTTTGTTTTCTTAGGTCTTGTCTGAGGAAGAGCAGACTGCACTCGCAGCCACTCCTGCTCACCCTGAAGGATTATATGGTTAGATCTCTCTCTCTCTCTGTCTCTCTCTCTCTCATTAAGTTCATTAGATTAGAGACCATTGATTATATCTTAAATGATGATGTCTTACTCTTGACTTGTCAGTCTTATACGCGAGTTGTTTGGTGGGGAACTTGGTCGAACAACTCTGGAATTTCGCCTGGCCGTCAGCCATTGCAATGCTCCATCCGAGCTTGCTACCTGTGGCAGTCATGGGGTTCGTCACCAAACTGGCGATAATCATCTGTGGTCCAGTCGTTGGGAAGTTTATGGATCATAGTCCCAGAGTTCCTACATATATCTCCTTGAACGTCGTTCAGGTAATCATTTTTTTTCCAACAGATGACTTGTTAGTTGCTTTCCTTCAACTTCTGTCATAAACTTCTCATTGTACATTTCAGGCAGCGGCCCAAGTGCTGTCTGCAGGAATGATAATGCACGCTTACACGGTTCCTTCCACACTGGGGTCATCGATTCTTCTGCAGCCTTGGTTTTTTGCGCTGATATTCGCAGGGGCCATTGACACACTATGTGGAATAGCTTCTGGAGTCGCCATAGAACGTGATTGGGTTGTATTGGTATGCTTTCTTTGTGATTCCACAGTAATTAATACCTATTTTGGTCTGAGGAGCCAGTCCTGAGATTTTGGGGGTTGTAGTTTAGTAATCATAATTATCAGTTTTTTTTTTTTACAAATTTTGAGGACCGGCCCTGATTCTGGTCGGAAGAAGACTGACTGAAGTAACTAATTTGACATTTGGTAGTTGGCGGGAATAAACAGACCGATTGCTCTTGCACAAGCAAATGCTGTCCTCAACAGGATTGATCTGCTTTGCGAGGTATACTCTAATTCTATCTCCGGATTTGTGCTCTTCAAACACTATCAATTCATCAAATGACAAGATTGTAACCTTTGAACAGATTGCTGGGACTATGTTATTTGGAATCCTTCTATCCAAATATGACCCTGTGACCTGCTTAAAGTTTGCTGCCACACTAATGATTGGCTCTTTGCCAACCATGGTAAGTAAACTTGCTCTTACAAATTGCACTGGGACTTCTTTTTCTCTTGAATTTCTAATAGACAATGTTTTTTCTTCTTTTTCAGACAGCTCTCATATGGCTGACCAACAAGTTCTCCTCTGGAGTTCTTGACCGTCCTAAATGCTCCCAGAGCAGCTGTGCTACCGAAGGTTCTCATTCGGAAACCGACAGTATATGTAAGAAGACCTTTTACTCTATAATACTTGGATAAGCATATTATATGAACCGAGCATGTAGACATAAAAAATACCAATTTGCTTTGTTCATCAGTTGATCTTGGCATGGAAGCTATCAAGCTTGGATGGAAAGAATACATTCAGCAGCCGGTTCTTCCCGCTAGCCTTGCATATGTCCTTCTCTGCTTCAACATCGTCCTCACCCCAGGCAGTTTGATGACCGCATTTCTAACACAACGATGTATGCTTTCTCTAAATCATGATAACCCAATGAGATTTTTTGCAATTGAACTTTTCTTTTCTTTTCAACAGGTGTGAATCCATCAGTTATTGGGGGTTTCAGTGGACTATGTGCTGTGATGGGAGTCGCTGCAACTTTCTTATCAGCAAACTTGGTCAAAAGATTTGGCATTCTAAAGGTATAAGTCTCTTTAAGCATGTTAATTATTAGCGTTTCAAGCTGGCTAATGTTTGTTGCGTTTGCGTTTTGAAAACGATGCAGGCGGGTGCAGTAGGATTGTTTTTCCAAGCTTCACTCCTCGGTGTAGCTGTTGCTGTGTACTGGAGCTCTTCTCTATCCCAAAAGAGCCCACTCTTCTTCTTCTTGTCCATGATCGTAAGTTCACTCTTACTACTCTTTCCTCTCTTTGCAGTTTTGGTTTTGACACAAAAAGGGGGTAACAACTTCCTCAGGTACTATCAAGGCTAGGCCACATGTCTTACGGCGTTGTGGGGGCTCAGATTCTTCAAACCGGAATCCCATCGTCCAAAGCTAACCTCATCGGTGCAACTGAGATATCAGTGGCTAGCCTAGCTGAGTCACTGATGCTGGGAGTAGCCATTGCGGCAAATGACGCTTCTCATTTCGGGTTTCTTGCGGTTCTGTCTCTTTTATCAGTTGTTGCAGCCTCTTTGATATTCTGCAGGTTGCTGAGGAATCCTACTGAGGAACAAAGACGGCTCTTCTCCTTTGATCCTCTTGCGAACTGATTTGAAAGTTTTACATTGAGATGTTTTGTATAGTTAGTTTCACTATCAGTGTATAAATGATTTGCTTATTTCTGAAGTTGAAAGGAAACATGAGTTTATATAATCATCTCACTAGTTGTATATTAATTCAATGTGAGTTTGAAGTTGGTTTCCGGTTTAATCTCTAGATCAAGATTCTAACCGGTTAATCATCGAGGAGATTTATAGACCAAAGATACTAAAGAAAGAGAACTGGTAAAGAAAATATTAATTTAAAAAAAAAATAAACAGAAAACGAACTATAAATCCTACAATTACAAGAATTGTTTAATGAAAAATCTTTAAAAACCTAATTATAAAATAACCAAGTTTTTTTTTTCAAAAGTGTAAATTAAAATAAAATTATTGAAGTAATATTATTTTTTCTTATAAATAACTAACTTTCTGTTTTAATAGATATTTCATCCGTTTCGATTTAATTATCGTTTTATATAAAAAAATTTGTTTCAAAATAAGTGTCGATTTATGATTTTAATGCTAGATTTATTGACTTTTTATTCCTATTTATTTTTCTATTGGTTGAAATGTCGTCAGATGTATTGGTAATGATGTTTTTATCTAGTAAATATACAAAATTAAATATTTTATTAATTTATGTGATGAAGTCTAAAACGTCAAATAATATAGAATAGAGAGTAATTTCTGCTTAAGAAATTGTAAACCAAAAATAATTTCAAATACTACGACCCGATATGATCATTTTATTATGTAAAGCTATATGTTTGTCACGGGAAACTGATATGTCAAACGATGATCTCAGTGAAATCTATCAAGAAACCTAGTACTAACAGACGTTCTGTTACGAAACCTAACAACATAGGGAACATCAAACTGGTATGGCAGATCAAAGTGCAATAGGGAACAAGTGCTCTGTCTACAAGGCAAACTTATAAACATTGTATCAGCAAAGTTCATTATTATGTATTAGTTTCGCATACACTCACTCTTGTTTCTTTAGTATTATGATGATTATCATTATATGAGAAAAATATCTACAACAATCTTATTACAAAACATAGCTGTAACAACTAATGCGTCTCCTCACAAACTTCCGCGTTTTGATCTCCACCAGTCTATCATAAACGCACCATGGGAAGCTCAAAAGTTGATTGCTCTTAAAACAGTCCGTTGCTTTGTGATTTCTCACAAAATATCTAGCAGAGGCTTTTGCCAATTCATCCTCTGCTTCATCCTCATTGAACCAGGACAATGCCTCCTTTGTGAGTGATCTAAACCCCTCTTCAATCATCTCCCCACTCCCGGTGAACAGCTCTGACATCCCCATACTGCAAGAATCAATCTCAGCCTCTGTTCTAATCCCAAAAGCGTCCATCAAATGACGTAGTTTTGTATCGTAAATTTTCTTGTATTTTCTTGCTAGCTCGATATGGTCCCTAAAACCCTTGAACAAAAGATCCTCATCGCGAGACAAAGGAATAGAAGATTTTCTCGAGATAGATGATGGTAGTTTCTTCTGCTCTCTGAAAAGCCTGTCGATAACGGTCTTGGACATAAAATCGAGATATTCTTTGACATACAAATGTGGTGGTATTTTGACTTGAATCCCTGTTTTTGGGAAATCGACCGCTGCTGGGAACATGTTTGCCAGTTCAAGCCATTCTTTTCTCTTTGCCTTAACGTGTTCTTTATCCGCACACACTGTATGGAAATTTGAGATTAATCCTACAGTGTTATTCAGAGGATAGTTCATGAAATGCTTGGTGATTTCCTGAATTTTATAAAGCCAGCAAGTACGAATTATTCTCTTTAACATACAATAAACTTACGATAACAATAACTTGATTTAACTTTTCTGACCTGAATTGTCACCTCATGATCCAAAGCTTGAGGTTCCTTAGCAGTGTAATCCATTAGTTCATACGTACTCGGTGGTATCAGTTCAGGATCCCAGCTTACAAAATACAAATCTCCATCCAAATCGCTTCCAAAACATTCGTTTGGATGTGGTCTGCAATAATAAAAAACAGGTCATACTAATAACAAATAATAATAATTCTCAAAACATTCACAATCAACATTTAAAAATGTGTTTACCTCTGGCCTTTTTTGTGGAAAAACTGTACAATCAGTCATATGATTTAAATCTGTCACGTCAACGGCTTTAAGCACGTGCACATCCCCTGGATGCAAGCAAGGAGTTTTCGCAACAACAACAACATCTCCTATTGTGTTAGAGGCCTCTCCTAATTAGCGACTTGGAATCTTGCATGAGAGTAGGATTTGATGTGGGACTTGATTATGACTCGCGACTGAGATTTTGTGTTTGACTCTCATATGAACACCTTACGAACACCTCACCATATTCTAGCGTATTTGTTTCATCCATGCAACCCATCATGGATCTGCCTTTTGGAATGAGAATATGTGTCTTGGTACGTAGTTCCACCAGTTTTGATTCTCTGATGTAGTGAAGCATCATCGAAACAAATGGTTCCGAGGGTTTGATACCACAAAAATTTATATCCTTGAGAAATTTGGTATGCTCCCTTAGAGGCATTAAACTGAGAATCTTCATTGAATCGGTTAAGACTGCGCCTATCGTGTCACCCACTTCTTTATGTTTTTTTCGAAAACATTGTCACTGACCCCTAAAATGGACAATAGTGTTATCATTTTCCTGTTGAGATAACATTGATATTCCTTGGTTCAAGCCAATACATTAAGTTTGGTGTAATCAGAATGGAACTTTTCTCATACTACTCAAATCTTTGAGGAGTTGGGATCCTGAGCGACTGCTCCCTTGTACCCTCTATATCTAATCTGAAAATCAGATGGAGAAACCCCTTTGGTGTCACATTTCTTAGCCACCAGTTCAGCAAACTTAGAAGAAATCTTGCCAATACCATCTGAAAACACATAGTGTGTCCCTAAAGAGATTGATCTCCACATCACGAATCAAGTTAACACTGAGCATATGAAAGAGAGAAATCACATGTTACTCATTTTTTTTTGTCTTTCATCTGTGAACTAAAATCTTGAGATTAGAGTGATCTAAATTCATTCTCTAACGAATATCATTCATTGTTTGTATTTATTGAAAATCATGAAGAACTTGCTTATTCTTGGTGCAGAGATTATTGAGTTATTCAACTTCAACTTCTATCCTGTTGGTCTTTTGATTAAGGCTTGAACTGCTTCACACTTTGAAACAGAGATCATACTTTTTGAGTAGAGAAAAGGCACGAGGAGGTATAAGAAAAAAATGGACATACTTAGGAAAGGTAACAACGGATGGTAGATTATTGTAGGTGGACACCATAGTTATTATCATCAATACATCCACCAAAATGGAAACCACGATCATATTGACCAAGAAAAATTGTTTGCTCAGGGAATAGACAACAATGTAGGACCTATCCTCATCAATAACTTCAAGTTTATACAATTTATTGTAAATACTTCTTCTTTATCTGTAACCAAAGACCATATATGGTGTCTTGACTTAACTGATGAATTTTTTCTTCCAAGAGAAACAAACGAGACCGTTTTTACTTGTAAACAAGAAAAAAGAAAGGTGATAAAGATAGACACGTGCATTGGCGATAACTTTCAAGAGAGAAAGTGATATATAGACGTCCACATATGGAGAAATTTACGCCCACAGACACATTTCCACTTATGAATTACGTTTACAGACACATTGAATATATTGAACACTTTCTGTCTGTAAATTGTCAATATTAGCCCTGATATCTAGTGTAAGTGGGTTTCAGATTATTGGGTAACAGAACAAGAGAAAGAAAACAACGATTCCTAACTAGATGAATACTAACCAAATCAAACCGACTAACAACTGAAACAATTAAACAATTAATAAATTAAATATATTTCAGATTTTGAATTTCAAATCTAGAGATATCTTTTCCTTTTTCACTTCGTAGATTTCAAGAGAAAACATTAATTTCCCTCGCCCTCTCCCGGCTCTTGTAGATCTGAAATCCCTAACTTTCTTCAAACCCTAATCAAGTCTTAAAAAATTCTAATATTTCGCCGTTAATACTCAATTCTGCAATCTCCTCCATCGATATCCCATGGAAGGTGAGTTCCGGTTCTCCTACTATCTCTGTCGCGCCGATGATTTTGTGGAACATCCATACTCTGTTCAAATCTCTAAAGTTTCTTGTTTTCTTTTCAGATTCTGCAGAAGACGTTGTCGACCACCTTCTCCCCTCGAGACTTTTCGTGACTGATAAATTCCCACGCCGCCGTCTGAATGTCTACTCAAGGCCAAACATCCTAGCTTTCATCCGCCATATTCTTTGGAGTTTGTGGATACTGTGGTGGTGGTGGTTGTGGTGGTGGATGTGAATACGGACATGGAAGACGTGAAGAGAAGGAAGAGGCGGTGGTTGATAATGTGGTGGTGGATGTGGATACGGAAAATTGAAGACATGAAGAAGAAGATGTGGTGGTGGATGCGGTGGTTGTGGATGTTGTAGCGGTGGATGTGTATACGAAGGTGGAAGACGTGAGGAGGAAGAGATGGTGGTGGATGATGTGGTTGTGGATGTGGATACATGGGTTGCAGATGTGAGGAAGATGAAGTGGTGGTGAGTTTTGTGGTGGTGGATGACGTGGTGGTGGATGTGGATATGGAGATGAAAGACGTGAGGAGAAGGAGGTGGTGGTGGATGTGGATGCCGTGTTAGTGGATGTAGATACAGAGGTGGAAGACGTGAGGTAGTTGCATTGAATCTAAGTCTTTTATGGATAGTTGGTGTTGTGGTTGTGGTTTTCCAGATTTTGAAAGACAAACCTTTGTGAGATGGTGATTGGTGAGAACATGTCTGTTTGAGATCTAAACGAACCAAACAAAACCGATCTTAAAAAAAAAGACAATTAATTTACTTCTTTTTTCTTTCTTCATTTCAATCTAATCTCTTTCTCTCTTTTAGAACCAAATTATATTATTCAGTAAGATCAATTCTACGAAGACCAAATTTATATGTATCTCCTCAATCTAACATATATTACACAAATGGTGAGACCTTTCTAGTTGGTTTCACGAGAAATTTTAATATTTAAGGTTCAATTTTATTGTTTTCTCTGAACAAATCTACCATAATGAATAACATGGATAAAAAAATGTGGACAGAGAAACACAGACATAAAACTATGAATTCCAGAGATATAAATTTGAAAATTTATGGATGGAGTCTGAGCTTTCAGATTTTCTAAAGCATACAAGTTCTTGTGGATATATCATGAATACATGTTCAATCTATATCTTCACTGATATCTTTTTCTCATCTGACCACCATTGCGCACTTGACCCCCTCCCCCTCCCAACTTTCATATCCCCAGCAACCTCATTCACTCAATTGTTGTCCACATCGATCATATCCTCACATCCTCTGTGTGCAACACTCACATCTGCATCTCACCACTGAAACTAACACATCCACACAACTGCCGTCCACACTCACCACATCCACACAACTGTCGTCAACATCAATTACACAACTGTCGTCCGCATCCACACAACTGCCTCCCACATCTACACAATTGCCGACACTCGCTTCTTCCTCCTTCACCACATCCACACAACTGCAGTCCACATCCACACAACTCCCAACACCAACATTCACCACAACCACACAACTGCCGTCCACATCAATTACATTCACCCTCTCAGGAACGGATGATCTTCTGCATTCTCTGCAAAGTTTTAAACAAGATTCAAAAGTTGGGGTTTAGCCCGAGAAGACAGATTAGACTCAAGTAGTTGTTATAAGAATTGGGATCTAACCTTCCATGTGGAGTTTGTTGTGAATCAACAGAGGCAGAAAAGAACCGAGATTAAGATCAAGAAATAGAAATTGAGATTTTGATATCAAGAAACGATCAAGATTCGGAGAAAGATGAACAAAAATCAAGAAGATGTCGAAAGTGAGAAAGAAAATTAGGATTCAATTTTGGAGTTTGATTTCTGGATCTAGAAAATGTCTCGAGGAAAAAGAAAGAGAGAAATTGGGGTTCATTTGAATTGAGATTTCTTGGATAGAGATGGGGAGAGAGAGAGAGAACGAGATATTTTGGGAAGAGATAAGGTTTTAACTTCAACTAAATATGTAATTAGTTACAAAGAAAGTAAACCCACCAAAAACAAACAAACTTCTCGGTACACAAGCTTGGAGTAGTTTCGGCATAAAAAGAACAGCTGTAAGGATAATGTGTGCTAAAGACAGAATGTGCCTCTGAGCGTGGAAGAAAGACACAATGTGTCTCTTAATGTAACTCTCTCCCACATATGAGATAACATGATGAAGACTATTTGCTGGCATAGTTGCTACTTGCTACCTAACAAAATTTTATACTAACATCTATGATTTGATTTATCTCCAAATAATAAGATCAACCTTTCCGTTGAAATGCACAAACGGATGGCCAAAGCTACCGGTCAATTCTTGCATTTCTTTTAACCTAATTAAGCTTTACGTATTTATTACAAATCCTCAAATACATGTCCTTTCAATAAATCATATCATTTAAAAATGAAAACTGAAATATTCTTAACAAAAGAAAAAAAAAACAACAAAAGACATTGAGCAATAAGATTCAAGAAGAGTATCATGAGCTCTGCGAGTCTGCGACTGTTGTCTTCATATACCGGTACATAATCCTCGTTATCTTTTTTTTATTAACATACAATTGTGTGTCCTTTGTAAGCAGATGAATCTGAATGTTTTCATGCATGTCTCTATAAATGTACCATACATATACTCGATTAATTTATTTCTCGGTTATAACGTTCTCCTTCTTTGAAATCTTGTTTCTTTGAGTTTTGTAGTCACAACTTCATAACGTTTTTTTGACCAAAAAAAAAACTTCATAACGTTTTCTTTCTCAAAAAATAAAATATACTTTTTTTTTGTAAATGAAAATAAAAGATACTTCATAACATTTTTTCGTAAGTACAACGAAAGATCTTGGAGATAAATCAAGTATCCAATCTATAAATGACTTTTTTTTTGTCGCTGCTAATCTATAAATGTCTTTTTTTTTTTTAACTCCAATCTATAAAAAGATCTTACAAATACAGCTTGTAAGAAAGTGTTCAATATAGTATTGTTTCTTGGTCTAAAGTGTTTGGTTGTGCCAAAGAATTTCAGTTTTACAGTTTATTTAATTTTGCTGCTGTGATGTGGACCGAAGGGTCAAAGAGAAGGGTAGCGCCACGGGGCAGTAGAACACTCGCATGCGGAGTTCGTTTACGGTCAACTTATGTAAACGTCAATTATCCTGACGGCATGTAACGATTGGATCTAGCGGTAAGTATATTAATCTTGGTCTATATTCTAACTTAGTAGGCTTTAGTAGGTTTATAAATTCCACTTAGACCCAACACTATTACTTGGGCCCATATTTGCTTACGTTAGTCTCCTGGCGTTTTTTGCGAAGCCGTAAATGAGGAAACGTGTAAAGGCTCGGTGTGAAAACGGCATGGTGTTCGTTTCGATTTAATGGAATGATAACGCATGGGCCAATCACAAACGAGATAATGAATAAGTAGACATAAACAGTGAATCTGCATCTTGGCAAAAAAAAACAGTTAATCTGCGTAAACAAAATACATTGCATTACGCACATATGTGCATTTTAGTAACATGAAGTTATAATCATCAATCAACACTAGTCTAGAAAGTAGAAACATATATAGAGCTATATATGTGAATTACATAATATATATTAATTCAACTTATTACACAGTTAATCTTAACATTTTACCAAAAAAAACTTATTACACAAACCCAGCCATATGTGAAAATTCATCTATATACATGCAATACATACTTGTGACTGAAATGCTTGTATACGTACATTTTAGTAACATAACCATTCACCAATCAGAACACTGGACTAGAAAGTAGAAACATATGTAGAGATATATGTGATAATGCCTAAGAAATGAGAGTATTCAAGTTATTATACAACCATGTATGTGACTTCATATATACATGCGAAGCACATAACATACTCGTGATTAGCAAAACTGAGAATGGCAAGGTTTGAATTTTGATTCAAATTTAGAATTACATGCAAATGGACTGCATCCTTTTTGTATGTAAACATTTCCCGAGTAGGGTTAGTAGCCTTTTAGTTGAATTACAAACGGATGCAATTATTATGGAGATTTTAGCCCTTTTGCCAAAAAAAAATTATTATGGAGATAAAACAAATAAAATAATCTTGTATCATAATTTAGTTTTCACATTGCACATAATTAAAAACCTAAACAAGAGTCTTATTTAACTTACACAAAACAAACTAGGACGATGATGGAATCTATAAGACTAATTCAACAAGATGTTTGTAACAACCTAATATATAAGAGAGTTATATAATTAGTTATTTATTAGAATTAGACATGAAGTGGATACATGATCTGCGAAAAAAAGCACGAGAGAAATATCCATATACAGTAGAACCTCTATAAATTAATATTATTTTATAGTCTCAAATTAAGTTTTTGGTTCAATTAGTATTTCGATAAATTAATATCTCTCTAAATTAATAAAAAATAATAATTTCGATATAGTTCCAACATTATTAATTTATAGAGGTTTCACTGTACATGAATATGCATATCAGCATATGTAATCAGTTACACGTATATGAGGTATATATTTTGTAATCACACAGATCGGCACAAACAACTTAGCACACATATTTATATACCGACCTTTAAAATCACATGAATACACTTCTCGAAGCATGGCCGTAGATTTAAAAGACATCACAATTCACAACAGATCACAAATCACATATCTTCTAATCTCTGGCCATGTTCTAAGCTCGAAGACGTTCCAACAATCTCATCAGTACAATTAATCTTGCGTCTGCAACGCCTGTGATATTGGGATATTACTATCAAAAGGATTATCATTGATAAGCGCATTACGAAACGAAGAAAACTTATCATCGTAACAGAAACCAAAGTCTTCGTCGTCTTCACCACCAAAGACACTGAAACTGATCTTGCTACCTTCATTTCCGTTACTAACGGTGGTATCATCAGTGTGAGAACTACAATTAGGCTCTAGTAGATTTTGTCCACCGGAAACTTCTTCTCCGGGTTTATAATCTGCGTCGAGAGGCTTGTGGGTTTGAGGATCAATGCCTTGGCTTAATAGTTTCTTACGAAGATGAGTGTTCTAATAGTTCTTGATCTCATTATCAGTCCTTCCCGGTATCCTTCCCGCGATCAATGACCACCTTACAGCATAAAGTATATAGAGTTAGCATGATCATATATGTGACTATCAAACAACTATATACTACCGCGATCAATGACCACCTTACAGCATAAAGTATATAGAGTTAGCATGATCATATATGTGACTATCAAACAACTATATACTCGCTAATCTTATAAAACAAGCTTATATATAGCTCGTTTTTGTAACATTTTCTTAATATACATAATGCGAAAAAAGAACTCAGTCAATAGAACATTAGCATTATAAAACCAGAAAATTAGAATTATTTTCAATTCAATAATAAGAATCTGAAGAAGGGTTTACTATTTTGTTGAAAATTCAATACATATATACCAAATTATGATAGTTTATGCCAATCACAAAAAAAGAAAAAAAGACTATATAAAACGACGAGATCAATTATTACTAAAATGTGATAAAATGAAAGAATCTTGATGTTTTTTTTTTTTTTTTTTTTTGATTAACCAGGGGGTGATCCAAAGGCTTTCTAGGCCCAAGACTAATCCCCCTGAGGCCGACGGCAACCCACGTATTCTTGCGATTTAACGCTAGCCCCGGTGGCCAAGTGGAATCGAACCCAGGGCGGGCACTCCAGCCGGAGTTCCATTACCACTAGGCCAAGACAACTTGGTTAAGAATCTTGATGTTTATACAGAAGAAATCAAACCCTAACTTAAAATATTATTTATGCATAGCACACACATACATGATGATTAATATATCAAAACTAATTAAATTTTTATTTTTTCTGAATAGTTATATGGATACGTTCGCACCGGTTGCCAAGGAGGCGATGAAGGCGGAGGATGAGACCTTCCTCGTCGGTAGTGATACCACCACGTTTTACAGACGGCCGGAGATAATCCATCCACCATAAGCGGCAGCTTTTTCCACATGGGAGTAAACCAGCTCTCCTGGGAAGCGATCTCCTCCTTCCTTCGCCTTCTTTCTTTATGAAGCTGACAAGAATCTCATCCTCATCCACCGTCCATGGTCCTCTCTTCATCCACATCTTCATGCAACACGGGCTCATCGTCTTCTGACCTGCTTCTTCCCGCCTGATGACATCATCTCCGGCGTCTTCTCCGACAGAGTTCTCTGTAGGGTTTGGTGATCTCTTTGAGTTCCTCGATTGGTTTAGATTCTTTCTCTCAATGTTCTCTCTCTTCCTTAGTCTAGTGATTTTACCAATGAACCTACCGACCTTTTGCGCACTCTTTAGTATTAGCGTTTGATGATTACGCGCTTCTACTTTCAATTCTATTTATTTTTTCTTAAGATTTGTAAGACTATTCAAGATGTTTACAACCCTTAGCAGTGAGTGATCCGTTATTAATCCACCAATATCTAAATCTAAGTTCATAAAATGATTTAACAAGTCATGATGAAGTAGCTAGGAACGAAGACACAACGGGTTTACATTATGGTTCCTATGTGCTATGTAGAACTGGTGCATTAAGATTTGTGGGGTTTAGAGCATCATTAATGATGCTCCAGCCTAAGAAACCCGCATCATTAATCATTAATCATAAGAACTTCACCTTAAGAAATTCGCATTAATGATGCTCTTAAATCAACTCTGGACTAGAAATCATATGATAATTACATATATTTTCTTCATCAGTTTATGGTCTCTCAGTTTATGCTAAATGATCTATACATAAACTAGGAGAGCAAGTCTATCAACGTAATCTAAAAAGAGTATCTTCTATTTAAAATTTTAAAATTATTAAAAAGGCAAGAGAATAAGTCAGGAGTTATTTGCATTATTTGTTGGCTTTGTATTTATTACTAAATAATTGCGGAGTACCACGTATCGTGCGGTCCGTAGAATAATGAAAGAAACAGATACAATCAGTTTCTTTATATGCGTTTTTTTCTCTTTTCTTCCCTTTTTCTCTCCATTTAGTGGACTCTTCCCTCCTTAAAATCCTTTGGAAAATCTGTAATGTGGATGCTCTTACACCAATTAACTAGGTGGTCTCCTGCACCATGTGCAGCAAAAGAATTTAAAATATTTTTTTAACAAATAAATATAAATTATATTTAAAAGTAAAATTATTTTAATATTGTAATTTTTCTTTTTATCAATATTTTAATATAATTTGATTAAACTAAACATAAAATCAAGATATTTTTAATTATATTTAAGAATATGTATGTATATATTTAAAATCATAATTTAGATGGATGTTTCTATTTATTTATCTATACTATTATTTACGAAGTTATTTTTTACTAAAATCATAATCTTATCTTTTGTAGTTATTTTATTTATTTTATTTATTAAGGATAATATTAATATTAACCGCTCTATGGGCCAACACGTAGTTTTAATTAATTATTTTAAATAAATTTGCAAAAAAATACATTTATCAAAATTAAAATATAAACAATATTTATAAAAATGCATATATATATATATAAGAAACTAATGATTTCACGATTATATTTTTATAACTTTCTAAACAAAATTGTATATATTTTTGAAAATGTTAGTAATAAAATTTTATAATTTAAAATATATAATTTAATGATAATTTCGAAATTAGAATGCCATATTTGAAAAAAAATTATTTTAATGATGACTTATGAGTTATTACCATATTCTAAAATATTTCCAAAAATACAAATCAATATTAAAGTAATATATGGGTTATTACCATCTTTTAAAAAGTTTACCCAAAATATAAACTAACATTAAATGTAACTGTCCATGTCATATTAAATTATAAGACATGTCATCTTTTATAAGGAAAATTTCTATTTTATAAAGACATGTCATCTTTTTTCAGTGGCATGTCATCATTTTTTTGCGAAAGTGATTGTAGTAACGACACGTGTACAAATCACTTCGCAAATAATATATAAGGGATTGGACAAAAGTGCCACTTATATTTTTAACAAATGAGAAAATCGGAGCCATCAAAATAATTTACGTTTTTGAGGGTTTAAAGCTTGAAATCGGGTTTAATATGTTAAATACACAAGTTTAAAATATAAATATCAAGAAAATAGTAAACATAATGGATGAAATCAGTAAAATGAAGAATGGAGGCGATGGAAAATTTTCTGTGTAACTCTAAAAATCGTGAGGAAGATGATGACAATATTACAATTATGCTATTAATGAATAAAAAGCAAAAAAAAAAAAAAAATCGGTTGGGAGACTCGAACACAGAAACCTAGAGAATAAACAAGTATGTCAATGACCACTAGACCAAAGCACTATCTAATGTTTCTTATGTAATTCAGTAATGTTTATATACAAGTTTCAAAATAAATGAGATAAATCCCAAAATTAATCTTCGATTAATCATCGATTAATCTCCGATATATTATCAACTCGTTAGGTCCGGCCCGACCGACTCACGCCTAGCGGATTATGAACATGGAAGAAAAAGCATGGATCCCATAAAAAGGATAGGAACGAGGGTCACACTTTCCAACTATAAAACCTTTTTGATACAATCTGTTTCTATCGCTCACAAATCACTTCGCAAATAATATATAAGGGATTGGACAAAAGTGCCACTTATATTTTTAACAAATGAGAAAATCGGAGCCATCAAAATAATTTACGTTTTTGAGGGTTTAAAGCTTGAAATCGGGTTTAATATGTTAAATACACAAGTTTAAAATATAAATATCAAGAAAATAGTAAACATAATGGATGAAATCAGTAAAATGAAGAATGGAAGCGATGGAAAATTTTCTGTGTAACTCTAAAAATCGTGAGGAAGATGATGACAATAGGAAGATGATGACAATATTACAATTATGCTATTAATGAATAAAAAGCAAAAAAAAAAAAAAAATCGGTTGGGAGACTCAAACACAGAAACCTAGAGAATAAACAAGTATGTCAATGACCACTAGACCAAAGCACTATCTAATGTTTCTTATGTAATTCAGTAATGTTTATATACAAGTTTCAAAATAAATGAGATAAATCCCAAAATTAATCTTCGATTAATCATCGATTAATCTCCGATATATTATCAACTCGTTAGGTCCGGCCCGACCGACTCACGCCTAGCGGATTATGAACATGGAAAAAAAAGCATGGATCCCATAAAAAGGATAGGAACGAGGGTCACACTTTCCAACTATAAAACCTTTTTGATACAATCTGTTTCTATCGCTCACATAATCTCTGTCTCCTCATTCCTCAAGATAGCACCCAGAGTTAATCATGCTATTATGAATCAATCATCAGAGAAGATAAAGTATATAACAACTCACGTGTTTCTCACGTGACCCACTAAACTTCGCTATTTGAAAGCTTCTTGCTGGAATAGAGTGTTTAGCACACGAGACTGATTCTTCTTCCTTGTGTCCTACGCTATCTTCTTTCCTTAAAGCTTCTTATTGTGAATCACATACAACACTAAGTATTATGGAAATCTTCTACTTTCCTGTTTTGGCTTTCCTTTTTTTTTAAGATCAAACCTGTTTGCTCTCCATATTTCGATAAGCATATAAGGTTTAAAGAGTGTTTTACACAGCCTTTGTGATTAATCTACACTTTATAGCTCCTTCGTCGTCGTCGTTTCCCCCTCCGCCACCAATGGAAGCTAACCATCCAAAGAACGAGGCGTATCTCTCCGCCGTCATCCCCAAGCGTATCAGCCTCTTCGAGCAGATCCAAGCCAACCATCTCGAGAAGCTCAACTCGCTCCCACACGATCCTATAAAGTAACAACGATCCTTACGTTACGTCTTTTCTTTATCTTAAGGTTTTCAGTTGTTAAGAGACTGATGATGTATGTTGTGTGTGTATTTAGGATTACGTTGTTGCCAGATGAGAGAGTGATAGAAGGGAAGAGATGGGAGAGTACTCCAATGGATATCGCGGGGCAGGTTTCGAAGAGTCTGGCGAGTTCTGCGTTGGTTTCAGCGGTTAACGATGAGCTTTGGGATATGAGTAGGCCATTGGAAGGTGATTGTAAGCTTGAGCTGTTCAAATTTGATAGTGACAAAGGTCGGGACACTTTTTGGCATTCTAGTTCTCACATTCTTGGTCAGGTAAAAGGATTGTTTTTAATCTTTCTTCTACTTATGAATGTTTACGCTAACATTATTGATTAATTCAGCCAGTTTAGATCGATTACGATCAATTTTTAACTAATTTAAAACGGTTAAACCGATTTGAGTTACATAAATCAGATTTTAAGAAAATAGCCGATTTTTTTTAGAACATTACTTATGAGTATGAGTGTGATCTTTTGTGCAGGCTCTTGAGCAGGAGTATGGGTGTAAGCTATGCACAGGACCATGTGCAACCATAGGGGAGGTAAGAGCGGCCTGTTTTTTCTAATTGTTACTCGGTTTCAACATAAACTAAGTGTCTGTTCTTTGTGTGAAGACCTGTTTCTGAGTTTTGGATGTTTCTTTGGCAATAAGAGTAGAACAAGAATGGTTCTTGGTATTTTAAATGCAATGCTATGCAATGGTGGCTTAGTTGTGGATTTTAATTTTCAGGGTTTCTACTATGATGCATTTTATGATGGCTTGGCGCTGAACGACAAGCACTTCCCTAATATCAAAGCAGGTGTTGCAAAAGCTGCCAAGGTATATATATATATATATATATATATATATATATATATATATATATATATATATATATATATATATATATATATATATATATATATATGTTTAGTCTTGCAATATATGTTTCTAACTACATGCTTTTTAAAAAAAAAAAAAAATCTCTATAAGTGAGAATTGGATGTAATATATCTCACCCAATTCGTTAAGTGATATTTTCTATTTTACATCCTAGGAAGCGCAACCTTTTGAAAGGATCGAAGTGACGAAGGATCAAGCATTTGAGATATTTTCTGATAATAATTTTAAGGTACGTTATTCATATTTGTCTTGTTTGATATTTTTTTTATTATAGACTCACACTTTTGCTGTTAATCATCTAGGTTGAAATCATTAAGGCTTTGCCTGCCGACAAAACCATAACTGTCTACAGATGTGGCCCTCTTGTTGATTTGTGTCCTGGACCGCACATACCAAACACTTCGTTTGTGAAAGCATTCGAGTGTTTAAAGGTGAGTTGCTTGTATATCTCTAGCTAGGAGTTTCATCAACAACGCAGGTTCTTGTTTTGTTTCTTGTGCTGACCCATGTACTTTTTTTTCTCAGGCCTCATCAGCTTGCTGGAGCGGTAGCGAAGACCCTGAGAACCCTGTGAGCTTGCAGAGAGTTTATGGAATATCTTATCCAGATCAGAAACAGCTAAAGGTACCTTCTTAAAGTATTCTGACTGATATGCATGGGTGATCCAAGTGAAACATTGCCTTTAAGAAATAATTTACATAGAAATAGGCACCTAATCTGTGGAAAAAAAAAACTTTATAGAAACCGTTACTAAATTGTTTATAGCCTCCAAAATCACATGACAGCCCCTTGCTGATATGCACTCTGAGTATGTATAACACCTATCGTCTTTGTCTTGGTTGTTGCAGAAATATCTTCAAGTTCTTGAAGAAGCCAAAAAGTATGACCACAGACTTTTAGGCCAGAAGCAGGAACTCTTCTTTTGTCATCCACTCAGGTTCGTTCCAGTGCTAATATAGTGTTGTGCTTCCCTCTTTACTGACATATATATATATATACTCACCATACGTCCTTAATTGATCTTCAGTCCTGGGAGTTGGTTCTTCCTTCCATTAGGCACCCGTGTATATAACAAGTTGATGGAATTCATTAAAGAGCAATATTGGAAAAGGGGTTACACAGAGGTTTTCATCAAAGCTCTCATCTCATATTGTGATGTACTTGATAAGTGTGTCAGCGCTAAACTAAACCTTACACTTGACAGGTTATAACGCCAAATATGTACAACATGAAACTGTGGGACACTTCTGGACATGCTGCAAAGTATGAGAAGAATATGTTTACGTTTGATGTAAGAGTATATGAGATTCCCCCTTGACACTGTTACTCTAGCAAGCTTAGTGACTTTTGCGAATGTTTTCCTTGTGCAGATTGAGAAACAAAAGTTTGGGCTCAAACCTATGAATTGCCCTGGTCACTGCTTGATGTTCCAACACAGGGTTCGCTCATACAGAGGTGCGTCTCTGTTCCTCGATCTACTGTAGTTTAAGACCATCAACAGATATTTATGGAATGGTTCTAGTTTTAGAAACTAAAAGTTCACTGCATAATAGACTATCAAAGGAGATTAGAGATTATTATTTTCCCCTTTTATTAATCTTACTAAAGAAAAGTTGTCAAGATTATCATTTATCTTTGCTGTCACCATCACACCATCTTTCAACTGCTTATATGATCTGTAGAGTTACCTATTAGACTGGCCGACTTTGGAGTGTTACACCGCAATGAGGAAAGTGGAGCACTTAGTGGGTTGACACGTGTCCGAAGGTTCCAGCAGGTATATTTTCTATCATTGCTTACTTTTCGTATTGACCATTTTCATAGTTTCTTGTTGTTAAATATGATGATCACATACTTGATTTCAGGATGACGCACATATATTCTGTACGGAGGATCAGGTTTGTGATAAACTCGTCTCTCTGGCAATGTTGGAGCTCCTTCTCCTCCTATTTTTTGCTAATGTTATCTGTTTTTTTCAGGTTATGAATGAAGTGAAGGCTGTGTTGGAGTTCATCGACTATGCGTATAAAATTTTTGGGTTTTCTTATGAGCTAAAGCTTTCAACGGTATCATACCTACCAAATTTTATAGAACTTTGCGTGTGATATGTTCCTAGCTGGCTGATTATTTTCATGTTTTTTTGAATTTTCAGAGGCCAGAAAATTACCTTGGAGATTTGAAAACATGGGATAAAGCTGAAAACGATCTCAAATTAGCCCTGAATACTTTTGGAAAGAAATGGCAGGTATTGGAACGTATTCAACCATAAATAGAAACTCAAGTTTATTCACTAATCCGCATTCATATTAAAATATTGTCTTGTTTTGGCAGTTGAACAAAGGAGATGGTGCATTTTATGGCCCAAAGATAGACATCACAGTTTCCGATGCAATGCATAGGAAATTCCAGTGTGCTACAATACAGGTTTTGATCCCCCAAACACTGTTTAGATTTCCTTTTTTGATGCAATGTGAGTGCATGAGCTGATTATATGTTTTTGTCTGCTTACTACCAGCTTGATTTTCAACTTCCTGATCGTTTCGAATTGGAGTACTCAGACGAGGATGAGGGGAAGAAGGAGAAGAAGCCGAGACCTGTGATGATACACAGAGCAGTGTTGGGATCAGTGGAGCGAATGTTTGCCATACTGCTGGAGCATTACAAAGGGAAATGGCCCTTTTGGCTTAGTCCGCGGCAGGCCATAGTTTGCCCTGTATCAAAGAAATCTGAAGAGTATGCATTACAGGTCTGCACTCTTTTACTGAGAACATGTGGTTCTAATTTGCCTTTTTTTTTCTCTTTTGTCTCTAATAATACAATTCAAACAGGTGAAAAAACAAATCCATGAAGCTGGATACTATGTTGATGCGGACATAACAGACAGAAAGATTGATAAGAAGGTAACAGTTTTAAAATGATCTTGTGGTTGGCTGGTTTTGTGATATTGACTTTTTAGAGTGGTGATTGTGGTGTGTGTTTGTGTAGGTGCGAGAAGCTCAGGTTGCTCAGTACAACTACATACTTGTAGTTGGTGAAGCTGAAGCTGCGACAGGACAGGTTGGTGATTAATTGGTATATATTTTCTTATACATATGGTCTCTCTTTGCTTGACTTATTTTTTTTTGGACTCTATGACATGTTCAGGTGAGTGTACGGAAAAGAGACAGTGCAGTTCACTCGGTGAAGAGCATCGAGGATTTGCTGGAAGAGTTCAAGACCAAGACTGCCGAATATCAGTGAGATCAAACTCTTGCAAGTTCAAGTTCGACTTGATCATACTATTGTGTGTGTAGTGTGTAATCTTATTGTTGTTACTTGGTACTTAATCTAGGCCAAGCACAATGCTTATCTTCTCTGATTTTTGTTTTGTTTTGTTTTGTTAAGACTTCTCTTCTCTGTTTAAAGACAGACACAGCTTGTAGTGATAATAGTGCCTGTTTCGTTTTAACTGCAAGAATCTCTGTTCTTTTTGTTGTAATAAACGCGATTAGTAAAGAACCATTTGCTTTCTTGTGTTAGTCATTAAACGAGATCACCACTATAAAAAGGCCGTATCTTTACACTAATAACGGTGGAACGAGACCAACCCAAAACGACGTAGTTTCCATGTAGTCAAAATGGTTCTTCTCTCTCTTCTTCCTCGTTTGGGTTTATGAAGGGCTTTGAGACACATCTCCTCCGTCTCCAACCCTCTTCTCCACTCTCTCCAGAACTCTCTAATGGTTACTTGCCTCAAAGGCAAGGCTTAAACAACCTCAAATTCGGAAACTTTCACCTCCCTAGATCCTCCTCTCCCTCCTCTCACTCGATGTTGAAGCTCTTCTCCTCCACCGCCGCTTCACGAGCCCACCACCATCTGACCCCGGCGATTCGTCCCGGGGCGAGCTCGGTGGATTCTCCCTTCTTCAAAGCGCTGAGTCACCTCACCGGTTTGAATCGGAGATCGAACTCGCTGGGTGGTGGTCGCCGTGTCTTCTTCTGCTCCGATAACGCCTCCGATGCAGCTGCTGCGGCTGCGGCTGAGGCCGAGGCGAAGGCGGCGGAGTCAGATTCGGATGGGTCTGAGTCGAAGTCTTCGTCGGCGATTGTGGCCACTAACCCTAGACCCGAGGATTGCTTAACGGTTAGTTCGATTCAAAGCTCAATTGCATAAAGGTTGTGTCTTTATGTATTGGGCAAATCTTATTCTTGTTGAGATGATTATAAAGTTGTGAACTTTGGGTTATAGAATGTGTGTTAGTTCAATTGTGTTTATGCTCAATTGAGTAAAGGTTGTGGCTTTATTGTGTAGTTGGCTATTCAGTTGTATTGGGCAGATCTCGTTCTTGTTGAAATGATTATAAAGTTGTAAGCTTTGGGTGGGTATAGAATGTGAGGTTTTGTAAATTGTAATTGACTTTGAGTGCATGTTGCTTATGAGAGATGCTTTTTTCATCTTTGTTATGTTAGTGGAAACATTTGAAAGCTTTTGTATTGGTTATAGCATTTTTTGAATCTGGATTCAAGCGAAAGTAGTAGCTTTTGGGAGTATTACGCCATTGAATCATTACTATTTTAAGTGGATTTATGTTTTTTCTTTGTGTGATTGCAGGTTCTAGCATTGCCGGTGGCACATAGGCCTCTTTTTCCTGGTTTTTACATGCCAATCTATGTCAAGGTTTGTCACTTCATCATCCCTTTATGGCATTAATATTATACAAAACTTGTTCTTGTTTAGACCGCAAAAGTCTCATGGAAAATTCTCTGTGAATTGAACCGTATCTAGCCTTAGAAGTATACTCCATTGTTTGGTGTTTAGTCGAGCGAGGAAGGATCATTGGTTATATAGTTACAAGAAAACACTGGAGAGAAATGAGTTATCAAAGTTGACATACGTTCTTGTTGTATATCTATATATAGGTGAATTTTAGCTTCGTTTGATGCAGATAACATTGATTTGCAGCCTCGTTGTTTCTTGTATTGTAACCTTTCCTGTATGGGCCATGTGATGAGTTTGGACATTTAGCTAAAACTACTTATGTCCAACCATAGCGATCACTTTATCTCTGGTTTGGGAGATTTCTGATTTTGAGTCTCTGACTGACCAGCATCTGCTTTTTGCTGTGTTCAGGATCCTAAGGTTCTGGCAGCGTTACAAGAGAGCAGAAGAAGACAAGCTCCATATGCAGGAGCTTTCCTTTTAAAGGATGACCCATCATCAACTGATTCATCTTCTTCAAGCACTGACGTGGAGAAAAACATAAATGAGCTTAAAGGGAAAGATTTGCTTAACCGGCTTCACGAAGTTGGTACACTTGCTCAGGTATCGTGTTGCTGCTGCTACTGCTCTTTTAGCTTCTTTTTTTGGTCTCCGTGTGATAATAAAATCAAAAAGACATGACATTACTATTTTCCGTGCTAATTTTCCAGATTTCAAGTATCCAAGGAGATCAAGTTATCCTCGTTGGTCATAGACGGCTTCGCATAACGGAGATGGTAAGTCGGCTTGGCGATGATTCTGTAAATGTGTTCTTGTTTGATCAAGTCATGTATTTAACTGAGAAACTTATGTCCTTTATTCAGGTGAGTGAAGAACCACTTACTGTCAAAGTCGATCATCTTAAGGTACATTTCTGTTTCTATGCTTTTCGCTGTATGATGTAGACTTTTTCTAGACTTTCCTTTTTTGGAGTTCTGTAACGAATGAACCTTTTTTATTACTCTTTGTGCAGGATAAGCCGTTTGACATGGACGATGATGTCATCAAGGCAACATCCTTTGAAGTTATTTCCACGCTTAGGGATGTACTTAAGACAAGCTCACTGTGGAGAGATCACGTCCAGACATATACCCAGGTATGTCTCTTCAACATTTTCACTTGCGCAGGTAGAAAAATAAGTCTCAGGATGCAAGTATCTTAGTTAGATGTCTTTCAAATTTGTGTAGCATATAGGTGAATTCACTTATCCACGGTTAGCGGATTTTGGAGCGGCTATATGTGGTGCGAATAGGCATCAAGCTCAAGAAGTTCTTGAAGAACTAGATGTAAGAAGTTTCAATATTACTGCAATTGTATGGTGTTTATTACATGCTTAGTCAAAATCTCATCTCCTTTTTGTGCTCGACTCAGGTTCATAAACGTCTGCGGTTGACACTGGAATTGATGAAAAAAGAAAGGGAAATTAGCAAGATTCAGGTATTTCATTTTATTACCTACTTTTGTATTTGCAGCACTAAGGAGCTACCTAGCCGATAGCTGTTTGAATGACAATAGGTTCCTATTTTTTACAGGAAACTATTGCAAAAGCAATTGAAGAAAAAATCAGCGGTGAGCAACGCCGTTACTTGCTAAATGAGCAGCTCAAGGCTATAAAGAAGGTATCCTTCACCCCTCTTCTCAAATTGTTCTTGTTAGTTTCGTCCACATTCAAGGTCTGTATGGTATATTGCGTATTTGGTAGTCATTTTAATTCTGAAGTGATCTATTGCAGGAGCTTGGTGTGGAGACAGATGACAAATCTGCACTGTCTGGTCAGTACTAATTTAAAGTATCATCAATATCAAGTAGTCATTGAATATCCACATAAGAGATATATAATCTTACTGCCTCATATGGATCACTCATGAGCAGGCAGTGTCTTTTAGTATGTTTCCGAGTGCACTGTTAATTGCAAGACAACTGCAACTTATAGTCCGATTCTTTATTGCAGAGAAGTTTAAGGAAAGGATTGATCCTAACAAGGAAAAGATTCCAGCGCATGTGTTACAAGTCATAGAAGAAGAGCTCACAAAACTGCAGCTGTTAGAGGCGAGTTCAAGCGAGTTTAACGTGACCCGCAACTACCTTGATTGGTTGACCATATTACCCTGGGGAAATTACAGGTTTTCTACTCTTGCTTAGATCTTTTATTTTGAGAGAAAGAGAGGGATGAGAGTCCATGGCACCAGTTGTAATTGCTTTGTGATGGATGAATCTGTTCATAAATTTGCAGTGATGAAAATTTTGATGTTGTGAGGGCACAACAAATTCTTGACGAGGATCACTATGGCTTATCTGACGTAAAGGAAAGAATACTAGAATTTATTGCGGTTGGAAGGCTTAGAGGCACTTCACAAGGTTTGATTACTTACACAGTAGTTGTAGCGCCTTTCTGATATGTTCTTGATTTATAAGCTCTGCTTCTGAAATTGGAGTATATGTGTAAACCAGGGAAAATCATCTGCCTCTCTGGCCCTCCTGGAGTAGGTAAAACTAGCATTGGTCGTTCTATTGCACGTGCTCTTAATCGCAAGTTCTTCCGGTTCTCTGTTGGAGGGTTAGCAGATGTCGCTGAGATCAAGGTAGTATATAAACACTTTTGCTTTACTAGCAGGTCTTAGTCAAAAATGAAACTGTAATAGATCACTCATAAAATACCATGTTTAGGGGCATCGACGAACATACGTTGGCGCCATGCCAGGAAAGATGGTGCAATGTCTCAAGAGCGTGGGGACAGCTAATCCTCTTGTTCTAATCGATGAAATTGATAAGGTAATATATCTTGTTAGTATTGGCATTAGCTTTCTTGAAGTTTGGCACCATCAGCTCTGCAATAATATTTGTTTTATTTATCCTCGGCAGCTTGGAAGAGGCCATGCTGGTGACCCAGCCAGTGCTTTGTTGGAGCTTCTTGATCCAGAGCAGAATGCAAATTTTCTGGATCACTATCTTGACGTTACCATTGACCTCTCAAAGGTTATTAATTTGATCAATAACCTTTGTTTCATGTGATTCTAAGCTGCATGAGTTTAATTGCTGATTCATTTCCCTACTACAGGTTTTGTTTGTGTGCACAGCAAATGTGATAGACATGATTCCAAATCCTCTGCTAGACAGAATGGAGGTGATTAGTATTGCTGGTTACATCACTGATGAGAAAGTTCATATCGCAAGAGACTATTTGGAGAAAACCGCACGTGGAGATTGTGGTATCAAGCCTGAACAGGTCTCCAATTGTCTCTGTGGTCTTTGAGTAGTTGTCTTGGAATCACATAATTTCCTCCTGGATTTTTTTTCTCAGAATTATTGTACTACTTGCAGGTTGAGGTGAGTGATGCAGCTCTTCTTTCACTGATAGAAAATTACTGCAGAGAAGCAGGAGTTAGGAATCTCCAGAAACAGATCGAGAAGATTTACAGGAAGGTGAGTTTTGCTACAAGGCTCTCAATCTATTCCCTCAAGCTCACATCTAAATTGAATTACTTTTTCATTTGTAGATTGCTCTTAAACTAGTGCGCGAAGGAGTAGTCCCTGAAGAGCCTGCAGCTGCAGTCGATGCCGAAGAAGCTGAAATTGTGACCAAACTCGACGTGGAATCCACCGAGAACCCTGTCTCAACTGCTAAAGAACCAAAAGAAGAAGCTAAAAATGAGAAGACAGCGATTGAAAAGGTTATGATTGATGAATCAAACCTTGCAGATTATGTAGGCAAACCTGTGTTCCACGCAGAAAAGATCTACGAGCCCACACCGGTAGGAGTTGTGATGGGTCTAGCTTGGACATCGATGGGTGGTTCAACGTTGTACATAGAGACAACTGTTGTGGAGGAAGGTGAAGGTAAAGGTTGTTTGAATGTGACTGGTCAGCTCGGTGATGTGATGAAAGAAAGCGCACAGATCGCTCACACAGTCGCCAGAAAGATCATGCTGGAGAAAGAACCAGAGAACCAGTTCTTTGCAAACTCCAAGCTTCATCTCCATGTTCCTGCAGGAGCTACACCCAAGGACGGTCCAAGTGCAGGCTGCACTATGATTACATCGTTGCTATCACTTGCCATGAAGAAACCTGTTCAGAAAGATCTTGCAATGACCGGAGAAGTCACTTTAACTGGTAGAATTCTTCCTATTGGTGGGGTAAGTTAGTCTCATCACTCTATTAATACTTTTTGGACATTATTACAGAACTTGCTGCAAGTTGCTTACACAAAATTATCTCAGGTGAAGGAGAAAACCATAGCGGCTAGGCGGAGTCAGGTGAAGACTATCATATTTCCGGAGGCAAACAGGAGAGACTTTGATGAGCTTGCGGAGAATGTGAAAGAAGGGCTTGATGTTCACTTTGTGGATGACTATAAAAAGATCTTCGACCTTGCCTTTGTCTCTGACAACAAGCAACAAGACTGAGAAGTCACTTTGGACCTTCTTCCTCTGTTGTTGTCTCCATCTACACAAGAAAACCATTCTTGATTCTTTCTTTGTTTTCTACATTTGTCCCTTCAAGAAGGGGGTCATGCTGTAACAGTTTCTTATCATTAGGATAGTTTATTTATGTGGTTGGACCTCTTTGGTACATTCCCAAAGCCAGATCATTATGCATCAAAATAAAAATGTTGTCTGCTTGTCTATGAACAGATTGGTTAGTTTTCACTTTATCCCACTTCTCATGTCAGAGAAACTATCACATGAAAGAGACACAGACCAGAAGCCTTTCAACAATGCAAAGAAGATCAGACTCAAAACAAAGCAGAAACTAACACTTTTCGCTTCAATGTTCTTCTTTGAAAGGCAAGCTCGTTAACTAAGTCATCAACCAACGTAGATACTATCTCTCCCTCGATGTCAATGCCTTCTTCATAAGTCTCTCTCTCGAAATCAAGCCAACTCCCTTCTAAACTGCTCATTTCTTTCTCAACAAGCTCGTCCATCATCATCTCCCTCATCTTCTTCAGTCCATGAATCTCTCTGTTCAGTTCTTCAGCTAACCAATCTCTATGTTCAAACAAAATCCCCTCTTTCCACAATAGCCCTCTGCAGCTACCCCTAAACATCTGCTCGCATTTGAACGCTAAGCAGTTATTGACAAAATCAAACAGTGTCTTCCTCTTGAGCTTGGTAGCTGTTGCTTCTCCACGGCCTTCCATTTCATTAAAGAGGCTGGCAGGTAATATGTCAGTAGCCATACCCAAAGCAAATTCTTTCACCATCAGTTGGTCAGAACCGAGGATCACAGATATATACTCAAGCTCCCAGTCTAGCCTTTCTGTGGTTTGTCTACAGTCTGAGAAACCCTTGCTGCAAGAGCTTCTGAGATCATCTGCTTCTGTTACAGTGCTAATGCTGCTAACTTCATGCTCTTCTGCATCCATCATCTTTTTTTTCCCCGGAAGAAACAAAATTACACAAAACATAATTAATTAGAAAGCCATAAATAATGAAAATGACAAATATGAAAATGCATATAGATTGCATACTCTATCTCTTAGCTGCATCAGGAAGGAACTAACCTGGAATTTTTGTTTGTCATAAAACGAAGTGCAGTCAGAAACAGAATCACTCTCTGAAAAAACTTTATCCAGACCGTTTTGAGTCGACTTGTAATATTCTGATGAACGTGAAGGCTCTTCTTGGGTCAGGCTACAGCTAGAAGTCAGCTTTCTGAGGCTTTGCTCCAACAGGACATTTAAAGAATTGCCACCAAACATATCGAAACTAGCTGCAGTGTCTTGATCAGTTACCTGAGTTGAGGATAGTGAATGAGATGATAAACCTTTGATGGGAGACGAGAATGTGAATGAAATCAAATCTACTTCCTTTCTCCGATCATCTTTGCCTGAGTGCAAGCCACCATCAACGGTAATATTACATTTTATCACACTCTCACTCCTTTTGATCCGTTTATCATTGGAGATTCCACATTCTTGCGTCCCATTTGGGGGTTTCTTGCTCCGGGGAAGAGTCTTTTTGCGGGTTACTAACCGTTGGTTGTCCCTGCAGTTCTGCTTCTCTTCATGCTGCTTAAGCACACTCTTTCCTGTGCTAATGGGAGGTCCTCTGAGACCATTCTGGCTTTTGACTATGCGCTTTCTAGGCTCTGCTTTCTCCTTATCGCTTGCATTGTAGATTCTGGTGACACTTGTGCTGGTCTTTTCTTGTGCAGATACATGAGGTGTCCTCGCTTTACTCTTCAAACCACTTTTGCTAGTAAACGGTGTTGTGACTGATGTTGATGATGCTCTCTTCTCGTTGAAAGTATCATTGGAGGAGACTTGGTGGTGCTGTGACACTTTCTTTGCAGCTTTTAGTTTCTCTCTTAAATCTCGAATCCTCATAGGAACTGATGAAAGAGAATCTGATGGCGTAGAAAACCTTGTTCTTGTAACCATCCTAGGACTTCTTGGTTCAATCATTCTTGAAGTTGCTTCCATTACATAAACGGGGTTCCTGGATGGGACAAACCCAGGACTCCGGATAGGAGACAAGAGTCTATTGTTGGCAACAGAGATCGGTTTAGCTAACCTGGGAGGGAAAGTTTCGGATTGAAACCTCTCGATCGGTCTGTTGAGGCCATCATAGTCACTAGGGAGATTTACATAACCGAGATTCTCATATGCATTCCATTTGTTTGTGTTTCTTGAAAGTCTGAAGAAGAATGGATCGAGATCAGGAGGCTCCTGGGCGTTTGGTACTGGTAAAGACTCTAAACCCATGAGCCTTGCAACCACACTAGGGGCTTTTGTTCCCTGTCCATCATCACTGGTAACAGAAGATGCACAACAGCTCGAGTTACTTCTTGGGATGTAATTCCACTTCTTGCCAATCTCATCAACCTCATTCTGCATAGAAGTTTCATACTCCACTAAAAGAAGACAAAGGCACTTGACAGAAACAAGGTAATAGTATTGAGAAAACTCACGAGAGAAGGCTTCAAGAGGTTTTGAGCGTTCTGTTTTGTCTGCTTTGGTTCTTCTGGCACAAAAACAAGAAGAACGTCAAACTGATTAAAAAAAAAAACAAATATGTTACAAAAAGCGCAGTGTCTTTGACCATATAATCAAAGTCCTTCTAACCAGAACTACACTGTCTTAGACCAGACATAACTACAAGCCAAGAGAGTTCACAAGAACTGAACTAAACAGTGCAAAAATACTTTGTAGACGACTAGACGCACACCTGAGAGTTCAGAGCTGCCGGAAGCGAAGAGCTTCTTCTTCCGAGATTTTCCAGGCCAGTCAAATAAATTTAAAAGCCCTCCTCTTGATCGTTTTCTCTCAACAACCTCCATTTTCTTTTTATTACTCCATCCACAGATTGAAATCAATGAATCGCTTCTCCTGGACTGCAAAAATGGGATCTTGATTCAAGAACTGTAGTAGATAAACCAAAAATTTGTAGAAACAATCAATAACTGACCCATCTATAAAGACAGGAAATTAATCTACAGTCAGAAGTGGACACCACAGGATAATACAGAACAGAGCTTTTGAAAGAAGACAAAGACAACTCAAACAAATGTAGACGTAGAAAGAAAGAACAGAGCTGTGAACCAGATTACCTTTTGGGATATGCCAAAAAGACTTCAACTTTCACTTATGGGCACATTCCAAAATTGGGTTTTATTCAAGAAAATCAATGTAAAGGGAAGATTTTTGAGACGTTAAGAGTGAAAATGTAGCTAACGGGGGAACAGAGACCCAGAAAATGCTGCAGAGTTAGGGTGGAAGTGTACCTAGCTAGCTAGCCCTAGAAGTTTCTCACTAGGGTAATGGTGTGTGTGTGTGTGTGTCTTGTGTTCCTCAAACACACAACAATTGAGAAACTGAAATCGAAGTAAGATTGAAAACACCAATGAATCAGAAGAAAGAGAATGGCAAAACAAGAAAGAAGAAAAAAAAAGAGAGATTTTTGAGAAATGGATAGATTTAAGATTTGGGGTCTAATAAGGAGGGGGGCCAGCTGAAAGTGCAGAAGCAGCATAGAACTTGAAAGAACAGATAACTACACAGTGTGGAGAGAGAAGAAGAGAGAAAAAAAACAGCTTTTTGAATTTGTCCACTCGCTCACTCTTCCACCTCTGTAAAATTAAATTAATTAATTAGTGTATCCCTCTCTTTATTTTATTATTTTTTATAAGAAAGTGGATTTCTTCTGCATATAATCCAAAAAGAATATAGTTTAAATGTTGTATTTTTCTAAGGCGACGATCTAGTATTGACGAATGAACTATAATGAGTACAGATGAAAAAAAAAAAAGCTGAATAATGTTCAGTCTGATTAGCTGAATCTGTAGCAATTTAATAAATCGACCATACATATGTTACTTATGTTCGGTTATGGAAGCATTCAAAAACCTTTATAGTATACAGTGCACACGTCTAATAACGCCAACTCGCAATAGTTGATTTCCCACGGAGTTTGGGAACCACAAAATGGGTTTTCCCGGCTCCACTTTCTAATATTCCTAAATAACTGAGTGCGTTAGATCGTGTTTTTGTGTAAAGGTTTTGTCTAGTAGTGTTCTTGAAAACGAATCAATATTTGCTGCTGAGAGATTGTCATTTGTAAAGCTTTGGTGCATCATTACGTGAAGGTGGTACACGAGTATTCTTCTTGGTCCATCCATTTTCATATTGGATTTGCAAATTCCATATGAATATAAGAAAATGAAACACAAGCTTTGATGTTACAATTTTTTCAAAAGAAAAAAAAAACTGATGTTACAAAAAAAAAGGATGAGCAACTGAGTATGCATAGATTACTCCAACGATTGTTGCGCATTCATTATCTGAGCAAAAGAACCATCTTTCTGCTAAAATCGAGGTGAAAGAGTGTTTGAGGTGCATAACGGGAATTAGGCTTGGGCATTCGGGGTCTAAATCGGATTTCGGTTTTATCCATTCGGATTTTGGTTTTTTGGGTTTATCAAAATCAGCCTCATTCGGGTTATATGAAAGTTCGGTTTGGGACCGGTTCGGATTCAGGTCGGGGTTAGTAAATCTTAAAAAGACCGGTATAACCCATTGTACTTTTGGATTCGGGTCTCATTCGGTTCTTCGGTCTAAAAATACTTGATTAGTACATATTTTGTAACCAAAACATAAGTGAAATCGGGTTTTCAAATTTAAAATAAATGATTTGTACCTATTTTAATAACCAAGACATAAATAAAATCGATTCAAAAATAATAAAAAACTTAAAATATGATCATTCAAAATCAGACGAAATATAAACAAAGTTACTAACAGAAAGAAAATCAAATAAATGAAAGTATAAAACAAAAACTAAGTTCTTATGAAATGAGAAACATTAATTTTTTGAAAACAAATCCAAAATCTAAGTCTTTAAGCTTCAACCGCTACTTTTAACCATCAACCTTTATGTGATAGATAATTATTTTAAAAGTTTAATAATATCTTAAAGTAATTTGGATACATATTAGAAATTAAGATCATGTTTGGTAGAAGTTATTTTTGTGTGTTTTAAATGTTTCGGATTCTATCGGATATCTTTTTAGGTCCGGGTTTGGTTCGGATAATACTCATAACCCATCATACCATAAAACAAGATTCATTCGGTATTTCTATGGGTTCGGATCGGTTCGATTCATTTTTATCGAATCGAATTCGATTCAGATTTTTGGGTTCGGTTTATTTGCACAACCCTAGCGGGAACAATAAGTGATAACATTACTACCACAGACAATAGTGAAGAAGCTATTCTCAATTATCAGATTTGTCTTTTCTTCTCCAGCCATCCAATTCAGTTTTTCTATACATTAATTAAGTGTTCTCCTTAAACTATCTTCGATGCATTTCACTATTTATTTTTTTATTTTTTTTAGCTTTCAGATTACAAAAATAAAATATATAAAACCATTGAAAAACTCAAGGCAATTATGGGAAAAATATAGTAAAAGAAGTTCATTAGGGATATATACACACACAAATTATCTCGACAATTTTTAGGACAAATATTTATGAAAACAAAATCTTATGTGAACAATAGATATGATCTGTTAGGAAAAATATAGTACTATCTTTGTTCTATAAAAAAGGATGTTTTGAGTATTTCACATAGATTAAAAAAAATTAATGCATTTTCTTTCTAAACATTTGTGATTATTGTTTTGTTTATTTTGGTGGCTGCATTTAAATGATTTTGCACATTTTTTTTTAAATTGTTGTCATTCATTTAAAAGTGAACGTTACCAAATACATTTGTCTTTACCCAAAAAAAAATTATGTAAGTCATCGTAAATATCAAATGTGAGTTAATTTTTATTTAAAAAAATATTAATGATATTCCATAAAATCTTTCTTTGTGGAACAAAAGAAAAACCCATAACATCATATTTTGTGGAAGGGATGTAGTATTAACATTTTCTCTCGGAATGTAATTCCTAGGATATGAATATATAATTAGCAAGCGTCAAATACTTTTCTTACAGGTTTTTAAAGCACTTTACGAGTAGTATTTTCCGATACGAATTAAAAAAAAGACTGATGCTTGGGCATAAGTTTCACTACCATACAAGCACTTGTCACTTGTGGAACAAGTCTCAAAGTTAGTATCTAAAAGAGAATCTACCGTTCGATACACAATATCTCCAGTTCAGAAACTTCGCGGATGCTGGGTTTCACTAATATTTAATTGTAAATTAACAAGACGATCTAACGTAGATCTACATGTACCCTGACTCACTCATGAGCATGTATGTACATGAAGAAGCTAGAAAAACATTTCTGGATCGATGATTACAAATGTATCTTTTTAAAAAATATTACTGCAAATACGTCCAAATCTATTAAATGAAAAAGAAAATGAATAAATAAACTTCACTATTAGACTTTGGTTCGAGTGAATCTGTTTGTAGTGCTTCATTTCCAACTTAGAAAATTGTGAACTCAACATTAAAACGTTTCGTATATATGTATTGTGTGCTTGTTGTCTTTGCATTTCTAAGTTATGAATAGTATAACCAAACGCAAACCTTGTTAACCAAATGCAAACCTGAATGCAGAAAAGACTCAAGACTTGTTTAATCTCCATTTGCACACATGAACCAAAATATAGTTCTGATCATAACTTAGCATGTATATTTTGTTCAACTTTGCTATACGATGACACATCCAACAAAAAAAAGACTAACATAGCACATCTCTATTATTAAAATAGTAGTACACTTATAAATTACCCTTTAATTTTTATTATTATTTACAATGGCATGCCACTGAAATAATTAAATGAACCATTAAATGAACATATATTTAAGGAATTATGTCATTTTCTATTTATTAAACAGTTTCCTGAATCAGTTTAACTTAATTTCGCATTTAATATATTTCCTAAAATAATTAACTGATTTTTAGGAATACAATATTCATATTTAAAATTTATTTTAACAATATTAAAATTGGATAATGTTACGATTAATTATTTTGAACGAAATTCAAGTTTAAATTCGACATTAAACAATATTTTGAATATTCCTAAAATATATGTTCAACTTACCATTAATTATTTTGAATAGTAAAATCTATATATGCTAATATTTTAAATATTTTAAACTACTTATAAAACAAGATGAAATATTTTTAACTCAATATTATTTTAATATAATTAAATCTTACCTAAGATTATATATTCAAGAATTTTTAAAGTATATGTTTAACTATTTTGGTTGCTATTAATTATTTTCAACAAAAAAAAATTAAAACTGAAATTTAAATATATTTAGTTATTTTTAAATCAGTGTTTAATGTTTATAACCAAATACATTTTTTCTAATGTATCTAAATCTTATCATATTATCCATATTTGATCAAAATATTTTTTTTTTTATATTTGGCAAATAATTTCATGTTACACGAAATATTATTCAAACTATCAATAGGTCAATATTATTTTTTCAAAAAATTAATAATAAGCACGGGATACTATTTTTACAGCACATAAACTATTCGACTGTTGTGTTTATAAAAAATAAAAATATGTAAATATTTAAAAATATAAACTGACAAACATTTAAATAATATATATTTATATAAAAAATTAAAATATATACCCGTCCGGTCGGACGGGTCCAGCTCTAGTCAACTATTACAAGTGAACAATATAATAAAAATTACGAAAGCCACGTCAAGAATTACTGGTTAGGAAATGATTTGATGATCAAACTTAGATATCAATCAACAGTTACTTTGACTATTCAGCATATCTTAGTTTCCTTTCCGATTTCGTCGAATTTGGAAGGAAAGTTTCAAGAAATGTATTTATACAAATATACGCCATTTTTTCGTAAAATTATATTGGCCTGGCAACATTTGAACATTAGTTCGTGAAACCTTTAATTTTATTATATTTGACTTCCTCCTTATTTGTATAAAAGATCAGAAATTGTCTGTCCTGATTTGTTATAAATTATATATATATATATATATATATATATATATATATATATATCAAAATAAGTTATAAATTATATTCAATATCAACTTTTATAAGTTCTGAATCTTCAAAACTACATTTTTTATTGGCCGGAAACAAATCGACGTGTAGACTGGTGTTCGCCAATGAAAAGCCTACCTATTATAGATAATCCCTTAGTCATATATATTTAATATACTTTTCTGTTTTAGTTTATTTGATGCTTTAAAATATTTTTGTTGTAAGTGATGTTTAACTACATAGGTGTGGTGTCTAAGTGTTCCTAAGAGATCTGAGTTGGAATTTGCGTCAGATGTTTGTCGATCTATCTATGTGTATGAATATCTAATTTCACTTGCGAACAATTGGATCTGGTTGGCACGAGTTATCATGCTTCCATGAGACTAGTCAATTTGATCTCAGTTGTCGAATACCCTAAAGTTATAAAAAAGTGATGTTTTCATTATTTTAGATAACATTTTATTTGTGAGTCTGTGACCAATTACATAACATTACATTTTTTTATTGATTGAATTTGTTTTGTTTAATGGTATTATACAACCAAAATAAATTATATAAAAGTTTAAATTTTCTTAATCTGTATGCATTAATCGTATACCTCATATAAAATGAAAAAAGAGATTATCCTATTTGCATTTTTACAGGAAAAAAAAAACGTTTGTGTCGTTTTACTTGTTTTCCATCGTAGAGCGGTAGAGGGATATTGTCCATCATCGAACGCGTTAATGAGGAAAAAAATGTTCTAATATTTATCTGCATCTTGTCCTTGCAATCTTAAAAAGTTTGATATTTATGTGGTATGTTATTTTATATGATCACAAACTACTTAAAACGCGTTAACAGTACCGCCAAACGTGTTTTTTGGGGTCATATGCTTTAGTTGACGATGTAGCCCTGTCAACGCTTATGTCAACGGTTCTTTTTTGGCTGGTTTATAAAATTTTAAACGTTATAAAATTGCGATAGTTCATTAGGCTATATAGAACAATTTAACGTTAATATAGTCTAAATTTGGATGATAGTTTACTTGTTTAGAATTGAGAAGACGATCTATTTCTCCCCATGAAAAATATAATATAGTACCAGATATCTACCAAAGTATGATCTCGTGTTATTTTTCTCTGAAATTAAAGTTCGAAATCTATTTCTCCATCATATTTGGTTTACTCACGATTTCTGAAAACTGAACTTAAAATCTTGAATCTCATATAATAAACCGATGTAAACTAAATCAAAACCAATAAATACTCGACCAAACATATATGTGTTATTTTCATCAAGAAATTTAAACGAAATCTGATTTACAATTGAAGTTTGGAGAAGAAAATGTCAAGTGGTTCGAGTATAGAATTTTAGAACCCTAAACCACCATAAATCGATTTTATGGGGTTTTAGATTTCTATCTTTATAACTGTGTAGAAATTTTATAGAACTCTACCATTCGTGGGGAAATAGATTTCGAACTTTCATTTTAAGAAGAAATAACACGGAGTCATATTTTGGTAGACATCAATACGATATTTCTCATGGAAAAATAGATTGTATTCTCTTTAGAATTTGATGATATGATCAAACTTCTTTTCTTATCAAGGGATCATACCACTACGAATTTAGAAAATACGAACTTTATGCTATATCAACTATTGCAATTGAAAATCGGTTCCAAGAAAAAACTATTGCAATTGAACCAGTGAATCAGTAGCCGCGTAGGGTTTGATTGTGCATGGTAGCACTAGCACCATAAGAGTTACGTGCTTCTCAGGTCTAGTCAATGATTGAGAAACGGACAAAAGCTTTCAAGTAATAATTATAAAACGCGTAGACGGTATAACATATATTAAGATGCAATACTTGCACATAAATGCAGGATCTTGTCTGATAAAAACAACAAATGTTTTTCGCTCATATGATTTCTGCCACAAACTATACAAATGAACCCTTGTAATACTTAGAAACCAAGGTCGAAGAGATCATCTACTAACTTCTTAATTAAATTATTTCAATGATGATGTTTATAAATTACATATTTATACAATGGAAAACTAGTACACGTTTTCTCAAGTTTACGTATAGAAAATTTCAACGATGATATTTAGTTATATTTCTAACTGACAATGTATCAGTTATAGACACCAGAAATCTAATTTTCCCTTAATATGTGTGTTTAGGTCAATGATATTTTTTCTTCTTACTCCGGAATATATTATTTCAAAAATATCATGTCTATTTTATTTCGTTTTGAGATATCAAATATCTAAACGCTTATTGGCGTCGAATGAATCAGATGAGATAAATAAAAATGAGTCCAAAAGAAGACAGAAGAATTTGAAATAAAAATAATTTAGGAACGGGCTCTTGTTTTCATTATTCGTCTGATCTCCCGTTAAGAGAATTGTTCCAACAAAAATCTTAAAAGGTTAATTAGTACATAAAAAAAATCTATAGACTGAGTTATTAGATTGTAATTCCACTTTATATCTGACTTTCCCAATATGCGTGGATGTTCTTACAAACCGTTATTTATTACATAATCGATTTGGTTGAAGTACAAACTTATAACAATCTTTTATATACACTCTATCCGGCCAGATATGTACAAGTGTCCTTATGTTTGGTTTTAATTAATTGACAAAAAATAAAAATAAATAACGAACTATAGCGAGGTTAAAGAATATCACCACTAAACTATATAAGGAGAGCAGAACGAATCTTCCTCGAAGTTTCAAGTGCTACTTAGTCAATGCTCAAATCCTTTATAATCCCCACCAGCTACTCTTTCACAAACGCATCTCTTGCCCACTTTTCTCTCACACACAAAGATCCCTTTCTTTTTCTAGAAAAGACTTGACAAAAACTTTTCAGGTTTTTAAATCTGATAACGCACACAAACCAAAAGTGATCAATGAAGATGCAACACACCCTTTTCCATGGGGCTAGTGGGCACAGTTGTTTAAAACCTCATAAACTGACATTCAAGAAGTGAGTTTCTTCCATGTATACCACACAAGTATATTTGTTTGGTTCTGTTGATTTTCGAACAAGGGTTTAAAGTTTGAGTTTGTGTTTTCTCTCATGTTAACCACAGAGCTGTGAAGAAAGTGATGAGAGATCGGTTAACTAATCAGTTCATGGTTGAGATGGAGAACAGGTTCAGAAAAATTGTGAGTTTTGTCACCGTCTTCAATTACACATAAACCACATAATTAATTAAAATCTCAATTAGTCACGAAGTTAGTTAAATTAATCCATTCCTACAAAGCCACCAGATTTGACCGACTTCTTCTCTTCTGTCCCGTTTTAGTTTCTGTGGTTTTATAATTCGTGGGCTCCGTATCAACAATATTGAATGGTCCTTAAGTCTAGCTAGTCTCTATTGTATATCAAGTTATTATATACATATAACTAAGAAGTTTATTGATCGAGTTGTAAGTTACTAATATACGTATATCCAAAATACATTTGTTCATTAAAGTAGTTAGTAACTATGTTATTTCCAATGATTTGGGTTCGAAGGGAGCATGAAATATATATATAATACATGTGATTTTTGTCATTTTTTTGCATGCAACTGTTACAACTTGTTAAGGTTTGCTTAGTTATGCATTCAATGATATATGTAAACTAGTTAATAATTATTTTTACTTTTTATGATTTAGGTTCGAGAGGAGCTTGATCTTGTTATTCAACCTCATATCTCCTCGTCATGGTCCCAAGTCGAGCGATCGCGTCCGGAAACGGCGTCCTCGCGTTCACGTTTCAAGCTGCGGTTCATCAACGCACCACCGTCTACGATATTCACGTGTGCCAAGATCGAAGCCAAGGACCGTTCCCCCGTAGCGTTCGAGCTCGTGGATACAGCCACGAACTCTCGAGTCGTCTCGGGACCGCTCTCGTCTTCTCGTGTCGAAATCGTGCCGCTGAACGCTGACTTCACGGAGGTAAGCTGGACCGTTGACGTATTCGAAGGGTATATTGTCAAGCAACGCGATGGGAAACGTCCGTTACTCACCGGAGATTTAACGGTGACGCTTAAAAACGGCTTCGGCGTGATCTCCGGAGTTGTTACTTTCTCGGATAATTCGAGCTGGACTAGGAGTAAGAGGTTCCGGCTAGGTGCTAGACTAACCGGTGGTGGAGCCGTGGAGGCAAGAAGTGAAGCCTTTAAAGTTAAAGACCAACGTGGAGAATGTAAGTATATTTAGGGAGTGAGATTAGGGTGAAATATTAAAACATATCACTTAGATGACACAGATAAAAAAATCTATGACAAAATAGTTTACAAATAGAAAAATCTTAAAACTAATAGTAGTTTAAATATAAAATAATTAAATTACTTTAAACCTTAAAAATGTATGGTAATAATTTGACCCTAATCTCACTCCCTAAATATTAATTCTAATTACTAAACCAAAACTCAAGTACAAAATAAATAATAATTATAATTTTTATTAATAATGATTTTTAAATGCTATTTTTTTTTTGTTGACAAAAAAAAAATGCTATTTTTTTTTGGTTGACAAAAAAAAAATGCTATTTTTAGGATAAAAAGGGTTTGATGCTAGTAGTTCCCAGTTATCAATAGTTTTTCTTTTCTAAATTTTTGGTTATGCAGCGTATAAAAAACATCATCCTCCGTACCCCGGGGACGAGGTTTGGAGACTGGAGAAAATAGCTCGCGTTTCAGCGAAGCGTTTGGCTGAACGTAATATTTTTACCGTTAAGGATTTTCGTCGTTGGTATTCTGTAGATGCAGATGCGCTATACAACGTAAGATTGATTACAAACCTAAAATAATTCAAATGAGTCTTTGAAGTAAATAAACCTAACATAAGCTGTTCTTTTTTAACAGCTACTTGGTGGAGAGCACATACCTGGTGGAGGGATCTCAAAGAGGACATATGAAGCAATTGTATCCCATGCGATGGAATGCGTTTTGGACAAAGCAGAGTGTTACATCTACAACACAACAGCTCTTGGCGTTTCACTTATTTTCAATTCTGTCTATGAAGTGATCAAAGTGTACTTCAGTGATGGCACGTTTCAAAATCCAGATCAGCTACCCGGCTTTCAACTGGAAGAGTTGAAGCTCGAAGCCTATCAAAACCTTAGCCAGTTTAGGACCTTTGTGGAACATCCACAAAGGTCCTTACAATGCACTCAAAATCCTGGATTGCAACACAACAATTTTCAAGGTATATATATTTAAAATTTTGGTCACGGTCTAAGGTCTTTTGATATTTAAATATCTAGACTTAATAACGATACTTTTTTTTCTTTTTGAATATTTAGGAGTTTCGATTCCATTAGACTCTTTGAGCTCTATTTACTTCACAGCTTCAAACTCCACGGTCCAACCAGAGATGGTGATGAACTTTGATAACTCACCAGCAACGACTTCGTTTCATATGGACGGAAAATTCATGCAAAGAAACAGCTTCAGGACTAAAGAACATGATCCGGTGCACGGCGAATCACAAACTGTAGCGACAAGAGATTGTATCGAGGACGACGAGACTAATTTTGCTTATTATCAACATCATGACTTTCCCTTGAACTTGTCGCCTGGTGCAGCTGATTTGGAGCAACATTTGAATAGTTTCTGTGTTAGCGTGTCTGGCACGGAAGAAGCTGGAACGTTTGATGTTCGCATTGCAAACATTAATGTGGGATCTCCAAGGGCCAGGTGGTGTAAGGTTAAGGCAGCTTTTAAGCTCCGAGAAGTGTGGAAACTCACAACTGCCAGAAAACGAGGGAAGGCTTGTAAGAACCCCTGTCTACTGTATTAGATACAGAGGTTTCGATTCTTATTCGGTATCAAAGATGTGTTACATGTGTATATTGTGTATATGTGTGAGTTCTTATTCTTTCCTTCTGATGGAATAAGGTTAGGTGAATGGATCCCGGCCATTGACTGTTTCCAATGGTTTAATAAGAACTGGGGATTAGTCTTTGTGTATACCATGTTAATTTGTCATATGTAACTTTCTACGAAAAATAGAGAATATAACAAAATCAGTTTACATGTTTTATATTTCATGTATTTGCTAGCCCTTAAATTGAAATGGTTTTATAGCAAAGGGTTTGCCAGTTGTAGCCTCATATATGATTTAAAAGTTTCTTGAGTTGTACGAAAGCTATTTGTGTTTTTTTTCCTCTTGCCCTACATATACGATGTTTTTAGAGAAGGATAAAAACAACATTTATTTTGACGAAGTCCGTTTACAGCATTAAAGTTTTGTAGTAAGAATGTTTGATTTCGCATGGATAGAACTAATTATAGAAAATAACTATGTTGGGTGTAGACAGACTATTCTATTGTCTTGTGGTGTTCCCTTTATATTATGTGCACTTTTGCTTTTCTCCTTCGAACTGGTTGAGGAAGAAGACTATTGGCTTCCACATCACAACAAAAAAATGTCTATAAGTAAGTGAAAACATTGGTGGCTTTTGCTTCGTTACTTTTTTTCTTCTCTGTCTTCACGTGAACAAGCTTGCATAATCTGTGGTTTTTTCTACTTTAATAATGGAAAAAAAACACGATTCCACAGAACCCGGTCGTGCGCACTGCCACTTGGCACTCCACCTGACAATGATTTGGTAGATGTTTTGTTTCTTGTCATCAGTCTAGCAGAAAGGCCATAATCATTGACTGACAAAAAGTGCGGCCAAGGGCGTTTATGTCTTCTTATCACAATCACACTGGTTTCAAAGGAGTTTTAAAGAGATATCAACCCTTTCTTGATGATTGACTCATACCACAAGGAAGAGGAAGTAGCAATCTTGCCACAGCTTCTCCATATCAATCCTCTTTGGCTTTATTGTTATCATAGTTTAGTTCTTGCCTACTGTGGTTACAGAAAGGAGCTCTAAAAATAAAAGGTTAGTTAGTTCCTTTGATTTGATTGATACAAGAGAGCTATGTTCTTGCGCATCCTCTGATGCGTGATTGTTGGCGCTTCTAAATTTTTAATAGAGAAATGGAAGAAGAGAAGGAGACAATTAGGTGTTGCTGTGATTGCAAAACCACCAAGACACCAATGTGGAGAGGTGGACCGTCTGGTCCCAAGGTCTCTTCTTTCTACCCTTCATTTACTATACTTGTAACTTTGTTTGATATCATGAGGAAATTTGATAGTTCAAGAAGTATTCTTAACTTGGTTTCCTTTTGTTTTTCTTTTTTTTTTTTGTGGCGAGATTTGCAGTCACTTTGCAATGCATGTGGGATCAGATTCATGAAACAGCGACGATCCGAGTTGTTTGGTATTCATAGCTACAAAGCCTACAAGAAGATAAACACATCAATATTGTTATCACATGGTTGCTTGTCTCTGAAGAAACGTCGGAGTTTAAAGGAGGAAGAACAAGCTGCTCTTTGTCTACTATTGTTGTCTTGTAACTCTGTTCTCGCTTGAAAGGAAAAAAACAGAGTATCTCGTTCAAAAGACAGTTTTGCCCATAATGTTGTCCAAGTTCATTGGGCCACTCTTTTGAGTATATGATTTAAAGTGAAATTGGGTCTGTTTTGTATACTTTGGTTCTGAGTATGTTTGGTACAAGAAGACTTAATTTTGTTTTGTTGTCAACTTTTGACTTTTAATTATTGATGTGAAAAGAAAATGTTGGTATATGTTAAAAAAGATGAATATAAAAAATACAAAAAAATTAATAACCTTTGAAACAGTGAAAACTCTGTTTTGCGCGGGTTAAGTTCACCTGCTCCACCAGCATACCATAATTAAACCAATAATATTTAGACACGTATGCGTGTAGCTAACAGATTGACGTGTTCAATAAGCGGAAGAACGTGCCAGTTTTATATTACGAGACGGAAATACACGGCGGGTAAAAGGTTTAAACGGCATGCATTCGCTCGGGCTGTTATAAACGAGAGATTATTAAATTTTAAAAAGACAGTAATAAAGCAAGTAAAATACATGTAATAAACTAAATTAAATTAAGAAATTATTATTACAAGAACTCGTCTCCTCTCTCCTATGTCTCTCACTCTCTATCTATCCAAACAATTAAAAAAAAAAACAAAGTCCATAAAAAAAAGACAACTTCCGGAAAACAACGCAGCATCGTCGTCGTCGTCTTCTTCTTAATACGTCTTTGCATATCGCCGGAAATCTTCTTGATTCGTTTAATCGGAATATTCGTATAATCTTTGTCCGTACCAAGAATCTTAATTTGTTTTGGTATCTCTTCCCTTTGATTCTTTCGAATTAATTTGGGATTCGAATCGAGAAAGAAATGGATTCTGATTCATGGAGTGATCGTCTCGCATCTGCTTCAAGAAGATACCAGCTCGATTTCTTGTCTCGATCTGGTGAGTTTAATTAAAACAAAAAAAAACACGATTTTTATTTTAATTTGAGATTTGATTTTTTTTTCTTTGGATGGATTAAATTAAATATACGAATACGATATTTGTTGTAATGACATAGAGAACGAGGTTGGATGAGAGAGATGTTCATGGCTCTCTTGCTGATGTTGAATTTGTTTTTTTTTTCTAAAGAACAAAACGAAAATGGAGAAAAGTTTCCATCTTTGAGGCATTAGAGTCTCTCATGGTGTGGCTTTATTTGATTCGGCGTGTGTACGTGTGTGCTAGTTTTATGCGAAAGAGTACTGTTTGTGTGTTTGTATGATGAATTTCTCAAAAGGTTGGAATCTTTGATTCTTGATTGAACAACAAGAAAATACAAAAAAAAATTGTTCTTTGGTAAAACATCACTTATTACATATCTCCATGTTTTTCTATTACATATCTCCATGTTCCTTCTGATCCCCATTTGTATTTGTCGCCATATATTGTAACCACACACATTTTTAGTAGTTCATTTTTATCTTTCTCAAGGCTCTGTTTTTTTCTTTGTAGTTGTGCCATATTTGATTGTTTTTTTTTTTTTGATGAATTAAACGCAGATAACTTCTTGGGGTTTGAGGAGGTAGAGGGAGAAGATGAGTTCAGGGAGGAGTATGCTTGCCCCTTCTGCCCTGACTACTTTGATATCGTCTCTTTGTGCTGCCACATTGACGAAGATCATCCCACGGACACTATCAATGGGGTAAAGTATCTCTTCCATATTATTCTGTAATATCAAAGTCTAGTTAAATATTTCATCACATGGTTCTTAGTAGATTAGGCAGATCTTTGCTCTTTGTTTATAGTAGCTCCTCTTCATGGACATACTTACAATAAGGGAAGTGAAAGTAGCCTAATGAATATGCGTCAGGAATAGGATTTTTCTGTGGTGTAGCCGGTGTTTATGTGCCTGCATAGGCTGCAAATCGGGCTTATAACGGATTTTCTAAACCCATTATTTTTTTTTAAATCGGTCTAGTCGTTCAAATAATCGGTTTTGGCGCCCGTCTAATCAATAAGTCGAGCCTAATCAATATGAAGATTTGTTTTTGACACATTGTTATCCTTGTAGGTATGTCCCGTTTGTGCGGTGAAAGTGAGCTCTGATATGGTTGCTCATATAACACTTCAACATGCAAATATGTTTAAGATATCCTTTTTTTTCTTCTTTTCATCATTTTACTTCAGTGATTCCTTCAATATATATATACTGTATTTCATTTAATTCCTTAACTATAATATTACGTGACAACGCGAAAAAGGAAACCAAGAAGAGGCGGGGCTCAGTCCATGCTATCAATCTTGAAGAGAGAGTTCCCTGATGGAAACTTCCAGAGCTTGTTTGAAGGATCTTCACGTGTTGTTGTACCTTCTTCTTCTTCCACGTCCTCCAGTATAGCTGCTGACCCTTTGCTGTCTTCCTTCATTTCTCCGATGGCAGATGGACTTTTCATTTCAGAGTCAAGTTCTGCCAAGAAAACATCGAACCAGAGTTTGCCTGAACGGTATTGCTTGGTTTTTATATATCTGGATGTTTTTCTCACTCTCTGATGGTTCTTGTCTTGAATGGATTTTACAGGAATGTTGAGAAGAAGTCACTTTCGGCTGAGGATCATAGGGAAAAGTTGAAACAGAGCGAGTTTGTTCAAGGGATTTTCAGCTCCATGGTGATTCTTGATGATGATTTATAAAGGAGAGAAAAATATAACTTTGTCTACGAGTATTAGATCATTCAACTGTTGGAACAAATGTAATGGAATTGTTGTTTATTTTTCAACAAGTGATCATCTGGTGGGATAATAACCAGAATAATGTTAGAGAGCTTTGTATTGAAGAGTCAAAAGAGATACATGAATAATGAGTATTATTTATCTTATTGAACACATCATTTACTTTAATGAACACTCCTTTTGTCTGTAGACTGTAAGAAAACAACAACAGAAATGTATTTATTTTGATCTTTATATCTTACGCTTTGCTCTGTTCTTGAGATCTTAAAGTATATTTTCGATGTGCAAAACCGCACAATATTACTTAGTTTTTATGATCACTTAATGAAGCTTTGCTGACCCCTTTGTTTTACCAACGACTTGAAGCTCTTGAGGCCTGAACTTTATGTGTTTGTGAGAATACAAACTAGCTCTGATGATTCTTTTCTTGACAGGATTTCACAGGAATGTTGTTAAGCAGCTTTTCAGCAGAGTAAATGATGAAACAGAGCGAGTTTATTCAAAAGATATAAAGAAGAATGTTCTTGTAATTTTGGTACGTTTGTCAGATCATTCAGCGATTGATTATGATGTAACAGAGTATTCATGATTTAAAAAAAAAACAGAACAATGTAAAGAGCTACGAAACACAACAAAGCGTTCCAAAATACATGAAAATTTGAACTAAAGGATTGAGGGCTTTACCCCGAAGGGAACCCTTCCAGAAACTCTCAGAGTCCTAGGTCGAAGCCCAAGCTCAATGAGGGGGTTAATCTTATTATTAACCTTACCCGCGGTAGGAGCCGCGCGAACGCAGGCTCCTTATTCCACAAATAATGACGCAGGCTCTCCCACTTGGGGAGACCTTAAGCTAAGCACCCATCCTTTACGTGCAATGGAGGTCACTAGCCTAGGCCACTCGTCTTTTTGATCACGAGTTGACCCCGTCCAGGTAAGTGATTTGCTTGTTGTATCCACTTCTCCTTTTATACTCGGCTTCGCGAGTCCTTCCCTATAGACGTAAGCGATGTGGGACTCTTATGACTCTCCTACTCCCAAGCTTTAAACGGCAAAAAATGTCGGTTTTACTTACGTGGGCCGGACGCGACAGGCCTAGTTATGTGGTTCGTAACTGCTCGTTGTTAAAAGCATGCATGCATGTATTAGTTAGGTAGGGGTCGTGTTTAAAGAAGATAGATTCCCTAGAGAAGAGTGAACACACTATGGAAAGAAGTAGTTCACTAGAAAACAATCTTATTTGAAGAGAGTCCGAAGATCAAGTTGATTGGGTTCGAAAGTTATTCTTCATCTACTTATATAGCTCGTTTTTTCTTAACGTAAATTTTTACATTAAATAGAAAACCATCTTATTTGAAGAGAGTCACAGCAACAAAAGGTATAGTAGTATGTTAACTCTAGTGTATTAGTCTAATCTCTACCGGTAGACACCACGTAACAATATCTTATGTTATCAAGTAATTGCAGTAGTTTTACTGATTTGATCAGGAACGTTTGTTTTTTTTCTTCTGACAGAAGTTTGATTCCATCGCTGATCCCAGCACCAAGAAAGAGACCTCCTGACGCCGTGAGTTCTCTCAGCCGCAGCGACCAACTAGAGATGGAAAACATAGAGTTAGTTTACGCATGTGAACATGTTTTCACCAGTTTTGTAAAGAGTTAAAATCAAAAAGACAACAAAAATATTGTTTTTGGATATTGTGAGTATGCTTTCTCTGTTTTGTGCCAAAAAGGTGAAAAGTTGAGTTTACTGCCTTGTGTGTACAAAGAACGATTCCTTATACAAAATCAATTTTTCACATATCATCTGGTAAATTAAGAAATCATAATGAGTTTATGGGGGGACAGAGACATGAGGTCACGTGAGTGTACAAGCTTTAGTAATTGGGCATTCCTAATATTTATGGCTTTCTCAACATTAGCTGGACAAGGAGAGGAGGATACTAATGCGATGAAGATGCAAACCGATGGACCGGTCAGGTGTTTTGCAGTTTGATGGTGACCTTTGATAGGTTCATGCCGTTATTGATGGTAGTGTGGTATTTCATGGTCTTGTTGCTTATTCACTGTTTGAGATTTGCATTTCGTTATACAAACTTTGTTTCTTACCAATGTCATTATGTTAACAATCTTCAAACTAAGGCTGCATTTGAAGTTCTAACAACACTGCTGAAACCTAAATAGTAATCAGCCACAACACTAACTAGCCAACCAAACTGAAGGAATAATATGAAAAGAGGTTCGAGACTAATTACATGGATTATTATTAACTTATAAGCCACTGTAGTTTTGTTCATCTTTGTAACTGTTCTTGAGTTTGGTTACTTGTGGTGGATGGTGAAGTGTTGATGGCTTCAGAAGGTGGAACCATACCCCATTTGCCTTCAGCCTCCGTCGGTTCTATCACCTTTACTGACCTGTATCTTATTGAACACATCATTCTCTTTAATGAACGAACACTCCATTTCTCTGTAGACTGTAAGAAAACAACAGAAATGTATTTATTTTGACCCTAAGCAGTCCTTATACGGAAACGAGATGGAAAACGGCAAAACTAAAAAAAATAGATACGGGTACGGGAGTAGGTACGGCTATATATATATATATAAAAGTTATAAGTTAAGTCTAAAGATAACATTATCGGTGGAACAAATTTTTGAGTCTTAAAAAATTATTATTATTATTATTAGAGTAAAAACATTGCTAAGAGACATTACAAAAAATACACATTATTGGAAGGTATTTATATTGTCCTTTTTACTTTTTTCGTCTTTCACGCCTCAAACCTCTTCTTTTTCATCTCTTTCATGTTCCTCTCCTCTCCCACCTTGGATTCTCCCCTCTCTCCTCTCCCTCGGCCTCCTCCGCCATCTCTCGGATCCAGAATTCCGCCGCCGCCCTCGTGCTCTTCGTCTCTGCATCGCGCTCTTCATCTCTGTCCAGGGGCGAAGCTAGGTTGATCATCAAGGGTGCACGTGCACCCAGTGTAATTTTAAATATTTCAAATTTTACACTATAAAAGTAAGATGTAAGTGGTATATTTGGTTTAGTGCACCCATGATTTTCAAGAACCTGAGTTCAAACTCTCTTGGACTACTTTTATTTGTAATTTTGCATCCAGGCATAAAAATGTCTAGCTTCGCCCCTGTCTCTGTCACGGGCTTCGCCGGAGTCTGCTCCGCCGCCATGATCTGCCTGGAGACTGGAATGGTTGAGAGAGTAGGGATTATAGGGTTTGTGACTGGATTGCTCTGCCGTGGTCTTCGTACGCAAGCAGCTATGGATTTTGTTGCATCTCTTTCTCTCTCTTTTCTTCTTGACATCCAATCGCCTGTTGCTACATGATACTAAGGACCAAACAAAAAACTTCTTAATTAGAGACAATTCTCTTCCGTTTCTAATTTATTTAAGCATTTTATATTTACTTTTAATGCTAATAAACCTAAGTACTAACCACCAATAATCATGCTTTAAGAGTTATACAAGGTCTAGTTTATTTTGAACACTTCTTTACTCTGTTTTAATTTATTTGGTTTGTTGGTTAATTTGCAGTGGAGATAATTATCTTATTATTATTATGAACTTAGCGGATTCTCTTTTTCAAAAAAAAAAACTTAGAGAATTCTAGTCACTGAAATCATTTTTTTTTATATTAGCAAAACAATCTCCTATATATTATTTGTGAAGTGATTTGTACACAAGTCGTTACTACAATCATTCTCGCCAAAAAAATGATGACATGACACTAATAAAATATAACATGACTTATAATTTAATATGACATGGACAATTACATTTAATGTTAGTTTATATTTTTGGTAAACTTTTTAAAATATGGTAATAATTCATATATTACTTTTATGTCGATTTATATTTCTGGAAATATTTTTAGAATATGGTAATAACTCATAAATCATCATTAAAATAAATATATTACAATATGGCATTACAATTCCGAAATTAACATTTAATTATATTTTTTAAATTATAAAATTTTATTACTAACATTTTCAAAAATGTTAACAATTTTGTTTAGAAAATTACAAAAGTTTAATCGTAAAATCATTAGTTTCTTATATATATAAATTTTATAAATATTGGTTAATTTTAATTTTTGATAAATATAATTTTTAGCAAATTTATTTAAAATATTTAATTAAAATAAATAGATAGAAACATCCATCTAAGATTATAATTTTAAATATATACATGCGTATTCTTAAATATAATTTAAAATAAACAAAAAAAATTATCTTAGTTTTAAGTTTAACTAAATCAAATTATATTAAAATATTGATAAAAAGAAAAATTATAATATTAATATAGTTTTAGTTTTAAATATAATTTGTATTTATCTGTTAAAAACTATTTAATTTTTTTGCTGCACCATATATATTATTTGCGAAGTGATTTGTACACATGTCGTTACTACAATCATTCGAGCCAAAAAAATGATGACATGACACTAATAAAAGATGACATAGCTTATAATTTAATATGACATGGACAATTATATTTAATGTTAGTTTATATTTTTAGTAAAATTAAAAAAATATGGTAATAACTCATATATTACTTTTATGTTGATTTATATTTCTGGAAATATTTTTTTTGTCGAAATTTCTGGAAATATTTTAAAATATGGTAATAACTCATAAATCATCATTAAAATAAATATATTCAAATATGGCATTAAAATTTCGAAATTAAAATTTATTTATATATTTTAAATTAAAAAAAAGTATTACTATAATTTTCAAAAATGTATACAATTTTGTTTAGAAAATTATAAAAATTTAATCGTAAAATCATTAGTTTCTTATATATCTACAAATTTTATAATATTTTTTTTAATTTTAATTTTTGATAAATATCTTTTTTGCAAATTTATTTTAAATATTTAATTAAAATAAATAGATAGAAACATCCATCTAAGATTATAATTTTAATTATATACATGCGCATTCTTAAATATAATTTAAAATAAACAAAAAAATTATCTTATTTTAAGTTTGATGAAATCAAATTATATTAAAATATTGATAAAAAAGAAAAATTATATTATTAATAAAGTTTTATTTTTAAATATAATTTTATTTATCTGTTAAAAACTATTTTAAATTTTTTTTGTTGCACATAGTGCAGAAAACCACATAGTAGTTAATTAAAGAAATTGTTGGAGATAATAAGTTTTACAAATTTCTTAAATAGAATCAATCAATCTAGTTTAGTGCTTACCCTTTTGCTATTTAAATTTTTATATATACTACTAGAGATTTTGCCCGGGCTACGCCCGGGCTTATACAAATATTATTCAATATATTTATATTTTAATATATATATATATATATATATATACGGTATAAAAATATAAATAGTAAATTGAATTAAATATGAATGAGATTTTATTGTGAGTTTATTCTTTTTAAAATATAAAATATGTATGAGATGGTGACAAACGTGAAATTAGTAAATAATTTGTTAAAACTTAGTTACTATCCAAAATATTTATATATTTTACATATGTAAATTATGAAAAATATATTATTAGTCTCAACTGAATTGTATTTTTTTACTTCAGTCACTAAACTTGCATTTTAACTTACCATTTAGTTCAATATTATAGTACAAACAATATTTATGGTTTTGAGAAATTATATGAGTTGATGTTAGTTACTACGATGTCTTCGTGATTGTTGTCCGTTATAAAACAACCTTCAAAAATTCAAATCAACATTTGTTTAATGCTAAATTTAAAATGTTTATAAACTTAAAGTACTATTGTTTAAAAAATAATAATTACGAAACTGATTTTATAATTTATTTTCACACTTATGATGTTGATCCTTTACCAAAGTTAATATTTTGATTACTTTCTCAGGAGTTTTATTTTTTTATATTTTTGCGTATCACCCTCTTTTTTTTGCCAGCTTAAGTATCACCATCTTAAATTTCTAATTTATCACTCAACATGTATATTTTATAAATATTCTAATTTTTTTGTGTAAAGAGTTTTATTTAAAATATCAGTATTATAGTAAATTGTAGAGAATTTACATTTATTTAAATATATATCCTAACCAACTATATATTTCAAGAAGATTTTATTTTTTATTTTAAATAGTGATAAGCGACTGAATAATTTATTTTTAAACCAAAATGCATGACTAAAATTTCCGTATATTGTATGCTTGGTTTCTTATTCATATTTACATATAACAATATTTGGAAGTAATAAAATGTAAACCTATACATTTTTCAGATTGATATTTAATGTAGTTTTCCATTTTTTATATTGTAATATTTACTGGTGATTTATTTTTTCTTATATTGTATGATTACTTGCTCTGATTGTTTTGCTTTTATACCAAATTGTAATATTATGATAGATGTTTAATGTAGTATTTTTATTTCGTATATTGTTTATTTACTTATGATACATTTTTCAGATAGATGGTTAATGTAATTTTTCTATTTCTTATGCTATAAGTTAGCTTATTATTTAACTTTCTTATATTTTATATTTACTATTATAATATTTTAACAGATTTTTAATGTAATATTGTCATTTCTTATATTTCATATTTATTATTATTTTGCAATACATTTTCATATAGATATTTAATTTATTTTTTATTTCTTACATTGTATATCTACGTTGTTTTTTATTATTTTTCCTATATCTTATATTTACTTATTTTTCCTATATCTTTTATATCAAATGATAATACTACGTTAGATGTTTAATGTAATATTTCTATTTTCTTATAGTGTATATTTACTTATTTTTTGTTTTTTCCTATATTGTATATTTATTTACTATAATATTAGTTAACATATAATATTTCTATTACTAATATAGTATATTTACTTATTATTTATTTTATTATACATTTTCAGATAGATATTTAATTTATTTATTTATATCTTAATTGTACATTTACTTTTTTAATTATTATATTGTATATTTTTTTTCCTATATTTTATATTTATGTTTTTAATTTTCTTATTATTTATTTTCTATTTTTCTGCGTTAGATGTTTAATGTAATATTTTTATTTCTTATATTTTATATTTACTTATTATTTATTTTTCTTATATTGTATATTTACTTGTTTTAATATTATGATAAATGATTAATTTATTATTTCTAATACTTATATTGTATAATTAGTTATTATTTATTCTACTGAATTTTTTTAGATAGATTTTTTTTTTTCATTTCTTAATTTTATATTTACTTATTTTTTATTTTTTTACTATATTATATTTTTACTTATTCTAATTTTCTTGCTTTTATATTTCAGATGATTATATTAAGATATATGTTTGATGTAATATTTATTTTTCTTATTGTATATTTATTTATTTTTTTCTTTTTACTTATATTGTGTATTTACTTATAATTTGTTTTCAAGTTTTTAATAATAATGTCACGTGACATTTTTCTAGAGAAGAATTTGTCGTTGATGTGGACGATCTACGGAACCTAAAATATATTTTTATAAGTATATACAGTTTTAGTATTATCATAAATGTTTAATTTAATATTTCAATTTATATTGTATATTCAGTTTTTATTTATTCTACTGTACTTTTTCAGATAGATGTTTTTTTTTTCATTTCTTAATTTTATATTTACTTATTTTTCATTTTTTATTATATTATATATGTAGTTATTCTAGTTTTCTTCCTTTTATAGCAAATTATTATATTAAGATAGATGTTTAATGTAATTTATATATTTTTAAAGTTTTTTCCTCATCATATATGAATTTAAGAATTTTCTCCTGAGATCCGTTGGTCTGCTCGAAATATTATCTTGCTGATCATATTTAATTTTTTATACATAACATCACACATCAACATATGTCGTCAAACATTTTTGGGACGGCAAGGGTCGATGGTGGAGCCATTGTCCTTTTTCTGGAGTCTTTGTCGGAGTCTTCTTTGATAGATGTGAGGTTGATGTTGGTGCGATAATGAAATAATAAAAAGTAAAATTATACATTTTTCAAATAGATGTCCAATGTAATATTTATGTCTTATATTATATATTTACTTATTGTTATTATTTTAAATTATATTTACTTATTCTAATTTTCTTTGTTTTTTAGATAGATGTTATATTTGGAAATAATTAAAATATAAAATATATCTTATTTCAAATACATGTTTAATATAATATTTACTAATATTGTAATTTTACGATTTCTTAAAAAGATTTGGAAATATTTAAAATGTAAAGCATACATTATTTCATATATAATTTAATGTGATATTTCTATTTCTTATATTGTATATTTACTTATTATTGATTTTTTCTTATACTGTATATTATTTTTTTTTTTAGTAGCAATGTCATGTGGTATTTGTCTAAAAAAATATTTTTCGATTTAAGATATATTTTTATTGTATTATTTCCATTCTTAAAATTTTATATTAACTTTAAAATGTAAAGCAATATTTAATGTATTTAAAATGTAAACTATACATTTTTAGTATGGTATCTTGAGTGGCAAGAAATAGATGGATGAGTTATTATCGTCGGGTTTGAGTAATGGACATGGGTTAGTCGGTTATTTGTAATATTTCAGATACGTTAGAGTAATAATGTAGGCTATAGTAATAATAGTTCGTTTGTAACAATTCGATAGTTTTTTTTATCTAAAATGGTAATCTTACATATGTTTAATTTATTATTTTCATTTTTATGTCATATGTTTACATATTATTTATTATTTCAAAATTATATTTATATAAAATTGTAAAGCTAAATATTATATAATTTTTTCAAAAATGTAAAACTTCACTAATACGATTTTTAAGTAAAATAGAATTTTTTTAAAAGTAGTAAAATGATAATCTTACATATATTTAATTTAATATTTCCATTTTTATGTTATATGTTTACATATTATTATTTTCGAAATTTACATATTAATATTTTTGAAATTATATTTATCAATAATATTAAAATGCCACGTGTCATCTTTCTAAGAGAATTTTTTTTCGCTGATGTGGACGGCTTCTGGAGCCTCAAAAGGCTACTTTTAATAGGATATATTTGATATTATTACTTTTAAAATAAATATGGTATAAAATAAAAAATATAATATAATGGGTCATGTGAAAAGCCACACACAGCACCATGTTACATGGAAACGGAAGCGGAAACGGGGAAGCGGAATCGTTTGGAAGTGTAGAAGCGAGTTTTTTTCAAATAATTAGGAAGCGGAATCGAGTTGGAAGCGTATATATATATATAACCCACATATAAAATAAAATTCTGAAAATTAAAAGGGTTTTACCACACAAATTCAACAAAGTCTTAAATATTAAGCAATATAACCAAAAAAAATACTGAATGTCAAATATCAATTGTTTTAGTCATCTTTTCCATCAAACACAACAGCCTCCAATTCTGGTTCATCAAGGGAAAGATCTTCAAATTCTAAGCTTTCCATATAGAGCCAAACACTCCCAGTAAGCCATACCACTCGTACTCTGATCTTTCTTGCCCTTAGCCCTAAACCCTTTGGGTTGCACTCAAAAGCTCATCCACCATTTTTATCAACTTGCTTCTCATCATCTCCTCCACCACTTCAGCTTCTGCCTTCATCACCACGTATTCCTTCTCCTCCACATTCTCTTTGAGCCAGTCTGTCATCCCCATATTTTCAGATTCTAGGCTCATCTCATCGTTCATTGTCTTAATCTTGGACATCTGAAATTCTAGATTAATTGTTGGGTAATTTTTAACAAACCATTCTGTTCCACTGCTTCTTTTTCCATTACCCACATCGATAAATACTCGCCTTGAGTAACTCCCCAGGTCCATAGTGTCTCCCATAAGGTCTGGGAGGTACCTTGTCCGTTTCAAGTACGTTCTTGATTTTCTTGAAGCGGCTCTTGGTGGTTCAAGGAGAACATCCAACAGCAAAAGTTTTCACCACTTTTCTATCTTAACACAATCAGTCACACATTTATTTTCTCCTTTTTTATTTTTGTTTACGTTTCCAGTATCAAACTTAAACGCTTCCAAATTGGATTCATCGTTTCCATCACGCTTCCGTATCCGTTTTTTGGAACCGCGATTCCGGCACGCCCGACTCCGCTTCCCCTTCGGAATCAAGAACCAGTACGTGAGACACGCTTCCATACAACGTATTTGTGCTTGGTTTGTAAATTAAAACACTAGGGCCTTAGGGGAAACGGGATTTTAATGTCAAGCGGTTTCGGAAACGTCCCGTATCCAAACCCTTCCGTCCCCACCAATTGATTGCCGTCTCCCTCTTGCTTGTAATGGCATCGGGACGTTTCCGACGTGTCCCCGTGCTGTCCCCCCGTTTCAGAGACGTTTCCGGTACACGAGACGGCTACTAGCACACGTACCCGTGCAACCTAGTTTTGACCATTATATCTACGCTTTGCTCTGTTCTTGAGATCTTAAAGTATATTTTCGGTTTACTCCAGTTTCTTAATATGAGGTCTGTATATAAGTTCATAATATTATAATTCATAGCGCACATCCATAAACATATCCCAATTTCACACAGCTCCAAACGGCAAAGATGATTTCATGTTATACACGCTGGCCGGATTATATAGACCTGGTTAAGTGTTTTAACTCTGATGATTCTTGTGTTGACAGGATTTTACAGGAATGTTGTTAAGCAGTGTCTTTCAGCAGAGTATAAAACATAGAAAACTTGAAACAGAGCGAGTTTATTCGAAGGATTTTCAGTTCCACCATTCTTGATGGCAATTTATAAAGAAAAATATTCTTGTAATTTCGGTACATTTGTCAGATCATTCAGCGATTGATTATCATGTAATTCATGATTAAAAAAAAACCAGAACAATGTAAAGAGCTGCGATACACAACAAGGCGTTCCAAAATACATGAAAATTTGAACTAAAGGATTGAGGGCTTTACCCCGAAGGGAACCCTTCCAGAAACTCTCAGAGTCCTAGGTCGAAGCCCAAGCTCAATGAGGGGGTTAATCTTATCATTAACCTTACCCGCGGTAGGAGCCGCGCGAACGCAGGCTCCTTCTTCCACAAATAATGACGCAGGCTCTCCCACTTGGGGAGACCTTAAGCTAAGCACCCATCCTTTACGTGCAATGGAGGTCACTAGCCTAGGCCACTCGTCTTTTTGATCACGAGTTGACCCCGTCCAGGTAAGTGATTTGCTTGTTGTATCCACTTCTCCTTTTATACTCGGCTTCGCGAGTCCTTCCCTATAGACGTAAGCGATGTGGGACTCTTATGACTCTCCTACTCCCAAGCTTTAAACGGCACAAAATGTTGGTTTTACTTACGTGGGCCGGACGCGACAGGCCTAGTTATGTGGTTCGTAACTGCTCGTTGTTAAAAGCATGCATGCATGTATTAGTTAGGTAGGGGTCGTGTTTAAAGAAGGTAGATTCCCTAGAGAAGAGTGAACACACTATGGAAAGAAGTAGTTCACTAGAAAACAATCTTATTTGAAGAGAGTCCGAAGATCAAGTTGATTGGGTTCGAAAGTTATTCTTCATCTACTTATATAGCTCGTTTTTTCTTAACGTAAATTTTTACATTAAATAGAAAACCATTTTATTTGAAGAGAGTCACAGCAACAAAAGGTATAGTAGTATTTTAAGTCTAGTGTATTAGTCTAATCTCTACCGGTAGACACCACGTAACAATATCTTATGTTATCAAGTAATTGCAGTAGTTTCACTGATTTGATCAGGAACGTTTGTTTTTTTTCTTCTGACAGAAGTTTGATTCCATCGCTGATCCCAACACCAAGAAAGAGAACTCCTGACGCCGTGAGTTCTCAGCCGCAGCGACCAACTAGAGATGGAAAACGTAGGTTGAGTTTACGCAGGTGAACATGTTTTCACCAGTTTTGTAAAGAGTTAAAATCAAAGAGACAACAAAAATATTGTTTTTGGATATTGCGAGTATGATTTCTCTGTTTTGTGCCAAAAAGGTAAAAAGTTGAGTTTACTGACTTGTGTGTACAAAGAACGATTCCTTATACAAAATTATTTTTTCACATATCATCTAGTAAATTAAGAAATCATAATGAGTTTATGGAGGGACAGAGACATGGGGTCACGTGAGTAATTGGGGCATTCCTAATATTTATTGCTTTCTCAACATTAGCTGAACAAGGAGAGGAGGATACTAATATTAAACAATAGTTAACTAGGTGCATAGTAGTATGTTAAGTCTAGTGTATTAGTCTAATCTCTACCGGTAGACACCGCGTAACAGTATCTAATGTTATCAAGTAATTGAAGTAGTTTTACTGATTTGATCAGGAACGTTTGTTTTTTTTTCTTCTGACAGAAGTTTGATTCCACCGCTGATCCCAGCACCAAGAAAGAGACCTCCTGACGCCGTGAGTTCTCTCAGCCGCGGCGACCAACTAGAGATGGAAAACGTAGATTTAGTTTACGCATGTGAACATGTTTTCACCAGTTTTGTAAAGAGTTAAAATCAAAAAGGTTTAATTAAAAAAAAACACGATTTCCATTATTTGAGTGTATAAGGTTTAATTATAAAAAACACAATTTTTATTTAAATTTTAGATTTGTTTTTTTCTTTGGATGGCTTAAATTATAGGAAAATTGCATCGTATAGCGTTCAAAAAACTATAATTCATTCTATGGCCATTTACCCTAATTCATCGATATGCATTGTGTCTTTTATATAATAATGCACTTTTGCCTTTGTATTCCACCGGCAAAACCTGCAAAAAATATAATTTCTATTAATAATTATTAACTATAAAAATGTAACCGTGTCCTTTTAATAATCACACAACCTCTTGCAACCAACGTTATATTTAGTGTATTTGTAGAAAGATAATAGTTTCATTTTAAGATTTGAGCGACCGCATGACCACCGACTGGATTCCCCAAATAGTTTTGTTATTGTGTTCTATTTTATATAGTACTAGGTGATTTTCTCGTGTTCATGTACGGATGTAAATATTTTAAAATAAATACATTACAATAATTTATTTACATTATAATAATTTTTATTTATTTTTAGTTATCTGTTATTTATATTGTAATCAATATTCATGGTTTATTTTAAATAACATTATGTTATTTTAATAGACGTATAATTTAGATATATATATTATGCCGACCGTTTTTTTTATTATTTGGATATATTAAATAACATGTACTTTTTTTATTCAACTAAGATATTTTTGTTATACATATTAAAATTTTAATTAATTTTATTATTTTCATGTAGTTTGATTCTTGTTTTAGATTTCTATATATATATATATTTAGTAAGATTATGTATAATTTAATATATGTTGTTTCGAGAATCAAATAGTAAAAGTAAATTTAAGTTTTGATAAATTCAAAGTTACATAAATAAATATATTAAATTTTAAAAGTTAGTTAATATATTTATAGTATTATTTGAGAATTTTATATTTGTTTATTAATATGTTGAGTTTCTTTATAATGAAAATATATTATTTTTTATTTAATATTAAAAAATAGATTGGTATTGTTACTCATTTGTGGGTATAATGTGTTGCATATATTCCGTTAAATTCAAGTACAAATATTTCTAATATAATTCAACAGAATCATATTTATTGTATTCATTGCATTAGTTTGGTTTTCATCTTAGATGTTTATATATATTTATGAATTGTTGGTATATGTTAATTTAAAAAATAAAGTGATGATAGGTACAAAATTGCTGAAAACATAATCAATACATATTTAAAAGGAATATTAATTATTTACTTTAATATCAAGATTAATTTTCTAAACTTTACTTTTTGTTAAATAACATTATATGTAGAAAATAGTTTTGTTTTAAGTTTTATAAATATTATCTTTATCATGTATGTTATTTGATAAAATATAAAAGGAAGCATAAAAAAGATCAAAGTAAAAATTTTATTCATTAAATATATCTTAGTTTATGTTATTTAAATGATTTTTAATAATTTTAGAAATATATTATTTTAAATAAAATGCTTAATACTTTTAAAATATATATTATGATTTTTTTTTAAATCATAAAAACTAAGTTGTGAACCTTCTTTATTACGATATATATAAAAAATATTTTCGTTTTTCAAATTTAAATTTTCTTCATTATATAGGTTAATTTAAAAAGAAAAAAAGGAAACACAAATAAAAAGGAAAAATAAAATAATAATAATGATATAATGAGATATATTTAATTCATTAAAGGTGTCAATGTAATCAACCACCGTAAGAGTTAATGTGAGCGCGACGCATAGGAAACTGGCTTCTCAAATAATATTATAGAGATAGAAATTTTAAACAATGTGTATTTCTCATATTTATTATGCGATATATTTTGTTACTACACTATTTTATCATGTTTCATTCTATTTGATGGTTACTAAACATGTTCTATTTGATATTTGGAGTTAAGGGTTTATATTTAAATTAGGGTTTAGTGATTGGAGTTTAAGGTTTACCATGTAGAAGGTGAGATGATATGTTTGGGGTCAGAATTAAATTTCTTTATGCGATCATAGAAATTTCATAATTTCAACAATATGTACTACATTATTTATTTTGTAACATTCTAATTAGGATTATGGTATATATTTGAGTTTGGGGTCAGAATTAAATTTCTTTATGCAATCATAGAAATTTCATAATTTCAACAATATGTACTACATTATTTATTTTGTAACATTCTAATTAGGATTATGGTATATATTTGAGTTTAGGGTTTATATATGGATAAGGGTTTAGTGACTAGAGTTTTGGGTGTAGAAACCATATACATTTAATAATTTAAACAATATGTACTATATTATTTTTGTTCCGTACTATTTGGATTTTGGTTTTATATTTGGGTTTAGGGTTTACTGATTAGAATTTAGGGTTTAGTATTAAAAGGTTGGTGTGATACTAGGGATAAGGGTTGAGATATATTTAGTTATTAGTATATAGGGGTTGTAGGGGTTGTAGGTGAAGTTATAATCATAAACTACTTCAAATAGTATTCATTTGGAATAGTAGTTCTGGGTTTGGGTGACCAAAAAAAAGTTATGGGCTTGTCCTTCTTTCGTTTGAAATAGTATTCATGTGGTTTTGTCCTTATATTCTATTGGCCACGTATTCTTTTCTACACATTAACCTAGTACCTGCAAAATTAAAGGATAAAACCGGATATTTTGGAGTATAAATGTTAGATACTAAAGTATGTCAAAATCAATAACATTTACCTAATTTATATTGGAAATATAGCTAGTTGGCAAATAAGCCCATTATATATACGAATGAGAAATACAAGATATTTGTTGTAATGACATAGAGAACGATGTTGAATGAGAGACATGTTCATCGCTCTCTTGCTGATGTTGAATTTGTTTTTTTTTGGTGAACAAAAACAAAAATGGAGACAGTTTCCATCTTTGTGGCATTTGAACAAAAACAAAAATTGGGGGGATTCCTAGTATTTATGGCTTTTTCAACATTAGCTGAACAAGGAGAGGAGGATACTAATGGGATGAAGATGCAAACCGATGGACCGGTCAGGTGTTTTGCAGTTTGATGGTGACCTTTGATGGGTTCATGCCGTTAGTGATCGTAGTGTGGTATTTCATGGTCTTGTTGCTTATTCACTCTTTCAGATTTGCACTTAGTTATACAAACTTTGTTTCTTACCAATGTCATTATCATAACAATCTTCAAACTAAGGCTGCATTTTAAGTTCTAACAACACTGCTGAAACCTAAATAGTAATCAGCAACAACACTAACTAGCCAACCAAACGGAAGGAATAATATGAAGAGGCTTGAGACTAATTACATGGATTATTATTATTTTATAAGCCACTGTGGTTTTGTTCAACTTTGTAACTGTTCTTGAGTTTGGTTGCTTGTGGTGGATGGTGAAGATGTTGATGGCTTCAGAAGGTGGAACCATCCCCTATTTGCCTTCAGCCTCCGTCGGTTCTATCACCTTTACTGACCCGTATCTTATTGAACACATCATTTTCTTTAATGAACGAACACTCCATTTGTCTGTAGACTGTAAGAAAACAACAACAGAAATGTATTTATTTTGACCCTAAGCAGCCCTGATACGGGTGCAGGGACGGAAAACGGCAAAACGAAAAATTTTAGATACGGGTACGGGAGTAGGTACGGCTATATATATATATTTATATATATAATATATATATATATATATATATATAAGCTATAAGTTAAGTCTAAAGACAACATTATCGGTGGAACAAATTTTTGAGTCTTTAAAAATCATTATTATTATTATTAGAGTAAAAACATTGCTAAGAGACATTACAAAAATACACGTTATTGGAAGGTATTTATATTGTCCTTTTTTCGTCTTTCACGCCTCAAACCTCTTCTTTTTCATCTCTTTCGTGTTCCTCTCCTCCCCCACCTCGGATTCTCCCCTCTCCTCTCTCCCTCGGCCTCCTCCACCATCTCTCGGATCCAGAATTCCGCCGCCACCCTCGTGCTCTTCGTCTCTGCATCGCGCTCTTCATCTCTGTCACGGGCTTCGCCGGATTCTGCTCCGCCGCCATGTTCTGCCTGGAGACTGGAATGGTTGAGAGAGTAGGGATTATAGGGTTTGTGACTGGATTGCTCTTCTGTGGTCTTCGTACGCAAGCAGCGATGGATTTTGTTGCATCTCTCTCTCTCTCTCCTTTCTTCTTGACATCCAATCGCCTGTTGCCACATGACACTAAGGACCAAACAAAAAACTTCTTAATTAGAGACAATTCCCTTCCGTTTCTAATTTATTTAAGCATTTTTATTTACTTTTAATGCTAATAAACCTAAGAACTAACCTTACGGACACCGATAATCATGCTTTAAGAGTTATACAAGGTCTAGTTTATTTTGAACACTTCTTTACTCTGTTTTAATTTATTTGGTTTGTTGGTTAATTTGCAGTGGAGATAGTTATCTTATTATTACTATGAACTTAGCGATTTCTCTTTTTCAAAAAAAAAAAACTTAAGAGAATTCTAGTCACTGAAATCAATTTTTTTTTGATAATAGCAAAACAATCCTCTATATATCATATGTGAAGTTATTTGTACACATGTCGTTACCAGAATCATTCTCGCCAAAAAAATGATGACATGACACTGATAAAATATGACATGGACAATTACATTTAATGTTAGTTTATATTTTCGGTAAACTTTATAAAATATGGTAATAACTCATATATCACTTTTATGTCGATTTATATTTCTGGAAATATTTTTAGAATATGGTAATAACTCATAAATCACCATTAATATAAATATATTCCAATATGGCATTACAATTCCGAAATTATCATTTAATTATATATTTTAAATTATAAAATTTTATTATTAACATTTTCAAATATGTTTAGAATTTTGTTTAGAAAATTATAAAAGTTTACTCGTAAAATCATTAGTTCTTATATATATATAAATTTTATAAATATTTGTTGATTTTAATTTTAATTTTTGATAAATAATTTTTTTTTGCAAATTTATTTAAAATATTTAATTAAAATTAATAGATAGAAACATCCATCTAAAATTATAATTTTAAATATATACATGGATATTTTTAAATATAATTTAAAATAAACAAAAAAATATTATCTTAGTTTTAAGTTTAACTAAATCAAATTATATTAAAATATTGATAAAAAGAAAAATTATAATATTAATAAAGTTTTAGTTTTAAATATAATTTGTATTTATCTGTTAAAAACTATTTAATTTTTTTTTGCTGCACCCTATATATTATTTGCGAAGTGATTTGTACACATGTCGTTACTACAATCATTCGAGCCAAAAAAATGATGACATGACACTAATAAAAGATGACATAGCTTATTATTTAATATGACATGGACAATTATATTTAATGTTAGTTTATATTTTTGGTAAACTTAAAAAAATATGGTAATAACTCATATATTACTTTTATGTTGATTTATATTTCTGGAAATATATTTTTTGTCGAAATTTCTGGAAATATTTTAAAATATGGTAATAACTTATAAATCATCATTAAAATAAATATATTCAAATATGGCATTAAAATTTCGAAATTATAATTTATTTATATATTTTAAATTAAAAAAAAATTATTACTATAATTTTCAAAAATGTATACAATTTTGTTTGGAAAATTATAAAAATTTAATCGTAAAATCATTAGTTTCTTATATATCTACAAATTTTATAAATATTGTTTAGTTTTAATTTTTGATAAATATATTTTTTGCAAATTAATTTTAAATATTTAATTAAAATAAATAGATAGAAACATCCATCTAAGATTATAATTTTAATTATATACATGCGTATTTTTAAATATAATTTAAAATAAACAAAAAAATTATCTTATTTTAAGTTTGATGAAATCAAATTATATTAAAATATTGATAAAAATAAAAATTATATTATTAATAAATTTTTATTTTTAAATATAATTTTATTTATCTGTTAAAAACTATTTTAATTTTTTTTTGTTGCACATAGTGCAGAAAAACCACCTAGTAGTTAATTAAAGAAATTGTTGGAGATAATAAGTTTTACAAATTTCTTAAATAGAATCAATCAATCTAGTTTAGTGCTTACCCTTTTGCTATTTAAATTTTTATATATACTATTTGATATTATTACTTTTAAAAGAAATATGGTAAAAAATAAAAAATATAATATAATGGGTCATGTGAAAAGCCACACACATCACCATGTTACATGGAAACGGAAGCGGAAACGGGGTAGCGGAATCGTTTGGAAGCGTAAAAGCGAGTTTTTTTCAAATAAGTAAGAAGCGGAATCGAGTTGGAAGCGTATATATATATATATATATATATATATATATATATATATATATATATATATATATATATATATATATATATATATATATATATATATATATATATATAACCCACATATAAAATAAAATTCTGAAAATTAAAAGGGTTTAAACCACACAAATTCAACAAAGTCTTAAATATTAAGCAATATAACCAAAAAAAATATTGAATGTCAAATATCAATTGTTTTAGTCATCTTTTCCATCAAACACAACAGCCTCCAATTCTGGTTCATCAAGGGAAAGGTCTTCAAATTCTATAGTTTTCCATATAGAGCCAAACACTCCCAGTAAGCCATACCACTCGTACTCTGATCTTTCTTGCCCTTAGCCCTAAACCCTTTGGGTTGCACTCCAAAAAAAGCTCATCCACCATTTTTATCAACTTGCTCCTCATCATCTCCTCCACCACTTCAGCTTCTGCTTTCATCACCACGTATTCCTTCTCCTCCACATTCTCTTTGAGCCAGTCTGTCATCCCCATATTTTCAGATTCTAGGCTCATCTCATCGTTCATTGTCTTAATCTTGGACATCTGAAATTTTAGATTAATTGTTGGGTAATTTTTAACAAACCATTCTGTTCCACTGCTTCTTTTTCCATTACCCACATCGATAAATACTCGCCTTGAGTAACTCCCCAGGTCCATAGTGTCTCCCATAAGGTCTGGGAGGTACCTTGTCCGTTTCAAGTACGTTCTTGATTTTCTTGAAGCGGCTCTTGGTGGTTCAAGGAGAACATCCAACAGCAAAAGTTTTCACCACTTTTCTATCTTAACACAATCAGTCACACATTTATTTTCTCCATTTTTATTTTTGTTTACGTTTCCAGTATCAAACTTAAACGCTTCCAAATTGGATTCATCGTTTCCATCACGCTTCCGTATCCGTTTTTTGGAACCGCGATTCCGGCACGCCCGACTCCGCTTCCGCTTCGGAATCAAGAACCAGTACGTGAGACACGCTTCCATACAACGTATTTGTGCTTGGTTTGTAAATTAAAACACTAGGGCCTTAGGGGAAACGGGATTTTAATGTCAAGCGGTTTCGGAAACGTCCCGTATCCAAACCCTTCCGTCCCCACCAATTGATTGCCGTCTCCCTCTTGCTTGTAATGGCATCGGGACGTTTCCGACGTGTCCCCGTGCTGTCCCCCCGTTTCAGAGACGTTTCCGGTACACGAGACGGCTACTAGCACACGTACCCGTGCAACCTAGTTTTGACCATTATATCTACGCTTTGCTCTGTTCTTGAGATCTTAAAGTATATTTTCGGTTTACTCCAGTTTCTTAATATGAGGTCTGTATATAAGTTCATAATATTATAATTCATAGCGCACATCCATAAACATATCCCAATTTCACACAGCTCCAAACGGCAAAGATGATTTCATGTTATACACGCTGGCCGGATTATATAGGCCTGGTTAAGTGTTTTAACTCTGATGATTCTTGTGTTGACAGGATTTTACAGGAATGTTGTTAAGCAGTGTCTTTCAGCAGAGTATAAAACATAGAAAACTTGAAACAGAGCGAGTTTATTCGAAGGATTTTCAGTTCCACCATTCTTGATGGCAATTTATAAAGAAAAATATTCTTGTAATTTCGGTACATTTGTCAGATCATTCAGCGATTGATTATCATGTAATTCATGATTAAAAAAAAAACCAGAACAATGTAAAGAGCTGCGATACACAACAAGGCGTTCCAAAATACATGAAAATTTGAACTAAAGGATTGAGGGCTTTACCCCGAAGGGAACCCTTCCAGAAACTCTCAGAGTCCTAGGTCGAAGCCCAAGCTCAATGAGGGGGTTAATCTTATCATTAACCTTACCCGCGGTAGGAGCCGCGGGTACGCAGGCTCCTTCTTCCACAAATAATGACGCAGGCTCTCCCACTTGGGGAGACCTTAAGCTAAGCACCCATCCTTTACGTGCAATGGAGGTCACTAGCCTAGGCCACTCGTCTTTTTGATCACGAGTTGACCCCGTCCAGGTAAGTGATTTGCTTGTTGTATCCACTTCTCCTTTTATACTCGGCTTCGCGAGTCCTTCCCTATAGACGTAAGCGATGTGGGACTCTTATGACTCTCCTACTCCCAAGCTTTAAACGGCAAAAAATGTCGGTTTTACTTACGTGGGCCGGACGCGACAGGCCTAGTTATGTGGTTCGTAACTGCTCGTTGTTAAAAGCATGCATGCATGTATTAGTTAGGTAGGGGTCGTGTTTAAAGAAGATAGATTCCCTAGAGAAGAGTGAACACACTATGGAAAGAAGTAGTTCACTAGAAAACAATCTTATTTGAAGAGAGTCCGAAGATCAAGTTGATTGGGTTCGAAAGTTATTCTTCATCTACTTATATAGCTCGTTTTTTCTTAACGTAAATTTTTACATTAAATAGAAAACCATCTTATTTGAAGAGAGTCACAGCAACAAAAGGTATAGTAGTATTTTAAGTCTAGTGTATTAGTCTAATCTCTACCGGTAGACACCACGTAACAATATCTTATGTTATCAAGTAATTGCAGTAGTTTTACTGATTTGATCAGGAACGTTTGTTTTTTTTCTTCTGACAGAAGTTTGATTCCATCGCTGATCCCAACACCAAGAAAGAGAACTCCTGACGCCGTGAGTTCTCAGCCGCAGCGACCAACTAGAGATGGAAAACGTAGGTTGAGTTTACGCAGGTGAACATGTTTTCACCAGTTTTGTAAAGAGTTAAAATCAAAGAGACAACAAAAATATTGTTTTTGGATATTGCGAGTATGATTTCTCTGTTTTGTGCCAAAAAGGAAAAAAGTTGAGTTTACTGACTTGTGTGTACAAAGAACGATTCCTTATACAAAATTATTTTTTCACATATCGTCTAGTAAATTAAGAAATCATAATGAGTTTATGGAGGGCCAGAGACATGGGGTCACGTGAGTGTACAAGCTTTAGTAATTGGGGCATTCCTAATATTTATTGCTTTCTCAACATTAGCTGAACAAGGAGAGGAGGATACTAATATTAAACAATAGTTAACTAGGTGCATAGTAGTATGTTAAGTCTAGTGTATTAGTCTAATCTCTACCGGTAGACACCGCGTAACAGTATCTAATGTTATCAAGTAATTGAAGTAGTTTTACTGATTTGATCAGGAACGTTTGTTTTTTTTTTTCTTCTGACAGAAGTTTGATTCCACCGCTGATCCCAGCACCAAGAAAGAGACCTCCTGACGCCGTGAGTTCTCTCAGCCGCAGCGACCAACTAGAGATGGAAAACGTAGATTTAGTTTACGCATGTGAACATGTTTTCACCAGTTTTGTAAAGAGTTAAAATCAAAAAGGTTTAATTAAAAAAAACACGATTTCCATTATTTGAGTGTATAAGGTTTAATTATAAAAAACACAATTTTTATTTAAATTTTAGATTTGTTTTTTTTTCTTTGGATGGCTTAAATTATAGGAAAATTGCAGGTGAACATGTTTTCACCAGTTTTGTAAAGAGTTAAAATCAAAGAGACAACAAAAATATTGTTTTTGGATATTGTGAGTATGCTTTCTCTGTTTTGTGTCAAATATTGATATAATATAAATAAAAATGAGATTACTTAATTTAGCTTCTCTAGTAAGCCAAGTGTGTTTGGTTACTAGAGTAAGTATGTCCTCTCTCCTTTAATACCAATTGTAATGACATTATTCAGATCTAAGGAAAAATAATTTTCTCTTTTCTCTCTCTCTTGTTCTTCATTCTCCAGCAATAAATCTTTTCTAAAACTCTCATATTCTCATAAATCTAACATGGTATCAGAGCCCATGGTGAAAGCCCAGCAGATGATTTCCCATATAAATAGTTGTCTACCTATGTAGCCTATAAAAATGGTCCATCTTGCTGTGGTATGTCCGAGATGTTGGGCTTGGGTTGTTTCCGTGTTGGACTGTTCCCCACCCACATCTCGTGAGGGGCTATTAGAGTCCCACATCGTTTATGATGTTTTGTCCTTGGGCATATATATGTGTATGGGCAATCCTCCACTCTTGAGCTAGCTTTTGGGTGTGAGTTAGGTCCATCACTAATATGGTATCAGAGCCTTGTTGGCTAAGAAAGCTGATTGAGGTTTTTCCAATGGATACAAACAACCTCAACATAGGAGTGAAGCATAGACCTAGTACATCAGTAAAGCTTGAAGAAGAAACTGATGGGGTTTTGTCCAGATGGGCAAAGACAGCTTTGGAAAGGCTGAAAGAAATATGGGAGGACCTGGATGTGTTGAAAGCAAGCACAACAGATCCAAAAGTAATTCAAGAGAGGCGAGACCAAGATGCAATCTTTAGCCTCCTTATAGATGAGATATGTGGGCTTGTTCAACATGTTTTTAATGTGTGTGAAAAGAACAAGAAATCAAACCGGTGGAAAGGTGGTACAAGCTGTAAGAAGAGGAGGCTGAGAAAGCTTTCTAAGGTGTGGTTCATGATGAGAGAGCCATGGAAGAAGATGGTTAGAGGAGAGTGTTCTTACTTAGCTTACATTGGGAATGCAGTGGAGAAAAATGAGATTCTAAGAGGGCTGGAAGCCAAAGCACCAGATGAGATGGTCACAATGAAGGAAATGAATGAGCTTGTCAAGTATGTGTATGCTGTGGCTACGACCCGGAGACAAGGGGCTCCTGCCTCAGCATCCACATCTAAGCCCATCATAATTGATTCTGGTGCAAGCCATCATATGATCAGTGATAGGAGTCTGATAAGTGAGGTTAACGCAGCAACAGGGAGTGTCATGATAGCTAATGGTGATAAGATCCCAATAGAAGGAGTGGGAAAGCTCAAGCTGTTTGAGAAGGATTCAACTGCCTTCTACATGCCTCATTTCACTTCAAATCTGTTATCTGTGAAGAAAGCCACTATTGACCTTGATTTTCAAGTAGTATTTAGACCCAATGAAGTTGAGTTTCAAGATTTGAAGACTGGTAGAGTTATTGGTCGAGGAGACAGCAATCATCAGTTATACCATCTTTAAATGGCTAAGAATCATAAACCCATTGATTCTATGTGCTTGAGTAGTACTGCTGATAAATGTGATAGTATTACTTGGCATGCTAGGCTGGGACATCCTCATACGAGAGCTCTGAACCTGATGCGTCCAGATACGATCTTCAAGAATGATGATTGTGAAGCTTGCATATTGGGAAAGCATTGTAGAACAGTCTTCCCACAGTCTAGCACCATCTATGAAAGATGTTTTGATCTGGTTCACTCTGATGTACGGACTGCTCCTTGTATGTCATGGGAGAACCACAAATACTTTGTTACCTTCATTGATGAGAAGTCTAAATACACGTGGGTGACACTGATTCAGTCCAAGGACAGGGTGTTGGAAGCTTTCAAGAATTTTCAGACCTATATATGCAACCATTTCAATGCAAAGCTGAAAATTCTCAGATCAGATAATGGTGGAGAGTACACAAATCATGCGTTTAGACAATATCTTGCTCAACATGGGATCATTCACCAAACAAGCTGCCCTTACACTCCTCAACAAAATGGAGTTTCTGAGAGGAAAAATAGGCACTTGATGGACGTAGCAAGATCAATGATGTTTCACACCAATGTTCCAAAAATGTTCTGGATTGATGCTGTGATGTCTGCTACTTATTTGATCAATAGAACCCCAACCAAAGTCCTCAACGACATGTCTCCATTTGAGGTCTTAAACAAGACCAAGCCTTCTTTGGATCATTTGCGTGTGTTTGGGTGTCTCTGCTTTGTGATGATACCAGGAGAACAGAGAAATAAACTTGATGCTAAAAGCTCCAAAGCTATGTTCATTGGTTATTCTCCAACACAAAAAGGATATAAGTGTTATGATCCAGCAGCAAGAAGAGTTTTAATCTCGAGAGATGTTAAGCTTGTAGAATCTAAGGGGTACTATGAGGAAAAAGATTGGAAAAGCCTTCAAGATCTCTCTCAAGAACCTTCAGATAGAGCAAATAATTGGAGAATATTTCTGGAAAATCTAGGCATCAGTCAGCCTCTGAGCAGTGAAGTACCAGCTGCTTCTCCAACACCACCAGCTGCTGAAAATAATGAAGAAGCAACACCAGTTGTTGAAACAGTCCATTCTGATCCTGAGGGGGGTAATGAACCCGAATCACAGCCACAAGAAGCAGATGATTCAGCAAGCACACATGATCAAGATGGAGCTGAATCTGATCAGGGTAATGAAGATCAAAGACATGAAGATGTAGTTGGACAAGAGCAACAAATACAACCATTGAGAAGGGGCACAAGAGTGAGGAAACCATCACAGTGGGTTGACACTAGAGTGTACTTCAACAATAATGCAGTGGCTCATCCTAACCAACCAACATGCTCTTTTGCAAGTTATCCTCAAGAGCATGCAGTCTTCATCAGTAATCTGGATCAAGAGTATGTTCCAAAGACTTATGAAGAAGCTATGGAAGATAAAGAGTGGAGAGAGTCAGTTGGAGATGAAATTGGTGCCATGATCAAAAATGATACTTGGTATGAAACTGACCTTCCCAAAGGAAAGAAAGCTGTTACAAGCCGTCTGCTCTTCACCATCAAGTATCTTGCCAATGGAAAACCAGAAAGAAAGAAGACAAGACTGGTTGCAAGAGGTTACACTCAAGTCTATGGAGAAGATTGCCTGGATACCTTTGCACCAGTAGCTAAACTCCACACCATTCGGATTCTACTTTCTTTGGCAGTGAACCTGGAATGGGATTTATGGCAGATGGATGTCAAAAATGCTTCTCTTCAAGGAGAGCTGGAGGATGGGGTTTACATGAGACCACCTCCGGGTATGGAAGATATGGTCAAGCTAGGAAATGTTTTAAGATTGAAGAAAGCAATCTATGGTTTAAAACAGTCACCAAGAGTCTGGTATCACAAATTGAGTACAACTCTCAATGGAAGGGGGTTTGTAAAGTCAGAAGCTGATCATACTTTGTTCACCCTTACAAGCAAGCAAGGAATTGTGGTGATACTGATATATGTGGATGATATTATCATCACTGGCAGTGACAAGGAAGGTATCATCTTGACTAAAACTTTCCTTAAGACATCATTTGATATCAAGGACTTGGGAGAATTAAAGTACTTCCTGGGGATTGAAATATGTCGATCAAAAGAAGGACTATCATTATCCCAAAGAAAGTACACTCTTGATTTGTTGAGTGAGGCAGGTAATCTTGGATCAAGAGAGCAAAGACTCCACTAGAAGAAGGCTACAAAGTCTTGCGTGAGGGAGAGTTTGAAGACAAATCATTCGGAGACTTCAAGCTCTATAGGAGGATGGTTGGAAAGTTGATCTATCTCACCATTACAAGACCTGACATTTGTTTTGCTGTGAATCAAGTCAGCCAGCATATGCAAGCACCTAAAGTTCATCATTGGAATATGGTGGAAAGGATCATGAGATACCTAAGAGAGGCTCCGGGTCAAGGTGTTTGGATGGGTTGCAACAAGAGCACATAAATTGTGGGATATTGTGATGCAGATTGGGCTGGTGATAAAGTGGATAGGAAATCTACTACAGGGTATTGCACCTTCATTGGAGGTAATCTAGTGACCTGGAAAAGCAAAAAGCAAAAAGTGGTGTCATGTTCAAGTGCTGAGGCAGAGTATAGAGCAATGAGGAAACTAACTAGTGAACTCATTTGGATCAGAAACTTGTTAAGAGACTTGGGCATAGAGACACCAACACCAATCACCATGCACTGTGATAACCAGGCAGCTATTCATATAGCATCCAACTCAGTGTTTCATGAGAGGACAAAGCATATTGAAGTGGACTGTCACAAAGTTAGAAAAGCTGTGGAGCAGAAGATTATCTTACCTTGCTACACTAGAAGTGAAGATCAGTTGGCTGACATCTTCACCAAAGGAGCAAGTACCAAAGTTTATGAGCTCATTCATCCGAGATTGGGACTCATAGACCTTGCTAGATCATAGTCCCCTTAAGCCATGAAGCATCTACTCTTTTTCCTTTGTGTGTTTTTGTCCCATTGGGTTTTGCACATAAAAGGTTTTAACGAGGGATGTTTTCATGGGTTCCAGGCTTCACCATACCTTATGGTAAAACTTGAGGGGGAGTATTGATATAATATAAATAAAAATAAAGAGATTACTTAATTTAGCTTCTCTAGTAAGCCAAGTGTGTTTGGTTACTAGAGTAAGTATGTCCTCTCTCCTTTAATACCAATTGTAATGACATTATTCAGATCTAAGAAAAATTTCTCTTTTCTCTCTCTCTTGTTCTTCATTCTCCAGTAGTAAATCTTTTCTAAAACTCTCATATTCTCATAAATCTAACACCAAAAAGGTAAAAAGTTGAGTTTACTGCCTTGTGTGTACAAAGAACATTCCTTATACAAAATCAATTTTTCACATATCTTTATATATAAAATTGACTTGGGATGGCACCACAAGCAACCACATCATCAAAGACATAGGGGCATTTTTCGCCACATGTCCCTCTTTGTTTAAGTATCAGAAAAGTAGTTTGTGCGTGTTGGGTTTTAAATGTAGGATTGGTCAACCTAAACTGTAAACTATATTGGACTTCTATTGTTTACTTTATGTAGCCCACGTGTTTATAGGGTTTTTATGTTTCTTGCTTCGTTCATGCGTCTCTTCACGTCTATTTCCAGCGTTCGTTTCTGTAACCGTGACCAGCGTAGTTATCGTCGGTCAACAACATTAATCCAATCATTAATGCCTACTTCAACACTCTCCCAATCAGCCATAGCATCTTTCGAAGTAACCGACTGAAGCTTACCCTATAAATTTCTTTGTGGCTTGGGATGAACAGTCATACCGAATCGAAATTCCAAACGCCTCTCTCTATGAAGCATAGGATCCGTCGATGGTGAATTCAGTTTCTCTTGCCGAATAATCTCCACTTCCTATGAACTACAGAGAAGCCAACTAAGAACCCAAAGGTCTTTTCTACTTTTAATTTGGTTTATAGTTTTTATCGTCAAAATAAACTCCAATCGGTGTCTTCCCGTTGCAGACTTTCCGATCCCCACTGACACCAAAGCTACGGCATAGCCAAGCCTCCTCTCCGGCGACCATATATGTTCTGTCAGTAGATAGGCCGATCGTCTTCCACTTCAATTTCACCACGTATCCTCCCCTGCACTACCACTTTTTTTCCTTTGCCACCATATGTTCCCATTCCCACCGGTTTGTTTTCTTTGCTTTTTATCAGTATATAATCTGATTTTCCGAAATCTAACAGGCTTTTGGAGCCGGTACCCATTTCTATTGAACCAGAATAACATTTAAAGCTAGGATTTGGAAACCACCCCAATTTGGTTTTAGTGACGACGCCCTAATCTGTGGAATTCTCTGTCTAAAATAGAGTGCAACGAAAGGTCTTCTTAAGTACGAGTAAGCTACATGCAGCACTGATGTATTTTGGGAAAAGGTAATTTGTATATATAATTGTTTTCTTCGTTAAAATCTTTGAAACTTTTGGTAAAGAGAGTTTTTTTTGTTGAAGCAGCTTTACCTAGAGCTTTGTCTACATGTTATAACTCTCTTGTGAATAGTTTTCTGAATTTGACGCGCAACCTCTCTTGGTTTTGATTATTTTTTCCTTGGTTTTTCTTTGACCAAATTTACGCGCCCAACTGTTGAGAGACCTTTGAAGCGATCACCCCTCAAATGTATGTCTTTAAGCACTACCCTTGCGAAGTGTACTGATTGTTTAATTTAGTTTTTGTGGATGTGGTTGTAGGTCTGTTCCATCAAAAAAAAAAAGAAATAGTTCCATCTTGCTAAGAAGATAGATAAGGAACGACGGGCAGCCACTGCTGAGTTTGAGATATTCCCCAATAATAATACATGGCTCTGGCCAGTTTTCAGAGCAGGGACTCAACAGAGACTAACTGGTGGTATGAGATAATCTACAACCAATATTTATACAATATAACTAATCAAGTGTCACCAGCCAGTGTCAACGCAAATTTTGTTTGTCACGTTTATGGATTCATAGAAAAGGTCCAGCACGGGCTTGATGCTTGTGGTGTGAACAAATCACTGAAGATTTTGACTTTAAAGAAGGCGATAAAGGTGATCATAGAAGACGTGTGTATGAGCTACTCTTAATCTTTGTTTGTTATAAGTGGTTTATATTTGGGGATTGTAAAATTTACAGTATTTTGCGTGTGGGAACAGCTGGAGTTGGTGTGACATCACTCAACCAATGGCTCGATCAAGACTGGCACTCAGTTAGATGATCTCAATGGAAATGAACAATCTTAGTTCTCTTTTGCAGTGTTTCTTTACCGACCCTAGAAGTAAATCAGTTGCCTTTTCCAGTCAATGATTGCCCAACAAATTTTCGATCATTGAATCTATTTCTATATATGTTTTTTCTACAAATATGTATATATGCTTTGAATATAACAGTTTCAGCTAGAAATAAACTAAATAAATTTTGTTTTCATTTTTTAATTTGTGATGTGTTTTGGTAAGCGGTTGATGAGACTTCAGGTATGTTAGCTAATGGAATAATTTGAAATCTCTTTTTTGCTCACAGGATAATTAGATATCTATACATATAAATTTATATTATTCTTTATTTTCCATCATGATGGACCAAACCAGTATTTCGACCTTATATATTTACACCAATAACTATATGTAATTGAGAGCACTATAATTGTAATATGGTATCTAAGTTCAAACATACAGGGTTTATTTATATATACTGAGTTGACTTTTCTTATAAGAAAAAAAGGTTAATGAAACTTTAGTCAACTGAGTTTTAAAAATATAAAATTTAGTGAACAAATAATAATTTAGCGAACATAAATAATATAGTTCAATAATATAAAAAACTCATTAATAAAAGGAAACTTTTATACAAAAAAGGAAGGAAAATGTATTTATTATATAGTGTTTTTAGTCTCATCAAGGTTAAATAAAATTAACAAGAAAATGATTGAAAAGCAGAACCAAAAATTTACACATAATCATAACAAAAAAAGCTGAGAAAATAAATAAATTATGATACAGTAAGTAAACAAAAATATAACACCCAAAATCAATGTGGTTCCTTAGAAAAAAACAAATTCAAATATAAATTTAATATTTATATTAAAATAGTACATTTTTGCAGAGTCTAAACGGGAAACAACACTATAAAAAATTGACAAAAAAAAACACAAAATGTATTTAAAATCTAATCCATAAAAAATGAACATCAATACTATTAAAACAGAATGTACTTTTTTGAGGTGCCCTTCTGTTTCAACAGTATTTACAATTTTCTGCAACTGCATTATTTTTAATATATGCTTTTATTTAATACTTTTATTTTCTTACGTAATTATTGTTTTTAATTTTTATGGAAATCGTTGTTTTTATTTAACTGCAGATATTCTGGCCAATTCTCGGGATCTTTGGATCATGGTTTCGAAATATGATGAATCTCAATCTATACGGTTTTGATGTCAATTCTTTCTGTAGACATCGATGAGGTTTTTATTTTGGGTGTTGATGGGTGTATGGGTCTATATGGGTATTTATGACTAACCTTCTTCGATTCACCAGTCTGGTTTAATTAATGACAAAACAGAGCTCCAAGGATCTTCTATTTGATTGCTTATTGAAGGGAGTTTGTTGGAAAGAGATGCAATATGGTTTTGGATGGTTGAAATTTTTTGGGGATGACAGAAGAAAAAGGACAAACATATAGATCGTGTGATTGCTTCAGGGATCCAACGGTACACATCTTTGAGAAATTTTGGCTTGAAAAAGAGGATACATCAGGTACGAGTAATGGGCTTGGAGTTACAGCTGGTTACTGAAACTCATAGATGGGATTTTCGGTTTCTTGGTCATCTTTTTTGGCTTATAAGTTTGATAGCATTGGTTGTGAGAATGAAAAATAAATCACAGGTTTACGGTTTATATAATTTCAGGGTTCTGTTGGTTGGGTTTCTAAGATTTGGATATCTACTTTCTCCTTACCAGACATCACAAGTTTGAACAGGTTTTATAATGTTTGTAGATTGGTGCTGGTTTTAGGTTTAGATTAAATTTGTTAGCACAATATCTATATCTTATTCATTAACGATTCTAATATGTTTGCATATCACTTTCAGGGAATATGGATTTGAACTTCAAAGTGTTCTGAAGAATATAGGTGGTTGGGAGCTGCAGTTTGTTTCAGAGGCGTGAACAAAGTGGCCTTTATGATTGCTAGGAGCGTTACGGTGGGACATAGAATGCAGTCGTACGTTTCTCAAGGTGGACCGGTTTGGCTAAGGAGAGCTGTAGCTGTGGATAGTAGCCTTATCTATGGATGGCACTGTTATTTTGGATGTGGAGTAAAGAGGTTAAAGATCCTACAGACTGTTTTGGATATTGCGACATGATAGTAACAGAGCTACTGAAAGTACGTTACGGAAACATTCAGAGTTCACTACTGGAACAAGAAAGCTTTTAATTGCTAGAAGTCATAAAGGTTGGGTTTATTTGACACAAAATCAAAATCCATGAGCTTTAGCGTTTGGATCTGACTATTTTTGGGAAAGAATGATGTTGATGTTATCATGTATCAGGATTGTACTCTGGTTAAACACAAATGGTGTTTGAATTTTTTACACGAGTCTGGGTTCTCTAAAAGAATCATACAAGGTCGGTTATGGTTATGGGTTGTTGTTTTAGAATGTAACGCATATGTATTGTAGTTGCTCGGAAGAATATAGTTTTGGAGTGGTTTATGTATAGGGAATCTCAGTATGTAATTTATTGGAGTTGTCGCGTTAAGGTCTGCTCTAGATTATGGTCTTTTGGGCTTTATTCATCAAACGATGCACTCGGTCTTTTTGAGTGCTCATATATGGTTCTGGATGGGTTTATCAAGCGTTCAGTTTCATTCATTCTGTCAGGTTAAATACACTCTAAGAATGTGCTTTAGCCAAAACCATCACAGAAAAGAGGAGTTCATTGAGATGGGAAATGAGTTGGTTGCTCTCTGGTCTGCACTTTTAAAATTTTCAAGTAAAATGTAAATGCTGGTTGCAGAGAGTACTATGATAGCTATCTGATGCTATAGCTCACTCCAATCTAATCTTATTTTTTTTTCATTGTAGTCAAAGAAGTTATTTTGTCATTGGAGTCAAGTTAGCTTTTTCAATATATTTTATTAAAACACCAGTGTGACCTATTAATAAAAGTAGGCTCCGAAAGTAACCACCACATGTATTAATTTTCTAAAGTAACCACCAGTCCTTAATTGTTTGAGCATATCTTTTTTCCAAAGTAACAAAACTAAGGTAACCACCACATCGTAATCACAGCGAGTATGTAGCGAACCCCTATTTATATGTAATTTCTTTTTTTTAACAATTTGTTTCCTACGATCCATTCTTAACGCACTTCCTAAAATCTGAATTCACTAACTTAATCTAATTCAGAAAGTACTTTAAGCATGGAACTCATGACTTTGGCTGAAATTATGTGTAATATTATGTGTAATAGTGATGTAATTATAATTATATACGAAAGTAAATAACTCTAAATTTTATGAAAATATTTTATGTATTATTTAATCTATCTATTTAATTACTTCTTTATTACTAAACAAAATTATAACAAGGGTTTGTTATGTTTTTTTTAACAAAATACTGTTTGAAAATAAAGGACCATATTAATGTGTTAAAAAGCTATGAAACAAATGTATAGTTTAATTAACAATATAATAAATTCAATACGATCGTCACAATATTTTACTAACCATTTTTCCAAAAACAAATTCGCAAATATAATCACAGATAACACAAATATGATTACAAAAAAATATATATATATGTATGATACAAGGAAACACACAAGTACATACTTATGAAACTAATTTATTTAATATATTTACAAAAATTATCTATTCTATTAAATTCATATCATACAAAATATGATTATACAAACACACAAACATATAAATTATATTAGGCAAAAAAAAATTTAAAAAAAATATAACTTGACCCAACTAAATAAAGTTAAATATTTGACCATTGAACCTATCTATGCTCTCTTACTTGCGGCCATACTTTTCATTTCCGCTGCATTGATCAATGGTTTCGTACAAACACAAATTTTATCATATGTAGGGAGATCATCTATGAATCAGCATTATTACAATCTATAAGGGATTTTTTTGAGTTCCAATTTTCACTTTCATTTACATACTGCTTTTGATTTTCGTTATAAATTTTCAAACAAAATATATAAATGTTTTTTTCTCATTTCCTAACATGTTCCATTGCGAGGAATTAGTTTTGTACCAAAAATCAAATAAAAACCATACATGAGAAAGACTTAATTACACACGTTTAAATTCAGATTAGTCTCTAAAATAAAATTTCAAATGATGTCCAGTCTATATGCTGTCCACGAGATACTTAACAGTATAAGTATGTTCTCTAAATAAAACATCAACTTTACTTTATATTAAAATTCCAACTAAATTAACTTTGTTACACTGTCAATTTTTATTCTATTTTTATTGAATCGATTACTTATAACCATTTATGCTATTCTACTTTGGACTAAGCAACTTTTTAAAAAGTAATACATTATGATTGCTAACCAGTATCAACTGGATCAGAAAAAAATATCATTTTCTTTCAAAGTATTTTCATTTTCATATTTTTGATCTTTTTTTCCTTCACTAAAACAATAATATAAATTATAAATTTATGTACCGTAGGAACCCGGCGCTACGCGCCGGAATACCACTAGTCATCTAGTAAATTAAAAAAATCATAATGAGTTGATGGGGGGAGGGGGGGGGACATGAGGTCACGTGAGTGTACAAGCTTTAGTAATTGGGGCATTCCTAATATTTATGGTTTTTTCAACATTAGCTGAACAAGGAGAGGAGGATACTAATGGGATGAAGATGCAAACCGATGGATCAGTCAGGTGTTTTGCAGTTTGATGGTGACCTTTGATGGTTTCATGCCGTTATTGATGGTAGTGTGGTATTTCATGGTCTTGTTGCTTATTCACTCTTTGAGATTTGCATTTAGTTATACAAACTTTGTTTCTTACCAATGTCATTATCTTAACAATCTGGCTGCATTTGAAGTTCTTAACAACACTGCTGAAACCTAAATAGTAATCAGCAACAACACTAACTAGCCAACCAAACTGAAGGAATACTATGAAAAGAGGTTTGAGACTAATTACATGGATTATTATTAACTTATAAGCCACTGTAGTTTTGTTCATCTTTGTAACTGTTCTTGAGTTTGGTTGCTTGTGGTGGATGGTGAAGTGTTGACGGCTTCAGAAGGTGGAACCAACCCCCATTTGCCTTCAGCCTCCGTCGGTTCTATCACCTTTACTGACCCATCATTCAAACCGACCGCAAACTGGTTTGGCTCTTGCGGGTGAGCTGCCACAACTAGGGGGGACAAGCCTTGGTTCCTGTGAAAGCAAAGAGAAGTTAGTATAGAGACAAGTTTATAATTATACCAATTTTGTCATGTTTCAGAAATCTGTCTAGGTCGATTAAGCAGATTCAAGACGGTATCTTAGATTAACTTAGAATTAAGAATCTGATGAAATGTTACCCTTGGGGCAAGTAGGCGGATGGAGAGATGCGACATCTTAATCTAAGAGTGTCTGCGTCGAACACTCCAATGTTACCATCGCGGAAAGTGGTGTAGATCAACTGGCTGTTGCATGCATACACTGCTGAAGTTATAGGAGCAGACAACGAGTCTTGAGGAATCCACTGAGACATGGAAACAAGAAAATATAAGTCGCTACAAATATTCAGAACAATAAGAACTCAGGCGTTTATACATCTGTGGACGTAGACAGCATACGTACCTGTCGGATACATTCAATCTTGGAAGCATCGAATATCGCTAGTTGTGTCTCGTGGACTGCGAGGATACGGATCTGATCCACATGGAACTGTACACGCGTGTCTCCATTGGCGGCTTTTCCTGCTGGCATCTGTAGTGCTACGGATTTTCTCTTCTCCCATGTGTCAATGCTCCAAAAGCATATCTAAGAGAAGACAACAGCAAGAGTTAGGATCCTTCTAAAATTAGATAACCGTACAGTAGAAAATCGAGCAAGGAAAATGAATAAAATAATCCACCATTGTTTAAAAGACGCAGCATAACGCACCTGAGCATCAGCACCAGATGAAACCAACATACTAAGTTTCGGCGAAAAAGCTAAGCCAGTGATGCGTTTCTGGTGACCCTTTAGCTTTGATTTGACCTGATGAAACACAGATGGAAGCGAAGTGAGTTCGTTCATATAGTTCCACTTACTTAAGAACTGGTTGACAGAATTTTCCTCGTTCCAGATCATAAAAAAACTACTGAAGTGGCAATGGTTGGTACTCTCCTACTACTTACCTCATCCACTCGGACGTTGTAGATGTGAATCGTGGAGTCCTCCATTCCAATGGCAATGATGTTGTTGTCCTGAGGATGGAACGCCAAAAATGTCGAGGCCGGTGGAGGTTGCATGAAGGTTGTCATCACCTATACGGCCAACAGATTATTTTGAAATATAGAACCACCAAAGGAGTTTTATAGTATGAACGACTGACTAGGGCTAGTGATTTTACTGGTCTAATTTCAACATATTATACCTTAAAAGTCATCATGTTGAACAACGAGACTTTTCCTCCAGCGGCCGACATGACGTATGAGTCGTTCTTAGAGAGAGCAATGCATGGGTTAGACTCTTCAAGGTTTACACCAGAGACATCGTTGGCCATGAGAAGCCCACTGTTTGGTTGCCATTGCTGAGGAAGAACAGCAGTAGTTGCCTGCATAATAAGTGGTACTTAGATAAAGCCGCACACAGCATGTATTGAGCTCTCTCTCTAACTCTCTTTCTTACCTTTCCACTAGGATTCTGCTCACTGCGAACCCACTTCCAGAGCCTCTGAATACCGTTCGAACCTAGTGCCAAGATTCCAGCGCCGGAATTAGTATATAGAAGCCGGACGACCTGCTTTGCCAAGCAACAAGAGAAACATAAGGGCTTAGTAGTTTCTTTTTCAAATTATAAAACATTTATTTAGGGAAGCTAATTAGGCAAACCTTTATGGAAGAACCAGCGGTATCGGGTAAAGTAGCCTTGCGACACTGGGCAGGGTCCAATATTTCAGCTAATTGCCAAGGTCTTGGTTTGTCAGTTGAGTCGTCTATTGTTGGCTTCGGGGGATCAACTCCATTCTTGAGGATTTGCCACAGCAATAAAAGATCAGCAATTCTTCTTAAACATAATAAGAAAACTGACACCAAATGCTATAGCCAGGATTTTTCACAATTCACAAATGAGATTATCTTTCATTTTCTAGCGACAATCCCGAACAGAAAGTAATGATTTATAAAAATAGCTAGAAACACAACATTTAATGGGTAGTTTACCAGGATTGGTGAGGGTCTAACGGGAGAGCCTCGCTCAATTTTACAGCTGACAGACGCAACAGGAGCACCAGGAACCTAACAGAATACCCAAATGCGTAAACCGAGAGAGCTTGCTACAACAGGGGATGTTAATAATAAAAATATGCTACAAAGTTGAGAAACATTACGGGTTTGTTTAAGGAAGAATCGACTGGATTCCTCTTCGTTTCAAAAGCAGAAGCTTCCATGGCTCTCAGAGATCGGAAACCAGCTGTGTTTGCTAGGATCTTAAATCCGTTATCTGCCGTAGAAACGGCTAGAAGATTACCTTCCCTGTTAAACCTCAAACGAGGAAGAGCCTGCAGATGAGACACGTTAGTATCCAAATCTGAAAAAATCGAACACATACGCAACAAGCTATAGGAGAAAAAAAATTCTCTGGGACTAACCGGAAGTCCACCCTCGGCATCAGTGCTAGTCAGAACATTGATGTTGTCCATATCCCAGAACTTGATTTGCCCATCTTCACCAACAGCCAGAAAGTGGTTCTTTGAGGTATCAAACTGAACCACACCAGCCAATTTTTTATGAAACCCAAGATACGTCCTTTTGATTGATCCTTCACTTTCATTCCACTCAACTAGGAAAAAATCTCCATCTTTACTCGTTCCACAAGAGAACAATCTGCAGAAGAAAATACACCAATATTACATAACATCAGAAAGAATAAAAGCAGGGCAATAAAAATGTGTTTGAAAGCAGAGACATTTGAGTTGTTACTGAATCAGCAAATAAATGCAGGAATTTGGGAGAGAAAATGAGAATTTAAGTGGAAAAACTGACTAGAATATTAAAGAGATAACTCTGTACCATCAGGAAAAATAAATCTCGACAACGAACTGTAACATTTTATCAAAGAACAATTTGATAAGCGAGTTTAAAGGAGTAGAAGATGGACTTTTTACGAAATTCCGATCGTACCTAGACCCATCAGCGCTGTAAAGCATCGTAGTACACCATTTACCAGGAGCATCATAATCAACTCTGGAGCCTATATTGTCATAAAGCCAGGCCTTTATCTTCCCATCTATGGCCGTTGAAAATATGAACTGAAATCCAAATAAGAACAGAAGTCAATAGGCAGGCTACTAAAGGAAACATGTCATCTAATTTAGTGTTCTTTAAACAGATGGAGAAACAATATAATAGATGATAGAATGCCACACCTGAATGTTCTCTTTGTGATGAGGACAAATGGAATAAACAGGACTTTCATGACCTTCAAAGGTAAAATGCTTTCGACCTTGGACATCCCATACCTGTTCCATAGATCAAGTTAGACAGCTAAAGAGTAGATATGCTTAGCAGTGAAAACATGTGATTCATTTACTAACCTTAATTAGCTTATCATCTCCGCAAGTAACTACACATAGCTGTCTGTTCGGAATAGCGAAAGCCAAGTCGTTCACAGCACCCACATGAGCATCGATCTGTTAGAAAAACAGAGAGAATATAATCTTATGAGATATTACTACTTCGCATTCCTTATCATCGGAATATGATCTAACGTATGCTCACCTCAGCATGCTGGCGTAGATCATTAGGTCCAGAGAAAGCATACAAGTGAACAAGATGTATAGAATAGGCAACCCCTGTACAAGAAGAGACTGAGACCACAGAGGCAGAGACTAACTAAAATCAAAGAATGCATGAAGGGGAAGCTTACCAATGAAATTTCCATCTGGACTCCATGCAACCCGGGTGACAGAAATTGGTGTTTCATTAGCTGCCAAAGCCTGAGTGAGACCCAAAAATGGAAAGTATAAGATTCTGAGGGACATTTGTCTCCGTCACTTATCAGTTCTGACAGCCATATTTTAAAAATCAAGGCTTTCAGATCAAACACGTAAACTACAAAATTATTAGATGTAACGACAAACCTGAATTTGAACTGAGCCGTTAGTCATATCCCATACTTTGAATGGCCTTGAAACCAGCTTCTCTCGGACAGCGAGTTCCCACAATGTGATTTCTCCCGTCGCAGATCCGACTGATGGAAATCAAATGGTCACTCAGAACACGAACAAATAACAGAAATGTAACTTCGAATTGAATTTAGAAATTTTGTATTCTAAGTTTCAAACCACCGTACCAAGAAGTAACGTATTATGCATAGGGTGAAACTCCATGCTTGTCACAGTAGACCCTTGATGCAACGCTAGAGCCACCTTTAATGGCAAGTCTTCCGGCGACCATGGAGCTTGTGGCCTAGGAGCAGGATATGTCACCTGGAAACGAATAATGCTTATAATTTTTGAGACAAATGCAAGAACCGTACATACAGCTTTTCAGAAAGAAAAAATATTTATATTACCTCCTCCACAGATGGGGACGGGCGGAGACGCTTCATTAGTTCATGATCCGGATTCTGATAATCTACTATAGCTGGAGTTGCTGGTGGTGTTCTTGGTCGCTTCAAGATTGCCACTTTTTGTAAGAAAAGTAATTAGTCTTAGAAGGATATAAAACAGGTATTTGCTGATAAGTACAGAGCGAAAAATAATGTAGAATACTGGCACAAACTAACCTTGATTCTGATGTAGAGGCATAGGCGCAGGCGTGACAACGGCAGCTTGGACAGCAGAAGCACCAGAGGCAGCAGCCATCCAATTAGCTAAAGCGCCAGCATTAGCAGCAGCAGCAACAGCAGCACCAGGAGGAAAGGGCTACATTAATACAGATTTTACTCAAATATTAATATTTGCACGAATCAGAAACATGAATAAAGCAGTCAAACGTTGAGGTTTCTTACACCATGAGCTCCAAGTGAGGGAAAAGCTGTTGGCTTAGTCAAAGTTGTAACAGGCTGATTGACTGATGAAGGTGCCAGAGGACCATTGGGAACTGCGCATGTGTGGTCTATGAACAGAGTTCTAATATCTGGATTTGGCCTGGGATTTTTGCACAGCTGGTGCTGCCAGTTAAGACTGCAAGAGAAACATGTTCAAAATGAATCCAGCAACATATTTTATTGTCGTAGAGGAGAAAAATAAAAGAAACACACCTTTGGTTAATGAGAGTCCGCAGTCTGGAAGATCGTAATGTAGGGAACGTCAATTTGTCACGAAAAAGAGGATTTGCTTCGATTAGTTTCTTTACTTCTGCTAGCATTACGGTCCGAGCTGTTTTAGTGTCTCCGTATTTGGAAAGCTGATCATTTTCCCTGCATTTGATAAAGAATCAAATTCTTGAATATCATTGCAAGTGATTGCATAGATTAAGTAGAATCTACAAAATCGTATAGATTAAGTAGAATCTTCAAAATCGTACCTGAAGTTCTGTAAAGTTAAAAGCTGAGTAATCTCTTTGTAGAGATCCTCATTGAAAGTTGAGAAGACTCTCAAGTCCTGCACCAATATCTCAACTGCTTTGGCCTTGTCTTGCCTGGAGACAGCTGACATGGAGATGACATCACACACACACACACAACAAAGAAAATAATCTACAGGACATTACCGATCAAGAGCCTCGAGATACTTCTGCTTCCTAATTTCGAAGAAAATCTTCATGGAGTATCTGTTATCATCGACCTTGGTAAAGCCAGACAAGTACTTCTCCACTTCATCCCACTCTCCAGCGAGTACTTTCTCGTCGAAGTACTTTGTGTTGAAGAAGAACCCTGACTCTTTCTCTAGCCTGTAGAGGAACCAAATCAACAATCCCAATCATATAAACAATTATCCTAATTAAACATATCATCTTTAAAGAATAATTAAAAGTCCTCTCTCTATACTCTTTTTCGAATACAAATGTTTTTATTTAAATAATTACATAATTTTTGTAACGCTAATACAAATCAATACTCAGCAACAAACCATTTCAAAATAGAGAAACAGAGACGAGAAATGATAATTTTTTCAATTGAACCTGTGCACAGACTCCTTGAATTTCTCCTCCTCGAGAAACTGCAGTATCAGAAACACCAGCTCTCGGCTTAACGATGACATTTCTCTCAAGCTTCGAATCTCTCAAAATCACACACACGATTGATTATCGCACGAATCCGACCTCGGTGATGAGCTCTTACGATCTATACAAGCCAAGGCAAAAATCACGCCTGCCTTCGAGGAATTTCTAGGGTTTTGAAGAGCTGCGTGTGGAGAACAATAGAGAGAATAAATAAAGGAGATAGAGATAGAGAGGAGAGAGGAGAGAGAGAAACTTGACCTCGCTTTCTTGGACGCGTTCTTCTTCGAGAGAGAGCAGGAGGTCTTACCGACTTATCAGATATAAGCGGAGCAGAGTTCGGTGATAAGATCAGCTACTTATAATATAGGTTAAGTAGGTTATCACCTAATGAGGTGATAAGGGGGATTGGAGATTAAGTGGCGGATTCGAAAACTAAATTCAAATAGTGTGAATATGCTGTGCACACGTCCAGTTTGGTGGTCCCCACGTTTTTCTCTCTCTCTCTTGTGACGTCGCTCTCTCACCTCTTGTTTTTTTTTGGCTTTTTCATTTTTCTCCTAATCACCCCTTTTTTATCGCGATATATTTACTTAACTCCGACAACGTGTCAGTTACACGGTGGACTATTCAACATCATCCCACAAGTCACGTCTGCCAATAATAATAATAATATTCCAAAATAATAATAGTCCAAAACATTTATTATTCCAAAAAACGATAACGTCGAAACATTTTAATATATTTTTGCTAAATAAAGCTTTTTAAATTATAGCGGTGAGCGTAGATCGAATTTAATTAGAAAACTGCATTGTCAACATGTTTAAACATTAACAATAACTATGTTTAGCTAAAAAATACAATTTTTTTTGGGGAAAATTTGGAGATATACAGTCCAATAAAAATAAAATTTGAAAAATACACCCTAATTTTATTTTTTTTGAAAAATACAATTATATAAACATAAATTTACATAATTGCCCATTTTTAATATTTATCTATTTCTAATATATATATTTTTTAAAGACTTAAAAAATCGTGAGGGGATAAGAATATCTGAACAATATTTTTTTTTGATTTTATATCACTATTATCTGCATAATATTTTTTTAATAATATCTTAAATTATTTATTATTTGAAAAGGAAAAAAAAATCAAAAAATGAAAGTAACGCGTCTTTCCTCTCGTGTCATTTCCTCCATTCTTGAAATTTTTTTCTTCTTTCACAGATTCTTCCTCTCGTATCATTAAGAAAAGTTTGTTGATTCATAAATCAAATAACAGTTTATAATTATGATTATATTTTATGCTGACAAAAGTTCTATATAAACTTCATGATAAAGTCAAAACAAATCATAATTCACAGATTTATCATTGTTATTATAAAATTTAAATAATAAAATAATATATTTATCTCAACATGCATATTTATCTTAAACAAAATAATTTTATTGATATTATTTTTAAGGATTTTTATTAATTACGAATTTATATATTAATTTTGAATTAAATATTAATTATTAAATATTTTGGGTAAAAAAGTCAATTCATAATTAAGGAAGTGTATTTTTAAAAAAGTAAAATAGAAAATGCATTTATCAAATTTCAAATCCTAAATAGGGTATTTTGCAAATTATCTCTATTTTTTTGCAAAATACTATATTTTTCATATTGGGTTCTGTATACTGTATGTTAGAGCATTTTAAGGAACAATAGAATAACGTGTGTATTAAACATCAGTAATACATTATTTCAGAAATTTTGCAACTTTTGAGCTATGATATGTGCCATTACAATAATAATTCTCATAGTCCTTAAAAAATATGTTGATCCATCTAAATATATAATATAGTTTTCATAAATTAATTATAGAATTGATTATTAGAGTAAAAATATATTTTCATTATTTCCTTAAATAATTTATTATATAATTTGATTAAAATACATATGACAACTAATAATTTTAAATAATAGAATAATAATTTACATATTCTATCTTTTCGAATTTTTTTATCAAAATAAATTGAAAAAATCACATTACCATGTAATAAAAATTTAGATTTTCTGTATATATTAAATTTTTCTGTTTAAAAATTACCATAAATTAATAAAACAGTTACAATTACAACATAACTTACCCTTAAATCTAGGGTAATCATAGTTAGACTTAATCTTAAGCGAGCTTTCCCTATTAATTAGGATTTTGTTTGATTGATTGTATTGGTACACTCATAATATGTAGAGGGTGTATTCAATCTTAAGTTTGAAATAATTGATCTTTAATGAGGTTTAGATAATTTCAATGAATTAAAGAGTTTAAATTGATTTTTGTAAAACAACTCTTGAAATAGTACCTAAAACCATTAATTAATTTCCAAAATTGATGTTGAATTGCGGATAAATTTGATGAAGCTGTTACTTACTTAGTTAATAACTGCCTTCTGTTCTTATGAGTTTCGAAAACTATTTTTTCAGAGAAGCCTTAACAAACTACATGACCTGCAAATATATGTAATAGGATATCTAATTTTGGTTACTAAAGTTATTAAGTATTGTGTTACCGGATCAAAAGTCACACTTAAAAACACTATTTAATAGTAAAATTTGAGGAAAACCTGAATTTAATCGTCTAAATTATAATCACTAATATAAGTAGGTTTTTCTTGTTGATGTTTCAATTTAATTATGTTTATTTTAGTTAATTAGAAATTATGATTATGCTAGATTGAAAATGTTTTAAAAGTAAATTGCAGATTTGTGAGCAATGGTAAGTTGCTCGATTGAATTGGTTTGGGTTTTAAACAATAAAAAATGTAGTTAGATTCAAGGTTACTAAGGATTATAATGCTATAGATGTCTAACAAGTTGCATGCATGATATTAAAGAGTTTCAAATCTTAGATAAATCTATCAGCTCTCGCAGTGTTTATATTCGTCTATTTATCTGATGTCGACAATACGATCGATGTTTTGACAGCGATATCGATCTATATATATTTGTCGTCGATCGATTACTCTATAGGAGTATCGATCGCGAGTTGATGTGGATGCTCACCAAGATCATAGACCGGATCTCGCGTATCCCTAGAGGATCTTAGCTTATACAAGATGATATCAGGATGATGATTAACGAATTAATGCATTCCAAGTTCATATTCTAGCTAGCTACTTTAGAATAAGCATTAGGTTTCATCAAGATAATGAATATCACAACTCAACAATCTATAGTTGGGGCTAATCCCTCATAACTATTTGAACTCTAAATCTAATAACAAAATCTACTCAGACATGGTTAAGTAGTTCATAACAACAAGGTAAGAATAGAGATTCATAAGATTAGAATACCGAACACTTAAGTTCCTCAGGATAACAAATCTTATTGTATGTTTCTTCTAGATCTAGAATTCTATAAAATTTTGCATAATAGTAGAAAAGAACTTTTAATTCGGAATAATGCAATAGTAACTAGTAAAAGATAACAAGGAATTCGTTTAGAGCTGATATATTGCCAAAACACATAGCCATAACTATAAATATGAGTTCATTAGGTTAAAAACTCGTCAAAGACAATCTTGTAATTTGGGGCTGTCTAGGGCTTCAAGTCGGCTGAGGCCAAACTAGTCTTCTTATGCGTTCGATATCGATCGATGGTACATGATGTACATCGATCGATAGATATCTCAATATGTCATCTTCTATGAATGTGCCATCAATCGATAACACAGAATGTGCATCGATCAATAACACAAAATGTGCATCGATCGATAACACAAAATGTGCATCGATCGATAACACAGAATGTGCGTCGATCGATATTAATCTCTGAATATCAACTTCTGGTCTGATCTCGGGTGAACTCTCCTTTAAGCTCCAAAAGGGCACCTAAAACATCACTTTGCTCTAAAATACTCATGAGCCTGATAACATTCCTAATAGACTGCAAAACATATATTTATATAGTAAAAATATCTTTATACCATGGGTAAAAGTAGATAAAATTCATGGTATATCATAAAGATTGTTTATTCTTACAAATATGTAGAGATCTGAATTACTGAATCATATTATAGTTATGCCAAAAGGCTTGTCTTAATTTGTTTTTGGGATTATGTCTTTGTTAGTGGAAAAAATGAAAATTATAATTAAAACTTCATTGTTTATCATCTATTAGTGCTTTCTTGGTAGAACCCACTTTATCCAAATTGTACGTTTATAATATAATTCCCATTATCACATAAAAATAAATAATTCATCATTTTCCATCTTTTATATTTTCTTAGATAAGGTGCAAGCAGTAATGGCCTGAAACTTTTAATAGCACAAACCCATAACTAAATCTAGACTCCGTCCAAACAATTAAGATCTATGATACGAGACAACAATTAAAAATGCAAGTACAAAAGTTTTTATTTCAACAAAACGATTTTGAGAACAATGTAATTCTGAAAAGTGTACGAGAATTTATTATTCAAAAACATATGATGAAAACATAACAGAAAGCTAAAACATTATGTGTGTTTAACAACATGCATATCTATGTATGAATTTCTTGAAACATCCCTTTAGCTGCCATTCTGCAAATCCGTTGCCACCAAAACCATGTCAACATGCATACATAAATGCTCACACATTACATATATATATATACATATCATAAATGAATTATACATACCGAGGGGGTACATGTGTTTTATGACATTTGATACCAACACAGTCGTGAATGCATTTGTCAACGTCGTGAAAATATATTTGGCACGAGCTAATGCACCTATCATAACAAGCTTCATACGATTCGCCCATTACTGGTAATGGCATCATCGTTGATGCAATGAACATAATCATCAACATGCATATACACTTCTTCTCCATCTTTTATTTTTTAGTCTTTTGTACCTTTTATGTTTGTGTCTTTTTGATGCTTCTGATTACTATGAACAATCCCTATTTATAGCTTTATAACTTTTTATTATTGGAAACATTTGTTAGATTTGACTGTGTGTGTATATTGTTCAACGGAAATTAATTGGTTCGGATTTGGTCTTGATAAAAAAAATCTAATCTATTAAAATAGCGTCCTATTTTATCAACTGATTTTTTTACTATAAGTCTCTAATTAAAGTTGTAATGGTCCAAAGTAGATACCACTAATTAGTATTCAATATTTCAATATATTATGTTTTATATTTATTTAGTTGCTTTCTAGATTTTCTACTCAATATAATAACTAACAGACGATTTTTTCCCAACTATATCTAATATACTCATATATTTTACTGAAAATGTATATATTAACTGAAAAGAAAAATATTCTGTTCCTTCAAATATACATAGTAATATGCCAATATAATTGTGAGTAAATATACTGATCTCATTAGTTTATTTACCGTCATCACTACAAATACCCATCTTTTCTAGCCATCCTTCAAAATACGTTTTAGTTTAATGTTGGATACACATATATATAATATTAAAAATTAGTGAAAATTTATATTATTTTATATAGTAGAACATGTTAAAAATAATTTTACGATTATAGATTTTCTTATTTCATCAATCATGCAATATATTAATTAGATACAAGATGGTTAGAACAGTCAAAATAAATTTGAAACTGTACTCAAAATACTTTAAATAAATCTACACCAGTTTAAATTGACAATATAATTATCATGCATTAAAAATAAATAAACTTATTAATATTTAAAAATTAAATACGATTAAACAGGTTTAGAAATTTAATGTGGCAGTCAAAATGAAACAGGTTTAAACAAGATGGAATTACTATTTTAACCTCATTCAAAAGCATATGATACATTTTTATCGATGAAAAATATTCCGCACTTTATGAGCGCCGATCAAATATAGTTAACAGCCAAAAAATTATTTCGTCCTGAGTATATTCTATATACATTTACACCACTGTAAAAAAGAAGACTCACTAGCAAACTGGTGAATAAACCTTTTGCTTGTTATCAGAGCCGGATCTGGGCACCTACCAATAAAACATTGGATTTGTCACTCAAAATTCTTAGAATCTTTTTATATAGTTATAGGTCACCTAACTTTAGAAAAAAAAATTTACTATATTTTTTAAGAATGTGTCATCATCAGAGTCTTAGATCTGGTAATTCTGGTATAATTCTGAGGGTTACCGTCTGAAAGTGTGTTCTTTCATATGCTGAATTGCATTAAAAATTACCAAAATAAATGTTGAATTGCATATAAATATGATGAAGCTGTTAATTACTTAGTTAATAACTGGCTTGTGTTCTTATGAGTGTCAAAAGCTAGTTTTTCAGAGAAGCCTTAACAAACTACATGACCTGCAAATATATGTAATAGGATATCTAATTTTAGTTACTAAATTTATTAAGTATTGTGTTACCGGATCAAAAGTTACACTTTAAAAAATACTATTTAGTAGTAAAATTTGAGAAAAAAACATGAATTTAATCATATAAATTATAATCACTAATATAAGTAGGTTTTTATTGTTGATGTTTCAATTTAATTATGTTTTTTTAGTTATTGAGAAGTTTTGAATATTATTAAAACGTGTCTGTCTTGTAAAGATTGTTTATTCTTACAAAGATGTAGAGATCTGAATTACTGAATCATATTATAGTTATGCCAAAAGGCTTGTCTTAATTTGTTTTAGTGAATATTTCTTTTTTAGTGAAAAAATGATAATGAAAATTATAATTTGAACTTCATCGTTTTTCATATTCAATTTTTATGTGTCCACCATCAATTAGTGTTTTCTTAGTAGAAACCACATTATCCAAATTGTACGTTTATAATATATATAATTCCCAATATCACATAAAAAAAAAGAAATAATTCAGCATTTTCAATATTTATATTTTCTTAGATAGGGTGCAAGAGGTAACTAATGTTTTAATGGCCTGAAAATTTTACTGGGACAGACCCATAACTAAATCTAGACTCAGTCCAAACAATTAAGATCTATGATACGAGTCAACAATTAAAAATGCAAATATAATTTTTTTTTATTTCAACAAAACGATTTTGAGAACAATGTAATTCTGAAAAGAGTACGAGAATTTATAATTCAAAAACCATATGATGAAAACATAATAGAAAGGTAAAACATTATGTGTGTTTAACAGCATGCATATCTATGTATGAATTTCTTGAAACATCCCTTTAGCCGCCATTCTGCAAATCCGTTGCCACCAAAACCCATGTCAACATGCATACATAAACGCTTACACATTACATATATATACATATGATAAATGAATTATACATACCGAGGGAGAACATGTGTTTTATGACATTTGATACCAACACAATCGTGAATGCATTTGTCAACGTCATTAAAAAATATTTGGCACGAGCTAATGCACCTATTATAACAAGCTTCATACGATTCGCCCATTGCTGGTAATGGCATCATCGTCAATGCAATGAACATAATCATCAACATGCATATACACTTCTTCTCCATCTTTTATTTTTTAAGTCTTGTGTACCTCCTATGTTTGTCACTTTTGATGCTTCTGATTATTATTAACAATCCCTATTTATAGCTTTATAATTTTTTTTAATTATTGGAAACATTTGTTAGATTTGACTGTGTGTATATATTGTTCAATGGAAATTAATTGGTTCGGATTTGGTCTTGATCAAAAAATATAATCTATTAATTTATATTTTATCCACTGGATTTTGGACTATAAGTCTATAATTAAAGTTGTAATGGTCCAAAGTAGATACCACTAATTAGTACTCAATATTTCAATATATTATGTTTGATATTTATTTAGTTGCTTTCTATATTTTCTACTTAATATCACAGAAGATTTTTTCCAACTATATATAATATACTCATATATTTTACTCGAAATGTATATATTGACATAAAAACAAAATAGGTTGTTCCTTCAAACATACATGAATATGCCAATATAATTATGAGTAAATATACTGATCTCATTAGTTTATTTTCCTGTTCGAAACTACGCTAGACGTGAGTCGGGCGGTCAGTGTGGGCCTAGCGAGTTATCAGAAAATCGGGGATTACTCGGAGATTACGCGGGGCCTAGTTTTTAGTATTTTTTAAATTTTCTGATAATATATATAATATTCAATATGTTTTGCGAGAAGAGCTATTAATTTTCAGTGGTCTGGTGGTAAACTTCGTTGGTTGGTTCTGTCTCTTATGTCGCAGGTTCGACGTGAACAAAGTTCTCTTTTGTGTCTTTTTTTTTATTTTTTCATTTAATGACTGGCATATCTGTAATTTTGTATCATCTTCCCCAGAATTGTTTTTAAGGTTAAGGACTCTGCAAAACGATTTCATGGCTGCCATCAACTATTCTTCCTTAAATTATCAATATCTTGAGTGATTATGTGTTAGTTATGACTCAAAGATATAGATCTGCCATAAAACATCAGTTTTAAACATTCAAAACTCAAAAAGAAAAAAACAAAAAAAAATTGCGACTTCCGAGTTTGTTGCCGCCTATGGCGAAATCGCCACGGCCAAGCACCGCCCAACGTCTCGCCGGCGCTTAATCGGCGCTTATTTACGTTCATCACTACAAATACCCATCTTTCCTAGCCATCCTTAAAAGTAAGTTTGAGTTTAATGTGTTTAAGGTTTGTTTGTATTCCAAGCATCATAGATTCATAATTCGTATGGACAGCAGATTTTTTAGTTTTCTCTGTATTCCATGTACCGTAAATAATTTAACTTACAGTTTTTTTTGTAAAGTGTTAAGATACATTATAAATTAAATATAAAGCACTCAAGAAAATAAGTTATTTCATGAAAATAACTTTTATTAACAACTAATATCAAAATTAATATGGTGACAAAACATTATAAACAATATACATTATTTAAGCCAATACATATAACGCCTAATGTTAAACTATATATTTAATCATTTAATCATCTACAAATTTTATTTATCACTATAGTATGAAATATAACGGCGCATGGCACTGATAATGATCTAGTTAGTATTATAATGTGTACTAGACGTTTAATCTACATTTAGTAACGCTATTATTATTTCCCTATGTATATTGAATAAATTTGACTAACGTAAATCTATTTATAGATTTAAAAACAAATTCAAACGTAAAGAGTAGCTACGTTGACTGTGTGATCCGGTAATTTGAATTTTAATTCACAACTAAAGATTGACCCATACACTCACACAGTCACACATAAGTTTCCTTTAAATATAGGCATAAGTTTGAACTTAGGGCTAGAGCTTGCGTTTTATTAGGCTATCCTACGGGTATAAGGGGGAATAAGCTACTAGATATAGAGACACACGCTGTTTCTGTCTCATGACTTGTTCTTTTTCATGAGGATGTTTTCCTTTTGGCATCGTCTACCATAAAATTATCAAAGACATGACCAAAGATTTTTTTCCTCATATTTCCTTCCCTGCAATCCCTGATGTAGTACCCTCTGGAACTACATTGTCTGATGTACATTCTGATGTATCATCCTCTGAGACTTTGGTTCCTTTCGAGTCTAAGTCTCACCGACAAACGAAACCCCCTAAACACCACAGAATTTCCATTGTTATAATAATACCTCCACCCTTCCATTTCCAATGTCCAATTATATTTCTTATCCACTATTGTATGAGCCTTTATGTGCCTTTATTAGTAAAATCACCAAGGACTTTATACCACAAACATATTCAGAGGCAAAAGATCATAAGGTATGGGTTGACTCGATGGGCTTGGATATTGGAGCTATGACGAGAAAAAATACATGGAGTATCACAACTTTACCTCCTGATATATAAGAAAATTATTGGTTGCAAATAGGTGAATACAATCAAATACAATGTTGTTGGCACTGTATAGAGACCTAAATCACGTTTAGTGGCAAGGGGATACACTCAACAAGAAGGGTTAGACTATGAAAAAACATAAAAGAAAATGGTAAAAAACCTAGAAAATAAGAATGTAATGGTCTAATAAATCAATAAAACCTAATAATTTTATTAGTAACATGGAGTCAAAGAAAAAAAACTAACAATGTAAGAACATAATCTTATGTTTTTTTCCTTATTCTAAAAAACATGATTTACTAATAAAAATAAATAAATTAGTTCAAAATAATAGTAATATATTTGTAAAAGAGATATGGATGTTGAAATAATTTGCATAAATGGAATATATCAAAAGATTTAAAATTTTGGACAAAAATTTCGACAGAAGAATATATTACCAATAGACGACATATCAAACTTACATATGTATTTTTCTAATGATAAATGATGTCGTAGCTAGGCGAGGGTATCTCTATTTGTCAAGTAGGAACGGCTCTGGGTAAGATGGGAATGAACAACATTTTCATATCTCCATCTTGAGGAGGGATTTTAGTATACTTAGAATTGTACTTGTAAATATTAGTATCAGGGCTTGGCAATTTCCGGTTTAATTTTTAACTATGTGTTTTCTTGCACTATGTGCAGTAATGATTTTCTTTTAAAGTTGATTAAATATTATAGACTTTATTATTTTCTTATTAATATTTAAATAGAGATTTGATTTAGTTAGATATTAAATTAAAGTAAATTATTTTGTTTATTTTAATTTATATTTAAAATATATATATATATATATATATATTATAATCTTAGATAGATTTTTCTATCTATTTATATTTTTAAATATATTAAAAAATTGTATAAAACTAATAAAAATGATATAAAATTATATGATTATCAAAAATAAACTAAAATAAATATTTCTAAATTTTATAGATATATAAGAAACTAATGATTTTACGATTAGAAAAATTTGTAGCAATTTTCAAAAGCCTTAATACCACAAATTGTACAATTAAAAAAAGAAAATAATATAAAATTTCGAAATTGGTAATATTATATATGATTATATTTATTTATTATATGATGTATAAGTTATTACCATATTTAAAAAATTATCAAAAAAATAAATATCAATTTTAAATGTAATGTATGAGTTATTACTATATTCTAAAAAGTTTACAAAAAATATAAATCAGTATTAAGTGAAATTATACATGACATATTTTTTTCGGAAGTCATGTCATCAATTAGTAGCTATGTTGTTATTTTTTTGTGAAATTAATTGTAAAGATGACATGTGGTGCAATCACTTCGTAAAAAAATATAAAAAAAATATATAAGGGATTATGATGTAACAGTGACATTTGATCATTAATGAGAAAAACTGAGTTTACATCAAAACACCAACATTCTCCTGATGTAGTGGTGACTCTCTCCCTCTCGTCACGTGTTCGTGCATAGTTCCTTCATCCTTGTGTGTGACTCACCACCACATAGGCGGTAGGCTCTTAGCAGAGCCGCCCTTGTTAGATATTGTCTTTGATCTAGTGGTATAAGATGAAAATAATAGTTTAGTGTTGGTTAGTAGATTTGATAACAAATCAGAGTATTAATATGCTATAGAAGTAGTACGGTATAAAAGCAATATATTTTGAAACGTCAAAATAATTTTAAACATTCTCAATATTTGGATTGGGTATATGTTAACTAATGTTTTGCTGGCCTGAAACTTTAAATGGGACGTGTCCATATCTAAATCTGGACTGAATCCAAGCAATTAAGATCTATGATACCAGACAACAATATAAATGTGTTGTAGAAGATGTTGTGAGAACAACTGAATTCTGAAAATGATGAAGGGATTTTATTATTCAAAAATACATATTTAAAGCGTAATGGTAAACTAAAACATCATCTGTGTTTTTTGACATTCTCTAGGTAAAAATTTCTTAAAACATCTCTTTAGCCGCCATCCTGCAAATCCATTACCACCAAAAAAACGTGTTAACATGCACACATACACATACATTACATAGAGTGATTTCCTTACATATATGCACATATAATACATGAATTATACATACCTAGGGGATACATGTGTTTTATGACATTTGGTACCAATACAATCTTGAATGCATTTGATCTTAACATCGACAGAAAAATTCTGGCAAGAGGAAATGCACCCATCATAACAAGCTTCATACGATTCACTCATTGCTGGTAATGGTATCATCGTCAATGCAATGATCATAATCATCAACATGCACACACACTTCTTCTTCATCTTTTGTTTTTAGTCTTGTGTATATATCTACGTTCGTCTCTTTTTGATGCCTCCAATTACTATTAACGATATCCATATTTATAGCTTTATAACTTTTCATTATTGGTAACATATCGTTAGATTTGACTATGTATATATTGATCAACTGAATTAAATTGGTTCTGATTTTGGTCTTAGGATTATAATTGTGTACTAGATGTTTAATCCACATTTAGAAATACTATTACAGTAAAACCTCTACAAATTAATAATGTTGGAACTTTGAATTTTTATTAATTTTAGAGATATTAATTTACAAAAGTTTTTTATTTAGATTTTTTTTTATTTGTTAAATTTTTTATTTATAAAATAAGAAAATATTTGATATTACCGTATATACATTATTTAAATTTTAGAAATTTGACATGAATGATATATATTTTTATGTTTCATAGAATTGTTATGTCCTTTTGGATATAATTTTACTAAATATTAACAAAATATATAGAAATATTAAGAAAATAAAGTATTTTCATTGTACCAACAATATAATCTTGAGTTTGCACTTATATATATATATATATATATATATATATATATATATATATATATATATATTATTTTATGATATTAATAGGACTGTATAATTACATGGAAATCTTAAATAAATTATTATCTTATTATTTTATCGATTTGTGTTGTATTTTACATCGCTCCAAATTGGAACCGGCAAAATTTATTAATTTATATAGATTATTAATTTATAGAGGCTCTATTGTATTATTTATTGATGTATATTGAATTAATTTGACTAACATAAATCTACCTATATATTTTTTTTATTCTTCTACAAATTTAAAGAGTAGTTTACATTGACTATGTAATCCGATAATTTGTTTTTAAGTATACAGTGTTATTGAAAACCAATTCCAAACAAAAAAATAAATACAACAAATTCATTCAAAATTAGTATTTGTCTCAAATTAGTTTAAAGAACTTCTGACCAAACTAAACACCTATAAAATTGCTGATGTGGCATTTTGCTTAATACTCTATACGTACAAGTACGAAAATGCAAATTAATAGGATCTGAAACATCAAAAGATGTGCTTTCATAATTCCGTTTCTTAATATTTGATGAAAGATTTTGTTGTTTGTTATAGTCACTACATTCACGACCAGACAATATGCCAACAAGAAATTTAACTATATATGTTGATGTTGATGGACTACCTGCGGTTATGTGCTTTTAATGGAATTAGATTAAAATATATCATAAAATCAACGCGTATAAGGTCATATACATAAAATTGAGCCATTAATTGCAAATCCATTAAACTAGTCTTTTGTCCATGAGGTGGAAATTGTCCTGGCTTTTTGGTCCCTTGCTAGATTTAGAAGCCATTCTGTTCCCAGATTACATTGCATTTGTGAGTTTTGTCGATAGGTTTCTAGATTTCTATAGAGTTTCATGCTTGCACAAGCTCAAGTTAAGTATTAAGAGGGATAAGGATGATCAGTCTTGTGTCACACGGTAGAGAGACTCTGTGCTTAAGCGTGAACTTAAGCATCTTGATGTCAAGTGTCATGTGAAATCCATTATGAGAACTCAGTAGTTCTCAAGAACCTAGTATCCATGCTAGAACAAGGATGTCATGTGTACATAGATCTCCTTGCATTACCCAGACGATTAGCACTTGCCATAAACCAATTTCTTTGACTCATTGTTCATTTGTTCTTGCCCTTTCACAAAGGTAATTACCAAATCTTGTCGGTACCAACAAGAATCAGGTGGTTTCAGATTTCTTGTCGTTTCTTCTCCTAATCCTTTTTTTACCTTATCTTACCAGATCTTTTGCTTCTTCATCGTTGTTTCTCTCCATGTTTTATAATAACTCCACGCTCTCATAACTTTCTGGTTCAGCATATATACACTGTGGCCTGTGGGCGACCGGGGGCAGATTCACGGAGCTTGAATTAGATATAGTCAGGTAAGTTTACTTTCATCCCTCTTTGTTTCGTGACTTTTTCCAAATAAATCTAACCAAATGGAATCTCTCACTTTCACTGTCATGAATGTGAATCCGTTTATTGAACACTTTCCTTGAAAATTTGAACACAAACTTCGTTCAGTGTGGTTGTATATATAGTGATGGGCCTCTTATGCTCAAATTAATGGGCTCTTTTCACCCCCATCATATACACACCATTTCAACACGTTCTTATTGCTACGGTGGGTGCACGCACACGGAAACTTCACCACCACACAACTGATTGTTTGTCAACAACACGTGTTGACCGTAGAATGTAACCTTTTATCCAAAGGTTGGGCTCGCGTGTGGACCCCGTGAGTACCTAACTCATCATGTGGTTGGTTCTCGACTAGGTTCGCTTGCCGAAATTAGAACTTCCCTTTCAAAATGGGAAGTGATCCACACTAAAAGTCTCCTAGTGTAGTGGTGAATCTCTGTTTCTCTCGTCACGTGTGCATGCATAGCTCCCCTCATACGACTCATTACCACGTAGGCTCTTATATAAATCTAGTGTGAAAACGTTTTAGTTCCACAAACCGAATATATTCTGGTCTATTTTAGTATGTTACTGTTTTGTTTTTTTTTTCACTGTATATTACTGTTTTCAAATACACGATACACTAGAGAAAAGAAACACAAAGTTATATATAGTAATTACAATGTCTTTGAAACTACATCATTCTACAAGCAGCCAACGTCCATTATTGTCGTTTGAATTTAAATATCCTCTTCTCAAGAAAAAAATTAAAATAAATAAATATCCAACTTGTATTTACCAAAAAAAATTGTAATTCTGTTTCTCAAGTTCAAAAAATAACCGAATATTTTACCAAAATAATAATAACAACTATGTGTTTTGTCTACACATGCAGACATAATCTTCTTATAAATATTTATTAGTTTATGTTTTATTAATTCAAAACCAACATGATAAATTGTTATTTATGTTTTTAAGAAATTTAAATCAAACATCAAATTATTTAAACATGATAAAAATTTCATTAAGATATATATGTTTATTATTTTGTTAAATTTTATAAAACATTCACATATTAGAATTTTTTAGAATATTTTTTTATAGAAATGTCTTTACTTGATTAATATTTAGTTATATATTTTTATACCTTATTTTTATATATTATTTATACCTTATTTTTATAATAAAAATATCAGTTTAAGATAGCAACGTAATATATAAGAAGTATCTTACTTTTGGAACTCTAAAATATTATTTCAATACAACAACACAATACTCAGGAATTATCTTATTTTTCAAAAAAAACTTTTATTATTTAACATAAAATTTTGTTTTTAATTATATAATATATATGATATATATAAAAATTCATTAAGAACAATATAGATAACTACAGATTTGAATAGAATAATTGAAAACAGAGAAGAAGATTCTGTGTGCATGATTGTTGCCGACAGATTGGGGATTCATCCAACTAACCAATACAGAAAATCAGTGTTTGTTGTTTTCTTATGCTTGGTGGGCCCCCACCAAAAGACTACCGTCACAAGCGGTCAGACACAGTCCTCGTGAAATGGGTCCCACTGACTTACCCTCGACCAATGTGAAACTCGAAGGTTCGTGTCCAGTTTCGTCACGGCGTCTGATTATTGCGACCTGACATGCTACGGTTATCGATCCGGTTCACTCGCTGATTTTATTTAAATATCTAGATCGAACCGGAATACAATAAGCTAACGAATCGAACCAGACCAATCATCCCCTTTATCGTGCGTGAGCTGTTTATTTGGCATAGTACACACAGTATCTCCTCTATTATTAATTACATATGCATGTACCTCTCTAAAGTTTTTTTTATTAGTTTACACTTTATACGTATATGGATCATATTCACATGTAATTGTTTATAGTACACATATAAAAGCTGTTTATTCATACTTCAAAATGCTTATGTTAAACGTGTGTAGCTAGCTACGATCTACGTACTTTATTTGTATTTTGAATTTCTCAACTTGTATTTTTCCCCCGTTAAACATTTGGTCTTCCAAGAATGTACTCTCAATAGAAGATGTGTAGCAAATTACAAATGTAACGTGCATATTGAAATTGATAATCACTATGCACACTATATTGTTTATTATATGTAGCATCGTGAACTGTATTAAGTTCGTTACTGTAATTAGATATCTTATGCATAGATAAAACATTTCTTATACTGAAACATTTTGATATGGAATTATACAAACTAATTATCAATATTTGAGTCAAGGGCCAAGCCAAATTACAATCAGCGCACTGGCTTTTACTGGACTTTATCAAAAGCTAGAGAGCATTATTGTCATGTCATTTCTGTCATTTTCATGCTTTTTCTACCCATCTTGTTTGGCCGGTCGTCAAAAACCGTTGCCAAAATAATCTAAAACCGGAACATTTACATAATTATTCTCTAGAGTGTAATTTTCAAATTTGATTTTAATCACTTGACCTCTTCTTCTATAAAAATGGTGAACTTTATAGTTAGTTTCGATACTGACCTAAAATATATTTTGGTTAGAAAATTAGTTGATATATTTTAATCATGCGTATATAATACATCAACTATGCTCTTTAAATATTCACATTTAAACAGTATTTTACATTTTACTTGAGATCGATGTCGTTGACATACGGAAATATTGTTACCACGATAATCATATGACGCAATGCCAAATAAAGTAGTAGTATCAATCATAATTTATATAGATATATCATATATGATTAAGATTCTCCAACCTTCGAAATTTATTATCGTTAGTGGCTTGACCATATTTTTCCTCTATGCCTCCTGCTTACCTATATGCCAATTAAATTGATTTTTAGAACTGTTTTGCTATTATTTCAGTCCAAAAAGATATTGCATAACCACAACGGAACTGTTGACAATCTCTTCCTACGGATGCTAAATAGTACTATGTAATATTGGATGGTTTTATTATCTTGTGTTTGTTTATTTTTTGCTTAAAAGGTTTGATTATCTTGTTCATTCATAAAAATAACTTTCTCGGAAAACATCTGTGTTTTGTTTGTTTCCGTATAAAATATTTGATTTTGCCAAAAGAAAAGCATATAAAATATTTGATTACCCATGGTACTGTGTTATTTACTGAACTTTATTAGTTGGATTCATTTGCTTTTTTTTTGGGTCAATTTTTGTAGTCGGATTCATTTGCTTTATTTGACTCTTGATGCAACTCAACATTTCACTATGTACAGAGTTTCCTCATTTCAATATTGTGTTATTCTGACAATAATTTTATCACCAAATAAATGTAATAATATTTTACATTATTAAAAAAATTAAAGCCTGTAACAAAACAAAATTGTTATGATTGACATATTACTTGTTTAATTTCGAAGAAGATATAAACGTATCTCGTAGTTGTCGTTGTTTCTTATAATCCACACATATATATTGTACAACTTGTTCTTAATTAACCAATTTTATTTTAAAACATACGAAACAAATATCGTGGAGAGTTTATGATTAAAAAAATAACGTAATTATTGAATTTCTGATTTTCTGACATCCACAAAAGACCAAAGACATTGTCGTCCATGTCTCTGTCCTTCTCTTACCATAATATAAATGACAGAGAGAACTATTACAACACCGTACCAGAAAAAAAATTAACTTTATAAATAATCTTTCTTGATTGTTCCATTAAATGTGTCTTTCTTTTTCTTTGGAGCATTAAATGGATTCTGATAACTTTTCTCTCTCGCTTCTTTAGCTACCTCTTCCTCTCCGTTTGGTTCTACTCAGCTTTTCCGACGATACGTCATCTCTACGGCGTATGTGAGCCATCTCAAAGGTCTCTATTTATATCTCTCTCTTTTATACATCTAAGTCGAATCTGACAGGTCTGCGACGAATCAAGAATGTTTAAACAAAGAGGGTGAAGAGTAATCTGTTGTTGGATTTTGCCTTTTAGGTTTTCATATTTAAATATATGTTAAGCAAAAGCATGCTCAGAAAGTTATGAGACTGTGATAGATTTTTTATTTGCTTGTTAGATTTCCCCGAAAAAGCAAAAGAGGGAGAATCTTGGAGTCTTGCAACTTGTTTTTCATTTCCTTATTAAGAAATATCTCTAAATGTGTTTTCTAAAAAGAGAAACTTGATTTCCCTTAGAGTCAAATTCATTTTCATATTTATATTTAGAATTGATCTCAAAAGATAACATTTGATAACCTCAGAAGCTTCTTTCAATGGAATTCCATGTCAGACTTGTGAATATTCTGCTAACTTAAGCATACTTTTATCTTCAACATCTTTCAGATTCTCTGCACTATGACTCATCTTCTTACCTTTTAAGTTTAAACCTCTGTTTGATATTTTATTCCAATACTCTTAGACATTATATTATGTCCCTCTAACTCTTAAAACTCTCATCCAAGAATCTAAAAGCTCTCTGTTCTTTTTTCTTCAACAGATTTAAGATCATCGTACTGTTGCTTGATATTTTCATCATCTGGTGTAATTAAAGAATGGGACACTTTTCGTCCATGTTCAGTGGATTAGCTCGATCCTTCTCCATCAAGAAAGTGAAGCACAACAATGGAACTTGCGATGCTAAGGAAGCTGCTAATGAGATGGTGAAAGATGCAAAGAAGAAGGCGATGATTCTGAAATCATGTGGTTACGTTTACGCAGACGGTTCTAATAACTCGGCCTCTGTTTTCTCTAAACGCGGTGAAAAAGGCGTTAACCAGGACTGTGCAATCGTTTGGGAGGTATATTACAACGTTACTGACCTTTTTCCCCGTTTTAAAAATCTTCTGCGTTTGCGTTTCTTTTTAGACTTCTTGGTTCCTTTAGGTGTAGCTAGATTCATATCCTTTATGCTATTTACCGCGGTTTGAGCATATTAAGCGTTCTGACAATTTATCTTTGGTAAACAGGGATTTGGGTGCCAAGAAGACATGATATTCTGCGGAATATTCGATGGACATGGTCCATGGGGTCACTATGTAGCCAAACATGTAAGAAACTCAATGCCTTCGTCGCTTCTATGCAACTGGCAAAAGACTCTTGCTCAAACCGCACTACTAGAGCCCGAGCTAGACCTTGAAGGCTCCAATAAAAAATTCTCGAGATTCGATATATGGAAACATTCATATCTCAAGACATGTGCATCGGTTGATCAGGAGCTTGAACATCACCGCAAAATCGATTCTTACAACAGTGGCACAACCGCTATAACCATTGTCAGACAGGTAAAACCATAAAAGAATTAGTGATGCACTCGGAGTAAAAATGTTTTCGAATCAATAAATTTAACAATTCATTAAAATTACACAAAAATTTATCAATAAGATTTAACATTCATACCAAAAATTTAACATGGTATAAAATTTAACATTTCATACCAGAAAAAAAAAATTAACAATTCATTAAAATTACACAAAAATTTATCAATAAGATATTAAGATTTTTTGAGCATTTATAATATGTTCATTAATAAAATGGTTTCTTGTTTTATGTAGGGTGATGTTATTTATATATCAAACGTAGGCGATTCACGAGCTGTACTAGCCACGACTTCGGATGAAGGTAGCTTGGTGGCTGTTCAGCTCACCCTAGATTTCAAACCGAATCTGCCTCGTTAGTTCTCTCAATCCTTCTTAAACTTACATTACTAGATCTTGAAAAAGATATGAAAATATTATTCTAGTAAGTTCTTGAACTTTGATTCTCGTGTAATTTGTTTTGGTGTGAAAATAATAGAGGAGAAGGAAAGAATTATAGGATGCAATGGGCGTGTTTTCTGTATGAAAGATGAGCCAGGAGTCCACCGTGTATGGCAGCCAGACGCAGAAGCACCAGGGCTGGCTATGTCAAGAGCGTTTGGAGACTACTGTATCAAAGAGTACGGATTGGTCTCTATCCCTGAAGTCACTCAAAGGCATATCTCTGCTAAAGACCACTTCATCATCTTGGCTAGTGATGGGGTAAATATCTATAAACTTCGAAAACAATCAAATAATACTCATTCATTCACATTCCACACACTTGAAATACTTAAAACTTTTAGAATAATGTCAGTTGTGAGAGACAGAAACAAGTTTGAAAAGAATGAAATTGGAATATTATTTATTTGATTTAGGAATATCTTATTCTAATTTGGGTTCGGTTTTGGTTTAATTTCTTTTTGTTTCATGAAAATATCTACTATGGACTGGTTTGAACGGTCATTATTTTTTTTTTTTGGTTTGAACATAAAAGATATGGGATGTGATCACAAACCAGGAAGCTATAGAGATCGTTTCTTCCACCACTGAGCAGCCTAAGGCGGCTAAGCGATTAGTGGAGCAAGCAGTTCGGGCTTGGAAGAAGAAAAGACGAGGAATCGCCATGGATGATATGTCCGTCGTCTGCCTATTCCTCCATTCCTCTTCTTCATCGCCATCTCTCTCACAACACGTTCAACATGCCATCACTTTTAAGTAAAAAGTTATGTTGTAAATAGATCAGCGATAGCATTGCGTTTGTAACATTCATTGTAAAAACTTTCGAAATGGATTTTTTGGTCGCAGCCATAATGAGTTGATTCATTAGTTTCATCGTCTGATTCAGTTATAAGCTGACAAAAAAAGACGATAGGAAGAGTGAAGAAACAATATGGTGATATCAAGTATTACTAGTAGACAACAAATGCAATCATATATTAAGGGTTAAACCCGGTGGTAAATCTAGAAGTTACTTTTACCAGGAGCAAAATTTTAGTATCAATGTATAATTTTGAATATCAACAGGGGCAGTATTAAAAAATGCTACTCAATTACATTAAATGTTCAAATAACGTAGTGGTCTAGTGATTAAACTCGGGTCTATTAAAAACACATATTTAGTCTTCGGGTGGAAGTTTTAGTTCACGGATAAATGCTCATCCGGATCTTCATATAGGCCGTAAACAATAATTCATATCTGCATAACTACATGTGGAATTAATAATTTTGCACTAGAAGAGAATCAATCTCTAGTCTGAACCAATAGATCTATTCATCATATAGTGGAAACTACTAGACCACCGCGATGTGGTTAATGAATTGTGGTTAAATCATATATTAAATGCACATGTATTATGGAAATTATTTTCAAGTTTTAAATGGACCATAATATTTGAGGTGACAGCTGAGCATAGATTCATACTCTTTGTTTTGGAGGACAATGAACTCATATTTGCATTTGATGTCACATATGAGCAAATCAGCATATTCAATGTACTCAATAAAATGCGACCATTGGCTGAGGCAGAATTGCCTTTCACAAGGGTTAATATGAATATAATCATATGACCAAACGTAAAAGTTTATTGAAGAGGTGCATAAAGAATGTCTAAACATGAATCATCAGGGTCCATTTGTTTAAGTAATGCTGGAGTGTCTAGTATCTACCAAATGCAAATAACACAAGCATAAAAACAAAATTTGCCAAGAATCACATGGATCAACTGACCCTCCTCAATATTAGCTGGCTCCACCACTGACCATCATCATAAAGTTAATTGCTCTATATAAAATGAGAGATTGCGGTTTAGCAGCTTTATCACGATGTTGCAAGAGCTTGCACTGGCTCATTCCATCGTACTGCATGCAGTTAACTAACGGTTTTAAGGTTTGTATCTATAAAGTATGCTATCCACTATATATTTAAACATATCAATGAATATACATTTTCTTACGTCAGACAATGCTGATGTTTTTATATTCATGATACTTTGAAAATTTTATATTTTCACATTCTGGTTCATAGTGACAGCCAATATGCTATTTCTATCAATGCGCTGGACACGGGAAATATTCATAGAATTTTTTTTTGAAACACATTCATAGAATATACAGTTAAGTAATCTAATACAAAAAGCTAAATATATATATATATATATATATATATATATATATTATAGGAAGTTTTTTTTATTTTTATTTTTAAATAGTTGTTTATGTATAAGGGTAGTATTATACTAGTCATTTTATATTGGTTGTAAATTATGGAAAACAAATTTACCATTTTTCTCTTTGACTGATATGTGTGATTTATTATATTAAGTTATTTATGAAAACCTTTAAATATATTTTCATTATATCTTAAAAATAAATAGTAGTAACATAAGTATATACTATCAGAAGTACAATCTATCAAATTTATTGTGTGATGGGATATATTTGTATATATTTTAATCAAACGTAGAAAAATCTAGAAGAAATTATGATAGAGAAAATTATAAGACAAATAACATATGCAAATATATATTTATTTAATGGTATTGGTGATAAAATGAAAAAAAAAACAATGTTGTTCTCGACACTTATATTTACTTATGTCTCTAAAATACTTTTCAATGAAAAATAAATAATCATAAACTTATACTTATAAGTATATAACTTATTAAGTACAAATATAATTAATTGGGCATCATGATAAAAAGAACCTCAGTGGCTAAAATAGCTAGATAATAACCAAACATTTGAATTTATATTAAAAACGAGTAGCGTATTATTATTCTTAAGATTAATTTTCAATATATTTCTTCTTTTTATTATTATAATACATAAAATCTCTTCTGTTCTTTTTTGGCCAAACTGTATAGCATCTTATTTTCATAGATTTATATGATGTTTTACAATCTATATTTTTTACGTACACTAATCAGTATTTACATTAACCAACATTTAATATAGGACGATGACTTGAACTACGTAATTTTCGGTGATCCTGAATGCATTTGGTTAATCATTCACGCACATTATGAGGTAGCTTTTCTACATTGATTGATAAACTGCAAATATTGATATACATATATACGTGGCTTATGAATATAATATGATGTGCACGTAACTTAATCGTTTTACAATTTTTATTATCATCGATAATATGACAAAGAAGGGCATAACTTGAACTAAAATACATAAAGCAACTAAGATTCTTTTAATTCGAAAAGGAAGGATTACATTTAGAGAGACAGATCAAGCCCCCAATCTTTAGAACCAATTATGCTGGAACTGTTTCCCCCGAAGTTTGGAAGAAGAAGATCTGCTGAGTAATGGTCACGACTTCCGATGGTTGAGATGAGATCCCTTGTGTAAATCTCAGGAATATTAGCAGTACCATTACCACGAACAACTCTTTGCGATAAATCATGTAAAAATGAGGTTGAAGTGGATGAAGGAGATGTTTCAATATTCATGATCATACATCCATGCTCAGAACTATAACGAATTTTCTTATATAATGGCTGTAAATCTGGTTTGCGTTTAGAAAAATCGAATATACTAACCCTACGAGTTTTGTCAAATGAAGAGTCATTTAAAGACTGAGAAATGTTCGAGTACAGGTTAAGGTAGAAGAGGCTAGGATGCTCCGGCTCCATCTCTTTGCGTTTCATCCCCATGATCTCTCTTTTGTGTTAGCACTAGTTTAGTGGCTTTGTGAGAGAACTCTATCTTGCAGAACTACAACTTTAAACCCCAGATGGCGAGACAGTATCTTTAATCAAACTCTCAAACCCACTTGTTTGATCTATTTGCACTTATGATGTCAGAAACACTGTCATATTTATATAGTGGCAAGAATTAACTGTCTTAACTAAGTTTTTATTTTTGGGTGAGCTTATCTAGTACATAAGGTATAATATTTTTATGGTTTGAAAAAATGCATTAATGTCGTGAAACTAGAAAGAGTTGTGTTCAAATTATATGGGAACAAATAATGCCCAGTATTTATCTTTCTTCCCTAAATGATATATTATGTGCTTTTAATGCTTTCATAAAGTTGGTAAATTAAATGTACAGCAAATTAATACTAAGCAAATGTTAATTTATGATTAAATAATTCATAAAATTAATGATGATACATGCATGTAATATGTGTCACTTGGGATAGAAAAAAAATACCAAAAGTACCTCGTTTTAAAAACAGAATTATATTATATGATTCGAATGACGTAAGATATGAAACTAATATACTATAATATGGTTTTAAATTTATAGGATTACGCTTCGGTTTATAATCTTCAATCTGCAACTTTCTGATAATTCAAAAAATCTTTAAAACTAATTTATTTAACTTTAGTAAGCAAATCAATCAATATAGTTGCCCAAAATTGATTTGATCGATTGTTAATAAAAGTTATTTGTTTAACGACATATATCAATACTTTTTCATAAAAAGTAGCCATTATTCAGACATATGTTTAATAATTTTGTTATCAGGTTTATGATTTGTAAAATAAGTCACAAAATGTGTTCACTAACAACATTTGATCTAATTCTTAGCAAGAACTACATTGAATCAAATAATTTACTTATGCATAGTTTTCATATGAAATCTCTTAGGTAATCAAATTACGTTATTAGAGACTAATTTTATAAGCTATAAATTATAATAGAATTTGTTAGGGGTGGGAATTTCGGTTTAATTATGGATTCAATTTGAGTTCGGTTTGGTTTGGGTTATATGGGTCGAAGAAAATTGTAACCAAAGTCAAACCATATTAATTTGGTTTGGTTCATATTCGGTTTGGTTTGGTTTTAGTTCGATTCGGTCTGTGTTCAGTTTGATTTTAATTTGGTGTGGTTGTGTTTGTTCGGTTTAATTTGGTTTTGTTTATATCTTTCAATTCAGTTGAGTTGTTTTTTTTAGTTTTCTTCTATTATATAGTATATTTATCTTATAAATAAATCTACTAAGGTGTTTCTCATTTATTTTGTTGTACAAGAAAATAAATAAAATAATAATAAAGAAAACATGACTTCATCGACATTGCTTTCTGACCAGAAGACTTAGAGCTAATCGAAACATTGAACTATCTGGATACATCATTCGAGAAATGGTTCTTGTTCGTTGTCAAGGACAACAAGATCAATCTGGTAAAAATGATTTTGGGAGTGATAGTGAAAAGGTTGATAGATAAATCATCTTTATTGCCATACGAGCTGAAAGGCTCCCATACTGTTTAGAGAGCAAGGGGCATTGATGCCAAAGAAACAACTCTCTTGACTAGATTTCCCCGAAAAATGCCTCATACTTGAGATGTACTTGATGTATTTCTTCTAGCTCCCGAGAAAGATATCATATGGATTGGATTGAAAGGGTATGTCGTCCTAAAATCAGGATTTATTTCTTGTTGCAAATATTCACTTTGGAAAACCCCCTTTTCCAATTTCCATAAATAAAATGACATTTTCCTGGGTAAAATTGTCAACGAGTGATTTCCAGCCCTTTATTTCGATCCAGAAAGTGAGCCGATCAAAAGGATTAATCCCAACGAAATAAAGAAGTAAAACCTATGAAAAGTGGAAACCCTAGCAGAGATAAAAAAATAAATCAATTATTTTGTTAATTATTAATTATTTTTATTTTTGTAAATTTTTTATATCATTGGAAATTAATTTATGTCTATTGAAATCGAGTCTTGATAAAACTTAATCTTTTCTTCTTTTCTTCCTTTATGATTTTAGAGATTATTTTTAATCTAGATATTAGTAACTTCTAATTTTAAATAACATATCGTAGAGATAAACTATACTGTATAATGTTTAGCTTTTATGATATCACGAAATGTTATTTTAAATGAAATAGATTGATAAAACTGGTAATACACTTATACACATAGAAAATAATTTGTGAAAATAATTGATTTAAAATTAGTATCTCATCGGCAATATCCAAAAATAATTTGTGAAAAATCATTCACACAAGTTATGATTGATTTAACACTTTTTGTAAAAAAAATAATAATAGACAAATAAATTTTATGAAAAAATATTAGTTTTACATGAGGCTAGGTATTTTCTTAGCCTTGTAGTATTAATACTAGGCCTATAGAGAAACTTTGACTAAACCCTCAAAAGGATTAGATATTCGTGTGAGTATACCATTGAGGATGCTCAAACAAATTCACTGTTAACTTTTTGTACCAAAGCAGGTTATGATGAAGCTATCTAACTATAGTTCCCAAGTAGGTCTGGACACGGATCGAATATCCAGATTTTTGATGGTATTTGTGATTTGCTTTGAATGTTACAGATATTTAATTTATTTTTCGATATGTTTTGTTTCAGAAAAATACGGATATTTGGAAAAACGGATATCCGAAAAATAAATAGATATTTTCAGATATTCGCAGGTACTTACAGATATCTCATTTTTTGATAAATACAAATAATCTTTAAAATCTGATACAAATTTTTTTGTAATTTTTTTTTGCGTGATATAAAAGATAAAAATTAAAAGAAATTAGTGAATCTACATATTTTGTAAATTTTTAAACTTAGTTAACAATTATAATAACACAAAATTTAAGAAAAATATTATAATTGTCATAAATGTTTTTTTGTTTGTTTTATGTAGTACTTTTATATAAGTAATAACGTGAATATAATATGTCAAATCATATGTTTGAATAATAATTATATAATTGTATACATTTAAAACTTTAAATATAATCAAAATATACATTTATTTATATATTGACGGATCGGATCAGATATTTGCTTTCCAAAATTTTAATATTTGTGATTTGCTTCGATTTTAACGGATATTGAATTTTAGTATTCGCTTTGATTCAAAAACTTACAGATGTCCGAAATTTTCGGATCGAATAACAACAGATAACGAATCGAATCAAATTTAACCGATAAAATGTTCAGCCTACCCCCAAATACTCACTTATCAATAAAGCTATAATTTGTTGATGACAGCGGTGTTCTTCATACCGTAAAGTATATCTTTTTACATACCCTAAATAAAGACTCACTTTGCTGACTCCTTTCTCATGTTCCCAGTTCCTGTAATTCTCGAGCTGACTCTTTGACGAGAAACGCTCTGTTACTGGATCTTCCTCTTCTGTACTGAACCTTTCTCTTAATGATATGAGTGTTTTTAGAGAAAAAAAAGACTCACTTTGCATAATTTATGCTCTTTGCTTAGAATATGAATTCACGATGCATGGCATTTTCTTTTCATAACGATAGTGTTACAATATTTCTGTGTATGGTGCATTTTCGTGTAATAATATACAACAGTATCATATTCAATTTATGTTGAACCGAGGCATAAACATCCTATAGTATACGTTTTGTATATTCTTATTGCCGTCGCTTGCTGCAGCGTTTGTTCGCTGAACATGACTCTACTATTGATCTTCCTTGAATTTTTTGTCTGTTTATACTTGAGAGGAAACATCTGCAAAATCAAACCAGCAGTTTGGTTTGCAAAGTTATTTTTCAAATCACGGAGTAACGCATTTGGTTCATAACACTATTCCTAATATTTTTTCGCACATATTTTCTGGTTAGCACAAAAAAAATCTACTTTTTGGGGACGTTTCAGTCAACACGGTCTCTTCAGCTTACTTTTTAAAGATATTCAAAACGCTCCATCGTAAATGAAAGTCTATTCTTGGACATTGCTCTAAAATAACCTTATACACTAAACAATATAATCATATCGCATCGTATGCATGCTCTATTTTCGAATATAATACGTTTGATGCATCTCGTTTTGTCTTAGTAGCGACGGTCTTCTTTATATATAACGCTATGGTGCGTACATTGTAATTTACATCCATCCTGGATCCCGTATAAACTCACTTACGTGAAAGTTAGAAAATAAGTTTCATCTTACGTGAAACAATTACCATATTATTAATAGATAAAAACAACTCTAGACTCAAATTCTTCACGCGTTCCCCTCCTTAATATTCAACGCTATTACTAATAGCTTGACTAACTTACAGAAGAAAATATATTTGACTAACTAGTGTTTGTGATCAGTGTCCCTACATATATGCGATATATAATTTATTGATTTTCTTAAAACTCGTGATATATAGATCACAACAATTAAAAAATGGAATCAAAGAGATTAAAAAAGACAACCAAGACACAATGAGATGTCAATAGAAGAAGAGATGATACGGACAAAGGAAACGTTTAAACTGAATTACAATAAAAAGAAGAACAAAAATATTCATAGACAGAGATGTATGATGCAGGGAGAGAGGTCTCTCATAGCTGTATAAAAATGAAAACTAAATAAACACATACAATATTACTCAAAGGGACAGAGATAAATCAATGCCCCAGCTTTTAAATGTCCCTTCTTCTAGCTGGTCATTATCATCATCGTCATCATCATCAATCTCAACAATCTTGTAATTCCCTACCTTTGAGATGAGATTCTCCTCGGTCAATACATTCTTTTGTGAATAACAAACGTTAGATAGAATGGTGGCTCGAGGAGGAGGTGGAAAAGGAGGAATGTTTCTAGGGATCATCGGGGGATTGTTGTTGTAAGAGGGTCTTGGTGCAAGCCCCGTTGAAGAAGAACCATTGGTACAAGTGGCCCCAGTGAAGAAGCGTGTAGGAGTCATGCGAGGAACTATGGTCATGTTCGTGAGACCACCACTGAACGATGGGTACACGCCGCCGATTCTTGTACGCTTGAAAGGTTCAAGAGTGATCCCAAGATGATTATCATTTGATAAAGCATCTGGTGAATACCCACCTAAGAGCAAATGAGGCTTGTCTAGGTAAGGGTTCAAAAAGGAGAGTCCGGGAAAGTTTGCTTCCATCTCCTTACGCTTCTTGTCCCAGTCTCGCTCCTGTTTGTGTGCGTTCTGGTGACCACCTAGGGCTTGAGAGGTTGAGAAGCTTTTGTTGCAAAAGGGACAAGTGTAGATCTTATTCGATTTTGATGGGTAAAACTTCATGATTTCACTTCCTGTTCGGACAGGACCAGGTGTGAAAGCAGGATTCTCATGACTTATCGTCATAGCCTCCTGAGGAGACCCTAGTCTCAGTTTGTTGCTCTCCTCTGCTATCTCCTTGGACTCCTCCATGGTCCCGATGACAACCGGTTGCGGTGTGGATGAGCTTGGAGAAGACATAACAAAATCTTTTTCTTTAATTTTCTTTAGGATTCAGAAGTGATCTTTATATTTTTAGTGCTAGATTCGGAGAAGTGAGGACGCTATTTATTGAGGAGATAGTCTTGGTGTTCGTCATCTATTATGGTATAAAATCTTCAAGGGTTAAATTAATTAAAATCAGAAGTACTTTGAATTGATATATATATATATATAATTAATTTATGGTTGCCTCTTTAGGCATGTTGATTCTTTTTTTTTTGATCAAAGGCATGTTGATTCTATTCTTTTTTTTTTCTTACAAATGGTATTCTTGTGGGAAACTCTGAATCAATATTTTTGAAATTTATGATTATTTCTTACTCTTTTGTCACTCCAACATGACATTTTATGTGAAATGTTGTAGGAACCGATGTAATTTTTATATACTATAGGGTTAAAAGTTAGAGTTATTTTCTAACCACCTTGATTTTACTAAATTTATCTTCCAAAGTTATATTTGTGTGAAAATACACCATTATAATTTGATATTCGTTGTATTTCGTGTGTGTGGGTAACAGTGTATCAAATATAAAAGTATACTATGAATCAATATTAATTATATATATATATATAATATGTTGAAAATAACATCTTCTAATTACCATGATTTTACCTTTTTGTATTTATACTTACATAACAAAGTAATACTATAAATCCGTTTTCGAAAGTTTATTTGACAAAAAATATTAATTAAGAAACTAACTAGTCAAAGTAAAATCTTTCACAATATGGAAGGATATACTATTCTTCACAAAATTCACAGAAAATATTTAATCACTTCAAATACAAAGAAACTGCAATGTGATATATGGAGAAACCAACGTGGAAGATAAACCATAATTAAACATTGTACTTAGACAGCTTGGCCTTAACATGCTTGACTACAGTTGGTTCTTTGCAATGAGAAAGACTAGTATAAAAAGATTGTCAGATTTCTATAATTAGTTTCTCGGTCGTAATCAACTTTTAGTTTTCTATGTTAAACGGAAACAAATGACAAATATGGTGCATGAACTAGGAAGAATAACAGCTTTATTCTTAAAATAACATTTTCAGTCTCATTACTCATATATATATCCAAAAACAGAAGTTTGAATACCTTTAGTGTCATTTTTTTTCTTAAACCAGAGTGCAGAACAATTGGTAAAATAGAATAAAACTTGGGTTCACTTCCGTGGTGAATTCTTAAATCACCTCAACCCTCTACACCAATTAAACTGCCATATAGGATTAGTTAAAAAAATTAAAAAAAAAATAAGAAAAACATGAAAACTAAAAGAACATGATCTATTTTTTCTTCATCTCTACAGAGAAAATATGAAGCTTTGTTTGTCAAATCTAAATCTTTAATTCTATAATTTCAAATCCAATTTCGACTTTAGCTTCTCGGAATCAAATCAAATCATGTTCTCTTATGAGATAGATAAACAATTACCTGCATCAATTTTTGAACCCAAAATCATAAACCCAAATCGTAGATCCTAAATCCAAACCATAAACTCTAAACACAAATTCTATTTAGATGTATTAGGTTTGGGTTTAGGATTTACAGTTTGGGTTTAGGATATAGGATTTTGATTTAAGGTATAGAATTGTATTGGAAAACAACAAAATTGGAGATTCAAAAAGCTTGACAACCAAAATTTCATATGTTTTCTGTGAGAGATGAAGAAGAAGAAGACGGCGTTTTTTTTTCTTTAAAAAAATATTTTCTTTTTCACTAATCTTATATGTCATTTTAATTGGTCTAGAAAATTGAGCTGAATAAGAGAATTCACCACCGAGGTGAATCCAAGTCTTGTCCGGTAAAATATATCCAAGATACATTCATGAATACATACAAAGCTATTACTATACAATGTTGGTCTGTTTTTTTCTTTTGATCAAACATACAATGTTGGTTTGTATTTATCCTTTTTTCACAGAAAAAAAAAAAAGAAGATCAGCATTATGGAATCGTTCTGCTCTGCTCTGGGGATAAGACAAACATTGTAATTTTCCCTTTCTCAAATTATATGTCTGTAAATAACAAAGACGAGCAGCCAAGAAATGTAGAAACACCAAACATGTCTAAATTGAAGAAAGAAATTAGGGGAGAGCAAAATCTGAAAAGGCTTCAGTTTTCTTTATTTTGGAGCGTAGTTTTTTTTTCGCTAAATATTTTGGAGCATAGTTGAGCCATCTAAGGGACATTATATGGAGTTTCCGCACAAACTAATCTTAAGATTATCAATTGATTGATATTCCATGTTTAGTTTTCTTCTATAGAAAGCTCGGTTAAGACTGCGTCTAACAAGAAATCGTGTGTGCTTTCAACTTAAAAAGGATAAATATTTTTTGACAAACCTTTGAGGACGTCTTTGTAAACCTGTATACGAGAGTAGCTTTGTAAATTCGTGTTAAACCTTCAGCTATGTACAGTTAAAATGTAATAGCATATCTTTCACAACAAGTAATGACTGCTCAACACAAGTATTAGTTGGCAAAGATATTTCTAATACAATTAATAATACAATTAATATATGTTGTTGCAATAAGTGTATACATTTAATATACGTATTCAATTTGTTTTATTTTCTTTATAAACGAGTTAGATGAAACGAGGACGAGATTTAACACACAAATCGAGAAGATAACCCATAGTAGAAATTCAAACACCAAGAGACAGAACATGTAGTTTGGAGAAAAGACAAACTAAAGACTCGATCACAAGAGTGTTTCGAGCCCATTCACGCAACACACAAAAGGATAACAGAAACCCACACAAACTGTTTGTGACAAACATCCATTTTTATTCGAAACATTCTTACTCTTCTTAGTACTCCTCACCTTCGTCGTCCTCATCATCACCTCCTTCGGCACCAACCTCCTCATAATCCTTCTCCAACGCCGCAAGATCCTCACGGGCCTCAGAGAACTCTCCTTCCTCCATACCCTCACCCACATACCAGTGAACGAACGCACGTTTCGCGTACATGAGATCGAACTTGTGATCAATCCTCGAGAACACCTCAGCGACACTCGTTGAGTTAGAGATCATGCAAACAGCTCTCTGCACTTTAGCAAGGTCTCCTCCAGGGACAACAGTTGGTGGCTGGTAGTTGATACCGCACTTGAATCCAGTAGGACACCAGTCAACGAACTGGATGGTACGTTTGGTCTTGATGGTTCCGACAGCTGCGTTCACATCCTTAGGGACGACATCACCACGGTACATCAAACAGCAAGCCATGTATTTCCCGTGACGTGGGTCACACTTAGCCATCATGGAAGCTGGCTCGAACGCACTGTTGGTGATCTCAGCAACAGAGAGTTGCTCGTGGAAGGCCTTCTCAGCAGAAATCACTGGTGCGTAGGAGGAAAGCATGAAGTGGATTCTTGGGTATGGGACCAAGTTGGTCTGGAACTCAGTGACATCCACGTTCAAGGCACCATCGAACCTCAGGGAAGCAGTCAAGGAAGAGATAACCTAAACAAAAAAATCAAGAACGAAACATCAGATAAACAAGATCCGCGTTAAAGAGTAGCTTCTGAGGACTGGTATTATAATACCTGAGAGACGAGACGGTTGAGGTTGGTGTAAGTTGGTCTCTCAATGTTTAGGGAACGTCTACAGATGTCATAGATAGCTTCATTGTCGAGGAGGATAGAGACATCAGTGTGTTCCAGGAGCGAGTGAGTGGAGAGGACACTGTTGTAAGGCTCAACAACAGATGTAGAGACCTGAGGAGATGGGTAAACAGTGAAACCAAGCTTGGATTTTTTCCCGTAGTCCACAGAAAGTCTCTCAAGAAGAAGAGATCCAAGACCAGATCCAGTTCCTCCACCAACAGCGTTGAAGACAAGGAATCCTTGAAGACCAGTGCAGTTATCAGCAAGCTTTCTGATACGGTCCAAGCAAAGATCAACAATCTCCTTCCCAACTGAGACAAGATCACCAAAAGAAAAATCAGTATAAATGAACAAAAATGTAGATTCTTGATATGATATGAGTGGAGGGAATGAGAATCTCTTTACTGGTGTAATGGCCACGGGCGAAGTTGTTAGCTGCGTCTTCTTTACCGCTGATGAGCTGCTCAGGGTGGAAAAGCTGACGGTAAGTACCGGTTCTGACCTCGTCGATCACAGTGGGCTCAAGATCGACGAAGACAGCGCGGGGAACGTGCTTGCCTGCACCGGTTTCGCTGAAGAAGGTGTTGAAAGCATCGTCGCCTCCACCAACGGTCTTGTCACTCGGCATCTGGCCATCAGGCTGTAACCATTCCACATCCCGAAAACAACAAATCAGTACACAATGATAAAAGATCTAAGAGAGGATCAAACGAAAACGACTTCTACAAATGTGAAATCAATCGATCAATTGCGATGCGATGCGTACAAGAGTGTTTGTTCATCGAAAACGGTTGTGAATAAGAGTCGGATCTACGCATCAACCATAGCAAACAAAAACACAGATCTATAACAGTTCTCGATTCAATGGATCTGGAATCAGCAACACAGATCTATAAGAGTTTTCGTTCAACGGATCTGGAATCAGCTACATAGATCGCAAAATCGAACACATATTTAAACAATGAGGTAGAATAGATCTCCAATTTACGAAGAACAATGGAAATGTGGCGAAGAATAACGTCAGATCTGATTCTAACGAACTACGATAAACAATAGCGAGACCACAGAGATGAAAACGGAGGAGGAGAGAGGAAGGAGATGAGGAACCTGAATGCCATGTTCAAGGCAGTAAAGCTCCCAACAGGCGTTTCCGACCTGGATACCAGCTTGACCAATGTGGATCGAGATGCATTCCCTCATTTTCGTTTCGGAGAATGAAAGATTTGACGGAGATGGGAGGGGCGTGTATGAAGACGCTCTCCTTAAGCTTGGATCTAGATCTGGATTTTTTCGAATTCTAGGTTTTACAGATTATGGTTTAAAAGGTTTATTTATATGGGAGTAAGAAGAACTGGTATCCCTTGGTTTGCGGAAAGAGACGGGTGGGCGTGCGCTGTCCTCTCTTTTTTTTTTTTTTGAAATTCGAATTCACCTTGAATTGCGGGAAGAGATGTGCTTAACCGGGAGTTAACCGGGTTAGACCAATTTTAAAACGCGGAAGAGTTATCGAAATTGCATAAAACTCCTCACTCTCTTACTTGTTTACAATATGCACCCATCGAAGTATTTTGTTACAAATTAAGCCCACTAGTGATATCAAGTAACAATTTCAAATCCCAGAATCGACCTTTTGAGCCACTTCTTGATAGAATTGAGTTGTGCTACAGTGATCCTGAGTAACGTTAGTGTGTTTCGATTTGACAAGCTTCATTATAGTTATGGAAAAACTACTTTAGCAGATCATTTCTCCAAAACCACATTCTCAAATACTTTTATTAGCACATATTTAAGCACAAGAGAAGTGTATTCACTGGCTCCACAACTATCTCAATCATTGAGGCTTGGTATAAGTAAACTCTTAAAAGGGATATCAAGCATAACATTCAATTTAGTAGAACAGAAACACGGAAAGCTTAAAACAATGTCTGCAAAAGGCGAAGAGGAACAAGAGTTCTGCAACAAAATCTCGATTATGAAACCAACCATAACGAAACAGCAGCGATAACTTAGACCTTGAAACCACGACTCTTTCGCTTTCCTCTGGCTTTCTCAAACTTCCTTCCCTTAGACCTAACATAAGGCTTGGAGTGGCTGTGTGGCACACCAGGAGCTGGCCCAAAGTGCTTCACTGCTTCACGCGAGTTCTTTGGTCCTCTAAGTAGAACCTATCCACAAAAACACATAAGCATAAGCTTTATTTTTTCAAATACAAAAGCATCCAGATAAAAGATGATTCGTTTTAACAACCACTCACCGTGTTCTGTCCCAATGGAGCAACGAGAGCAAGCTGGTCAAAGGTCAAGCACTCTCCACCAGCTTTCTCAATCCTAGCCCTAGCCCTCTCGGTAAACCTCAAGGCAGTAACCTTCATGGCGGGGATCTCGTGAACTCTCAAATCATCGGTAATAGTCCCAACCAGCACAGCAATCTTACCATCCTAAATCAAGAGAAAGAAAACCAAACCATTTAAACCTTATCCATTGAAACAAAACCTAATTACTCCCGCAATAGAGCGTGTCTCAAGGAAACAAACCTTGCCCTTCATAAACTCCACCAGCTTAGAGAGTGAGAGAGGAGCTTTGTTGACTTTGCTCATGAAAAGCCTCTTGAGAATCACAGCATCGAACTTGCTTCCGGTTCTCCTTACCAAAAACCGGTATAGCTACCAATAAACCAATGTAACATAAGTCAAAGAGATTCAACTAACGGACCAAACAGCAGAATCATAAAACCGCCGTGTTATGTACCTTGACGAGAAGCTTGAGGTAGACATCATCCGACTTTGGAGCTGTCCTTTTGGTCTTCTTGCTCTTACCTCCGGCGATAAGATCGATACCCTACACAACGAGATAACCAATGAATCAACCTCGTAACTGATTAAAAGTCAAGACACGTATCGCATCATAAGCTATGGCGCAGATCAAATAAGCTAATCAACATTACAGATACCTAAATCGAAACGAAGAAACCTAAGGAATAATCAGCAGATCAAGCTAGAAGGAAACACAGAAGAGAAGATATTAAGCGGCGGAGGTGAGTGAGTACCATGGCTTGAGCTGTGTCGAGTGTCTTCTACGGAGAAAAACTGAAATGAAATTAGGGTTTATAAATTTATAGGAACAAGCTAGCTCTTTTCTTAGGTTTCATGACTTCATCTTCTTCTTTGGGCCTTCTTTGGGCCCAAACAAAAGGCCCATCTACAACAATCAGCATCCAACGTTTTAAGTTTTAACTCTCTAGCTCCTTTCAAACACTTCATCGAACAGTTGGTGGATATCAGCTTGTGACTGAAACATTAAATCATTGACAGCCACTCGAGTTGAGTGAAACATGAAATGTTTTCATTTCTTTGCAATCGAACAGATTTTATTACAGCAATGCTCGTGTGTCACAATCATGACAGAGATAGAACATAGAAGAACAATCGAAACCAATGAGCAACTTTTTTTTAATCAAACCACAATTTCATTCCATAATATAAAGTTTACACTCGAAGACCGGAGGAGGTTAGCAATGTAAGAGCTGATCTTGCCACCGAATCAGCCACCACATTACACAAACGAGGAACATACTCAAAGGAGATAACATCGAACAAAGAACTAATGTGATAAATGTCGAATAAAATGCCGAACAAAGCGGACTGAACCTCTTCCCTTCACAAACTTGATAAGAGATAAGGAATCAGACAGGATCGTCAAGGATTTAATATTCAACGAGGCAGCATGCACTCAAAGACGAGAGAATGAGCAACTTAATTCCAGAATTCAAAGGGTTAAACCTCGCATAACTAATCTATGGTAAGAATGCAACGACGAGAGAACGAAACAAAGAAGTATGGTGAGCCCGTTATCTATCCACGTAGTCTGTTATTCCGGGTAGTGAGCCCATTGTTTCAACTTTCAACTAATCTACATAACTTTTTGAAGTAATTTTGATTGTTGTTATGAATTACATGTTTGTAAATGTCCAGTAACCATTACATTCTAGTAGACTTTTGTTTACTAGGCTTTGGCCCATTAGTGGCCCACACTATGTATTAGGGCCCATTAGGGTTTTGACTTTGTAACTTCTTATATAAGGAGCACCTCTTTTGTCAATGAAATACATGTTTTCCCCACTTTATTTACAACACGTTATCAGCACGATAGTCTCTACCCTGAAAAACCAAAAATAAACCCGAGACTAGAAAACCCTAATTCCGGCCGCCGACTTCAACCCGCCGTATATCCCTAACCGTAACGACCTAGACGACGAGCCACCTATCAATCTGAAGATCTCGACGAGACGAAGCCAGCGCCGCAAACTCCACGACGATCGGAACTGAGACGCGCCATCACGCTCTATTTTATTACGCGCCGCCACCTTGTTCTAAAAAACCCTAATTCCCGTCGAACTTCAAACCGCCGTTTCTCTCAACTCCGGTCGATCTAGACGACGTATAATATATCAAATTGAAGATCTTGACGAGTAGAATCCAGCGCCGCCAACCTCTTGTCAGTCTGATCCCAGATGCGCCCTCACGCTCAGCCACAATGCGCGCCGACAGTTGCTCCAGAAACCCTAATCCGATTCTAACAATGGTTCCTAGCTGAATTTCAATCCTGTGAAAGATAAGTCTATAACACCTTACTTGTTTTATGATATCTTGTTTAGATTATGGCGTTCATGATATCTAATACTCCTTGTTTTGTTTGTATTAGCTGAAAGAGAATTGGTGCATCGATCATGAACTGATCCGACGAGGTTCCAGATGGTACGATAGCTCCCTGATGATCCAAGCAGCCGATAAGCCAACCGATAGTCGATCAGACTGCTCTATACCGTACCGACGGACCGATCAACCCTTCTGAAATCAGAGGTAAACACAGAAACATTCTAAAGAACCCATAATCGAATCTGATTTCTTGATAAAGGTTTAAGACACTTAAAAATAGCAAAACCCCAAATCCGAGGATAATATAATCCCTACCCTTTGAGTAAGTTGGAAGATCTATAAGTCCAACTGAGATTGTTCTAAACAATTAAACTCGAAATCCTAGTGGTTTTGAATCTCACAACCCCCGATCTAGTGATCTATAATTAACTAAAAAATTAATATATGACATGCTACTAATAATGGTCTAATAATCAATTAAAATTCATTAAAAATCATGATAATTCATGACTAAAAAAACCCTATAATTAGTTTTCTCTTATTCGTTTTTAATCTTATAGTCATAGTGCAATTTTTCATACCGAAAAAACTACCTAAATTTTTCATGATTGTTTGAAGTGCTTGTATCACCTAGATTCGTTTGCTAGAACTTCATTCTGAATTTGGTTGATTTAATTTAACTGATTGATTGAATTTTCGATTCATAAAACCTAGAAACATGATTGCCAAGTTGCTTAAAATTGGATGCATTTAGAATCAGAATGTTTTTGCTATTGCAGCCGTGTGGCTTGTTTGAAAACATGATTGCTTGACGTGATTGATTTTTTTGTGTGTTTTATAAATGTTCCTAATGCACTAGAATTGCTTAGGACTGTCAATTACACAAAACTCTAAGTTTTTAGAAAACCGATTGAAAAAGATGATTTAATCTGATTTTCATGTTTTGCTTGATTATAATTGTTAATCACGTCCTGAACATGAATAGATATTATTAGAATTGATCAGAACCATTACTGAAATTTTCCTGATTGTTAGATTGCAAAATTTCATTTTATGAAAATTTCCCTTTTCTTAAATTGCCTTTTTAAAGTGGCTGGAAATTTTTCTTTTCTTATTTTAAGAAATAGAAACTTGCTAGAATTGATAGAATTGATCTGATTTAGTCATATTTCATGTTTTGATCAATTAATTTCGAAAACCATTTTGAAATTTTCATTTTTGCTAAAATAAAAAATTTTCTTTACTGAAAATTTCCGTTTTCGAGAATTTCCTATTTCTGAAATTTCCTGTTATGATTGCTAGCATCTACTATGGGCTTTGAAACCCTAATTCGATTTTTATGCTTACTTGAGTACATCATAATGGTATTGGTCGTGTGACCATTGCATCACATTACTTGCTAGAATTTTTTTTTAGTAGTATGTGTAACATATATTAAGTAGTATTAAAAATTTCTAATAGTATCAAATAGTTGTATCAGATGTCGAAATTAATATCTTTGGATTGTAATGCCCTAAATCTCTTTGGAGATTATGGTTAGAATGGACAATAAACACTTCAGATTGTCCGAAAGTCAAGAGGACTCGAAAAGTGTATAATCATGGGTGATTATGCAACTGAAAGTGAAATATATAAGGCCATAAAATTATGAGCCATCATCTCTCTGAGGATCTGTAAAATCAGTACCTTAATATTAATAATCTTCATGACCTTTGGATAGAATTAAAATCCAAACACACGATGGTGTCATTACCAAAGGTCAGGCATGAATAAGTCTCAGATTCTAGAACTTTGTATCCGTGGAAAATATAATTTGGCTTTGTCCAAAATCGTGTACAAACTGAGACAATGAGTTGAAATGATAAAGAGGATTTACTTGAAAAGTTTTTCTTATAACCAATCCAAGGGATCTGGTATTACAGCATGGCTGTAGAGAAAACATTTCACCACCGATAATGATATATATGATCCCATGCCTATTGATATTGGAGCAAAATAAATTGCTAAGTGAGATGACTACTCCTAAAGCCACTAAGGCCGAATCAAATTAAGAAAAATCCAAAGAAGCCACGTCCATAGTAATAAGGAATGGCCGGCTTGGTTAGTATTTAAAAAATAAGATTTCGACATTCTGTGATGTGTGTTTTATGTTTGTGATTTATGCTTTGATTTGATCTTCATGTTTTTTACAAATTTTAAATTTCCTTAAAACCACATTTGCTTGATAATGATTGTGATTGATATATATATAAAAGTATAAAAATAAAATAATAATAACATCAAAGCTTAAATACAGATTTGTGGGTATAATAGTCCAGTTAAGGACATACGGCCAAAGTATTGCCTAAAGAGGCACGAATTTTATTCACCCTATAAAAGATCCATTGAGTTATAAAAACTTAAGTGTGAATGATTTCCACATTGAACCAATGGGCAAAGGAAACAAAATTCCCTTTCAGAATTTTTTTTTTTTGAAAATCGCATAAGGCATTATGAATGCATATACCCATATTTTCTACTGATTTATTCTACGCTAATTATCAGTATGAAAGAGGCATAAATCCATGGTAACCAGTAAGGTTCACCACAAAATAAACACTTATGGCATGACCAAATTAGTCATCTTGGTCCAAAACATGATGTAAAATCGATAAAGGCACAAAAGTGATCCCATAAAATCTCATAGTGTGTTACATGTACACAAAGGGAAAATCACTAAAATATTTAAGGCTTCACTGTCCTAAGCACCACGAAATTATGAGTATGTTCATGAGGGGGAGAGAGGACTAAAACCCACAGTCCATGACCATATCATAAATTCGGATTCTATGGTTTTAAACCATGATATGCACGGCTGAAAAGCTTCAAAGCTCTCACTAGTGGTACATAATACACGACCAGCCTAATGCTTAGAGACATCACGTTTAATACATGTATATAAAGATTGATTTTCATCAGGCCATACAAGTTAGCATAAATATCCCCATCTCTGATTTTATAAGGGTCATAAACCAGACATATACACAAACCATCTTAAGAAAATATGAATATACCACCACATATATGTGTGCCGTTAAGATGTAACCTCAGATGAGGATTGAGAATATATGTTGGAAATAAATAAGTCTTTCCCCCCACGAAATTATAAGTATCTTGAGCCAAACATGAGTGATTTCATCAGTGGCCAAGAACACATATTGCAAAAGATAGCAATCTGATTGTCCAACATTAAAAGGAGAAAGTTATGAGCTGGTAAAGAGTAAAGAAAAATATAATGGTATTTTTACCATTGGTGTCTTGGCAAGATCCTCGACCAAAGATTTATGATCTAGACGTCTAAAGCTCATAAAAGCTAGCAGAAATATATGCCAGACATACTGACCCGAAAAGAAAGATAAATGACTGTGTCATACCAGTTCAAGCACCACGAATTTGATGTCTGAGAGACACTATCAAGTTGCTACAATGTCTATATAAGATAGACAAATAAGTTCCAAATGATGAGGAATCTCGGAAAGTAATGAAAGGTGCACATAATCACACTAATCCGAGTTCACAGTTTAACCAGTTCAGACAAAGAAATAAGGTTGGCCAACCACACATCTAAGGTACCAGACCATGTAGTTTGGGACGCCAAACTGCAAGGTATAAAGGTCCTGGATAATAAGATCTCAAATCTAATTAGATCATGTTTGGAACAGTATGGAACTAAAGATAAAGAGTGTTAATACCAAAGATGTATTTACATACATATGAGCTCATAAAAGATTGTAGCACTTGGGATTTGAAAGATATAACCTGAGGATCATGAACCCACATAAGAGTACTCATAAAACTATATATGGACGTGGGGTATTCAAATATTTAAAGTATTTATAGAGAGATGAGCGTATTGATCATGTACATACAGAAACGCCATCTAAGAATAAAACTAGTGAATGGTCTTGTGAGGAAGATAAAATTTGTGAGACTAAAGGACATGACCACGTGGTCTAGTGTGTCAATGTTCCTTATAAATAATATTCAAGCATAGCTTGATTACACAAGGATACTCACAAGGACCAAGGAACAATTTATAAGGAGATATGCTCCTAGGTGGTGGATGCTACTACAGAAAATCAAGTTTGATTTTGTCTGGATATTTAAGAAAGAAATAATGGTGTAGTAAGCAATATATGGATCACTGGATAATGAGAATAAAAGTACCATAGAAAGTTAAGAAAGAAATTCTCAAAGAATAAACTTTGTTCCTAAGTTGTTCATGGACTGAAAAATACAGCAGTTGCATATAGTATGAGAGACTAAGTAATACTTAGTAATGGAATTGTCTAAGGACGAATTCAGTTCAGTCCATACATACGTAAGATACCCTTGTGTCTGGAATTAACCTAAGAAAGGTTCAGTAGTTTAATGGTTCAAAAGTTTCAATGATACAAGTTATCAATTGATTAAACAGGCCATGTTTTACATATGGTAAAACTACAAGAAAAATTCTAGCCGTGTGTGAGTGTATCAGCACGTCTAAAGTGACACATGAGATGATCACATAGAACCATTAAAGACCACGCCAAAGAGACCACAAAATCAGAGGCCATATCCGGTTCCAGTTCAATCATGTTTTAAGTAACAAGATTGCAGTATGGGACTGCAAATGAATGCACAAGCCCTTATGATTATATCAGTGGATAAAAAGGAACCCTAATGGCATAAGGTAGTGACCAGAAGGATGTCTGGTCGTGACTTATAGCATTGCTAAAGCAAGAAATGATCGATAACCATGTATAAAAGACATGAGTGTATTTGTCTGCGAATTCATAAGTTTGATGAGTTTTACTGTAGCAAATAATTATTGGTGACATGAATTTAGACACTCATGGTAATGGACGTGTATAGACAAGATCTATATCACAACATGGATCGACAAAAGGAAAATTGGCTACAATGGATAAAACCATTAGCACATACGAAGAGATATAAGTCTGAATGAACAAAAGATATGAAGTAAAGTGGTTCGTATGTGTTTTGAGTCTATGACTCAATGTATATTTGAATGTCCATGTTTTTGATAAAGCCATATAACCAAAGTATATCCGTGGGACATGAAAAGGGACCTGCAAGTAAAGTTTTTATTGCAGATTATAAGTCCATCCGAGCACCGTTCGAAGCGCCACCAGTCCAACCAAGACATTGAGTGATCAGCAGCAAAGATGTACATTCTGACCACATCTTTATGAAGTTCCAAAGACATCAAGGCGTCCATGTAGTACAAATTCATTCAAGAAGAATCCAGCTGATCATCTTCACCAAAGTCACAGGTGACCTTGACGATCAAAAAGACTCGGATATCAGATGGAATGCGTCTACTACAGTGATGCATTCATCAGGGGGAGTAGTGTGTGTTGTACTCTTTTTCCTGTCTCTGGTTTCCCTTTTACCACATTGAGTTTTGGATTTTCCGGGAGAGGTTTTAACGAGGCAACATTAAGCACACTACGAGCTCTATACGGTTCTGGCATCCAAGGGGGAGTGTTATGAATTACATGTTTGTGGATGTCCAGTAACCATAACATTCTAGTAGACTTTTGTTTACTAAGCTTTGGCCCATTAGTGATCCACTATGTATTAGGCCTATTAGGGTTTTGACTTTGTAATTCCTTTATATAAGGATCACCTTTTGTCAATGAAATACATGTTTTTCCCACTTTATTTACAACAATTGTTATTTATTTTTTGCTAAAGAGTAAATTTGATTAGCTAAACCAACTACATACCAAACCAATCAGGCTTCATCATGAGTCGTTTGTCTGATTGTTAGTCACAAATTCAGCTGCATCAATGTAGTTTATTAGTTTCATCATATATATAACCAAAATTATATCACATTGTGGAACACTTAAGCACTACATTTTTTTTGCTCAAAGAAAAAGCCTTACATTTAAGTAAAGGGAATAGCTTTTTTTTTGGCTCATCAGCCACTTCTCGAATTTTCATTGATTCTCTACATCACAACAATTTATCAAACTTAATACGAGTCGCAACTAAGCCACTCCATTTACTTCTCTAGGATAAAACACCAACCTGACATCACTGAATGTGAAGAAGCATGTTTTTGACATAGTTGGAAACATGTTTGATACTCGGCCGATCTTCCTCACTATTGAACAATGTAAACGAGTTATCTATACTATTATTTGAGAAGTGATTTAACTTATGTGTCAGCTTCTCCATATTTTTAGGTTTTTTCGCTTATTTATCATGTTCTCCATGATTTTAGGTTTAATCAGTGATTTTCATAAATATTTTTCATATATTTTAATAATAAAAATATTTGAAAACATGCTAACTACAATTTTTCACTATACCAATATTTAATATTATCTTATTTATTCATTGAAGTTTTGATATATTCAGTGGCTAATTCTTAATTTGACTTATTACAGATTAATATTATCAAATTATCTTGAAAAAATAATAAAACGTGTTTGAAAAAAGAAAAGATAATCTCATATATTTATCGTGTGTTTATCTATAATTGTTTTTTAATTTGATGTATGCATATAATAGTTAGATTTATTATTATAATAAAATATTAAAAGTAGTTTTACAAAATATAAAATAAATTTATTTATATTTTTTAAACATATATATCAAGCCAAATATTTTTATAAACATATTAATTGTATTAACGAGGTTTATAAGCTATAACAATAAATTTTATTTATATTTTTTGTTAATGTGACTTTTTGTATTGTTTTTAATTATTATTACAGTTGAAAAATAACACTGATTTGTTATTTAAATTGAAAATTAATATTTCTTTATTATCTTTTATCTTTTTTTATGAGAATCATATTTTAAAAATTTTAAAAATATCCCTCCAAAAGAGAATATTTTCCAAATATTATTAATTTTATTTACAACTAGGTGGTGCCCCGCACACTTGTGCGGACTAATACATATCTAACTAATTCAAATTTTAACATTAAAAAAAAATAATCTAAATTATTTAATTAGTTTCAAATATTAATTAATCAGAAGATATAATTTTTGTTATCACACATGTAAAACATATCATCATCATAATAATCTAATAAAGTTTTATAGATATTTAAACAAATATATGCATTTGTGGGCATAATTATTTTATAGATATTTATTGGTAAATTTATTATTAGTTAAATATCAAAAAAAAATATTTATTTCAAAATATATTGTTATATTTAATTAATTTTATTATACTAATTTAAAAATCTTTATCTAATTAAATAACCAAATACATAATTGTTAATAAAAATTGATGTTTTCAAGCCAAACTTTTGAAGTTATCAAAATTTCGAAGTAAAGCAAAACACACAATAATGTTAAACCGACCCAACTTTACATATTATATGAATCATTGTTAATTAAAATATTTATTTCAATTATATTTTAAAATACCTCCCATAATAGCTGAATAAACACGCAAAAAGACCATATTGACAAACAAAACATTAATATGTAATGTATAAGACAAAAACATTTCATATCTATTGTTATTTTAATTTCTAAATGCTATAATAGAGAAAAATAAACAATAAACAATCTATATGTTTTTTACTCTAAAATAGAAATTGATACTTTCTATAAAATGATATTTTCTTTTTTGTTAAATAATAATTTTTTTTTATTTTCAAGTAGTTGTCTTTAACTTTCAAGATTTATTAAATATAACTAAAACAAATTATTTTGGAAATATTTTATAAAAAAATACAGAATCACATTTTTTTATATAATATTCTTCTAAAGAAACTTTAATTAAAACAAAGTCATAACTTTGTGAAACTCTTGAAAATATTTAAGTAAACATAATTAATTTTATATTATAAGGTACATGTTGTAAATAAAAAAATAATATTTTGAAAATATTCCTTTAGAATGATATGTTTAAAATATTAATAAATATGATTCTCATAAAAAAATTTAAAATTAAATAAATAAATATTAATTTTCAACTTAAATAACAAAAAATATTATTTTCAACTGCAATAATAATTAAAAACACTAAAAAAGTTACATTAACAAAAAATATAAATCAAATTTATTGTTATAGCTTATAAACCTCGTTAATAAAATTAATATGTTTATAAAAATATTTGGCTTGATATATACGTTTACATAAATATATATAAAATTATTTTATATTTTGTAACACTAATTTTAATATTTTAGTATAATAATAAATCTAATTATTATATTCATATATAAAATTAAAAATAATTGTAGATAAACGCAAGATAAATATATGGGATTATCTTCTATTTTTCAAACACGTATTATTATTTTTTTAAGAGAATTTAATAATATTAATTTATAATCAGTTAAATAAAGAATGATTCGCTAAATATATCAAAACTTCAATGAATAAGTAAGATAATATTAAATATTGGTATAGTGAAAAATTGTAATTTTTAAGTTTTCAAATATTTTTGTTATTAAAATATCTGAAAAATATATATGAAAATCATTGATTAAGCCTAAAATCATGGAGAACATGACAAATAAGCAAAAAAAAAACTAAAAATATGGAGAAGTTGACACATAAGCTAAATCACTTCTCAAATAATAGTATAGACATGTTCTTTATAGTATAAAATTAATTATGTTTACGTTTAATTTCTTTCAAGAGTTTCACAGAGTTATGACTTTGCTTTAATTAAATTTCTGCAGAAGACTATTATATAAATAAAAGCGTGATTCTATATTTTTTAATAAAATATTTCCACAACAATTTGTTTTAGTTATATTTAATAAATCTTGAAAGTTAAAGACCACTACTTGAAAATTAAAAAAAAAATATTATTTAACAATAAAACAATATCATTTTATAGAAAGTAGCAATTTTTATTCTAGAGTAAAAAATATAGATTGATTATAACTTATTTTTCTTTTTAGAGGATTTAGAAATTAAATAACAATAGATATGAAATGTTTTTTTATCATATACATTACATATTAATGTTTTGTTTGTCAATATGGTTTGTTTGCGTGTTTATTCAGCTATTATGAGATGTAATTTAAAATATAATTATATTAAATATTTTAATTAACAATAATTCATATAATATGTAAAGGTGGATCGGTTTAACATTATTGTGTTTTTCCTTTCTTGTGATATTTTGATAACTTTAAAATTTTGACTTGAAAACATCATTTTTTCTTAACAATTTGTTTATTTAATTAGATAAAGGTTTTTAAATTAATATAGTAAAACTGATTAAAGATAACATTATATTTTTAAAATAAATATTGTTTTTGATATTTAAATAATAGTACATTTACTAATAAATATCTATAAAATAATTATGTATGCAAATGCATATGATTATTTAAAATATCTATAAAATTTTATTAGATTATTATGATTATGATATGATTTACATGTATAATAACAAAAATTATATCTTCTGATTAATTTAATAATTGAAACTAATTAAATATTTTTTTTTTAAATGTTTAAATTTGAATTAATTAGATATATATTAGTCTGCATAAATGTGCAGGCCACTATCTAGTTTCACTTATTTGAGGACTACAAATCAAGGACAGTGTTCATAAATTCAGACATTCGTTCAAAGAGATTTTTCATTTTTTTTTATTATATTATACAAGGATTCGTTATAACGTTGTACCCACCGGTGTTCCCCTTTTTCTGTCTCCACAAGGACATGGCAACATAACTTGCGTGATAAAACTGTGACCTTTATTTGATTTTCTCACTTTCTGAATCCCTATTTATTAAACTGTTAACTGAGAAAAGAAACAGAGTCACAGAAGTATGAGTTGATGGCAGTGAGAGAGTGAAAGAGAGAAAGTCCCCCGCTTTCTACGCCTCCACAGCCTTTCTTCTTTTAACCCTATACACAATCTACACGCTTGCATTCTTTTTTATATCAATGACGTAAGCAACTGATCGTCTTTCTATAATACTAGTACAGTAGTAAATAAAAATAAAACAAGGTTACCGAATATATATAATTCAGTTTATACATATAATAAATAAGAAAACAGATTTTTTTCTGTCAGAGTTAGCAGCAGTCTTGAAACTTGAATATTCCCATTCTTTTAGTTCCACGATGAGTAACTGAAAAAAGGATATAATTATTTGTATCGCATTAGTAAAATTTCATTTAGTTCAATAATATATACATACCTTAAGCTTTTATACCAAGTTTATTTTATAGTTAACTGTACAAAAATCTTCATCAATGACTTAATATAAACATGAGTTTTGTATATATAAATGTTGATGCACTACAATATCACATGTGTCTATGCCCATTACCACTGGAGTGCTGTATCAAATGTTTAATTACTTCTAATCGTTCTTCTATATCCACGAGATATAAATTAAAATATAGAAAATGTAGGAGTTAAGTAGTCCAATAAATATAAACATGGATCCCTGATGTAGATTCTCTTCTCACCGTGGACGATGGCTTTGCCGTGAGGAGGAGACACACGTGTTGGAGTAGTAGAACACGTGCGGAAATATGATCAACATATATTGATCGATCTCATTTATTCGCACGTGCCCTGCTTCTCCATCAAGTGTTACTCACCCATTACATTTCTCTTACAACAACTCCATATAGCTTCCAATGCCAGTGTAAGAAGGAAAGATATTTGTTTGTGTAGAAGAAGAGAGTTCAGATTAGACTGTGAGAGACAGGAACTCCTGCTTGCTCGTTTACGTACGTATATATAGTGGAGTGGACTTCAAGTGTTTTATGAAACGAGGCAAAACTCTAAAAAGGAGTGAGTATTTAACTTTTTCGAAAATTCGGAGTGGAATTAAAATGATGGAGTCTTCGAGTGGGATTTCTTTAAATGTGGATAAGAAGTAAAATAGCTATCATATCACCAAGTCTTTCATTCCTTTAAACGATATTTTTATTTTCTTTGTCAAATTTAACATGTCTACGTAGATTCGAAAAACGAGGGTCGCAGTTGATAACTACGTAGTAGAGAGTAGTAATTAAAGAGAATAAAAACATAGTAAAAGAAAAAAAAATGATTAATAGTGAAATAGTCAATATCTAGACCAACTTGTTTTTCGGGTTGAACTGATTATGCAAAAAAAAAAAAAAAACAGAAATGACCTTAAACCATGAGAGAAGAAATCAGGTTATCGGTTTGTTGTTGGACAACATTGGGTAGCTTGTAGAAACAGTAAATAATAATTCGAGCATTGTTGTTTTTTCTTTGTCAACGTATATCGAGCATTGTTATTTGTTGATCAAAAAAAAAAAGAAAACAACTTAAAAATCTTTACGCAATGAATGCAATAGAGACGGACTGTAAATAACTAAATACATAAGTGACGAGTTTGGAGTCAGTTTATGTTTACTTCCTGCCGCCGAATCCCAGTTCAAGTCTCACTATTTTTTTCCAACCTTTACTTCATAGTGACGTTACCACGCATATAGTAATCAACCAAATTATCACGCATTCTCAACTCGAGTTCAAAATCTTAAGAGCGCTTCCGAATTCCGATCATAAACTTTTCGCGGATACTTGCCAATTACATTGACTATTTAGTGATAGTTTCTATCAACACAGTTTGCTCTGATCAAACTTCCGTGCAAAAACGAAGTGATAAAAAAATGTTGGGAACGAGTGAGTTAAACTGCCATCATTAATAACGACTAAGTTAATGCTGTAATGCATACTATAACCAACTGCTTAAAAATGGACAAATATACGATAATTGTGGCGAAAGCGTCCGACTAATATCGGAAATTGACAAGGTAGTTCATGCAACTCCATTAGTAATAATACATTCGATCAAACCAAGTGATAAAGTAGCTCAAACAAAGTGTATCCATTCTATAAAATATCAACTACTTTACGATAAAGTTTTTTCAACTAAAGTAATAATCAGTAGGGATGATCATTATAATTTAGTTACAAAAAATGATCATTACAATTCATGTGTGGCTGATTTGTTCAAATCGGAAATCACATTATTTGATTTTTTTTTCTTGCGACGAAAGCATAAGCTGATTTGAAATGGAAAAGAAATGAAATAAAGATTACATTTTCTTATAAAGAAAAAGAGAGAAGAAGAAAGATAGTGGTGAAAGTGATGTAGACAGTAACTCAGAGGGGAATGGGTTGCGTGTTCGTCGCGAGTTTCTTTCCCTTTTCTTCTTTTTTACCCTCAAACCCAAAATCCACCACCATGGTCTATTGATAGAGAGACAGAGACTTTGTGTATTTTTGAACAAGAAAATAAAAAGATTTTGCGTATTGAAAAGAGTTCCAATGAAGTAATTTTCTCATTTTAATAACCAGTTGTCCAATTAAGACACTAAGACCATGTTTATCGCTGATTCTTAATGGGATCCTTAACCAAAATAAGTGAATTAATTAAATCAAAATAAAAGAAAATTCATGTAACCGATCCTTAATGGGATTGGCAAACTCCTTAATAGAGAGCTTTCGCAACCGATAATAGAGAAGTTTCTTGATACACGTGTCAGCAAACTGTGATTTAAGATTTTTTTTCTCTTTTTTCTTTCTTTCCTCTCCTTTCCTCTCCTCTTCTCTCGGGTTCGACGAAGAAGAAAAGCGACAGAGACTCTGTACACTTGATCGCCGGCGTCCTATTTCTCTCCGGCCGCCGAGTCGTCTAGAACCTCCGTTTCATTCTCCCTCAAGGCCCAGTCCGTCGCACTCTCTCAAGACGACCTCAAAAAACTCTGCCGCGGAGAAAGCCGTCGAATCCATCAAACCCGAGATGGTCCTCGGCCTCAGAACCGAATCCATCAAATGCGCTTCGATGCGGTATTTGAGTGAGTCTGTGCATACTTATTGGCCTAATCGCTTGATCTAAAGTTGATTTTACGTTTCTTTTTGGTGTTGAATGTTGATCCACCTGTAGAATCGAGATGTTCATTAGAAACCGCCATTGTTAGTTGCTTCTCTCGCAGATGAAAAATAATTGTAGTGTAGTTAGTGATGCTGTAGTTTCTCAATAAATATTGATTATCGCCTGAGTCACTTTTAATTTAGAGTATTTAGGCTGCATATACACACAAAAATCCAATATTAGCCAACTACCCTAACACTAGTTTTGACACTATTAACATTTCTATAATCCAATATTACCCCTGCCCAAACTATTACATTCTTTCTTTTTCCCTTTTGTATCTCCATAACAGATCCTGTCCAAATAATCCTTTTTCTCTCTCTTTCGTATCTCTTGAAAAATCTCCAAATGTAATTTATATTTTTTCAATTCTACGAATCAATTATTCTTGTTTTTTTCTGATTCCACAGCTCTAATTAGTTTTCAGTTATTTATGTTTCATTTAACATAAAGCTTGGAATCTAACAAAAACGATCATCTCATGAGTTCCTCTGCATCACCCTCTTTGTCGTTCAATCTCAACCTGTATACTGGATAAATACTATCGATTCACATGTTGGTCAAACACACAGACATATAGATGGGCCGTATACTCAAAAGAGTGGGATTTCTCCGACATTAATGAAAAGACATGAAACTCTAATATTTCAGTTGTGAATATTTATAGTCGCTATTTAAAATGTTTACGACTATTAAGTATTATGAACAGATAAATGTTTGCTTAGCTGTTACAAAACATGTTAATTCTTTTTAAAATGAGCTGTAAGATGCTCATAAACAGATGATGTTGGTTGATACATTGTTTTATAACCGTTACAAAATTAGTTACGGTCTAAAAAATCATATAACTTTGTACGTCAAAACGTAGCGGTTACATTTTATATAATATATTTATTATTAGCCGATACATGTTTGGTTAGCTGTTACAAAAATATGTTACCGCTTTTAAAATTATCTTTAAGATGTTAAAAATAATTATTGTTAGCTGATATATATTTTGTTTGATTGTACAAAATAAGTTATCGGGTCAAGTTAATCGTTATCTATTCACCTAACATATTCTTAACTGTTAACAATTCTTGTTCGATGTCATTATTTTTGTTATTGGATAAGTATTTTTCTAATAAACAAGTTGAAAACGTACTAATTACTTACTGTGTTTCTTCTCTCCTCATGTATTTTGCTTTCTCTCTCCTTTGAAATAATTGCAGATTCCTGAGTTGGTAACATCTTGGAGCTAATTGTAATCTTTTAGCAAGGTTTGTGTTTTTTTCAGTCAATGATTCATTGACATATATAACGGGTTGTGGAGGAGAAAGTCAATAGAAAATTGGTGCTGGAAATGGAATGTGCGACCATTATAATCAATCAGATTTACAGAATGTCATGAAAGGAAGAAAAAGAAGAGTTATAGAACAAAGATGAAAGATCGATCAAAACGATGGAGAAAGGAGTGGAAAGTTTGGGGCAGGGATAAAATGGTCAATATATGCTTAATCTGCTACAGGAATTTTTATTTTCCATATCCAAATGGTAGTTTACTAATATTGGTCATTGTTGTGTATATATAGCAAATTAACTCTTTAATTTATCATGGATTAGATTAGATCAGTGTTGGGACTTCGATTACAAGCTCATCATTTCTCTGTTTCGTTTTGAACAGTGCGTATAGATTTGTTACGCACCATTACAGATTTCTCTGTTACTTTATCCTTTTAACTTTCTGCAAATAGCGATGAGCAGGTACAAGTTTACAAGTCACTACATGGTTTACTGATTAGATCAAATTGGTGGATTGCGATTACAAGTCAATGTTTTCTCTGTATGTATTTCTTTTAGATATATGTTTCACAAAAAAATCAGTTTGTTTTTATGTTTTTATTTTAAATCCTATATTGAAAATTTTATCTTTTAATATGTTTTATGTAATAAATCAATTTTATCTTCAAAAAAAAATTTATAATTTTTTTAAGAATCCTTTTAAGAAACTACCATTGGAAGTACAAAATCGAACAGTTTCTTAATAAAGTTCTTGAGCCCACTATTATACATTTATATACTTAAATAATAATTAAGAAACCCATTAAGGATCATGGGATAATCATGCTCTAATACATTTGTAGCCTACATTTAGTGGGATGCATGCAATAATCTATATGTCCCTTTCATTAGAGTTACTACTATAACTACTCGAGATGGGAAAAATTAAACTAAAACTCAGTTAAAGAAAATCATATCTATTGCTGATCAAAAAAAAAAAGAAAATCATATCTACATTGGTCAATTCAATCATTGTTACATGTTTTAAAGCATAAGTGCCGAATCTTAGATGATAGATCTTCATACCATGTGGAAAAAAAAAAGAAATAGAAAAGATCTCAACTAAAAGTAAAAGAAAAAAGGTGGGTGGATCCTGCAGTTCACTGTCACTTACCTCTGACGAAATTAACTGAAGTGAATCGTTCCCCCATGTTTTATGGGTTTGGGTTTTCCCCTCTGACGTCTTTGCTTTTATGACACACACACACACACACTCTCATTTCAATATTTACATTTCACACGTCAAACGTCGTAACGTTGTTACTGCTGCTCTTAGTGGGGCACCATCAATAATTATTTTTTGATACTTATTTAACTTAATCATGATGTTCACTGTCTAGTACTGTTCTTTCTTTGTTAAAGATCACACATCTCTATCCAATATGTAAACACCCCGTTTCATACCTAAAGTATTATCTTTGTTTTTGAATAGAATCCAGAGATCCAGAGTAGATAAAACTCCAATGGTCAGATAATGGACGATAATCCATAAAATAAATTATAGCTTAGTTAATACTTAATAGTTGCAGTAGGGTTCGTTGTTTGCAGGGGCGGAGGTGTCACGTGTGCTCATCCTAATTTGTTTTTCCGCAGTAATTAGTGATCAATTTATTTACACATACTTGAACTCAATATTAGTTGCAAAAAAGAAGGTTATATGTAACACTAGGGATATTCCGGCGCTACGTGCCGGGTTCGGATATATAATTTTTATGTGTTTTTTATGCTGGGTATTTGTTCATGTTCTTTCTTTGCAGCAGGAAAAGGTAAATTTTATTTTGTTTAGATTTTAATAGAGTTGGAAGTTGAACATGAGATAATTAGCATAACTCATGTTTGATTGCTATGTTATTTGGAAAAAAATGTTTTCTTTTTTCGTATCTTCATTTTTGATGAATGATTCTTGCATGTGTCTAATATCTTGAAATTCATTCAGAGAAAGTATAATTTTTTTTCTTTAATCAATCATATGATTAAGTTTTTTTGTAAAAAAAGTTTAAATATATAAATAACACATGGCAAAGTATTGGCATGTTAATGCCGATTTTTTTATTTGTTTGTTAATTTGAGCATTTGATTTGGAGATTGATTGGTTTAATAAATATTGATAGGTATGTTGATTTGTTTTGGCGTTTAATATAGAATAAACAAAGAAAATAGATGCAAATTATTATTGTAAAAAAAGAGTTGCATTGATAAAAAAAACCAACAACGACGAAACATTGTTCTTGATAACAAAAGCAAGTTGAAAATGTGAAAACATGAACTGATGAAATAGAAACGTGGTTGTCAAGTTATTGGAAAAGACTTATTCCACACGTGCTTTCTTATGGGCACTCTCTTCCAGAGCAACCTGTTCCTCTCCTGCTGCCTCACAACCGCCAAGTGGACCATCAGATGTACTCACTTCTCCTGCAACATTGCTTTTTATTGCACCAATGGCATCAGATCCTGGTGCCGCAGTCTGAGGGACTGCCGATTGAGGGACCTCTTCGGCTTCCTGAAACCAACATAAATAATGTATGTGATTAAATATTTTAAGACCAGAAAGCTAAGAAAAGGGGAAGCGAGAAGCACTCACAGCAAAGTTTGGGTTGGGAGCTATCTCGGGTGCAGTAAACACTCGTGAGATGGTGAAGGTCTGGTGGTTTGCAGTGAAGTTGAAGTCGGTCAGTTTGAGCTGGAAAGTGTAACTTTTCCCAACAATGTTAGCAAGAGCTTGAGGAAGTTCAGTGTCAACCTGAGCATTAAGACCAATCCCCTGGAGACGAAGTAACAACTTTGGATATGAATCGAGTTCGACAGGCAGTAGTAGTAAACAGTGGAATTTTTTAAAAAGGTCTTACCACAATATGTGCAGCTTCGGATGCTAAAACATGAATCAGTTTAGCTATTTCTTTATCAAATCCCAGGAAAGACGATGTGCCAGTGGGGTCTGAAACAGAAAAGACTACCCGATACCTGTCGTACATAAATGAATTTCAGAGATTGGCTACACAATGCAACAAACATAGAAGGAAAAATAATTACTTGAGTTCAGCCACAGCATTGGTTTCATTGCATGAGGGACAAGTGAAGGAAGATTCCTCACGGATGAGTTTTTTCGAACATAGAGAGCAGCCAATATAGCACCAACCACCAGAAAGCTGAATCGCAGTTACTTTAGCCGTACAAAGGAATTCGATGATCTGTAAAGTAAGGAAAAAATAAATATTAACACACGAACACTTAGACAATACTATAAAAGTCATAATTAGAATGTTTCATTTTGTACCTGAGGATCACCAGTGAGAACAAACTCGTTAAGCTCAGCAATAGTGAGAGGCTCAATCTTTTGGACATGAACAACCTTTGATGAAGACCCTGCCTCGTCTGTTCCACCACCTGGTAGTCTGTAAGGAGATAAAACTCAAAAGGCATCAAAAGAAATAGAATACAGACAACAATATATCTAGTGTAGATTATGAAGCAAAGGTGTTGCCTTTCAAGCCGATCTTTTCCAACCCCAGTTTCAGAGTCAAAGAAAATACGTGAAGCGGATGTCCCATTCAAATATAACTTGCCTGCCAACAATAGTGTGGAGTTATCTAAGAGTATGCAAACCTTTGTAGCTGACTAATCACTTTGTCAAATGCAGTAGCTTTAGAATGAGATGTTCTCTTACCCAAGACTATTTTAGGATTGATGCCGGTGATAAGGACAATCCTTGGCTCTCGCCCGTATCCATCCAACTTGGTGTGGAATGCAAGAGCTAAGGAGTCAAACAGACTTACACAAACATTGACATCACTGCAAATAATAGCAGTAACATTGTCAGACATGATAGCTAGCGCAAACATTTATAACAAACAGAAACCGAAGTACACAAAATACCTGTCCACACGAAGAGTAAGCATTACACGCTGTGCCCCAGGTATACGATCGGTAATGGTGCTCCTGATTGCACGGACCTCCCCAATAACATCTGAGGTATTATAGTATGATCATGTTACCATTCGAAATGAGAAAACCAATATCTATTAAAATAAGTACCTGGGAGCTGTTTGGAGGTGTTTGCTAGCTCAAGTATCTGTTGATGTGGTCGGAATCGAAAATGTTCTGTAGGTATGGTTCTAGCAGTGGCAGCAAGCTTCTCAAAACCAGTTCGTTCATTGAAACGAATGGAGACAGGGCCATCAGTCAACTTGAATCTCGGGTTGCTGCGTGTGACGTCAAACCCGCTGAGGGTGTAAACTGATCCTTCAGTTAGACGTTCCCTGAACCTACGTTGCTGAACCGCAGGAACACACCCTTGAACCAGTGTATCCTGTTGATATCAAAGCAAAAAAATTCAGTGAATCGAAATAAGCTTATCAGCTATAAAAAATTTGAAAAAAAAAATTCTGGGAAGAACACTTACAGCCTCATCGATGAGCAGCATCTCAATACTCATGAGTTCCCCACCTTTGTTGATATTTCTGGCCTCCCAGAACCTAAGCAGGCGCACCTCTGCGGTATTAGAGCATCGGCCGGCTCTCAAATTGGCAAGTAAAGTGTATGAATTCGCCATCTGAATTTGTTGCTGCTAAGAGATAGTCTGGGTAAATAGTTGCAGAGGTATGGTGAATGGAAAATGAGAACCGGTATTTATAGATGGACTTGCAGGAGGTTACTGGGTAAAGGAAAAGGCAGATCGAAAGCATGATGATATAAGAGTGGATTAAAGCAGGGAAAAATCAGAGTAAATGTCTGAATTAAGGAGTTCCGAGACGTTACGAATGTTGAAGAACTGTTTGGTTTCTGTGTTTTTTTGGCAGGGAAGAGACAAGATGTCGACGAAGCCAATGAGAGGAAGAAGACGAAGACTTAACCTAGACTTAAAATTATCGAATATGGGTTGTAAATTAGTTATGGACTATATAGTTGAAATGGGCTTAGTTACATAAGATAATAAAAGTTATAAAAGGCTCAATATAGCCCAACTGATTGCATGGAAGAAGAAGCTCGTGAACCAAAAGACGAACGCGCGGGATTTATGGTGCGTGAAAGAAACGGATAGGCCAGCGTTTCGACACGTGTCAACGAACGCCCCACCCTTTCAGAGAGTCGTGGAAGCATGTGCATCTTGCACAAGTCTACTTTATATTAATAGATACGTAGAACAATCTTGCATCCTTTATTTGAAACGATGGAATAGCCTATAACCAACAATGCAGGCGAAATTAGGCCTTGGCATTTGAACCTGGATCTGAAGACTCGACCCGGAACCGGTCCGAAAATATCCGATCTAGACCAAACCCGAAAGTTTACAAGTACTTTTTAGATCTAAATTTTTTATATCCGAATAGATCCGGATCCGAAGAGAACCGATCTGAAAAGACCCGGATCTGAAAAGAACTGACTTGAATAGACCCGAACCGATAAAACCGATGTGTACCCGACTTAAAACATGTATGTTCAAAACTATGATTTTGTTTTGTTCTGTTTTGTATATATATATATATATATATATATATATATATATATATATATTATTTTTGTTTAATTGAAATATTTTTGGTTAATAATATTTATTATTATTTTGTAAAACTTTTAAGGAATATGAAGTTTTAAAATATAAAATTTTGAGTTTAAAAATATTTTATGTTAATTATTAGTAGTTTAATTTATGTTATTTTGTAAATATTTAGATATATATGACGAATATTGATTAATTTGAGTGAGTTTGAGTATGTAATGTATTTTTCAAAGTTTAAATACCCAAACCCGATCCGGACCCAGCAAGATCAGATCTAAAACCGAAAAATTATGAGTATTTTACAGATTTTAAAATTATAGACTCGAACCGACCCGGACCCGACAAAACCCGATCCGACCCGAAACCGATCCGAACATTATAAGTACATATATGGATCTAAACTTGCAAGATCTAAAAAACCTGGGTCCGATAAGATCCGATCTGAACCTGACTTGAAGATCCGGATGCCCATGCCTGGGCGAAATGATGTGTATCAATCACATTCTAAATATTATGAGATCTTTGCTCAAAAAAATATTATGAGATCAGATCAAACCACAGTAACAATACGAAGAAGTAGCTGTCCTGGAGTGGGTCCTACCACGAGATTAATACTCTCCATCCGCGCGTGTGAATTATTTCAACATCGCTTACAATCTTGTCAAAGCCCAATCAAACTATACGGCCCATTATGCTTCAGAAGATGTCATATGCTGTTCTTACAGAGTGAACGAACAATTAGGAATATCTGACAACTGAGAATAACGTTAGTGTTGGATCAATTAATTATTAATTAAGGCAATGGGCCTCATAATTAATTTAAAAGATGTGAATATCAATGGCCCAGTCGATGGCCTTTATGGTGTTAATGAAGTAAATGAAACTTGTCCCACATCGCTTGTGAGGAGACAAAGAGAGTAACATATATATGTGTTGACACTCAGACTTGTTTAAACTTGGGCGTGGACGTGGGCTTGGGCTTGGGCTTGGGCTTGGGTCTTGGGTCTTGGGTCTTGGGTCTTGGTGGAGGGCCTCCGGCCCAATAAGAATATTCTTTTTGGGCCATGTAAATCTCAATGTTTGCCATTTAATTTTGGTAAAAACAACATGCATTTTATTTTGAAACGACAAGTAGTTTGTCTAGAAAATAAAAACGTCATGTAGTTTATCCGAGATAAGATCGAGAAGAACGAGTCTTGGGGAATTTCGAAACTCAACTTCCCTCGATCTCCGCGAGATTTCCGCGCACGTGCAGAAGCTGTTGCGGAAAGTGGCTCTCTTCCGTCTCTTTTAAAAACGAGTCTCCTCCTCTCTCATTTGGCACTTTACTTTCACATCGAAAACCAATAGAGAAAAAATCTCTTAGCGTAAGTCTATTTCCGAGAGTGTTTCGTAGAGGTTTTAGTTCGTTAGGGCGTTCACGAGTGAAGCGTGAATCGTCGCCATGGTTTTATCCTGGGACTCGATATTCGTACAGTTCTGTCTCACTACGGAGCGAATATTTAGAGTTAAGGAAAGATATTCATATCTCGACTCCATGAAACGTTTTTTTTTTACGGGTTTCATTTCGCTTTCCTCATCTGTTTCTTTCCTTAACATCGCTTTTATTCATTACGGTTATTTCAATTCGATTTCCGGCTTCTACAATCTTAACTCTAAATCGCTTTCTGTCTAAAGCTTTTAATCGGATTGAAAAACGATTTTTATCAAACGGTTTTAAAGGTTTGTAAACGGATTTTGAGAACGGTGTTTGCGATTTGGTTTTACCATTTCCGCGAAACGTTTCTTTCTTATCTCAAAACGGGTTGCGGTTTGTTTTCTAGCAATACTGCAAAACGTTTTATTCGATATTTTCAGAACGTTTTTTTTTTTTTTGAAACGATGTTTGCGATTTGCTATTTGCTTATCCGCGAAACGTTTCTTATTTCTTCTATAAACGGTTTTTGCGATTGCTTATAGCATCATCCGCAAAACGTTTTAGATGATTTATTTTAAACTTTTGTATATGAATCGTTTTCACAAACGCTTTCTTAAGCGAGTTTGTGAAACATTCTAAGTCTACACAAAACGATTTCTGCGAATGCTTAAAAGCGAGTTTGCAAAACGTTTTTCAGACTTGTATCGATATGATTTGGTTCAAAAACCAAAAATGAAAATCGATTTTAGACTATTATTTTTGATTAAAAATAATATGTTATTTGTTGAATGGAGTACTGATCCGTTTTTCATGTTTTCTTTACAGAAAATGACTAACGACAACAACGCCCCCATTGATACCACCGCTACTCAGACTCCACTCAATGTCACCACGACCGATGCAACCGGCGAGACAAACGTGAGTTCCAGTGCAGGAACAACAACCACTATCCTTCCTGCGGGAGTTGATGAAGCCACTCGCCGTAGCCTTTTCGGCGCTGGTCTTTACCAAACCGGTTCGGTTCAAGGAACCACAAGTGCTCCTGTGGTGGTTGCTACTCCTCAAGCTGTGCCTAGTCTCTTCACACAAGGACTGATGCCTGACAAATTTGATGGCAAAGGCTTCAAAACGTGGCAGAAGAAGATGATGTTCTTCCTGTCAACAATGAAACTGGACAAGTTCATCCAGGAGGATAAGCCCATCGTCCCTTACACTGTTGAAGATGTCCATGCTCAAGCGAGTGTTGACATATGGGTGCATTCTGACTTCATTTGCAAAGGGTACATTTTGGGTCGTCTTATTGATCCATTGTACAAAGTCTACTGTGACATTCCCACGGCGAAAGAGCTATGGAGATCCTTGGACAAGAAGTACAGAGGCGAGGACGCTGGCTGTCAGAAGTATGTGGTGGCAAAGTTCGATGAATTCAGAATGGTGGATTCAAAACCCCTCATGGACCAGGTGGAAGCTTTTCAGCTCATTTGCCATGAAATTGCTGCTGAAGGAATGTCCATCTGCGAGACATTCACAACTCTGATGTTCATTCAAAAGCTTCCTCCAAGCTATGCTGACTTCAAGAACTACCTGAAGCATAAGAAGAAGAAGATGGGTCTTGAGGATCTCATCACGAGGCTTCAGATGGAATCCAGGAACCGAGCTGCTGACAAGGACACAGCTAAGGAGCACAGTGTCAACATGGCTGAGCACAAAGGCAAAGGAAAGGCACACGCCTCTCCTGGAAAGCCTTCCAAAACTGCTTTGGCCTTGAAGGCTGCTGGGAAGAACTTCGAGAACAAAGGCATTGAAATCAATGCGAATGTGGAGAAGTTCAAGGGAAAATGCCACTACTGTCACAAGGTGGGACACAAGACTTCTGAGTGTCGCAAAAAGATCAAAGATGAGAAGGCTCAGGCGAATCTCACTGAGGAGGACTTTGTTGCAGTGGTGACTGAGGTCAACATGGTTGAAAGCAACAACCCCAGGGAATGGTGGTACGACACTGGTGCAACCACCCACATTTGCACTGATAGGGCGATGTTCAGCACCTATCAGAAGAGCAAGACTCAGGAGAAGCTGTTCATGGGGAACACTGCAGTCTCCAAGATTGAAGGCCGCGGCAGTGTGATTCTGAAGATGACATCTGGACGTCAGGTGACTCTGACGAATGTGAAGCATGTGCCTGACATGAGGAAGAACCTGATCTCGGGAACCTTGCTCAGCAAGAATGGATTCGCCGCAACCCTTGAGGCGGACAAGCTCGTGATTAGGAAGAATGGGATGTATTTGGGAAAGGGGTATGTTAAGGATGGACTTGTCAAGATGAATGTAATGACAGTCCCTCCGAAAGTTGTAGCACCAAAAGTTTCAATGAATAAGAATGAGTCAGTTGCTTATTTGGTTGAGTCTTTTAATATATGGCATGAAAGATTAGGCCATGTGAACTACAAATCTATACAAAGATTAATGAATTTAAATCTAATTCCTAAATGCAAAACAAGTAAAGAAAAATGTGAAGTATGCGTACAGGTTAAGCTCACAAAAACTCCCTCACCTCGTGTTGAAAGAACTAATAAACCTCTAGATTTAATTCACACTGATTTATGTGATTTAAAATACATGCCGACTAGAGGTGGTAAAAAGTACTTTGTGACCTTCATAGATGACTGCACAAAATATTGTTATGTATATCTTTTACATAGCAAAGATGAAACCTTACAAAAATTCAAAGAATTTAAACTCGAGGTCGAAAATCAGCTTAAAACAACTATTAAGGTAGTTAGAAGCGACAGAGGAGGTGAGTATGATGGTCCATTCAATTTATTTTGTAAAGAACATGGAATAATTCATCAAACTACAGCTCCTTACTCACCAGAATCTAATGGAGTTGCTGAACGCAAGAATCGAACTCTAAAAGAGATGATGAATGCAATGTTGCAGGAATCTGGGTGTCCCCAGAACCTGTGGGGGGAAGCGTTGCTTACCACAAACTATATCCTCAACAAAATTCCACATAAAGTAACTGGCAAAAACTCCATATGAATTATGGAAAGGTAATTTACCTTCGTATAAATACCTCAAAGTGTGGGGGTGCTTGGCAAAAGTTGCAGTACCGCCACCAAAAAAGGTCACTATTGGATCTAAAACTGTGGATTGCATCTTCATCGGATATGCACATAATAGTAATGCTTATCGATTTCTGGTACATAAATCTGAAATATCAGATATCCATGAACAAATAGTTATGGAATCGAGAAATGCATCTTTCTTTGAAAATACTTTTCCTCACAAGGAAAAACAAGGTTCTAAACGAACTCGAGAAGAAAGAAACAACAACAAGAACTCAGAAATTGAGACAAATGTTGAGATTTCTACAAACGATATTTCGGAGAATGAAAAAGAAGATGAACCTAGAAGGAGCAAAAGAGCTCGAAAGGAAAAATCTTTTGGTGATGATTTCTTAATGGCATTTCTAGTAGAAAATGTTCCAAAAACTTTGGCAGAAGCCATGGCTTCACCAGAAGCTCCGTTCTGGAACGAAGCAGTTAGGAGTGAATTTGATTCTATCATGCAAAATTATACATGGTATTTGACAGATTTACCACCTGGCTGTAAAGCATTAGGAAATAAGTGGATAATGACACGAAAACCGGGTGGAAAATACAAATCTAGACTAGTAGTTCAAGGATTCCGATAAAAAGAAGGTCTTGACTATTTTGATACATATTCTCCAGTAACAAGAATAACATCAATAAGGCTGATGATAGCAATCGCAGCCTTAAGAGATTTAGAAATCCATCAAATGGATGTAAAAACAGCTTTTCTGAATGGTGATTTAGAAGAGGAAATTTACATGAAACAACCTGAGGGTTTTGTCATTACTGGACAGGAAGACAAAGTATGTCGACTTGTAAAGTCACTTTATGGGCTTAAACAAGCTCCTAAACAATGGCACGAAAAATTTGACAACACAATGATGTCAAATGGTTTCAAAATCAATGAATGTGATAAATGTATATACTACAAAACTACCAAAGATGCGTATGTTTTGCTATGTTTATATGTAGATGATATGCTCATTATTGGAAGCAATAAAGACATAATCAATCAAACAAAAAACATGCTCAAAGGGAAATTTGAGATGAAAGATTTGGGATTAGCAGACGTTATTCTCGAGGTTAAAGTACAAAGAAATTCAAAAGGAATTACTTTAACTCAATCTCAGTACGCTGAAACAATATTAGAGAGATTTAAAAACTACTCTAGTAGTATGGCAAAAACTCCGTTAGATCCCCAAATGCACTTGACAAAGAATTCAGGTGAAGCAGTTTCACAAAACGAGTATGCATGTGTGATCGGAAGTCTTATGTACTTGACAAATTGTACAAGACCAGATCTAGCGCATGCAGTAAACGTACTCAGTCGATATACAAGTAATCCAGGTCATACACACTGGAAAGCTATAACAAGAGTACTCAATTACTTGCGCTACACCAAAGATTTTGGGCTTCACTATGGTAAAGAACCAGCAGTTTTAGAAGGATACAGTGATGCTAACTGGATATCAGATTCTAAAAACTTGAAATCCACCAGTGGATATGTTTTTACTCTAGGAGGAGCGGCAATATCTTGGAAATCTACCAAACAAACAGTTCTAGCTAGATCCACAATGGAATCTGAGTTCATAGCCTTAGACAAAGCTGCAGAAGAAGCTGAATGGCTTAGAAATTTTTTGGAAGATATTCCTATGTGGGAGAAACCTGTGCCAGCTATATGCATACATTGTGATAGTCAATCAGCTATAGCTCGGGCTCAGAATAATCTCTACAATGGTAAATCTCATCACATCAGAAGACGACACAAAACCATTAGACAACTTATCTCAACTGGTGTAATCACAATAGACTACATCAAATCGGCTGACAACCTAGCGGATCCATTTACTAAAGGTTTGTCACGAGATGTTGTTGCTAAATCATCAAAAGGAATGGGTTTAAAGCCTATATCTAATGAGGATGCTTGATTGCAACCCTACCTATCATGACTGGAGATCCCAAGACGTAGGTTCAAAGGGAAAACAAAATCAAGTAAAATCTAACCAAAGCACTTTGAGGCACAAAAGTCTCATCCCTGCTCCTAAAGATGATAAGTGCTAACGAATGTGAGAAGGATAAGCATAAGCTTTTAATGATTCCATAGCTTCTAAAGCGGAGTATTACTCAATACTTTTCATGGTCAATCACCTAATGAGTGTGAAATGGGGCCGTTTCTAGGAGAATGAATGCAAGGCTATATTCTCTAAGTTCACTCATGACAACCAGGAATAGTTCAGGGCCACAATGAACACAATAGAGAACTAAGTTCTACGAGAAAATGAAGTTGCGTTATGCCTGTTGTCTCGGTCTACATAAAACACCGGTTGGTTCAAGACATCATGTTCACCTTCTGGTAAAGTAAACCCGACAGATATTAACTATGAGTGGTTCAAGGCTTAAAAATGCTACCTACTCAAACACAGTGAATTTTTCGCAAACACTCTCGATAAGTCTGTCTGTCTAGTCCTTAGTATAAGTCTAGTCAGTAAAGTTATAGTTTTTAGAGTCTATCGAGTCTACATTTAGTCTAGTCTGCATATGTTTAGAGTCATTTCTATTCATGTGGGGGATTGTTGGATCAATTAATTAAGGCAATGGGCCTCATAATTAATTTAAAAGATGTGAATATCAATGGCCCAGTCGATGGCATTTATGGTGTTAATGAAGTAAATGAAACTTGTCCCACATCGCTTGTGAGGAGACAAAGAGAGTAACATATATATGTGTTGACACTCAGACTTGTTTAAACGGTGTGGAGAGAGAGGAAGGCTCCCCACGCGCGCGCCGCCGCCGCCGTCCGTCCGGCTCGGCTCGGCTCGGCTCGGCGTGGGCGTGGGCGTGGGCTTGGGCTTGGGCTTGGGCTTGGGTCTTGGGTCTTGGTAGAGGGCCTCCGGCCCAATAAGAATATTCTTTTTGGGCCAAGTAAATCTCAATGTTTGCCATTTAATTTTGGTAAAAACAACATGCATTTTATTTTGAAACGACAAGTAGTTTGTCTAGAAAATAAAAACGTCATGTAGTTTATCCGAGATAAGATCGAGAAGAACGAGTCTTGGGGAATTTCGAAACTCAACTTCCCTCGATCTCCGCGAGATTTCCGCGCACGTGCAGAAGCTGTTGCGGAAAGTGGCTCTCTTCCGTCTCTTTTAAAAACGAGTCTCCTCCTCTCTCATTTGGCACTTTACTTTCACATCGAAAACCAATAGAGAAAAAATCCCTTAGCGTAAGTCTATTTCCGAGAGTGTTTCGTAGAGGTTTTAGTTCGTTAGGGCGTTCACGAGTGAAGCGTGAATCGTCGCCATGGTTTTATCCTGGGACTCGATATTCGTACAGTTCTGTCTCACTACGGAGCGAATATTTAGAGTTAAGGAAAGAGATTCATATCTCGACTCCATGAAACGTTTTTTTTTTACGGGTTTCATTTCGCTTTCCTCATCTGTTTCTTTCCTTAACATCGCTTTTATTCATTACGGTTATTTCAATTCGATTTCCGGCTTCTACAGTTAGTGCTCAATAACAAAAGTGTATTACTTCAATCAAAACTAGATAATATCTAACAAAAAATAACACAGAAAAATTGTGGCAGAATCAAAACCATACAAAAGGTAAGAGAGGAACAGAAGAATCTCGGATCTAGTCTTCTTCCTCAGCTTCATTCTCAGCAATGTTGAAGTACTTCAACTCATAGAGGTTACGATCCTTGTTAGCAGTAATCACTCTGAGCTAATCCCTAACATTATGCTTCTTCAGGTACTTCTTTGTCAAGTACTTGAGATATCTATACACATACCAAAAATTCAAACAATGAGCTCAAGACAAATTCAAGATTCTAACATTCAAATTCTACCAAAATCTTATCACCCTACATAAGACTATACCTCTTGGAGAATTGGCCATCAGAGGTGACTGTGATCTTTCTCTTGACACGAGTGATGGAGACAGAATCACCAAGTGCACCATCTTTACCACCACCAACCTTAATCTTATCTTCAAGAAACTTCTTTAGATCACTATATCCATGATCTTGTCATTCACAGGCTTCAAGCAATCAATGGTGAAGGAAACTCATCCCTTCTTCTTCCCCTTTGGAGTTGCTGCACGACTCATTCTCACCCTTTTTTCTCTCTACATTTGCAAAATCATTTTGACACATTCATAAGGTTCAAACTATGAACGAGTTAATGCTAAAGATAGACTATGAGTTCTAGTCTAAGTTCGTTATTGCAGCAAAACGAAGCCAACTAGAAACATAAACTCAGACTGTTCCTTGTCTTCCTCATTATTTTCAAAGTCTATAAAACTTTCAATCAACAATACAAATTAAGAGCTAGCCTGTGCGTAGCGATGATCAGCGTCCTCTGATCTTGAAAGAGAAGAGAAAAACAGCGTTAAGGGTTTTAAGGCCGGTTTAGTTGTTCGGAGAGGCCCACACAACTAACTTTCGATATTTACCATAATCTATCAAACTGCTGGGTCTTCAGAATTTAGTAGAATCTCGATGTGGAACGTTCGTTAACTCTTCCATCATAATTAAAGAAAACACATTTAATGTATATAGTGTTGTTTTCGGTACTTTATTTCAGCTCTAGCCTAAGTCAATTTCTTATAGGCGATTCAAAAGATGTTAAACTGTGAATATATGGTAGGAGCCGCGCGAACGCAGGCTCCCTCTGCCACAAATAATGACGCAGGCTCTCCCACTTGGGGAGACCTTAAGCTAAGCGCCCCTCCTTTATGTGCAGTGGAGGTCACTAGCCTAGGCCACTCGTCTTCTTGATCACGAGTTGACCCCGTCCAGGTAAGTGATTTGTTAGTTGTATCCACTTCTCTTTTTATACCCTTCTTTGCGAGTCCTTCCGTGTAAACGTAAGCGATGCGGGACTTTTACATATCTCTCATTCAAAAGCTTTACAGACAGCAAAATTGTTGGGTTTTATCCACATGGGCCGAACGCTGCAGGCCCAAGTTAAGTGTTTGGTAGTTTGATCGTTGCTAGCTTATAACAATCAATCGACCATCAAACTTCATTGAATCCGATTCTTGTTGTATTACGTGCACAGCCAGAAAACTCTAAAGAAAATTTTGAGTTCCATCTATAAAAAAAAATGCGACGAGGGACACAGAGGTAACGCATGATTTGAATCATTGATAGTAGAAGGACCAGCCTCAGAAACGAAACATAAGTAATCATTATTTTTCTTACGCATGTATCTCTTATACAGGTTAGCATCCCGTATTTTGCAAACAATCTGCAGGGCGTATGGATCTTATAACACATAGTTAACTCATATCAAAGTACGGGTTAAGGATTAAAAAACATACAAAAATATTTCATTAGCTATAATATGCCTACAATAGGCAAACATCAGCCATGGTAAGAATAATTTTTTTTAGTCTTTATTCAAGTTATCAGACTTGAGAAATTTGGGGTAGCCATCGGTGGCGCCAGATTTGTGATCATAGTACTCCACTGCGGCTGCTCCAGCTAGAGAGGCCAATGTTAGGGCCTGAGCGTGTAGCCTGAATCAAGAAAAACTGTGTGGGAGAGATGTATGGATGAAAGAAGAATCGAAGATCATTAACATCAACGACATACAGATTAAAAGAAAACAAAATTAAAAAGACTTAACATGACCGTGCATTTGGGATACACCAAAGTTCCAAAACCCTAAATGTTTCTTCAGCAATATGTTTATAATTACAAACATGGATACTGGCAAGAATGATGTGGTACAATGCTACATATTGGAGACGATTATCAATTAGTATTCTACATCTAAGAAACAACGGGAACTAGGGATTTTGGGAGAATCTCAAGCGCACACAAACGTACAATTGAAAGATGCACAACAAAGCGTCCAAACTACCTGAAATTTTGAACTAAAGGATTGAGGGCTTTACCCCAAAGGGAACCCTTCCAGAAACTCTCAGAGTCCTAGGTCGAAACCCAAGCTCAATGAGGGGGTTAATTTTATTATTAACCTTACCCGGGGTAGGAGCCGCGCGAACGCAGGCTCCTTCTTCCACAAATAATGACGCAGGCTCTCCCACTAGGGGAGACCTTAAGCTAAGCACCCCTCCTTTATGTGCAATGGAGGTCACTAGCTTAGGCCACTCGTCTTTTGGATCACGAGTTGACCCCGTCCAGGTAAGTGATTTGCTTGTTGTATCCACTTCTCCTTTTATACTCGGTTTCGCGAGTCCTTCCCTATAGACGTAAGCGATGTGGGACTCTTATTAATCTCCTACTCCCAAGCTTTAAACGGCAAAAAATGTCGGTTTTACTTACGTGGGCCGGACGCGACAGGCCTAGTTTAGTGCTTGTTGGTAGCTTAAAGTAGCAAATCAATCGACCATCAAACGTTTTTCACCGTGTCAAATGACATTGAATCTGATTTGTGTTGTCTTACGTATATAGCCCCAGAAAACTGTAAAGAACTCGAGTTTCATATGTATAACAAATGTGTTACTAACAAGTGCAAGTATCCAACTAGGGACACAGAGCTAATGCATAATTTTGAATCATTGATAGGAGAAAAGGATAAGCTTCAATTCATAAACGGAATATAAAGTACTGCATTATTTTTTTTTTTTGTGAAGGTAGAATCTCTTACAGATTAGCATCCCGTATTTTGCAAACAATCTGCAGGGCGTATGGATTATAAAACCCGTTTCAAAGTACGGGAACAAAGATTAAAGAAACATAAAAAAAAAAAGAAAACTCTCAGTAGCTATCATATGCCTCAGCCATGGGTAAGAATTACTGTTTTTTAGTCTTTAGTCAAGTTATCAGGCTTGAGAAATTTGGGGTAGCGATCGGTGGCTCCAGTTTTGTGATCATAGTACTCCACTGCGGCTGCTCCAGCTAGAGCGGCCAATGTCAAGGCTTGAGCGTGTAGCCTGAATATGAAAAAAAAAACCGTGTGAGAAATGTAATGGTGAAAAAGAAGAATCAAAGCTCCATCATCATCAACAACAACATGCAGGGTAAAGGAAACAATCCATAACGAATAAATATTACACGCATATTGGCAAGGATGGTGTGTATATGATACATATTGGAGACGATTGGATGTTGTTGCTCTATTCTCTAACAAACCACTGAAGAAATGAAACTCAAGCACACACAAACACAAAGATACAGAGTGTAACTATGATTGAATTTGAAGCTGCTTTCTCAAGCATAAAGGCTTTTTTTCTACATGACGGTGGTGATTATGCAAAATCTTTCTCTATATGCTATACCAAAGATTACTATCTTTAGGAGAATACATGAGCAATTCATTTTGATGCATGTTTCTTGAGCATTAAAAAAAAGGAGATAACAACACAGATATCTCGTTACCATCAATCATCCAACAATGTCTATAAAAAACCGAAAACTAAAAGAATTTGGATTAAGAGAAAATAATGGTTGGTAGGGTACCTGGCGTGGATGATACGGACACTGGTTTTCATACCAGGTTTAGACCAGTTGTAGGCGATCGAACCAGAGATACCACTTAGCCATAAACAACCTATTAAGAAGACACACACAAATGAAACACAGATATTAAAATCAGGTGAATCAAGACAACCCCTCGGGTCTGTAATAAGAACGTGAGTTTCCCTCGACGGGACTCGATTCGCGAATTCTTATTACGCCAAAACGACCTATTATTAGGATTAGAGGATGGATAGAGAGAATGATTGATTGATTTACCAACGGTACGAAGCTTGTGTTCAACGATCCATTCTCTGATTTCTGCAAACTTTGTCTTTGATTCCGCCATTCGATGATCTAACAACAACAACAGAAAAAAAAAAGTATTCGCCAAGGAAAAGAAAGAAGTTGTAAGAGAAACAATGTGCGTTCCGTGGCGGTTTTAAAGCAACACAAGGGCGGAAATTTCTGAGGGGTAGAGAAACCCAATTTGCTAACTTGCGCTACATTCCCGCATGATTTTTTACCAGCTTTATTAATATTTTCAAACAAAATCAAAATAACAAAAATTCTAAATATTAAACCATTTCATTTTTAATTGTCCTTTTGACCCTTTTGTATACAATTAAAAAAATATATTTAATTTTATATATTTTCTAAATACTTGATCACATTTCAATCAATAGAAAAATAAAGTAGAGAATATAAAGAATCATATACTACGTAAAGTTAATAAATTTTATGTTAATATTCTAAGACGATATATATATTTTCTTTGGTCAAAAGACGATATTTCTTAAAAAAATATTTAATAAAACATTGATAGTTTAAGAAATTTTTAGACAAACCCATGTGTCAACCTAGTTGTTTAGTTTGCTAAATGAGAGAGAGCTGTCTCGTTAATCCAGGAGTCAAGCTCTCTGACCGACGGTAGAGACGAGTCAAAAATGGGTTTGGTCAACCCAAGAATCAATTCAAAACCACTCTTTCTTAAAACTACGGCGAAAGCAGTATATTATAATTGTGCGTCATGTGTTTCCAACTAAGAAAACCATTACTTTTAGTGTTTTAACACCACAACTCCTTATATTAAACGTTTGTCTTTTCAACACAGACAATAAAGCGTAGGTTTGTCTTTTCTCTTCAGAAAGGGATAGCTAGCGAGGAGAGTGATCGAACTATTAAGGAAAACAGCAAATAGAAGGAGACATAACACAGTACAACATCAAAGACTGTTCTCTTCTCCTGTGGATTTGGAGCATTCCTTCCTTCTTTCTCTACCCAAATGCTGAAATGAGGAAGTTTTTGTATATGCTCATAAACTTGGCCACGAATGCTGCAGTTTTTAACACCCAAAATGTAAGAAGAGGATATATTTTTTTCTTTCTTTTAATGCTAACATTACATGAAGAGTTTATATACCTTCAATGTGAAATATGGCTTTCTGTCCTAATCTCATCCGATGTTCCTGTTAACAAGAGCCCAAGACAATATCATCAAGAAAGCCATCAAATCAAAATCAAATCAAACAAATCATAGCTCATTCTCAAAAGAGACCACATATGTTGAAACAACGCTGAGGAGAAATAAATTCTCAAGCTAAGACTCAAGACGCAAGAGCAGTAAACAAATAATCAATCTTACATAATATGCGGCCCAGTGGCAGACTTCAAGCTTCAGCTCCGAGTCCAGTTTCTTCAGCAGTTCATGAAGAAGTCTCTGGAAAAAAAAGTATAAAACAAATATGTAAAAAGAAAAGAGAAAGGGACACTAATATAAAAGTTGAAAACAGAATTGGGTTTCGTTTGAAACCTTCAGTATGACTTCTGGTGGAATGCAATTAACTAGCAACTCGTATACCTTTCCACGCACTTGAAACAAACTGAAGAAAGCAGACAAGATTGATGATGATTAGATCATAGGGGTGTTCAAATCTATATGAATTGTAAAGCTAGATGATTTACTAAAGTCTGACTTACCATTTGGGGCTCTGTTCCCTCAACATGTCAGTTGATATTTCAGAAACATACTCTTCCCAATCCATTGGAGATATCACTTGGTTATTTGCAAACGGATATCTACCAAGAAAAAAAAATCATATGTATCAGACTCATCGATTGTGTGCATAGATACAGTTAATGAAACTTACTTTTGGACATGACAAGTCTCAAGCGACAAAATAGCTCTTCTAAGACTGCGATTTGATTTTTCGGCTATACGAGCAGCAAAACCATGAGGAAGTTGCAGGCTTTCTTTCTTCGCAACGAACTCCAACACTTGCACTATCTGGAAAAATAGAGCCATGTCTTTTTAGTAAACAAACAATGCATACAAGTGTTTTGCAAGAAACTGTACACAGGCCAAACTGAGCAAACACTTAATCTTCTACAAAAACAGAAGGAAGAAAAAAGATTATGTACCTCTTCGTGGGAAGGTGCATTTATCCGCACATTGAGACAACGAGACTTGATGGCTTCTGTGACCTTTGAAGAACTGTTGCAGCATAAGATGAGACGGCATGATGAGCTATATTTCTCCATTGTTCTCCTCAGAGAGTGTTGAGCTTCTCGTGAGAGCTTGTCAACTTCATTTAGTACCAACACTGCCAAAAACCAGAAGAAGAATAACAAAACACAAGAATCATTCGTTTTAGCATAGCTAAAATACTTTTCGTAGATGATTCAAACAACTATCATGAGACCTAGACATCCAAAATGTCTCCACTACTGAATAATAATGTAGTGAAATAGTCAGGCGGAACACACTAATTCGTACCCTTGTATCCCTTCTATCCTTTGGTGTCAATAGGTCTGTTCTTGGCCATCTCTTTGATGATTTCTTGAACGATGTATCTGTCCTGAAAGCCAGCATCACTTGGAGTAAGTTCCACATGATTGGTGCTTGATAACGTAGTGAGCTCCAGATCAATAGTTCTACTCCCAGCCTGCATTTTTTTTCCCAAAGTTAACATAACGAAAAAGATAAAAGCTTTAAAAAGGTAGAAAATTATTAAAAATAAAACATATTATCAGATCAACTACGTAAGGTGAAGGACCTCAAGACTTCAACGGGTTTGGCTTAGAGAACAAAACTGACAATACTCACAAAGTTGTTATGCTCTAACGAAGAAAAGAACAACAAAAAAGTAAATGATAGCAACATACAATTCACAACTCTCCGTTCACAAGCACAAGAAGATACTGAAAACACCATTTATACTGATCCAACAAGAAGGGCACAAGACTAATAAAGTTATCAAGCATAGAGAACCTTAAAGTAAAAAAAAAAAAGCAATAAAAACAGAAAAAACATGTGCTTCAACTCACATCGACTTTCCATGCCCTGTTCTCCACTTTCACCTGCACAATGCAAATGAAAAAAAAGCAGCAATCAGAAGATGAACATCAACCCAAAGATAAAATAATGAGCTAGTGCTAGTGCTAGTGAGATTCTCAACACGCAAAAAACACTTTCCTCAAAGCAATAAGGTTCAAAGTCGTCAACTTTTGTTATTACCAAACCAAACCCAGAAAAATAAAACAACAAAAGGGGGAAAAAGAAGGATACCTTGTCAGCACTGGCACCATATATCTGCTTGAGAAGAGCCATGATTAGGGTTTTCTTACCCGAACCTGAGGGTCCATAGAACAGCAGATGCGGACAATCTTGCTCCGTTACCTATAGAGGTATTTTCACAAAATCATCGCTCAATTCCATCGAAACTAGGGCTCGAACCAAAAAAAAAAAGACGTACCAATTTCTTGAGATTCTGAGCGATCTCTTCGTGAACGATGACCTTATCGAGCGATTTAGGCCTGTACTTGTCCACCCACAACATGTTTCTCACCACTGGAGGGAGCTTGGGGGAAGTCAATGGAGAAGTGGCGGGAAAAAGAATGAATCGTCTTCCCTCTTCCTCTGCCTGACTCGTAGGGCAACATTACTGGTTTGTCCCAATAATTGGTCCTAAGCATATTTAATTAGTTTTAGATAGTTTAGAGTTTTAGTTAAGGACAATGTTAGAAAGATGGATTATTGGTTTGTCCTAATAATTGGTCCTTAGTTTATTTAACTAATAAATTTAATTTATGTCAAATTAAATTATTGTTTATTTGATAACATTAAAAAAAGAAATTACATTACAATAAAAGCAAATAAAATTACAAATAAGAAAACTAATATCAAACAAACATTTTATTAAATCAACAAAGATGGAAATTTATTCAAGATGTCCAAATTTTTCCCAAATATTTTCGATCAAATCCTTTTTCAAGTAATCATGAATTTTTGGATCTCGAACTTCTTTGCGACGAGCGAGTATGTCACCGTGTTTTGTAGTTTTTTTAACCCGAAATGTAAATTCTTTATCTTGAAATTCCTCGATCGTATCTGCATCTTGTTCATTTTGGACAATCATATTATGGAGAATCAAACATGATCTCATAACATTTTCAATTTTTGATTTCTTCCACAATTTAGTTGGATTTTTAATAATGGCAAATCTTGCTTGGAGGACTCCAAACGCACGCTCAACATTTTTTCTAACGGTTTCTTGTCTTTTAGCAAAACAAGTATTTTTGTCACCCTGTGGCAGTCAGATAAATTTCACAAAAGTCGCCCAATTTGGATAAATACCATCTGTAAGATAGTATGCCAAATGGTACTCCCTTCCGTTCACATAGTAATTAACTTCCGGAGCAATTCCGTTAATGATGTCATCAAAAACAGGGGATCTATCAAGAATATTGAGATCGTTCATAGTACCTGGAGCTCCAAAAAAGAAGTGCCATATCCAAAGATCATACGAAGCAACCGCCTCCAACACAATTGTTGGTTTTCCGGTTCCTCGTGCATACATCCCTTTCCAAGCGGTGGGACAATTCTTCCACTCCCAATGCATACAGTCGATGCTGCCAATCATCCCGGGGAATCCACGTTCTTCTCCTTTTTTGAGTAGTCGGTAAAGATCTTCTTCTGTTGGACGTCTGAGATATTCATCGCCGAACAAGTTGATAATTCCGGCGGTGAATTCGATCAGACATTTCCGAGCAGTTGTTTCACCAAGTCGTACATATTCGTCTATGGCATCTGCCCCAGAGCCATACGCCAACTGACGAAGTGCTGCTGTACATTTTTGTAGCGGTGATAGACCGGACCGTCCCGCTGCATCTTGGCTTGGTTTAAAATAGTCAACTTCAGTAGAGAGCCGATGCACAATATACATGAACAAACGTTTGTTCATTCGAAACCGTCTACGGAATAAATTGTGGGGAAAAGTCGGAGTGTCGCTAAAATAATCATCCCACATCTTCTCGTGCCCTTCTTCTCGGTTTCTCTCGATAAAAATTCTCTTTTTTCTTTCTTTTTTTTCGGGTATCATATCTTTATTTTCGTAAATATCCTCAAAAATATTATCAAGTTCATCATCATCAACACCATTATGGTAGTGATAATGAGAGTGAGATGAGGAAGCCATTTGATTTTGACAAAAGAGAGAGAAAATTAAGAATGATATTGAGAATATTTGTGAATTCAAATGGGAGAAGGAGTTTGTGATTTATAGAGGATTCAAATGGGAGAAGGTGTATGTGATTTATAGAGAATTCTTCAACCCGTGACATTGTGTTGTCACATTGGTCACAATGGTGCTTTGGTCACGGGAAAGTATGGTTACTCTGTTTGGTCAGAGTTGTCACGAGAAAGTGAACAAACGTTTGTTCCATGTGAATGGTCACGAGAAATAAACTGCTGATTTTGTAAACATATACATTGATACATTGCAAACACATTTATAAAAATATTTCTTACACTAATCAAATATATTACAAAGACAGTGTATCATAATTAGTTAAAAACATGGAACAAAGTACTGAATTAATCCGACAACTTCACAACAAAATGGAACAAACACCACTCCTATTACATTAAATCCTCTAGCCTAATAGAACGACAAGCACCACTCCTATTAGAACGAGAAGCACCACTCCTATTACATTAACGCCACAACCACTCCTATTAGAACCACAAGCAGAACCATCAAACCTACCATGTAATCAATCCTAGTTGTGTTAGCTGGAACGTTCGAGTTTGCCGTCAGATCACCAACAAGGTTCTCTAGCCTAACCATCCTCTCCTCAGTATCATAGTCGATGGGGAGAGTAAGATTTTCTACCTGATCCGCAAGCACGAGGACGTGCCTATCTCTGGCTCTCATTTCCTCCATCACTGCGACATCCCACCATTTCCATACATGACACTCGCCATCATGAGCATTCTCACAAGTGTAGTACAATCTCCCTGTGGTGATTGAATAAAAAAAATCAGTAAGGACAAGTTTATGTGAGTTAAAGAAATTGTTAACTCATTCGTACCTGGATTAGTGCGACTGTGTGATGGTTCAATCACTGGTGGAGCACCACAGTAGCACACCTGTGGGAACCCAAACTCGACCTCCGGTTGGGGAGGGTACTGAACTGATGACCTCCTCTGTAAATCAAGCTCAGCTTGATCACGACGTATGAGATTCTCTGTTTCGCTTATTTGTGCATCATCACTGCTCACCGTGTTACAGAACAGATCATCTGACGCAGAAGGCTGAGTGTAGCTGTAGTTGTAGTCTTCACCCATGGTTGTGTTACCTGCATAAATTGAAAAAAAAAACAAAATAAGCTCATCACATAGTCTAAAATGACACACATTAAATGATAATACTGAAACAGTGTGCATATGTGTTAAACAAAACAACCATATTATTAATAACCATATTATTGATAAGAGAACATAGTACATTAGATGATAATACTAAAACAGATGTGCATCATCACATAAACCAACCGAGCAAACATTAAAGCAACAGAGAACGACTTTCATGATTTTCAGAAATACAAAGCAAGCAACTTATTTTTAACTTCTTCTTCCGCCTCAGTTAGAGGCTGTTGTCTAGCAAGAAGAGTGTCAAAGATTGCCAGCTTTGATAGTCTTTCCTTCCTGTCCAAATCCTCCATCTTATATTCCCATATTGTCTTAACCTCATCCATATTCCTCACTTGCTTGGAGGTATTCCTTCTTGCCTTCGCGGCCTTAGCACCTTCTGGCCGGGGCTCATGTTCACCAACTACTTCACAGCTTGAGGCTTGGGAGCCCATGTCACCCCCCTTTCTCTTTGAACTGCCACTGGGTTTAGGTGTGTTGAGGCTAAGCCATTTCTGCTCAAACCTCAACACACACCATGCATGTTCAAGAGTGAACTTGGAGGTATGATCTGCGTAGTAGATCTGGTGAGCAAGCTTGAGAACATCAGTGTCATTTTGACCACTGGCTTGTTGTCTTTCTGCAGAGGCATAGGCAGCACAAAATTTGTTGGTGAGTTCATTTATTTTGTGCTACCTTTGCTTGCAATGTAAATGCGCCCTGTTCTCACCCTCGGATGCATGACGAGTGGATGTATAATACTCTCCAACACGTTTCCAAAAGGTACGTGCATTTTGATCATTGGCAACAACATCATCTTTAGATGTGTTTAGCCAAGCACTGATCAAAACCTCATCATCAGCCGGTGTCCATTTTTTTCTCTCCTTACGCTCTACATGGGTGATTTCTGGTTGTGGGGTGAGTTCGGGTTGTGGGGTGAGTTCGGGTTGTGGGGGAATGTGGGTGTGTTGTGAACTGAAAGGAGGAACTTCAGTGGCTCCTAGATTTATGGTACTAGAATGAAAATTCTCATAAGGAAAGTTCTCATGGACATGAACATAGACTCCACTAGGTTGTTGGCTGTTAAGAAGACCTAGATAGGTAGCGGACTGGCTATAGGGATTCCTAGGATCCATGGGAATAACTAGAGAGAGAGGTGAGTAAACAATTAAATCGATAGAGAGAGGTGAGTGAAGAATATGTTCGATTCTAAGGGGTTAAATAAGTATTAAAGTTGTTTGTAATAAGTTTATGTGGTTAAAAGTAAGTTCCTGTGTTTTAATGCTCAACCATAAACTACCATTGTCATTTCAGAAGTTAATACAAAGTACAACACCTCAAAAGCTATCTATTCGTAGTTAACAAGGTGGGGTAATTTAGTTCAGTTTCGATGAAAAACCTAACTATAATTCAAACAACATAAGCAACACACAAACCTATCAACAATTTAGTTCAGTTTCGTAGACATACATAACTATAATTCCAACAACACAAGCAACACACAAACGTAACTACAATTTGGTTCAGTATCTTCTCTGACCTAACAAGAGAACAAACTTAATACTATCAGTTGCAAGCAAGTTATCGTTCTGCTCTCATTACTATCAGTTTGAAAATTAAAAAGAGATCGTGAGTGTAGTAGATACTATCATAACTGCTCTCATTACCTAACAAAATTAATTAAGGGTTTTAGCATCAGAAAATTGTCATCAGTTGCAAGCAAGTTATCATTTCGTGTTGTTTATTCAGTTTCAACGATTTAGCATCAGTTAATTATCATCAGTGAATTATCATTTCGTGTTGTATTTTCAGTTTTAAAGTAGTTTAACATCACTGAATTATCATCAGTTGCAAGCAACTTATCGTGTATTATCATCACTTTCAAAGAGTTTTATCAAGTTCCTAAAATTCAATTCATGAACTACTTCTATCAGTTACCAAACCTAACAAATATTGAATCACAATCAAATGCATGCAATCAAAATCAACAATAATCATTCGAGAGGACAGGAGGATTCTGGGTTACCTTTTTCGATAGACGGAGAGACGGATCGGGTTTAGAGAGGAATCGCCGGGACTGTGAGGCGGAGAGACGGCTCGGGAGAGAGAGGAATCGCCGGGATTGGTAGACGCTGACTCGGAGGCGGAGAGACGGCTCGGAAGAGAGAGGACGTGTCTATCGAAAGGAGACGGAGACACGGATCGGGAGAGACGGCTACAGAGAAAGAGGAATCACCGGGATTGGGAGAGTGAGACTCGGAGGCGGAGAGACGGCTCCGAAGAGAGAGGAATCGACGGGATTGGGAGAGGGAGACACGGATCGGTCGAGACGGCTCGGGAGAGAGAGGATTCACCGGGATTGGGAGAGGAGACACGGATCGGGACAGAGACGGAGCAATCGGGACGGAGAAAGCTAACGACAGCTTTCGATTTCGCCGTCGAGAGAAAGAGATGGAGGGGATTCGATTTCGCCGTCGAGAGAGAGAGATGGAGTGGGAGAGGAGAAGAATGACGAAACGCGTTCAACCTTAATTCTTCTGCTTCCTTCGCGAGTGACACGTAGCATTTAGGACGCAAGCCAAAAGTTCTAATTTAACATACGTTTTCAACATTTTAATTTTGTTTTGATTTATTTTTTTGGGACTTTAGCTTTAGGACCAACATTTTGTGCCCGATAATGTTGCTCTTAGCAGCCTCTTTCAGTGAAACGCCTCTCCTCGAGTCGATGCGTACCAAACCAAACCCTCTCTTTCTCTCAGAGTCTTAGAAACTGTTATTATCCGTACAAAACGGTTTGAATACACGCCAAACCCTCTCCCTGAATCAGAGTCTTGTCATAGATATTATTATATTAGTGGCCTTAAACGTTGTAACTTTTTTTTTTTATCAAAAAACGTTGTAACTTGTAACATATTACCAAAAAGGATATTTATTACAAAGAAAGTTATGAGAAGATATACATATACACAATGTTACTGCGGAATTTGAGTTCTTCTGCTTACATCATTCGGATATATACACTAAGTATCTCACTTTTCTATCCTATAACTATTAGTATTACAGCTTCGCTTAGAGTTCTGTTTCATTTTTCACTGTGGTCTGCTTAGAGTTTCCAATAGATCTTGAACCTGTGGAGAACACCAGCGACCAAACCCCAGAAGAGAATCTCCGCGAAAATAACATACAACAGAACACCAACTCTTCTCGAATGCCAAACTCTGATGAAAACATGCTCTTTAATCCAATTCACCTAAACACAAACCATCACCATAACAACACACACAGTTACTAAACTTTCAACTCAAAGACTCATTTCAAGAGACTTTACCAGTGTATTGTCCGGGTGGCGATAGTACCAACCGTTGAAGAAACCAGCTAAAACGCCTTCAGCTCCCATCACGTACACCAGCATCGCGTTCATTCCTATCCATTCTAGAGGTAAAAACATGCGCTTCCACTCCAATATATCCACCTGCAAACCATTGGAACAAAGAAAAAGAAAAAAAAACAATGAGGATGTTTTTGTTTAGTGTTATATCAAGTGTGGTGGGAGAAGAATCACCAGAGAATACAAGGCAGAGAAGACGAGCGCGGCTGCACCGGAGGTGACGCATGTGTAGCTGAAAGTGTAGAGTTGTTTGTTCAATGGCATCACTGCCAAAACATTTTTTGCAGTTTGTGGTATGTGTAAGTGAATTATAGAAGAGGTTGGATTATAGAACAATGTGTTTGTTTACTCACAGTTGGTGAAATGTAGAGTTAGTCCGAGAGCGAGGAGAGCTAGACCAGTGGAGATCCAATGTTTCAACCGATCTGAATGCTCCTGAATTTTTTTTTGGTAAAATGTTAAAAAGACAAAACAGTGATGGTAGATAGGAGCATGAGGGTTATGTTTCCATCAAGTTAACCTTAAAGTGTAAGATGGTATGACCAAAATGGACTCCGATGATTGTAGAAAGAATAGCAGATATGGAGCTTAGGACTCCTTCAGGCTCAAACGGAGCATGACACCAAGACGGTGCATCTTGGCGCAAAGAGCCTTCGTAAGGGGAATCATCAGTGCAAGCCTAAAACTCAAAAAGAACACATTAGGAGGTTGTGTCCATTGTCACATGAGACAGACAGTATTGTAGTACCTTGGATCGTCTCCAGGCAGGATGGTGATACATATGATTGATCCCTAGAACTTGCCTATCAACATATCCAACAGCATTACAAGGAGGGTTTAGCTTCCCTCTCACTCCACATGATACCTAACCAACAAAGTTCCTTAAATATCATAAGATCACAAACACTTAAGTTAAAGGGTCACTTACCGATTGGACTTTTCCATAGAGAGTGCTATCTTTATCGTAGACAATGAACTCCCAATCAGGAACGTAGGTTCCATAGAGTGTGGCTAGATAAATCACAAGAACTGATCCACCCACAATCCAATGCCAGTAAAAAGATTTGAATATTGAGAATCTTCCAGTTGAGATATTCTCCTCGTGAGAGGCCTTTGTGAAGATCTCCACCAAAGCTACTACCAAGTAGGATAAAGCTATTCTCTACACACAAAAAAAACAGACAAACATGACACCTTTTTAAGACACTGAGTAATATAATATTATATACACAAGATGAATCTTGAGATGTCTGAGAGAAGACCTGGAGAATCCCACAAAACCTCATCATAGTGACATCAACGCCATAGTTTAATTCATCAGGAGCATGAGAGAAACCTCCTACACATTAAAAGAGTCCAGTATATATAACCAATCATGTTTTGAGAGGCTAATAGGTTGCAGGACAATGAAACTGACTCGGAGCACTAAACCACTAGCCAAAGACACCGTTCTTAAGAGGCTATACAATACAATGAAACTGACTCCAAGCGCTAAACCACTAGCTCAACGCATCATTCTCAAGAGGCTACAGGAGAAAGAACATTACCTTGTAGTAGAAGACCCCAGAAGAGGAGTTTGCATGTTCTAAACCCAACCTTCTGACAAGCATCGAACTTGTTCGAAATCCGCTGAAAGAAATTACACATATTTGGGTATGTTTGAGACATCAGACTACGAAATTGAAACAAAAAAGAGAGAGTTTTTTAGTTCGAAAGTGTGAACCTTGAAGGCAAGGGCGATGGAGACGCCAACGATGAACAAAAAGAAAGGCATGACGAAATCAGCCAAGTTGCAGCCTTCCCATGGAGCGTGAGCTATCACAGGCCAGTCTCCTCCGGCGTCATCCACGAGGATCATCAACTGTTGAAAAGTTTTGAGTAAAAATCGAAGCTTTTTGAGTTCCAAAATTCAGAGGAGGAGTAGAGAGAGAGAGAAGAGAGAGATACGGCGACGGTTAGGCCACGGAAGATGTCTAGAGAAGTAAGTCTTCTTCTCTTTCCGGCGAGGCTATGAGTGGAAGCAGCTTCTTCGTGTACGAGGAGACGTTGATCGTGACTAACATCCACCACTTTGATTTCCGACATCCCTTTCAAGTCTCTCTCTCTATCTACTTAACTATGTCTTATCGAAACATATATCACTGGTTTTGTAAATAGAGGTGATTCTTTTATAGATATCAATTTAATTTTTTTTTTTTTTGTCAAACCAAAATGTTCTTCACTTGGTAAGGAAATGTAAAAGCGTTTTCATTCTCTATCCATTTGTTATGTAACTTTGGTTTTCTCTCTATATACAAAAGCAGAAGATGACCTCTGATGTACAGATAAACATAAGGCAGATGAATGTTCATCCAGGTATCACAATTTACTAAACGCCCATTATTATTACTCCCTCCTTTCCTAAAAGATGGTAGTTCTAGAGAAATTTTTTGTTTCTAAAAGATAGTTTTTTTATATTTCCAATGCAAATTTTGTCAACTAATAATGAATAATTGCGAAGTTCAAAAACATTAATTGCATTTTATAAAATCTTATTGGTTTAAAAATATAGAAAATATAAAATTACAGAAAACTATGCATTTATAACTAAGTTTTAATGTGTTTTATTAAAAAGTGTGAAAATTCTAAAACTATCATCTTTTAGGAACAGAGGGAGTAGTATTTTTTTTGGATCAAACTAAACGCCCATTATGAGTTTCTCAATTCTTGAGATCCACAAGCTTACATTTAATTCAAACCATCAAAAAGATGTAAACTTTTTTAAGAAAGAAGTTCTTATGAACACAAGTCTTAAAATTTATAAATAGACAACAAACAACAATCCGATATCGTCCAGCGGTTAGGATATCTGGCTTTCACCCAGGAGACCCGGGTTCGATTCCCGGTATCGGAGCTTTTTTTGTTTTAATGTTAAAACTTTTTTTCTACTCAAGCCTATCTGATTCAGCAACACGGGCCAAAAGTAATATATTTTTTTTTGACAGGCCCATTCAAAAAACTTAGGGTTCTCTTGCAAGGTATAATAAACACTGTCGTCGTCTCCGTCTGGTCGTGTCTCTTCCGTTGCCGCACTTGCTTTTGCTTCTCCTCCTCCTCCTCAGGTAAACAACTTCACACTTTCCCCACTTCATCGTTTCTGCATTAGCCTGTGAGGGGAACTATGGATTCTTTAGAACACACATTTGGATTTGCACTGTTCATTCATACCCTTTGATTCGTAGATTTCACTCTTGCTCTGTTTATTATTGCACGCGAGTAGGTGAATCCTAGAGCTCTCTTGCTTTACTATAAACACCATAAGATGTTCGGGTTACGTATGTTTTTGCTATCTCACTGTGTTTTGTTAGCCGCACGATTGCTTTTAGATTCTTTTTCTTCTTACTAGTCTAATATTAGATGTTATATATGTTATGTCAAATACTCTTTTTTTTTTAAATAGTGTTTGGATTTTAGAATCGTGTAAGCTAATCATCAAGATGCAAAACGAGGAGGGTCAGATCACAGAGTTATACGTTCCTAGGAAATGGTAATAACAGTAATATTTCTTTTTCTTTTATTATCTAATTCTAATTATTATGTAAATACTAGTATTTGCTAACAAGTTGGGTTCTTGTTACTGCAGCTCAGCTACTAACCGGATGATCACATCAAAGGATCATGCCTCTGTGCAGCTCAACATTGGTCATCTAGACGCTGATGGCATCTACACCGGACAATTCACTACCTTTGCTCTCTGCGGTTTCGTTCGTGCCCAGGTTTGTGATACCCCACTCTTGATTCTTGGTTTCTCAGGGTTTAGCATTTATTTCAACTTTGGTTAATTATTCTTCATCGGGATTACTAATTTATCAAACAAATGATCTATGTATTGCAGGGAGATGCAGACAGTGGTGTTGACAGGCTATGGCAGAAGAAGAAGGTCGAAGCCAAACAAATCTAAGACAGCTTATTAATCAATATCTTTTTAATTCCTTCCTAAATTTTGCTATTTAAACATTATACTGAAGTAATGTTTTTGCTCTGACTTTTTTTGTGATTCTATTGTTGCACTCGCTTTCTTCTTCTAAGATTATAACTTCAAACTAGAGCCGGTGTTAATTTAAGTTAATTTGTTATATAATTATATGTTGTAATACTCTGAAGTTAGGTGTATTTTCTGCACATGCGGACAAAATTCTTTTATAGATATTTATTAATAAATGTACTACTAGTACTATTTAAAAGAGCAAAACATAAAAATAAATAAAATTAATACTATGTTATGAATATTTTCATTTTTTTTATTTTTATTTAAAAACACTATTTTGGATAGCAATATTAATATTTTTAATTTAAGTATCTTATTATCTTTAACCAGTTTTTATTATATTAATTTTAAAATTGTTATCTAATTAAATAGCAAATTAGCTCAATATACTAAAATAAGTGGGATACCATAGAATATGGGGAAAATGGTAAAGATGGGGGAAAAAAATTAGAGGGAAAATGTGTATGGAGTGCAAATAGGATAGCTTTGGTGTGTATGGAGTATAAAATTCTCTTAAATAAACAAATACATAATTCTTGGAGTGATGTTTTTAAATCAAATTCTTGGAATTAGCGAAACCTACAAAATTTCAAAATAAATCATATAAGCACAATAATGTTAAACCGAGTCCAACTTTACATATTATATGAATCATTGTAAATTAAACTACTGATACATATATAAAACACACACACATATCATATTGAAAAACAAAACATTAATATGTAACGTAAAAGATAAAAATATTTTATATCTATTGTTATTTTCATTTCTAAATGCTACAATAGAAAAAATATGCTATAATGAATCTTTATTGTAAAATCACAATTTGTTATTTTCAAGTGATCTTTAACTTACAAACTTTGATAATTATAACTAAAAAAATAATTTTGGAAAATACTGTTTTATTAAAAAATATAGAATCACATTTTTCTTTACATAATAGTCTTCTAGAGAAATTTTAATTAAAACAAAGTCATATTTATGTAAAACTCTTGAAAGAAATTAAAAGTAAATAAAGTTAATTTTCAATTTTTATGATACTAGGTACACGTTGTAAAAAAATAATTAATATTTTGAAAATATTATCTTTTAGAGGCTGATATTTTTAAAATATAATTCTAATAAAATATTTAAAAAATATTAATTTTTCAACTTAAGTAAAAAATGATTGTTATTTTGTAACTTAATAATAATATTTAAAAACACCACAAAAAATAAAATTAACAAACAAATATAAATCAAATTTATTGTTATAGATTTTAAACCTCATTTATTAAATCAGTATTTAAAAAAAAGATATAGCTTGACGTATATGTTTAAAAAATAAAAATAAATTTATCTTTCATAACTATATTTTTAATATTTTAGTATAATGATAAATCTAATTATTATATGTTTATATAAAATTAACATATAAATAAGAGAGATGAAGAAAAACACACATGATTAGCTTTTATTTTTTTTCAAAAATGTTTTTATTGTCTTTTTGAGATAATTTTACAATATTAATTTTAATCAGTTAAATAATAAACTATTCATTAAAGATATCAAAACTTTAATAATAATAATTAATAAGATAATATCAAATATTTCTATTGTGAACGATGTGAACGATTGTAATTATCATGTTTTCAAATCCTTTTATTATTAAAATATATAAAAATATTTATGAAAATTAATGACTAAGACTAAAATCATGGAGAGTATGACAAATAATCAAATTCACTTCTCAAATAATAGTTAAGATTCTATATATAAACACATATTATAATTTCAGAAATTAGTATTCTTTTTGTTCCATAATAGAAGATAGTTAACTTGAATGCACAAGAAGTAAATATGGTTATTTATCTGTAACTTTCATTACCACTGTAGAAAACACATGAAATCACAAATTTGGAATCAAGTAAATGATTAATGGGAAATTGTCAAAAATACCACTTTCATGATACCACTTTTCAAGTTTACACTAACCAACTTTACCACTAAATTTTTAATTGATAAAGTACTTTTATGCCCCTGTCTTCTTCCTCGTACATCTCACGCGTCGGAGCTCAAAACGCATCGGAGCTCGAAACGCTCGCAATCCCCACTTGCTGTCAGGTATCGCCGCTGTGACCCCATATCGAGTCGTGGTAGCCTGTCTAAAAGCTCTGGAGTCGTTGCCTCTGCTGAAATTCTCGCCGTGAGTCGCCATGGAAACTCTGGAACCGTCGTCAAACTCGGATGTATCTCTCATTTGCTCGATCCGCCTTACACTCAGCTCCGTCTTATTCGTCGTGCTCAGCTTAGTCATGTTCTGGGTCGAGCTCGTGCTCCACCGTCGTCAGTAGTCGCAGTCTTCTCGTTACGGTGAAAGCACGAAGCAATAATGGTGGATTTGAGATGTTTTGCACATCTGGTCCTCCTTCTTTTGGATATTTACGATCTGACCCCATAACTATTCGATCATCAAGTTTCGAATTTTTGTTTGATTCTGCATTTTGTGTGTTTTTTTTGTTGTAAAGCAAATGAGAATTCACTTGCTTGATATGGAGCCGTGTCAGAACACTTTTGGGAAGAAGACAACGAGGAAGAGGCCGAAGCTTGTAGCTTCTGATTATGAAGCCTTGGAGATATTTGTTTCTAATGTATGATGAGACTGTGTTGGAGATAGATTGAAACGTTTCAGGCTTGGCTGCATACATTTGAAATCTTTTTTTCGAGTTTGTTGTAACGAATGATTATTATTCATTGAAACCTTTTATGGTCTTATTTTGAAGATGCGTTTGAGGAGTTGAATGGGGCATGCCCGTCTGGTGAAGGAGGAGAGGAAGAAGATGGGTTTAGAAACCTTGTGAGGCATACTGTGTTAGAGAAGGGACAGAGTAAGCGTATTTGGGGCAAGCTTTACAAAGTCATTGACTCTTCTGATGTAGTTGTCCAGGTATGTCTTGATTCACGGACCTAGCTGATGAAGGAGAGATATTTCTTTCTTTTTTAGCTTACCGGTTTTTATGTTTGACACAGGTTTTAGATGCTAGGGATCCGCAAGGTACTAGGTGTCATCACTTAGAGAAAACTCTGAAAGAACATCACAAGCATAAACACATGATTCTGTTGTTGAACAAGGTTGGGATATTAAGCTAGCTTTAGTGGACTGTTCCTGTTGAGAAAGTTACTTGCTGTCTATTGTGTGTTCTTTTAAGTGTGATCTTGTAAACCATTATAAGATGATTCAAATATTTACATATCCTTTATAAAAAGTTTATAGATTCTATATAAATAATTTATAAACCCTTATAAAATTTAAATATTGTTTTTATAAACCTTTATAAATGATTTATAAACCCTTACAAAGTTATTTATAAGCACTTATATATATAGTTAATAAATTCTTATGAATACATTTTACAAACTCTTACAAAATGATGGTTTATAAACTCTTATAACTTATTATTGATTTTTCATAAAACCTTATAAAGTTATTTGTGTACACTTCTAATCTATTTATAACTTTTTATAAACCCTTATAAACTTATAAATAGTTTATATAATTTTATAAATGATGTATAGATTCTTATAAAGATATATAAATCTCTTATAATGGTTATTTATAAACTCTTATAAATGATATATTTGTTATACCAATTACAAAAAAAAAGCGATTTGTAAAATGTATTTGTTATAGTTTCTATAAATTATTATTTATTTTTAACCAATTTATAACTTATAAATAATTATAAATTCTTATTTGTGGGTACGTTTTGATAAGAGTTTATAAATGATACATAATATCTTTTAAATTTTTTCAAAGAAAATACCAGTTTATATACATTTTTACATTTTATAAGAGTTTATATATGTACAATAGTCTGGTTTGCTCACACGCCTTCCTCTCTCCATTGTCTGCGTTGAGCACTTAAGAGCATCACTGTGTTTTCTTTAAACACACTATGCATTGGTAAATAATTCCAATGCATGGCTATGAGAACAATACCCTTTCTCCATCACATATTTCCTCAGGTCTATTTCTAAATTGCTTCACCATTCTCAATGAACAGCTTCATGAGCCTAACAACAATGTCTTTGGAGCCAAACACATACAGCAAGACATGAATCTGGCAACATAAAAGGACAAAATTTTATAAAGGTTTATAAATCATTTATAGGAATATATATAAAGACTCGGATATGCTTTGTCTTCCTGCAGAACATGAAGCCTCATGAATTTCACCGGAGTCTTGGTTTGAAGCTTAAGCCAATAAAGACTCGGGTTCTCACGACCAAATGTTAAATGAACATTTCTGGGATATCCTAATAATGGCGAGAAGGCAAGCAGGTTCAACACGGCGTGTAGGAGATGGTTTTACAAATTGATTTATAAGAGTTTATAAACTGATTTATTATTTTATAAACTGATTTAGGGTTTATAAGGTATTTTTTATGATTTTTATGTTTTATATGCTTTTATATGGTTTATATACTCTTACAAATGATTTACATATCCTTATAAATTGTTTTATAATCTTTTATAATGGTGTATTAACTTTATAAATTGTTTTTATAAACCCTTATAAATTATTTGCATACCCTTACAAATTGTTATACAAACCATTATAAATTATTTTATAAGGCTTTCTAGATGGTTATAGACTCTTTTAGTTGAGTTATAAACCTATACAACTCTTATTACACCCCTTAAAATGATTTTTTTTCAAATCCTTATAAATAATGATTTTATAAACCCTTATAAATGATTTTCTAAACCCTTATAAATAAATTTAAATATCCTTATAAATGATTTATAAACTCTTATAAAATCTAGTAGTGCTTAAATTAGACTTTTCATTTGACCAAAATTTTATTTTACAATGTTACTATAACTAGTATTTTTTTTTTGAATATAAGCTTTCATAAATTTTTTATTAACCCTTATTAGTAGTATACATATTCTTTATAAATTATTTATAAACTTTCATAATTTTTTTGTAAATATTTATAAATGTTTTATAGATTTTATAACATGTTTTATATGATTTTATAAATGGTTTATATACTCTTACGAATGATTTACATACCCTTATAATTTTTTTTATAATCTTTTATAATGGTGTATTAACTTTATAAATTGTTTTTATAAACCCGTATAAATTATCTGCATACCCTTATAAACTATTATACAAACCATTATAAATTATTTTATAAGGCTTTCTAAATGGTTATAGACTCTTTTAGTTGAGTTATAAACCTATACAGCTCTTATATGCACCCCTTATAAATGATTTTTTAAATCCTTATAAATAATGATTTTATAAACCCTTATAAATAATTTTATAAACACTTATAAATAAATTTAAATATTCTTATAAATGATTTATAGACTCTTATAAAATCTAGTTGTGCTTAAATTAGACTTTTCTTTTGACCAAAATCTTATTTTACAATGTTACTATAACTAGTCTTTTTTAAACACTAGTATTATAAATGGGACAATGACGCCTTATGCATTTATTAACAAACACCAATTGCGTTGCACATTGTAATAAGCAAATATACATTTGTTCAAAAAAAAACAAAGAGGTACCCAACTTCAAATCTCAGGCTGCAGTTCAGGTTTTCTTTCTTTAATGTATCGACCAACACCAGTGATGGTTCTACCAGTTCCAATACCGGCAACCAATATATCCACCTTGCCTCTTGTGCCATCCCATATCTCAGGACCAGTAGTCTCGTAATGAGTCTGCATATTCTTTTATATATTAAAAACACTAACCAGGAACCAGAGAATCTCACAGATTATCAAAGTGATACACAAACTAAATGCCAGGGAATATATGCAGTACTCAAAGGTTGATACTCACTAAAATATGTTGCAGAGAGAGAGAAAAAAAATGTGGGAAAAAATATTATAGCTCTATGCAGAGTTGTAAGGATTTATAACTTATTTTATAAAGATTTATAAATTAGCTATAAATTTATAAAGCCTTATAAATTATTTATAAGAGTTTTTAATCATAAAAAATATTTTACTTCTCAGCTATAAATGTTTATACATCATTTTGAAATGATTTATAAATCAATTATAAAGATTTTTTTTTGTCGGCAATCAGTTATAAAGATTTAAAATGAGTCTTATACAAGATTATCACCCCTTAAAACTAGTTAATAATTTAGAAAAAAGTTTTCATCAGATCCTTATAAATGTTTTATAAAACCTTATAAATATTTTTTATATATTCTTATAACTGATTTATAAACCTTTATAAATAGTATATATATATTCTTAGAAATGATATTTCAACCCTAATAAATATTTTATAAGTATTTATAAAGATTTATAAAATCTCCATATTGATTTTTAAACATTTATAAATTACTTACAAATGAACAATGTAATGCAATATATACATCTAAATGCATCCCAAAATGATAAAAATGAACTAAAAAAAGTGTTAAAATGCAATAAGAACATGAGATATAAATTATTTATAAATGTTCATAAACCCTTATAAATTATTTTCTGAGTTATATAATACTTTATAAGGAGTTATAAGTTTATAAGGGGTTATAAGTTATAAAATCTCTTCATGAAATTAGTATTTTCTGAGTTTTATAACGGTTTATAAGGGGTTAAAAGTTTATAAAGAGTTATAAGTTATATAATCTTTTCATGAAACTAGTATTTTCTGAGTTTTATAATACTTTATTACGGGTTATAAGTTATATAATCTCTTCATGAAACTAGTATTTTCTGAGTTTTATAAAGGTATATAAGAGGTATAATGTTATATAATTTCTTCATGAAACTAGTATTTTCCGAGTTTATAAAAGTTTTTAAGGGGTTATAAGTTTATAAGGGGTTATAAGTTATATAATATTTTTATGAAACTAGTATTTTCTGAGTTTTATAATAATTTATAAGGGATTATAAGTGCATATGGGGTTATAAGTTATATAATTTTTTCATGAAACTAGTATTTTATAAGTTTTATAAAGGTTTATAAGAGGTTATAAGTTTATAAGGGGTTATAAGTTATATAATATTTTCATGAAAACTAGCATTTTCTGAGTTTTATAATACTTTATAAGGGGTTATAAGTTTATAAGGGGTTATAATTTGTAAAATTTCTTCTTGAAACTAGTATTTTCTGAGTTTTATATAAGTTTATAAGGGGTTATAAGTTATATAATCTTTTAATGAAACTAGTATTTTCTGAGTTTTATAAAGGTTTATAAGGGGTTATAAGTTTATAAATGATTATAAGTTATATAATCTCTTCATGAAACTAGTATTTTCTGAGTTTTATAAGGTATATAAGAGATATAAAGTTATACCTCTTATATAATACAATGTTTTATAAGCTCTTATGCAATTTATAAATGGTTTTTATAAACTCTTATAAAATGGCTCTTATAAACTCTTATAAGCTCTTTAGTGCCTTGGTGTTCATCTCACTACTGAGTGGTTTCAGAACTCTGAGTTAGAGGAAAAGCTTATAAATATATTTATAGACCTTGTAAATTAGTTTATAAATACTTATAAATAAATGTATAAACTCTTATAAATAGCTTATAAGTTCTTGTAAATAGTTTTATAAATTCTTTTAAATAGTTTTATAAACCTTTATAAATAGTTATATAAATATTTATACGGTTTTAGAAACTTTTATAATTTTTTTATAAACACTATATAAACTCTTCAAAACCCATTAAAACATTTTATAAACCTTTACAAATCTTATATAAACTTATATAAACCTTTTATAAGCCCTTATAAATTCTGTATAAAATATTTATAAACACATGTAAGTGATTTTTTAAACTCTTTATATATTCTTATAAACCATTATAAACATTTTAAGCATTTTGTGATGACTTAAAAACAAAACTTATGGAAGCTACAAAGCAGTTTCAAGATATTTTTGTTGTGAGATCAGATGTTAGATTTTTAGTATTTGACTTTCTGACATTAGAGAGTACCTAACTGAGAGTGAGTTTTTGTTTCCTGAATGATAATTGTAATCAAGTGATTTATAAAGGTTTATAAGCTGATATATAACTTTATATATTTTGAACATCTATGAATCTTTTCAGTTTATTAAGAGTATTGTCATGACAAAGACTATGATGCAACAATCAATTTATAAAAGCCTATGAAACTTATAAATCATTAATAAGACTTATCAATCATTTATAAAGCCTTATAAATCATTTATCGTATAAAGGTTTCAAAATAATTTAGAAAGGTTTATAAAACTCTCAAAAACTTTATTTAGTCTAATGAAACTTGAATTATATTTTACAAAATAGATTTCTAAACTCTTATGAGAGCTTATAAATCAGTTTATAAATATTATGAACATATATAAATAATCTATAAATGTTCATAAATTATTTTATAAGGATTTATAAGACATTGTATAAACCATCTCTAAAGTTTATAAAGCACTTATAATCAGTAAGGACCAATCCACATTTCAAAACTGTACAGAGGAAAGACTTGGCTGTATCTACAAAACCTGATTGAGCTGACATTATACTGCCGCCAGCCTATATTGTAACTACATTTTACAGTCTTGAATCAAAGTATAAAGCATCTGCAGCCATCTCCTCCCCCATTAGGTCCTTCAAACCACCCGTCCCATCCTAAGTTCAAAGGTCCCTTGGTCCTGCCACGACAGCAGAGCATGTGTTAGCAACCAAATATAACACAGTGAACAAGAGTTAGAAGCAACTCACAGTGGCAAGAGAGGATCGGGTGATTTCTCGATGACAAAAAGCAGCCTGTGAACCAATTACAATATACGAGTTGATCACCCAATCTCAGGTTAAGAAACGAAACGAAAGAAAGCGTAGACTGAGATTCCGGTCACTTACTCACGGTTGATAGAATATCTGTCTGGCCAAGCGCTTCCAACTCTTTCTGGATAATAAATAGTAAGCTATTTTGTTATCAAATAGCAACGGGAAAGATAAGATACAATCCTCAGACTGATAAGCAGATCATATGAATGAGAAAATTAAAAAGCAAATCATGACTATGATCACAAGTATATATATAGGAAGAAATGATCCCTGAGAATAATAAACGGACTTGTACAGTGTCTGGTCCAAAATCAAGTTCCATTGTAGAATAAACATGATATCAAAAATCAAGGGAACGTGCTCTGATTTCGAACACATGAGCCATCTCTTAATGATAATTATCTGACTAACATCGAGCAAGTGTGGAGGATTAGCTAATAGAAGAATCTTTACCTCCGAGAATCTGACTTCCTGTTCGACACGACCAAGCTCAGCAAGGATCATGTGCTTACCGTGTGCATCGCCCACAGATACACCTTCCTCCACCGTTTCCTCCATCTCAATTCGATTCCACGCTACTAATGATGCTCTCGATGCCGATTCTCACCCACTCGCATCCTCCTCTCCCGCAGAGTGTGAGAGAGTGAACAAGTGCTGGAGAGAGTGAATCTCGTTGAGGAACAAATCCTTGGCTTCTTTGCTTTGTAGATTCCGAGGAAACTCCCAACGGACATGGCGGATCTGGACGAACTGAAGATAGATCGAGAAGATGAGTTGAAAATAAAATAAGGGCAGTATAGTAATTCACACATTAATGAATGTGGTATTTTTGAAAAGGTGTTTTAATTAGTGGTATAGTTGATTAGTGGTACCAAAAAAAGTGTATTTATAAAATTTCCCCATGATTAATCGATATTAAAAATAATAACTGAATTTGTAACCTGTTGTCTCGCAACCGAAACTGAACTCACATTCACATTAGTTACAATTTGTTTGTTCAAAAGATAAACATTAATCTACATATATATACCAATTAGACGGTGAGTATCAAGACATTTACATGCCATTATAAAATTAAAAATACAAATGGAGTGACTCAGTAACATTTGACAAGTTCATGTCTTCGTAATGTCATGTGTATAATGTATAAGATATAAAACTACAATGCATAAGATATTAAACATACATTTTAATTTGTTGGTAAGTGATGTAAAAAAAACAGAGATTTTGGTAAGTAAATTAATTGACCAAATCTGGCCGAATCCGGTTAGATAATAATTGTAATTTAGATTAATTATTTGTTTTAAATGCAGTGGCAGACCTTTGTAATTATTGAGGAGGAAAACTTAGGGCTAAGTACTAAATGTACTTATGTTTTAGTAATAGTTTAGAAGATTGTCAAATCTAGTCCTACATTCGTGGTGTATAAAGGTTTCAAATAATCTCAAAGCGTTTAGGGCGATAAACATTACTATAAGAAAAATAAAAGTTTATGTATTTCATGCTTGGTGTTGTTATACATCAATGTAGGCTAACGTGAATTGTTTTTTTTCTAAAACTAGAATCAGATTCTCATCGGTCGGTTCTTTACAATAGAGGAATTAAAGAATAAATGAAATGTTTTACGTATTTTTTTTTATGTTACAGTTTGATTCCATACGTTAAGAAATGACTACTTTTTCTTATAAGGAAAAGAGCAATAGTTAGTTTGTATCAAGTAAAGACCAATCCAACAATACGATTCCCTGAGAACACTAGTACATAATATTCGTCGTCATCAAGATATGCGCATCACAAAAGCCATCCATTCACTTCAAATTTTATCTCTCTTTCCCGATTATTCTTATTCTTTTCTTTTGTAAAAAGATTTATTCTTCGCAAAGTCCAATTAAATTATTCTCCTCCATTTTATTCTAATTTTTGCACCTAAATACAAAATGGCATATTCGAAAATAGTATCTCACGGTCCTCGCCTTGCAAAATTTAGTAAAATACGTTATTTACATTTCACATTTTATTTCCAATAAGATATCTACTTAAATACAAAAATGTTTCTTACATGAAATCTAATATTTCATTGTGCCAAATATCTTATTCAAGGTACATATATGTGATTTAATTTTACTATGGAGATTGTCTTTACTGATTGTTTATGATTATGAAACTACCACTCTGATAACAACTCGCTCATCATTGTTAACAAGATGCCACTTCATATATAATTTGATTCAAAAACTTTTCAAACCAATCACATGACGCAACAAGCGTTTGGATTGCCTTCGCTGAGTGCCTCGAACGATTCGCACGGTTGAGATCTGTACGAATAAAATTCGGGCGGTGGAGATTCGTATCCCGTGTCCACGTACTCGTAAGAATAATACGACGGGGGAGCAGCATAATACGACGACGCATTATCATTCCCACCATTACTACCCGGCCCATTTTGACTCGGCCCGTGCGCCGTGTTGTAGCTCACCGTATAAGACGGCGCCGTTTGAGGCTGCGAGTGATAATACGTAGGAGGAGGTGGACCGTACGTTTGGTGTTGGTAATGACGTGGAGGACTGTGAGCCGTCGGATACATATGCTGCTGCTGCTGATGAGGAGGATGAGGATGGTATTGTTCTGGTGGTGGAGCAGAGTATATCACAGTCTCTGGTGGTCCATTGCTCTGCGGCGGAGGACCACCACCGCCTCCTCCACCTCCTCCTCCTCCACCTTCCATGACCACGGTGGTGCTCTTCTTCTTCTTTTTCTTTTTCTTCTTCTTCTTCGGAGCTCCATCTCCACCAGACTGTGGTTGAGGTTGTCCGTTAATAAACGTCACAACTTGTTTTACCTGATCACCAACGCCTCCTCCGGGAGGCGGCCCACCAATGCATATGCCTCCGTCAATCATACCACCGCCGTTGTTATTGTTGTTGTTGTTTCCGTCGTCTTCGTCATCTTCGCTGCTATCTTCATCTTCGTTTTTAGGTTTCTTTGGTTTCTTCTCTCTCTGCTGGTAGTTGCACTCGTTGTTGTTGTTGTTGTCCATCGACGACGGCCATAGCTCAGCGTGTCTACCGGCTTTCATGATCTTCTTGATCAGAAGCTCTGGTTCTACGTTCCCAACCACCGTTACTTTTTGTTGCTTCACGTCTATATTTGTTGTGTATACACCTAAACACAAGAAAACGTCTCTCAAAATGTCTATGGAGAAACAAAGAAAGACAACATGAAGGAGATGATGTTTTACCTTCGATCTTGCTCAGTAGTTTCTTGATTTTTCTCTTGCATCCTTCGCAGTGGATAGAAACTCTTAAAACCCATGTCTTGCATCAACAAAAACACACAAGGAAGAATGTTATATGGTAAAGAAAGAAAATAAAGGTGACAAAAATTAATGTATAAAGAATATTATGTGGTGAATGATCTTACGGTGTATCTGAGAGGTTCTTGGTATTCTTGAAAAACATGTCTCTGTTGGTCTTCTTGGCATGTCTCTGGTCTGATCTCTGTTCCGATCTCAGTCCCGATTTGTGTTCCGATCGTTGTTCCAAGGTCCATTGGAGAGAGAGAAAATTAGAACGAAGCAGAGGGAAAGTGATGTGTATGCAACTCCATGTGTAATATTGAACACATAATGTTGGCTGCTTCTATATCTTTCTGGGAGTCCCTCCTAGATAATATTCTCCACTATCCCTAACTTTATTCTAATAGAATACTACTTTTGTTCATAAAAAGACTTTTTTAGTTTTATTTTATAGGAAGTCTATCAAACCATACTAACCTCTCACCCTATTCAGCAAACTATTGTGGAACATGAGATGTATAGCTTAAAGTTAATAAATATAAATAAAGTCTGCAGCTTATATGCAAAGGCACTTCAAATGCTAACAACAGAACTAAAGTCGCATATGATCAGGGGCATCCCTGAGATGTGGAGGCCATAAATATTGGATTCTAATCATTTTTTTTTCACAAATCTGAAAGTCATAGTCCAATGTTTCATCTGGTTCTGCTCAGGATCACCCTTGCATATAATATGCTGGTGTGGAGGGGATTTAAGTGAGGTCAATCATTCCAGATAACGCTTGCATCTCATGTATTACCACGACTGCTGAACATAGAGTTAGCCAACGCTTATTCTTCATAGATCATCATTGCTTTCTTTTTCAAAGGAAAAAGAAGTTTAAGAACCATAGGCTTTCTACCTTCAGGCATTTCGCAGTTGTTTGTGGTGAGGTTTGTGCAATGTCTCCTTGTGAATTCATGATATGTCTGTTAGACACTCATGTATCCAGGTGCTACAAGAAAGGAGAGTAGCAACATTGCAAAATGTCGGACCGAAGGCTGCAGCTTATAATGCATCGATATCGACTGCTATTTTTCACTCCTTGTTGCCTTATATAAAAGCCTTCTTGACTGCTTAGGAATGAAAAAATGTCAACCTTTGTTTTATACCATCCTTCCTTAGCGGCTTCACCACGTGTAGCAACTAAATACGTTGACAACAAAATCACCATCATAATTAATCATCAATTCATCATCATCGTGGCGTAAGACTGACCGTTGGATCTAAACCAACTAAACACAATCTGAACCGGTAACTTCACTCGGATCGCCAGCATGGCATAAACATGATATAAACACACACACGCTGTTTATGTCGTCATTACACAAATAGTACTCTTTACTCTCTTTAGATCCGTTTGGTAATAATAAATCAAAACACAAATGGAGTCATCACCAGCAGCAACAACGAAGCCGGCGAGAGGCGGAAGAAGAGGAGGAGACCGGAAGAAGAGCGTCACCAAGTCCGTCAAAGCCGGTCTCCAGTTCCCCGTCGGTCGCATCGCTCGCTACCTGAAAAAAGGGCGTTACGCGATCAGGTACGGCGCCGGCGCTCCGGTCTACCTCGCCGCCGTCCTCGAGTACCTCGCCGCGGAGGTAAGTAAATTTCCCCAATACATCTCTCCGATTGATCGAATCTTTTTCTGATGATCTAGTCGAATTCTTTATATCTGATGATGTTAAAGGTGCTTGAGCTAGCTGGAAACGCGGCGAGGGATAACAAGAAGAACAGGATAAACCCTAGGCATCTTTGCTTGGCGATAAGGAACGACGAGGAGCTGGGGAAGCTGCTGCACGGTGTGACGATCGCGAGTGGAGGTGTGCTTCCGAATATTAACCCGGTTCTGCTTCCTAAGAGAACTTCGTCTCAAGGTGAGAAAGCTTCTTCGCCAGCTAAAAAGTCTCCCAAGAAGGCTTGAAACGGTGTCGCTTCGGTTTATATCGATCTAGAAGAAGAAGGAGAAGGAGAAGGAGAAGAACATCTTGTGTTTTTTTAGGGTTGTTGTTTTTGGTTGAGACCAATGGAAAAATTTAATGTTTTTAAAGACATTTGTAATGAATGAACTAATTTCTGAGTACCTTCCCAGTTCCCGGCTAATCAAATAAATAAAATTTTTTTCTAAAATTTCATTCTTGTTTTATCCGCTTGATTTCACACAAGGAAATAAAATCTCTTTCTAAAATGTATGTTGGGTTTTATGATCTGTGCCTGATTCAAATTGCTTATCAGAGTGCGATTAATGAAAGTAGTTCAGCTGCAGTTGATTTTTTTTTTGCTTATTTGGGCTTCCTTTTTGTTTTAATGGGGGATTTGCTTCTTTCTCTAACAACGGAGCAAGTGAACATATATGTTCATGTCATTTAGGACAAAAATCTCTAAAATGCTTATATTTCACATAACATTAATCAAAGACTTTTTAATGTTGATTGGTAATTTTGTAAAAGAAGTAAATCGAGTGTTTTATAAATACTGTTTTACATAAAACAATCAAGCTCTGATAGTTTTTGTTTCTGAGTAATAAAATATCGAACAACTGGAATACTGGCACCAAAGCGAACCTGGTCCAGTTGGTTGTGGTCATGTCCTTTCCACTTGGGGTCCAGTGTTCGAAACAACTTTGGTACCTCCACTCTCTCTCTCTCTCTCTCTGATTCCTCTGAGCTTTCATGACCGTCTCTTGTTACTTAACAAAATGGGAGGTAATCATAATTACCTTTTTTTTAAGAAAAGAAAGCTAGGTTATTGTTTACATCGTATATAATTTTTTTTTGATCAAAAAACCTTTCATAAATTGAAACACGGAAACTGAAACACCGGGAGAAAGAGAAAGCGAGGTATATAGACTATAGAGGGATCCCTTATGAATGGTAATTTGGTATACATAATTAAAATAACACGGTTGAGTAATATATATGTAACATACTGTGGGCTTATACATATTCTTTTCCAATGTGATCCGGCGAGACAAGTGTGACCTCTATCTGGAATTACTTATCCTGAGATTGGATTTGAGGAAGGAAATCTGTTTGGAAATTTCAGTTATTTGCTAAATGTGAAGAGCAGATCAGGAGGAGAGGACAAAATATTGCGATCATGGCCGTGGATGTTATAGAACATTTGGAAGAGCAGAAACGACTTGATCTTCAAGAGCAGGAGATGGTCACCTGAAGAGATCAAGGAGAAGGCAGTTAATGAAGCCGAGGAGTGGTTCTTAGCTCAAGAAGTAGAAGAAGAAACCAAGAATTGGAGTGCTAAGGAGGTAGAACCGATTAAAAGGAAATGGAGACCGCCTCCAAAAGATTGGTTGATGTGTAATGTAGGTTTTGAGTGGATGAAGCACTCGAACTTGTTGGGTGTGACGTGGGATGTAAGAAATCATAGAGGAGTGGTTCTCGTGCATAGCCGTAGGGCGTTTTCAAATGTTCTAAGCTTGGATGAGGCTAGACTTGCATCGATCCTGTGGGCAGTTGAAAACATGACGAGTTTGAAGTATAATAAAGTGCTTTTTGCTATCATGTGGAGGAGTTAAATCTGAGTCCGAGGCAGATGTCGGAATCTCAGCTTTTGAGTGTTGTTAAGGAGGAAAACAGAGGAGCAGCAATCATTGCTCAAAGTGTCACCAGAGAAGGAAGATTACAATCATATGTAGCTAATGACATCCTTCTTAGCTGTTTGAATTCTTTGTAAATGAAAGCCGCCTCCTCTAACGTGTCCTCCCTGTGGCTGTGTGTTAAATTGCCGAGTATTTTGTATGATCAAGGAAAAGATCATGTTTGGTTGGACTCTGTGACTTTGTTGGTGAGGGTGGTTTGTACTGTGTTTCGATTTATAATGAAAGCTAGAAGTTAAAAAAAAACAAGAAGTTCCTAATACCTTTAGGATCAAGGTTTAAAAAAAATACATGTAACATACTGTATATATCACCGCATCCTGGATACTTAAAAAACATTCTTACGGTCGCTGCTATTACAACTGTTCGGTTCATCGCGTCGTATCTTCAAGCAGGATTTAAGATAGATGTTTGGTGGTGGTTGTGGTTGGTGAATTGGCGGTGTTTGTTCTAGCCATTGCCTCTGCAGTTCATCATCTTCCTTTGCGTTGTCTGGTTCATGATGGTCGTGCTCGGCTTTAGGAGCATCCACAAACCACAACCACGGAGAAAGTACACCTAGTTTAATGAAATCATGTTACACTCTATAACAGTAACATAATCCAAGCACAATTCACCAGCGTATGCACCATATGTATGGAAATATTCAATAACAACAATAGTAAAATAGCTCATTAGTACGATTGTAGATATACCCATTTACACCTTATTTTCAGTAAGAACCAACTCTGACAAGTGTACCAACAAAATTTCTGTATGATGTTTATCCCTTTTAGAGTAAATACTGTTGTAGAAGAAGAGATTGTTAATAAAAAAAAAGAAAAGTGTCGAAAAAACAAAACTTAATTGGGGGGTGGGGGGAATCATGTTTTTGGCGGAGGAGTTCCAGCAATCCAGCCCCAGACGCCACCAGAGCTTTGTCGTTTGCCATTCATATTGGCGGCGGCTTGTTCAGACGCAGCCGCTCTTTGACGGTGGAGAAGTTCTAGTTCCTTTTCGAGTGTTTCCATCGTCTGAAGCTTTTGTCTTACCTCTGCAACTTCAACCTGAAGGGCACTTATAGAGGCTTCAGATAATCAGCCCGGAACTTGCGATACGCTTTCAAAATGGAAATATAAGTTACATGCTACATTACCTCTAATTTGAAACACCTTGACTGCTCGGTTGCAAGTTGACTCCGCACAGAGTGAAGTTCCTATACATCAAATACAAAAAAGTAATGTTTGATATAACAAAAAAATTTCTGAAATAATTCTCTCATACTCATGAGTCTTGCTTACTAGTCGTAAAATGCAAGAGTGAGTAAGAACTAATTTCGAAGGCAATAGTATTTTTACATATTAGTATATTACCTTGTATAACTCTGCGCTTCGCGTTTCTGTCTCCGTTAACTCTTCCTTCAGCTGCAGAGTTTGTATCTTCTCCTTGCTGAGTGATGCCTCCAGTTCTTCCTTCTCGGATCTAAGGGACGTGATAATGCGCTCGCTGTTTCCTTCAACCTGTGGATTTTCATATTCAAAAGGACAGAAAATCAAAAGGACAGAAAATACAGAGCCTAAAACTTCAAATCTCTTCATTTTTAAGGAGGGAAAAGTTATGCGGGAAGATACCTTTGATCCGGAGTTAACATTATCCATGACAATTTCCCGTACTTTGCTTTCTTGGCTCACCCCTATCTCAGACTCAACATCTCTGGTCGTGGCGTTGTTAACAGCAGAAACACTATCACGCACAGGAGAAGCTTCCATGATCTTTGATTTCAAGCTTGATTTGTGGCTTGGTTTAAGAACATTCACCTGTGATTGGCATAATACAGAATCAACAACAGCGTTGAAAACACCAAATCAGGATAAAAATGTATTTATGTGTACCTCGTTGTTGTAACGTCCGTTGTATCCGCCAAAAGCAACGATTACGTCTTCGCCATTATATGAGCTCACAACTAAACTCAATCCCTGTTATCAAAGTAACAGTTTGCAGCTTAACTATGGAAGTCATCACAAGAGATTTACTGAAGTTTCATGTTTATAGAATAATGACTCCAAACTACCTCACTAGCGAGCGGTACACCTCTTTGGACTGATGTGAGTACTGACCACGCAAGGGTTGACATATTTAATACAACAGTTTCACATGCCCCTGCGGTAAAGCATCAGCAAGCATCACAATTAATCACATACAAGTAAAAGGTTAAGAAGATATTTATTTGTTTTTCCAGGAAAAGTTCCAGAGATGTAAATAAAAAAGAAACACATGCTTGTTGGGAAGCGAAAGAGTATTTTACAACGGAAAAGTGCAAAACATACCGCTCTTGTTATCTCCACCACCAACGATAAACCAGTTCTCCCCAATCGTCACACCAGCGTGCCCAGCGCGTGGAGTTGGTGCTTCACCTTGTTGTGCATGTCTTGACCACTCCATCTATAATATGGAACCACTATATGTTAAGAAGCGTACAAAGAGTGTTGCCGTAAACAAAGAAGCTTAACATACAATTTGAAGATCAAGGACGTGCAGATCATTAAAACAATTTGTATGTGATCCTCCACCAAATATTAGAAGATAACGATCAGCATGCACTGCAGCAGCATGATCAGACCTTGGAGATGGAGGAGAACCCCTGCAAGTTGACAGACGTTTTACCTTGAACAGCTGATCTTTCGTTAACAACTAAGGTGTAAATGTTGATAACTGGCTTCACTTTTTGAATATGTATAGTCTTTAAACAAGCCTGACTTCTACAAAAGAATGAATAAAATGTAGAAACGTCATCAGATCTTACACGGCATCTATCTCATCCCAGGTCATGGTATCCAGATCAAGTATATGCAAATCATTCAGAAGCGATTTATTTACATCCTGGCCGCCAAATATCACCAATTTTTTTCCCACAGAAGTCACTGAATGGCCCCCACGCGAAATCTGCAAGCAAGAGAGAGTGGAAAACATAGTGTCGAAGAAACCAAACTACATACTCCATTTCAAATATCAGAAAGCAGATAAAGTATGCAAGTTAACACTTGGGAATACTACGGAAGAAAGAAGGCATTTTTTTTCTCTATCTTTCTGATGTTCAAAAGTATTTACTCGGTTCAAATAAATAGGAGAAAATGATGATGTACCGGTGGCTTTCCATCTGTCTTTAAGATTGACCATGTACAGGTATGCAGATCAAAGACCTTGACTGTGAAGAGAAAACAGAAGAAAAAGTGATATACAAAATTAGTATTCACAAAACTATAACTTACCTAAAATTAGGCATTCAAAAGTGTTTTAACTCCTACCTAGAATTGATTCTGAGGGATCCTTTGCATGACCACCGATAGAAAGAAGCTTGTTGTCCCATGGTATCTACAGAACAAACAAAGAAGGCCAGTGAGAATAACGTATACATAGATTATTTTCTGCTATAAACTAGCAGCATTGGATTTCATGAGGAGATTACTGTACTTTCCAAGAAACCTGCCTTTGACATATCAAGGCTAAAAAAACAAATAAGAAGAAACAGAACAAAACAAGAGTTAGAATACAAACCAAAGAATGACCAGCACAGTGAGTTAATGTTGCTGGAGATGATGTTTCCTGTGATTCAGTCATAACCTTGGTTTCAACTCTTGACCAAGTCCAGTTTTTAAGATCAAGAACCTGTATTTCAAACACCATTACAGAAAATATGCTTACATGCCACAGAAAACTGAAACCATGTATTTTGAATAGATATAGTTAATGCTATAAGTTGCTTACATGAAGATCACCCAGATAACGCCCGTTGTGATTTCCACCATACATATACATCTTATCTTGAATAACCGCCGCTCCATGCTGAAACGAATATAATAAACAAGAATTAGGAAAGAGAGGAGATACACGAAGAGATCCTCTTCTTTCATGCTCTACGAGATTTTAGATAAAAATATTACCTCATACCGAGCTTTTGGTGGATGGCCTGATGTTAGCGGGGCCGTCCACTGGTTAAACACAGAAATAGTATTTGGGTCTTCCAAAACCACATCTTTATCTTGAGCTTCCGTCAACCGCCCATCTTCCGTAGCAGTCGTCATTGCCTCACTAAAAGAAGCTCCCTTCTCAACACTAGGCTCGGCCTTTGTTCTCTGCTACAGATAATCAAACCCAAGTACAAAATGAGTAAGATACTTCCCTATAGGAAAAGGAATGAAAAGTCTAAACCTAAATGGCTAAAGATGAAATGGTGTTATATACAAGGATCAAAATCAAACAGATCAGACGAGACCTTTGTATTTGTTTAGAAGTCTGTACAAGCAATGAATTTTTTTAAAAACTCACACTGATTTGGACATCGACAGCAGGCACTGGAACAGAGTCTGGTGATCTTGGATTCCAACTAGGATCTGCTTCCTTTTTTAAAGATGAGCAATAGGACGAAATTAGCCCTTCAGAAATTAAGCAAAAAAGGAGCATAAAAATTCTCGGTTAGTTACCTCTAGAATTTTAACAAAGTGACGCATTGCGTCAATGGGGGACATGGTTCCAAGCCCCTGCCAACTAGTAAAACATATACATCTCTTAGAAAAGTTCATCATCAGAACCACGTTCTGTACTCTTTGTTCATAGAACATCATCCCAATCTACGTGACCAGAATGTTTTGCATAAAAACACACCAAAATTAAGGTAACTGTTTCATTTATTCACCCCCATGGATGGATACAAAAGAGCCACATTTCAAACTACTTCCAACATCTTATATGTACACAAATACAATTTCTTTTGCGTTTCACTGATTAATGAGACATGCTGATCACATTTTTGCACTAGGGAATCTACATTTTGACGGAATTTAAAGCACCTCCTTATACTGTGTATGAAGGGAGAGATGAATCAAACCTTTTCCACTTGCTTTGCTCAGCTGGATTCCACACGCTAGGTTTAGGAATATTGCAAGGTCCTACAGTAGCCTGTTATTAACATGTCAATGCACTCTTCTTTTATCACAACGATGATCATCAATAAGTCGAGTCGTCAATCAGTTGATCATAATCAATCATGTTGTTTAAAAAGATCAATAGATCTCGCGGAATTAGAAAAATAGAGATTGTTTTTTCGGAACCTGCTTGTGAAGCGCGTAGAGGAGCAGCGCGGTGTCATTGGAGAATTTGGAGATTAGTTGTTTCAAGGAAGACGGTGCAGATCCGTCGAGGCCGAGGTACGATGCGGCGGTGTAGAATCTGTCGGGGTAAGTGAGGCCGGAGCTCGCCTTCGCCGTATTAGCCATTTGATCGAGAGACGGACGATGGAGGGGGAAGAGAAGAGCCAACGACACTCTGTTCGAGTTTTCGGATCAATTTAAATTTAATTAATTTGTTAATTACGAATACAAATGCTAGATGCAGCGTTTATATAGGAAGGCATGCGGTCTTAACCGAAGGGAACATCGCAAAACTGAACCAAACCAAAAGTTTTGGTTTTCTGTTTATATATTCGGTCATTGGTTCTAAACTCTAAACCGACCGGTAAATTTTCAATGTTAGATCAGTTCTTACGAGTTTGACCCAAAAAAAATATCAGTTCATACGATTAATTTTTTCTTTCTAGATAAACCAATTATACCAATATTTCGAACCAGACCCACTGAAAACACCTGAAATTATCGAAATTTACGAAAAAGGAAAATCTAAAATTGGTTGAAAAATCAAATTAACCGAGACCGAATCATAATTTTTCTGCTTATCCAATTTCGAAATAACCGAAATCGAGCCGAGTAGGCCGTAGGCACGGTCAAGAAGGTCAAGAACAACGTTTTGCAAAATGATATCACTTTGATCAAGAAGGTCAAGAACAAAGGTGTTCAATGCCAATATCTGTTAACCAGATATACATCTTTTTGTATCTATAATAACACAAACTGCCAGATTAAGATTTGATTATTCAGATAATTTACTTCAGAAAGAACCAAGAGGGCAATAAGATTAAAGATACCAAGTGCCAAAGAGAATTTGCTAAATGGCAAAACGAGAAGCTCAACCAATCGGTGGACCTTTTGCTGTATCACTTGAGTTCCTATGTGACTTGTGCTTCGATCTCTTCTCCCGTTTCTTACTCCTGGGATAAATGAATTAGAGAACAGAGTCATCAACTGAAGAAGTAAAACAGTATGTAAGAACCAAAAAGCAGGAAGGTTAATTAGTACTCGTCATGTGAAGAGCTATGTCCTAGACAAGATTTTAGCTTCCTGTTGATATGCTTCATGTCCTTTTCACTTGGGTACTTATAGTTCCTTACCTGCAAAAAAAACAAAGAGAAGATATAGTTAAACTGCATATTTAGAAATGAAGTTTCATAGTCATAAGTGCATACCAAATATTCAATGTCATCAAGTAATTTTATGAGCTCTGAAGTCGTGTGCTCAGAGTTCGGTTGCGAAACAATGTTCTCTAGGTACCTGCACTACATGAAGTTTTAGTTTAAAAATCCAACCGCTACAAGCTTTCAAATAACAAAAAAAAAGAGGCCAAGAGGGAAATAACCTATCAAAGTCAACCACTCGAAGAACCCCATTTGCAATACGCAAAGCGGCCAACGCTAACTGAGAAACAATACATGAGTTCAATCAGATTCTTTGATGGTTTTTAAGTATTTTAAACCTGATAAAAACAAAGGCTAGGGGAGACAAAGAAACCCACCTGGCCAGGAGGAAAGAGGAGTGGAGCATCTGTGAGCATAACTTTATCGGCTTCTGCTGTTGCCGCTTTGAGCAAACTCTGCAAAGTACTTGAAATGTTATGCAAGTATATGAGAAAACGGAACTTCAGCCAATTTAGAAAAAAAAAGAAGACTTGCAATCATAAAAAGAGATCTACCTCCAGCTTTTGGATTTCATCATCTCTAGCTTGTAGAAATTCCTAGGGGATGATAAAATGATATCACTTTTGGAGACAGCGTGAGGTTAAACAAGGATAAAAAACCACACACCGAATATAAAGTATCCAAACCAAAGAATTGCATATCGACTCAAACGTAGTCTCATCATTATAAAAATGTAAAACAGAGAAAACCAAGCAGTCACACAAGAAAACCTAGGATTAGACAGCCAAAATTTACCTCCATGTTGCTGACAAAGCCTTCCATTGCACGATACGGTCCATAGACAATCAGATCAAATTCCAAACTCTGCGAGTCAAGTTAAATCTAATATTAACAGAAGAACACAGAGGAGTGAAGGAATAAATAAACATAGGGAAGTTGCTACAGAGATTATCATGCCTGGAGAACAGCCATCTCGTACTTGAGAATTACATGGTGATCTTGTTTAATCCCCTTGCCTATCTCCTCAGCAGATACATGATTCTCCTCTATCTTACAGGCCGCATACACGCAGGTTAACCTGTCCAATGAGAAGTATCAATTAGTCCAAATTACAAGAGTCTATTTTTTATCTAATGGGAAGCAAATGAGTCAAGGCTGTGTGTGAAAGAAGATTTATACATTATTTCTTTGGGATGGTGTTGCATAACAGACCATTGCAGATAAAATCTTTTGAAGTATTGCAGAGCTGTTGCCTGCAAAAGGTTAGAAACAAAAGGATAATATTAAGAGAGCTAAAAAGATCAAGGCTTTTTTATTTGAATTCTTATCTGAAAGAAGAGGAAATGCACCTGAATCTTATGAGGAAACTCAAAGGCACTGCAGACTTCTTGGACCTTTGCCTCATAAAAAGCTCTCATGAACCGTTCTTCATCAACACTCAAAGGCTTAAGCTTCTTATCACCTGAGAGAGTAAAAAAAAAACAAACATCGTTAAAAACTTTGACCAGCAAAAATAAATAAATAAAATCTTACCTTGATCTTCTCTTGCATCACCTTTCTCTGTAGGATAAGTTAGTGATCCACTAGCATCCACTTCAACTTGGGTTGTTCCACACTATGAATAACAATAATAAGTTAAAAAAAAATCTATAATTGACACAAGAACAGTTACTAGTAAATAACACTCACCTTCTCCAGCAGTTGCACTGCCCTCTGGTTAGCAGCTTTATATCTCTCTGCCTACAATTAACAACAACACTAGAGCTTAGCTGCAAGCAACACCAGTTAATATCTAGGAATGAACAATCACACACTCAATTTCCACATGATTTTCTCGGGAATCGTAAAGAAAACAAGAAGCAATAAGATGGATACCAGTTTCTGGGGAGTGAATATCCATTTGGCCCTTTGAGTCGATGTCTGGAAATCCGCCATTGCTGTGCGACGGGAGATCGCCGATCAAATTTCAACACACGCTGTCGTCGACGACGGCGATTCTCGGCGAAAAAAGAGATGAACCACCGTCTCACTCAATTTCAATCTTAAATTTATTATTTTTTAAAATACGCAATTTTCTTTTTTGGAAGGGTTTATTAGATAGTGTTGGGCTTTCATGGGTTTACGTAATAAAAAAATAAGTGAATTTTATTTCAAAGGCTTTAAGCCCAAACTGGCCCAATAAACTGTTCAATACTATTACCTAACTAAAACTAAACTAACCTCTACCATCCTTACTGTTCAAATAAAAGAACACAAATAGTTAATTTTTTCTCTTCTATCTTCTTACAAGAGTCAAGATTTGATTCGTGATCCATCCGATGCAAGTCTGAATGTCTCTGTACACAGACATGTTCTGGGGACACCGTGGCTCCAAGCTTCTCACTGCTATCTCCATCACATGTGCTACATCACCTGGTGGGTACTTCTTCTCTGCGCACCCCTGAATCATCAGCCAAGTTGAGAGACAAGAGGCGATCAGCTCTGAAGTCACCAAACCTTCAGTGTTTGAGGGAGACCAGCTCTGATGATGATGATGATGATCCAAGCTGTCATTGGTTTGGTCTTCATGCTTTATACCAGACACTATGGAGTTATCTAATGGTTCATCATGTTCTCCCATTGAGTCTAAAGCTTGTAGAACCACATTCCTTGCGTATTTATTATCATCCTTTGCCATACATGCAGCAGCCTACAACAGAGCACATAAGGTAAAGATTTGTATTGAGTTTTGAGTTCTCTGTATCTTTAACTTACCTTAATAGCTGCATCCACCACTGCTTGTGCTATTGATCTTGAGCCTCTAATAATTTCAACCACTTCTGGCTCCATTTCCTGAAAATCAGAATGATGACAGGAGAATTAGAAAACAATTTTTCTACCAAGGTTGTATACTTCAATAATTATCAAATCTGAAGGCAGAGTTTTCATTTACATGAGCCTATTTGGTTTACCAATAGCCAACAAATAAAGGCATACATAGTATCATTACCTCTGCATCTGAAGTATCCTCCAACATCAGAGCTCGTTGATTTTCAGCTTGTCTTGCGTTCTTAATGGCTTTGTTATATGATTGATCAGTAGTGACTCGCCTGTCCTTATCATCATCCTGTATAAACATATATTGAATTATGCATAGAGTTTACCAAAAACGTACTGAAAGAATAAGAAGATGATCAACAGACAAGTCAAAACCGTCGTTGTGTACCTGTTTTGGAGGAGGATTCGTAGAACAGTCGATATTTACAAGCACTGGAGGAGGGAACAGAGCAGATGCATCAGAGCTTGGCTGTCTGTTTGCTTCTTGGATTTCGATTTGCCTCCTCAGACCGTCTGCCATGTATTCCAACGGATTTAAAGGCATGATATCAATGTCCTGTCAAATATTAAAAAAAAGGATCTGTTAAGCCATCTGAAGAAACGATTTAGAGTATCCACAAGACGTGAGTTGTGTTTATTACCATAACTAAGTCGACGCCCGAGTCATCAAACAGAACGTTGCACTTGTTATTATGATCAACGGCAAGAATCTTGCCATCACGAATTTCTCGTGTCTTAGGATGAATGGCGATGACTCTGTTCCCCACTGATAAAGGCTGGGCAAAATCTCTAGGAATCACTTCCCTTGCACCTGTGCGTAGCTCTGTGTAATGCTTTCTCGCAGATTCACGATACTGTTTGAGTTTGTCCCGCTCTTCCTGTATGAACTTCTCAGAGAATCTCCGAGTTCTACCAAGAGAACTGAAAATAACACAACAGAATGAGCAACCTTTTGCAAATCTTTTACATGTTAAAATTACAGAGAGGAACTTTGACAAACCTTTTAATGACGCTCCATTCAAGACGAGTAAGTTTTGGAGCGTTACCAATCCCCAAATGATTTAGAAAATCAATGAACTCCATCTTTGCAAACCAGGGGTGGTCAATACCACTGTAGAACCATTCAAATATGCACCTTCGACGTACCAATGGATGTGACAGACAAGTCGAGACTTGCTCCTGTAATAACTCATGTTTTGAATTAATTTCGTATCTACGTGCCTTCTCATGAGTGGTTTCAGAACTTTTCTTCAAACTCATCTTACGCCTGTTTGGTGGTCTCTGCACTGGACCTGAACCTGAAACTTGTGTAGCTGACACTACTGCATCCGGTCCAGTTATTTTTCTATCACTAGTTGAAGAAGATACTTCCGAGGTCTTTGCAGTTGTCAGCTGCTTTGGTGGACTTTGATCAGCACGTCTCGCTTTGGTCAGTCTCTTCAAATTATCGTCTTCAGCAGATTCCTGCATTGCAATAAACAACAAACATAAGCTATAAGCATAGTGGACGACCAACCACAGATCACAGAGTAAGATTAAACCCAAGCAAATACCTTATCATGTAGACTTTTACGTTTCCTTTTTGAAGTGCCAAGTTCCCCTACGGAAACAGCATTAGCATCAATGATTTCCTGTTTTCTATTATCAGGAGCTGAAACTGCAGGTAGAAGACTATCTTCAGGTCCTGCTTGTTTTGATTTTCGTCTGTGATAGCTTCTGACAACGGTTTCCGGAGTGTGAGGTTTTTCATCCACGTTGTTAGCTATTCTGTCTTCTTTCAACTGTGGATCTGATTCAACATCCAACACAAAACATTAGAAATAAATAAATAAAGAGATGTGAATGGTCGAATGTGAAAGCTCTCTTCTTCTAAACACCGACAATATTCACCTAATTCCTTCAAATCATCAGGAGACAGTGAAGCTGACAATGCAGCCAATGCTTGCAGAGCTTCGAATTCATCTACGCAGGAAGAGACAATCAATAAGTTTCAGATTCTGATCTACTGAATGAAGCTCTCTTAGTTAATAAGCCAATGTGGTATAAGATAATTTATCAATATATATCACTATGATAAAACTACTAAAACATGATAACTATTGAACCTATGGACTTATTATTGCGTTTTACCTCCAGATTTGAGTCCCTCGTTGGCATTGCATGCTTCTTCTGCTTCTTCAAATCTCAAATTTTCTTTCTTCTGGGGACCAACCCCTTCCGTATCCATCAACAAGGCACCATCTCCATCAGGCGCTCCCTTTATATGCCTTCTATCTCGGCTTATTCTCACCACATTCCTAACCATGGGGCTAGCACGGTGCTTGGATTGACCTTCCTTTGCTTGTGACTGGCAAAAGCAAAAGCAAAAAAAAAAGTTAGAATTGTATGCTTTAATGATTCATGATAAGTTGTTAGAGCTAGAAATATACCATTTTTCCGTTTGGAGTGCTGCTGCCATTGACTTCTGCTCTTCTATGTGGTGACCTTCCTCCCCTTCTCGCTGCATTTGCCAATGCTGACGCTAGTGTATCATCGTCATCGGCCTCAAGTTGCTTCTTGGCTCTTTTATTTGGTGGCATAGAATCTTCTCTATCATCCCTCTGGTATTCACTTGGTACAGGAAACCGAGGTGTTCGTTTACCAGCGGCACGTCGCTCTATTCCTGCATAACGAAAAGTAACAAATCACACATTCTTGAACTAACAACAGAGCTAAGATAAAAAGGCAGCTTGTCGTTCAATTACTCAACAATTTAACCGCATAATAGTAACCGTTTTTTTTTAGCATCTTTTAAGCCATAAATTTGTACCATAAGCTCGAGTCAGCTTCAGAAATGGGAGGCAGCCTTCCGCTGATGCAACTGAATGTGGCGGGGGATGAACTTCTTCTCGAAAGTCACTAGATGAAGGTTTAGCAAGTTTGCGCTTCTGATATTTCATCGATACTCCAGAAGCACCATATCCTTCTTCTTCACTTTCGCTCTCCTCCTACAAACATTTCCACTAGCATGTAACTACTGGACCACAACACTTTACTGAACAAACTAATCTGCCATCTTGTTTACAAGTAAATATAAAACTAAAATTTCACAACTTTAGTTTACGCTTCAATTTTCAAGCAGAAAGTAAAACATAACATGAATTTTTAAGGTGTTAATAAAGACGAATGACTCACTATAACGCTGTAATGATCAGTCATCATTGCAATGAGGCCAGCCACAGACGCAGTTCCCTCGGGCAGTGACAAATATGCCTAGAAAGAAAAGACAAAAACCAAATGGATGAAAAAGGTATTCATCTTAAGCTTAATGAATCCAAAGGGATAATATACTCCTGTATTCATACCCGATTCATATTAAAAAGGGCTTCCACCATGTCAACAGACCGGCTATTCCGAACTGCAGCAGCTACCTAAAGCAGTTTCCAGAGAGAAGAAAGTTTGAAGTCAATACAAATTTTTTTGAGAAAGTTAAGTCACATAAAACCACACAGTGCAACAAAGCTTTACCTTTCTCCAGTCTCTGCCATGTTTCCTATAAGCGTCATAGAAACGCTCAAGCTCTCCTTTGGTCCAATGAGGTCCCAGCTTGTCAGCCATTCTCTTACTCTGTGATAAGAATAACACATAGTCAACAAAAGAAAGTTGGAAAAACCTCTCAGTCTCACTAAGATTTGGATCCCTTTGACTTCTAATAACATCAGTGACTAGATTTGGTTTCAAAAAAAAACTCACTCTTGGCTTGGTTTTGCTTGAGCTTCTTAAATCTTTCTCTGGAGAAGGTTCTCTGGTGGGACGTTTGTACACACTCTTGGACGTCCTACTTGGCGCCATCTTCTTCTGATTTTATCTGCGCCAGTGACTGCAACGAAAAGCTCAAACTGTGAGAAACTAAGGAAACCGTGAAAACTGATCTCTGACCAAGAAAAGACACAAACTTTTTGCTCCCCCTTCAACAGAATTTGCAGCGTCGATGAATAAAGACAACAACTTTGCTTACGATTTCACACCAACGATGAAAAAATTAGAAGAGGAAAAAAAGAGACCCAGATTCGAATCCCAAGCTTTCGAGAATTTGAGAGTAAGCATCAACGGTTAAAGCATACTAATCAATTTCGCCAAAAATCATATATTAAAGTGAAGTTCAAAGAGAGATCCCAATTTAGTTCTGTTAAAAACCCTAAATCAGATCAGAGAATCATCCACTCACCGATTACGCAGCTGAAACAGAATCGGCGTTGAATCTTCGGATGATAGGAAAACTAGAGAAGCTTCTTCGATAGATCGGTGAGTAATCTCGAAAGAGATTGTTGAGAGAGAGAGAGAGAGAGAGAGAGAGAGAGAGAGAGAGAGGCGTTGCCGCGAAACTTGAATAAAAAGGCCGACTTGAGAGAGAGCCAATAGGCATTTTGTTTATTTACTTTTGTCTACCACTCTGAATATCTGAAGCCTGTGATCATATACGACCACGTGTCGTTTCGATATATTCACCGTTGGATATCTTTGAGTTTATTTAGGGTTTATAGTAACGGCAACATTGGATTATATTTGAAAAATACCCTAATTTCGGAAGATAAACTAGATTTTGATTTGTTCTATTTGAAAATTCTATAAAACTTAGGCAGAAAATTTGGAGAAATACTTTCATATAAGATTTTATTTTGAAAACTATACCATCATATAAGAAACTACACTTACTTATAAGCCAAATTACTCAAATATCCAATTGAAATGTTGTTCATTATTTTTGCATCTAAATTACTCTTTAATAGACACAAATAAGTTTAGAATTATATGTGTTGGGGAAAGCATCTTATAAACTCGTGTTTCTAATATAAATATATTTCCACTCATAAGTCCAAAAATAGGCAATGCAATTTACACAGAGAATTACAAAGTGATTTGAATAGAGTTGGTACAACCATGAATCCACTAGCTCAGAACTACGCATGACTACACAACCAAGTTGCGGTTAACAACTCTGGATCTGACGTTTTCTTCTCCAAGCTGTGGGTTAATCTGGGAGGAAGCATAATGCATCCCACTCTCCTCGCTAAGCGACCAACCGTGTTCATTGAAGCTCGGAATGGACAATCAAGCCATCAAGAAAGCTAAAGAGAATACCTGAACAACGTAGACCTTGACGGAAAGCTGGGATTTGCTGATGAGCCGTTCGTTGCTGATGAGATGAGTACCTGCAAAAGAGAGAAGAGGCTCCACCTGACAAGGAATGTCAAGTGATACTCCCTAGCACTGGGATGATGGAGCCAAACACACTACCACAACAGAGGAAACAAAGTCCGATGACAAGCAAAGTTTCATTTCCTCCACACACGGTTCCACCCTAAGAACTAGGAACAGATTCTCTCCAGAAGCAACAATATGACGTCTGATGACAGCTCGGAGCCACAAAAGGTGAAAAGAACCCAAGCCTAAACAACTAGATCATAGCGCAGACCATGAGATGAGGTCAACAACAAAATTGTGTTCTATTTTAAAATTATTAATTAAAAAATTGTGTATTTTTATATAATATAATGTGATGCATTTAAAATTGTGTTGATTGCTTACGTTTGAAAAATAGTAATAGAAGTTAAGCTATTAAAAGTTGCATATATATATATATATATTTATAGAAAATATTTTTAAAAAAAATTATTAATCTTTTAATTTATTCTAAAGTATTATATTTAAAAATAATACTAAATGTTTTTCTCATTTCATATTTTAATATTATTCCTTACATATTTAATAGTTAATACAGCTTTTACTACTTTTTAATTCGTAGATCATTCCAACCATAAAAAAACATAACTAGAAAAGTTGTAAAAATGAAACTTTATGATTTTCTTATTCCAAGAATTTGAAAAATACACTACAAAAAAGACCCATCACTTAATTTATATCACAAATAAGTGATATTAGTTTTAGTTATTTACCATCTACAAAATTATGTATATGTAATTGTTATAAATACCCAATTATTCTAAAAAAAATGCTGGTTATAAAAATTGCGATGGATATGCCAAACCTTCACAAAAATAAATGCTATAGTTAATTACATTTATGGTTTTGATTTGTAAAGATAATTGTTTGACATAAAAACTAAATATATTTGTTAGAATAAATATATTTATATCTCATTTTTTTTCTCACGGACAAACTCATATTTCTTTATCAAAAATAAGCCATTAAAAATCATTGATTCCAATTGGCTAAAGTAACCAAGGAGGTTCGGAGTTTCTTTGATTCTGGTCAATTACCGGTTGATTGGAACTTCACTGAGATTTGCTTGCTGCCTAAGGTTCTGAAGCCGAATCAGATGAAAGATCTCAGGCCTATCAGTCTTTGCTCGGTTGTCTATAAAATTGTCTCTAAGGTGCTATCAGATCGTCTCAAGCTAGTGCTGCCTCACATTATCTCTCCGGCTCAGGGTGCTTTTGTTTCAGGAAGATTGATCTCCGATAACATACTGATTGCACATGAGATGGTCCATGCCCTCAGGACGAATCAGTCGTGCAAATCAGAGTTTATAGCCATCAAGACAGACATGTCTAAGGCATATGACCGCGTGGAATGAGACTTCTTGGAGCCTCTTTTCGTCAAGCTAGGCTTCCATCTTACTTGGGTGTCGTGGATCATGGGTTGTATACGCTCGGTCTCTTACTCTGTGCTACTGAATGGTCAGTCTTGCGGCCACTTCGTGCCACAGAGAGGCATTAGACAGGGGGGCCTTCTCTCACCTTTCATTTTTATCTTGTGTGCTGAGGCCTTGGTTCATACAATGAATCAGGCAGAACTTTACGGTGAGATTTCAGGCATGAAGATTGCTTCCAGTTGTCCATCAATACATCACTTACTTTTCGTAGATGATAGCCTCTTCCTCTGTAGAGCGTCTCTCAGTGAATGTGCTGCCTTCCTGCGCCGGCTAAAACTGTATGGGGACTCATCGGGTCAAGTTATAAACTTCCAAAAGTCTGCAATTACCTTCGGAGCGGGGATCGATCCGGGATTGATCCGATCATGAAGAGATTACTGGCTGAGTTTCTGGGTATTGAGAATGAGGGAGGAGATGGTAAGTATCTTGGATTACCAGAATGCTTTAGTGGATCTAAACAAAAACTGCTGGCGTTTATTGGTGAGAAGTTGGGTAAGAGGCTCAAAGGTTGGTTTGCCAAAAAGCTTTCCCTTGGTGGAAAGAAGGTTCTCCTTAAGTCTGTTGCTATGGCGCTCCCTGTTTATGCTATGTCCTGCTTTAGGTTGACTAAACACCATTGTAAGAAGATTATGAGCGCTATGGCGAGTTTCTGGTGGGACGAGTGTGATGAGAAGAGGAAGATACATTGGCTCTCTTGGGATAAGATTTGTGTATCCAAGGAGAATGGTGGTCTGGGTTTCAAAGACATAGAAGCTTTCAACCAAGCATTGCTTGCTAAGCATGCCTGGAGGTTACTCAACGAGCCGAACAGTTTGATTGCGAGATTATATAAAGGGAGGTACTATGCCTCTAAAGACTTCATGGATAGTGGGAAAGGGTACAGATCGTCGTATGCGTGGCGTAGTATCCTCTTTGGAAAGGAGCTTCTTGGCAAAGAACTAATAAGGTCTATTGGTAATGGGAGGGATACATATGTTTGGTCACAGAAATGGATAATGGAGGATTCTCCTCGGTGCCCGGTTAATAAAGAAGCCTTGATCGATGCTAATCTCAAAGTGAGTGATCTCATCATGGAGGAAAATCAATGGGATTTAGCGAAACTGCACAGGCTTTTTCCTATTGCTGAAGTTGATAGGATTCTTCAATTTCCTTTAGGTGCAGTCCCTGACAAAGAGGTTTGGTCTCTCACGCCTCATGGTGCTTATACGGTGAAGAGTGGTTATCGGTTAGCTGTGGAAGCCAAGGAAGTCCATGCCTCTCAGTTTGGGTTGAGTTCTCCAGGTCTTCTTGAGTTGAAGAGGAAGATTTGGCAGGTAGCGACCGTCCCTAAAATAAGAAGTTTCCTATGGAGAGTTGCATCAGGAGCATTAGCAGTAGCTGAGCGTCTGAACACCAGGGGAATGCAGTTGAATACACTGTGTAAATTATGCAGGTCAGGGGAGGAATCGATCGAACATGTTTTATTTAAGTGTGATATTGCACAGGAGGCGTGGGAGAGAGCAGGATTTCCATCCTTTTCGAACCTGATGAATAGCAACTTAGTCGATCTCCTCTCAAGGGCCGTTTCCAGAATGTCGGAGGATTCAATTCCATTGCCACAACGCCGAGCTATTCCTTGGCTTTTGTGGGCTATTTGGAAGAATAGGAATAGTATTCTTTATGCTGATACGCAGGTTTCCCTAGTTACACAATTAGAGCAAGCAAAAGAAGAAGCTCGTCTTTGGCATGAAGTAAATTCTGCTCATGAAGTAGAAGAGGAGTGTAGGGGCTTAAGTGATGAAAACAAGAAGTGGGAACCACCTATCATGGGATCGTATAAATGCAATTTACATGCCAACTGGAGGACTGCAAAGCTTCATAGTGGTGTAGCCTTTATTACAAGGGATTGTACTGGTAATGTGAGGCATCATGCTCGGGATGCCATTACTTTTTCTCCAAACCGTCTGACTGCAGAGCTGCGTTGCTTGGAATGGGCTCTTAGCAGTATGAGGGATTTAAATTATCAAGAGATTGTGATTGGTTCTGACTCCAGAGACCTCATTGATGCGATGATGAACCCTTTTAAATGGCCAAGCTATCGAGCTCTGTTGTTAAGGATCAGTCATCTTTGTGCATCTTTCTCTTCGGTGGCTTTTGAATCAGAATCTTTTTCTTCTAATAAAGTGGCAAGAGAGATTGCAAAAAGTGTGCTCCGTGATGGTAGGTTCCAGTCGTACCTGGCGCTAGGGGGACCAGCTTGGCTCCATTGTGTTCTTCTTTCAGAGTCATCTTTGAACTCATAGATCTTTTTTAGATTGAGTTCATTGTGTTCTTGTCGATCTTTTGATCGCTTTTGTAATTGTCCTCCTCGGACTTTCTCTCTATCAATGAAGTTGTTAAAAAAAAATTGGCTAAATAATATTTGTCAAAGATAATTAAATAATTTTGAAAATAGAATGAATGACATTGTAAATAACTTTAAAAAATTAAGGATACATCCATAGGGGTCTAAATATTTTACTCATTTGATAAAATAACCTGCCAGAAATTGTAACCATGAAAAAAATTAACATGTTTCACCATATAATAAAATAATATAAAATTGACTAACATTTAATATTATATTTCATATATATATATATAATTTTTAATATGCTAATTTAAACAGTCTTCATTTGATACATTAACTTTCAATCCCAACCTGTTTCACCATATAATGGAATAATCTAAATATTTACTAAATTTTAATATTTTTATCAATGTAAAATGTATAGATATATTTTTAATATTATACCTTTAAAATCTTAATTTTATTACTATAATAATTTAAGGTTTTGTTAAAAAATATTATATCAAAAATAAAGAAGAAGTATTAAAATAAATTATTGATAAATTAGTTAAAAGTGATTCCACATATATTTTTATCACTATATGTATTAATATCACCCAGATCATATACATTTTAGAACAAAATCATTGATAAACCTAGTGAAAAAACTACTTACTAAAGAAGCAATATATATACACATAATATTTATATTGCCGGTTTTAAATATAAAAAAGAGATTAGGGTTTTAATATAGAAAAACAACAACAGTACATGGATATGATTTTATATGTTGAAAAAGAAATCAAATCCTTTTGCTTAGCTCAATTTTGCTTTTTGTTAGTGACAGGAGTCTGACACTTAAACACACCTATACAATGAAAAAATATATTATTATGTATGAGATGTTAATCAAAGCTGCTCGTGTGACCTATACTTCTTCGGCACCATCTTCAGATTCAGACAGCATTGGTGTTGTCTTGAGCCTTTTAAATTAACCTTCTCCATTGCATTCTCCTTCTGGCTTGTTTTCTCTATCTTTGGATTTGGAATCCTATTAACCTTCACCTACATATAATTTTTATTTAACCCCCAAAGTTAAATGAAAACCCCGTTTTTGCTGACGTTAATTATTTATCAAACTGATTTCGTGTCTCTTCATCTGACGAACACTACTCCACGTAGCAGTCCTGTTACAATGATTTGTCATATTAATTCTTTCTAATTTTAAAGACAGAAAATGAAGCAACACTCATTTTTTCTGTTCAGCTTCATTCGTTGAGACCTGAATAAAACAACACAATTTAGCATAAGCTCACCAAGAACTTTTAAAGAGAGCTGTGTATTTTCACTTAGATAAGCAAAACAAAATCGTTGATTTTTTTTTTTTTTTTTGAAAGCCAAGTTTAGTAGTCTCCCACTCTTTTATGATCTGCATTCTACAAACATGTTTGAAACTCAAACTGTGTTAGATTTACAGCAAGACTATGTAATGTCAGTCACATAGTACCTCCTCTCTCCGGTTAGATAAGCTCATCCGATCTATACAAAAATATGTATCACATTTTTATATTAAATTACTTTTTAGCAAGGAAGCTCCAGTACAATCAATATAAGCAGAGAACAAACCGCAAATATATGGGACTGCCAGTGACTTTTAGTAAGTCAACCGCTCCTGAAACTCTGTGGCATTATCATCCTCACCGTCCATGTAATGGCATCTTGCACCTGACCTGAAAGTACACAAAACACCATTTAATTTCGGACGCTATCAGTCATCATTAGAATCCAATGGTCTATATATAGTTCAAAAGAAAACTAATACGTGCCTCATCAAGCTTCTCAATAAACGCCTTGAGCTTTTCTTGGGTGGAAATCTTTTCAAATTCAGGTGTTTCTATCTGTTCAAGGACCAAAAGAAAACCAAAGCATTGAGTGTTTGAGTAGAATGCTAGCTAAAGACACATTATTATAGAGAAGGCAAAAACTATATAGCAACAAAAGAAACATAAAGTAACGAAGATAGTGATCTATATAAAGCGCACACCCACCTTCTTTTGGGTAGTAGCATATATATAAGATTTGAGGGTGTTCTTAAACTTCAGCAAGAGACTCTTTCATAAAGGTGCTCGTGAAGAGCACTCACCCTGATCTTGGGATCGCATATGTCGAGACCAACTGCTCCGCTGGTGAAATCTTATGATCATTGGTGGAAAAAAACTCTGGAGGAAGGGTGTGACAGAGGAATATATTAGCTATAGCTCTCACCGTTTCGTGTTAGAGATCAATACTGTCACCTCTTATATATATATAAGAAAGGATAAGTAGGTTAATGAAAATTGTAGGATAAGTTTTGATTTTTGTAGATTAGTATATATTATGGATATTCCTTGCGAATTGGTTTATAGAATCAAAGCGTAAATATGAAATAGAAGATATTGAACAAAATAATATTAATTGTATATAACAAATACAGAAAATAGGAGATATCATTTATTTGGTTAGCAAATATACAAAGCGTGTATATAGGAAATAGAAGATTTGGAACAATCTAAATTAACTTGAATAAACTGAATATATGAAACTAAATATCTGATGTAAAATAAATTTCCACTTTTTAATATAGATTTACTACATATTTTCAAATTTAAAGCTAAATATCCGATTTTCTTAGATATTGTATTTAATCTATTAAAAATTAAGGCATCGATTTTTTAATACAAAAATATATTAAATAATTAACCACTTGCCGAGATTTTAGTTTATTTGAGTAAAGTTAAGATTTTTATTTAAGTATTTAGACATATACAGTTATTGATTCAAAAAAAGATAGGTATTTATGATTTAGAATATTCCATTGTGTTATGCATGGAAATTCCGGAAATTTAGTTGATTAAGTATTTTTTTCTTTTAAATTATATTTTATTGTTATTGGTTTGTAAATTTTTTTAGTGATTTCTTGTTTTGATTATGTGTATTTATGATGTAAAATTTTATTCAATAATTAATATTAATTTTTGTGATTTGTTGTTTTCATTGGTTGTTATGTGAAAATTTAGAAAATAATTTGGGTTTAATGATATCAGTTGTATAATATAATATACATATATAAAGATATAGTGCACACAAACATATACAAACAGTTAGGAAAATTATAATTTTAGATCTTAACAGTTTTAAATTATTGAAAATCATTTTTCACCTGTAAAACATTGAAGCTTCTGTATTATGTTTCATGATGCAATCGTTTGTAATATCAGAAATAATTTGAATTTTGCAGTTTCTATTAAACGTTGAAGCATTGGTGCTCAAATAACATCATTATAAATATACAGCAGAACTGATGCATATATTATATAATAAATGAAAACCAGTGTATTATAGTGACTCCAACTTCAAACATCTGTAATTATGATATGTTAATTTTTCGATATGCATGTGTTGTTTAAATTAATGTTTTCCGAAAATTGTTAGGTATTTATTTCAATTAAATGTGTGATTTCTATTGCATAAATAAAAATAAAATCGAAAATACAGAATTTAATCAAAACCATATCCTTAAATAAATGTAGTGGCATGAAATGGTAAATACTCTAAGACATCAGGGTGGCCTCAAAAAAGCTCTTTGTCTTTTAATAGTATTGATACGCCGAAAAATGAACAATTTCTGCATACTTGCTTAATTATATGTTGCCCTATGTGAGTAGACAATGTAATACGGATTCCAAATTTTTATAAAACATAATTTTTTTTAAAATATAGATGATGGGGGATATATGGCCAAACCTTTTAGTTAAATATTCATCTCATTTATCGATATAACCAGAATCTAAGATTATATTGGTCAACTAAAGAAACAAATAACAGATATACTAACAATGTCATTGTCGGTAGTTAAGTTTTTTTCCATTAGAAAATATTTTGAAATATAAGAAGAAAGAAAGAATTTTAAACCTGGTATCACTTCAATCAATGATCTATTATTTTTAAAAGTTTGAATAGTTTTGTGAACATATAACAAAATAGCCTATAATTAACAATACTAAATATTTAAACGAAAACACACAAAAAAAATATTTAAATGAAAACACACAAAAAGAATTTTGCTAATGAAATAATAAGTACTAACTTATATTTATGTTTGTTCAACGTTATTAAGTTATCTAAGATGGCCATGTTTGCATTGTATCAACTCTCGTCCATAGTGTTTGCATTTGTACATATATAATTTGTGCAGTGGAGAATGAAAAACCGGTGAGGTGACCATGGAAACAGCTTGTGGTACTGAAAGAATAAGCCACATCCAGATTCTAGGAAACCTAATATCAAAAATGAAGTAGATTTTGTTTAAACAGTTGAAATGTAGGGGCGTATATCCAACGTTAATACTTGGGATCTTCTTATAAACTAATTGGAAGTTTAGGGGTTTTTTATTAATTAATGAAAAGATTTATCTTTTTTTTCTGTTGGAAACCCTCCTAGCCGTAGGAGAAGGTTTGAAACTTTCAAGTTAAAGGTGTTTAAGGATCCGTTTACTGACGCTCCTATCCGAGGGCTCTAATTCATCCAAAATTCAAATCCCTCACACTCGTCTCTCTCTCCCTCTATCTCTTATCGATTCTAAGTTCTTTGGTTCTCAAGCAAATCCGATATGGAAGGTACTGTTCTCGGTTTCTTGATTGATCTTTCGGTTCATATTCTTGGTGAGAAACGAAACGATCTCGCTTATTATTTTCGGTATTTTTTTTCGTCAGATCAACAACATCTAGAAATCTGCAGCGATGGTGTTTCGCCGTGTGAATCGAAGGAATATTCTGCTGGCGATCACGATCTCGACGCTGGTAAGGAGTTCTCTCGTCGTGGAAATTTGAATTTTAGTACCAAAAAAAAAAATCACAAGCGAACCTGAGTTTTGATCTTTCGATTGCTTTGATCCTTCGTTGACTGATTTGTACACTGATTGTAGATCTCTCAATCCATTATTATTTTCCATGTTGTTTTAGATGTTTTCTTCGCGATGGAATCCAATTAGGTCTGTAGAAGGTTCGAATGAAATTGATCCTCCTTGCTTTGTTTAGTATAAGACTATCGCTTGCTGATTTGATGATGCATTACTGAAAAATAGTGGAAGAAAGTGAGGACACTGTAACAAGTGGAAGCCAACAAGTTTCTCCCACAGGTGGACCAACGCTTCCAATTCTCCAGAAAATTATTGATTTGTGTACCAAACTCAAGGTTACTCCTCCTCTCTTTTAACAAGTTTCTTCTGAGTTGCAATAGAAAGGGATATAATTTTGGAGGTTGTTTTTATAGGTTTTGAAGGATGAGCATGCGTTTGTATCCAATCAAGTCAAAGAAATCAAGACTTGTTCCTTTGTGGAACCGGAAATGTCAAAGGCTCTCCAGCTTCTGAGTCAGTACACCTTTATTTTTTTCTTTATACAAATCTTGTTTGCTAATTTTAGATTTGTAATTGATATGAGTCAACATGTTCAATGGCAGCTACTGAGCTTGGAACTCTGAAAAGGCAGTACTTGGAAGAGTCTTCAGAGAGGAAGCGATTGTACAATGAAAACATCGAACTTAAGGGGAATATCAGGGTCTTTTGCAGATGCAGGCCTCTAAACCAAGCTGATATCGCAAATGGGTGTGCTTCTGTTGTTCAGTTTGATGCGTCTCATGAAAATGAGCTTCAGCTGTTTTCAGCTGATTCCTGCAAGAAGCATTTTAAGTTTGACCATGTATTTAAGCCTGAGGATGGCCAAGGTATAAACCTGTTTTTTTAACATTGTTTTGGATAAACCTTTGCTCTTCGTAAAATACACCACTGAGTCATATTATGTGGCTGTACCTTTATGTGCAGAGACTGTTTTTGCGCAGACAAAACCTATAGTTACTTCTGTGCTGGATGGTTACAACGTCTGCATTTTTGCCTATGGACAAACTGGAACCGGGAAGACATTTACCATGGAGGGAACACCAGAGAATAGAGGAGTGAACTACAGGACATTAGAAGAACTGTTTCGCTCTTCAGAAAATAGGAGTCGTCTCATGAAATTTGAGCTGTCTGTTAGCATGTTGGAGGTTTACAATGAGAAGATAAGGGACCTCCTAGTTGATAACTCAAGCCATCCTCCTAAAAAGTAAGTCCTTCATTCTCTTGCTTGGCAATAGAATAAAAACGCTCACTGCTTCTCTATCTCTCTGTCTGTGTTGAATTAATGAAGGTTGGAAGTTAAGCAGTCAGCAGAAGGAACTCAAGAAGTCCCTGGATTAGTCGAAGCACAAGTTTTCAACACAGACGAAGTTTGGGATCTGCTCAAGAGAGGCTACTGTGTTAGATCTGTGGGATCAACAACTGCAAACGAACAAAGCAGCCGCTCTCATTGGTATGCAAAAGGGTTTGGAAACAAAAGCCATGTGAAATTAACCTTACTCATACAACCATAATTTCTTTCTGTGCAGCTTGTTGCGAGTGACGGTGAAGGGAGAGAACAAGAAGTCATCTTTGGCTGGTGGACTTGGCTGGAAGTGAGCGAGTAGGAAAGGTAGAAGTTGAAGGAGAAAGGCTGAAAGAATCTCAGTTTATCAATAAGTCGCTTTCGGCACTTGGTGATGTTATCTCCGCCCTTGCATCCAAAACAAGCCACATTCCTTACAGGTTTTCCCCTTCTTCCCCTCTGTCAAGACATGTTCATTTGACATTCACTGGTTTAATATTGAAAAACTTTTCTCTCCTTTTTTGTTGCGCTAGAAACTCAAAGCTCACTGATATGCTACAAAACTCTTTGGGTAAGTAAAATGTGTCCTATGGTTTTCGTTTGTTTACATAAGCCATACGATATTTTTGTTTTTCACCTCCATGATGTGTCCATCTCACAGGTGGAGATTGCAAGACATTGATGTTTGTTCAGATTAGCCCAAGCTCGGCTGATCAAGGAGAGACGCTTTGCTCCTTAAACTTCGCAAGTAGAGTTCGCGGAATCGAAAGTGGACCTGCCCGGAAACAAGCGGATGTGTCTGAACTCCTCAAGTTAAAACAAATGGTAACGTTGACTCCTCTGAACTCATATTCATCTAATCTTTAAACATATCTAATGCTGAATCTCTTTTTGTTGTCTCTTTTATAAACAGACAGAGAAGCTGAAACAGGAGGAAAAGGAAACGAAGAAGCTGCAGGACAACGTGCAGTCACTACAGCTACGCCTTACCGCTAGAGAACATATATGCAAAGGACTTCAAGATAAGGTAGTCCACTTTAACTTATAGGTTATATGTGCTTACTGTTGAGTGTGTGCTCTTCTTCGTTGTAAATCATGTTTCAGGTTCGTGATCTGGAATTTCAACTAGCAGAAGAAAGGAAGACCAGAATCAAGCAGGAGACGCGAGCTCTAGCGACTGCATCATCAACATCAACAACAACAACAACATCTAGACAACTACCGACAATCACAGAGAAAAAGCCACCTTTGGCTCCCGCAAGATCAATGAGAATACCACTCAGGAGAATCACAAACTTCATGCCACAGCAACCATCTCAGGGACCTCCTGCCAAGAAATTCTCAGACGCAACAAGCAAAGAGAATCTAAATAAAAATAATAAGAACCTCAGAAGATCATCATCCGTGGACATCAACACACTAATGAAACCAAGAAGAAGCTCCATCGCATTCAGACCAGCTCCTCCTCCATTAGCTATTGCATCAGGTAATAACAATAAAACACTCCAGCCGAGAAGGAGAGTCTCCATTGCAACGTTGAAACCAGACCATCATCCTCTTACATGAACATGACCACTCCATCACGCCCTGCGTTCCGAGGTGGTGGTGGTGACTCGAGAAGAGGGAGATACTCTAAGCTCTTCTCTCCAGACCACAATCTGTTGACTCCAAATGCAGTGAAAGGCAGCAGATTCAAGAAGAGTCCTCTTGGAGGAGGGAGCTCGTGGAAGCCGAGGCATCCCACGGTGGTTGCATTGCAGAAGAAGGCTGTGGTGTGGAGTCCGCTTAAGTTCAAGAATAGAAGACCATCTTTCATAGCGATGAGAGATTCTTCTTCTTCTGCTGCTACCGATTTGGTCAGGAGGGAACAGTAGTGATTTTTTTTATTCACTGTCTTTGTGAAAGTGTTTGTTTTACACTAAAATAGGATTTCTGGTGTGATTTTTTTTTGTATTAATATTCATTCGATTTGTTCAAGTACATGTGCTATATGGCTTTGATTTATGGGATGGAAATTATACTTCGGCTCGAGTGCATTAAAAGAAACTATACAACAGAGTGCATAGCTTCGGAAACAGATAACAAAGGTTGTATTCATTTTGTTAATGCACCTAGTGTTTTATTCATTAATGACTCATTGTCCTATGCTCTTCATCCCCTGTCAATTCATGTTAGAGATGAAAACGTAATACGTTGTTGAGTATCCATAGGATGTGGAAGCTCTTTCATGGGTTCTTTGCTAAATTTTCAGTTTTTTTTTTGTTCTACAAGCCCTATATATGTATGTAACCGAGAGTTTTTAAATAGAAGAGATTTGGGTTATATAACGATTGATTTGTAAGAAAACATATAGAAGATGGTTGCAAGAACCCCACAAACGCTCGCTCATGAGGAGAGTGGATACGGTGGCTCCTCTCAACTCAAATTCTTCAATCAATAAAGTATTTAATCAAAAGCAGCGTCTAAGATTTGATGTCGTATGTGATAACCAAATGCAACTTGCTTTGGTAGAAACAAGACTTTCCTTTTATATCTGTTGCTTGTTAATTTGCAGAACAGTGCAAACAAAAACAAGATCCCACATCATGGAGACACAAGTTCTTTTGTTATTCATGAAACTCAAACACAATGTCTACTGTAACTATATGTTCTCTTCTTTTCTTTTTCGCCCTTAATAGTTCCTACAGATCTTCTTCAAAGCCCATTTTCCATTCATCTTCTAAAAAAAAACAGTACCCTGGTTTAAACTTTGGGAACGATAAACAAACTCAGCCAAGAGATTCGCTGCTACCCTTGAGTCACACTAAGCTTCTTCATTCTCAAAATCTTCTCAGGCAGAAGCGCTCTTTCTTGCGGCATACACACGGTATGCAGCCAGTCCAACGACCACAGCAGCAGCTCCAACTGTTTATCAAATTGAATATGAAGTTTTTTTTTCGTTATGGGTTTTGTTTGTTCGTCAGAAAAAAATGTGTAAAAGAGTCAAGACTCTATGGGAAGAAAACGTACTTGAAACAGCCATAAGAGAGCGGTTGATTAGCCTGTTGTAATGTTTGCGGCTTTTCCCTGCTTCGGTCTCTGGAATACTCAGGTGAGGATGTTGCGCTGCAGTTATGATTTTGCGGAATAAGTTGTTGAAATCTCCTAACTTCGAGCTGATGGATACCGGAGGCTCTATTCCCATATCTTGTGTCACCTGCAGTATGTATGTAAGGTGATTTACAAGTTATTCGAGCTATTTTTAATCGACTCAAGAGATCAATAAGAACCCATACCCTGGTGGATTCTTGGATGCAAATTGGGAAAGAATCAAGATCGTCCTTTGCGGAAACCATAAGGCAAGGGACCTCATATCCAGTGGCTTCGCCGTGAGTTGCAACTTCAACAAGTAACTCAGTCGCTCTCTTCCATGACGACTCATCAGAGCTGTTGGATGAAAGTAAAATCAGAGGATGACAAGGCATTCATGGTTCAACAAATCTAAGCGAAGGAAGGAAACATAACCTGTCATACACGAAGACAGCTATGTCACATGCAGCCAACGACTCCTTGGATGAAAATAGCTCTTTAGCCCCATCATCTGGAATTTCCCTCATCACAAGAGTTTTCTTTGCACTCTACACCCAGCGAATCGCAATTATCAGATGAATGACCAAATTAAATACAGAAAGTAGACAAACGTAAAGCCTCAAAAGATGCCAAAAACGCATGCCTGTACCCATAGAAACAATTCATCAAAAAGATATCTAGACTAGTTACCATCTCAAAGTCTCCTAATTAACACACAAATTTGCCATTCTTGTTTAATGTTTTGCACATATATCTTTATGCGCACATAAACACACACATAATGAGATAAATTGCATAGGTGTTCCCACTCACCCCAGAGTCATCGACCATATTTACTGCATAGCGCTCATCAGTGGTTGATCCCTGGCCATCATATGACCTAGATCATGAAGAGACATAACTGTGAATCACATTGCGAGTTCATCTAAAAAGGAAAAAATTCTACCACACAATATGCAAATGTAGCCATGCATAAAAATATGGAAAGGGTTATACTCTTTTCTGTTTGTATTTTGGAAATGCAACAGGTTTACATTACGAGCTAATAAGACGAACCTTCCAAGAAAGCAATTCAGTAATGCAGATTTTCCAGCGTTATTGGGTCCAAACACAAAGCACTGGAACACTTTTCTTTCGCATTGTTGCTTTTTGCGATCTAAACGTCTTCTCCTAGTAAGACGAATGGCAGAAGATGGATCACCCGGGAATCCAATGTAAATTAAATATTCCACACTCTTAGCTGGTTCTAATAGTGTCATCATTGACCACTGCAAGGATAAAATTGAAATATTAGAAAAACATAGTTCACTGTATTTGCTAAACAATAAAGAAAAGAAATCCATTCAAAATCCAACAATAAGATGAAATTTCCCCAAACAATAAAGATAATTACGACTGACATAAAGAATTTGGATGACAATTAGTCTGTCAATCAACAAAACCAAAGCAAAAATGAGACAAAGATGAATGAGTATATGTGTTTGCATGCATACAAAATGTTTCCTTTGTTGAGCATGTGAAAGAGGATAGTACTGATTACCAGTGACAGGAAGGCGTCAAGCGATAGTCCTCCAAGGGCAGTCTTCTCTGCAGCACCATCATAAGGAGCATCTTTCCAAGGACTGACAAGTGACATTCATAATTTATTGTGGCTTTTTAATGAAGTGGAGACTGTTACAATCAAAATTACAAGTTCTTTTCTTTCAGGAGGTTGAAAAGATACCTTTCAGGTGCAGTTGAAAAAAGATCCTCGATCTCTTGAGGTCTCAGATTATTATCCTGCAAAGTGGAAGCTCAATATGACAACTATAAAAACTGCAACCTAAACCCATTAGTTTTTTTTATTAAAAAGTACCTCATCGTCATCAAACATCATATACACTCCTTTCAAGAATTCGATTGCTACATCTGTCAACTCAACACTCTACAGAAACAATGAACACAACCATTAGCTGCACAACGCCAAAGAAAACAATTTTGTGTGACATAAAGCATCACAGCAATGAATTCTTATTGCTGTTGAAATTCGAAACAAAAAAAAAATCGATATACAGCTAATCCAGTTGTAGATGACTGCAAAAACCAATAAATATATATAAAAAAGAATACGATGGATTTCGTCTCTGAAATTTACCTGATCAGGTGTTCGTTTGAATAATGAAGGTGGAAGCAATTCATCAGCAAGTCTTATCTCATTGTTATACCCAAACTTCCTAAGTACAGTCCATGTAGTCTCGAGCCTCCCTTTCTCAATAAAAAGTGCATGTAGAAAGAGGAAGCCAGTCACTGTCAGTCCTCTTTCATTCACACCTTCTGGCAACTTTTCTTGCACAACCCTCTTAACACCATCAATTTCAGAAGGCTGCAATGGTGCATGAAAGCACTTGACCTATTTTGAAACAGTAATTAGGTGCCTCGTAGGGATAAGAGAATCATAACTTAAAAATCTGGAGGATAGGCCGGTGCCAATATAAAGAAAAAGCCAAAACACATGAAGCAGAAGAAGAGGGAATTGCACCTGAAAATCATTTAACTCAGCCTCGCTAAGAGCACCATCTCTGTCCTGATCACAGAGTATAAAGATACGCTTCAAGGCCCTAACACACCGGGGCTTCAATGCCTGGGCTTCTTGATCGAAGAGAGGTCCAGTTGGGTGAAGGACAGTTTTTTGTGCATAATAGAAAACTTCTTGTGCCTACAGGAAAGCTTTTTTCATTAGGATCATAGTTGAGGCCTGAAATGTAATTTATACTTCGTATTTTTAAGTTGTTTTCTGACTAGGCATTCCAATGAATCCCTGATAAAATGCAAACCAATCACAACAGTAACCACTTCCGAACGAAAAAAAATTGCACAACTTAAGTCCTTCGAATTTCTTAGTAAAACAATCACATGCCCAAACTACCTCGAATAAAGTTTGGTGCCAATGTTTGAGCTAAGACAAAAATAGTAGTAGTATATGAAAAGGGAAAAAGAGGAAGTCATGAAACCTGGAGTTGCTTAAGGGCAGAACACTCGATGCAAGTCTCAATCTCTCGAAACTGCTGCATTATAGGTGACATCACTTGTTCGAGGCTGACCTGGTTATTGTCGTCTCTGAAGTCAAGCTTACAACCTGCTACTATTATAGGAACTTTTACCTGTCAACAAAAGCAAAAAACCAATCTTAATAAGAAGAAGGTTAAGCTAAGGAAAATCAACAAGACTATGCATCAAGATATACAACCTTCTATAACAACAAGATTGAAATGATTAAGCTGAAAACAGAGAGAGTGAGAGTAAAATCAAACCTCTAATCGCCGAAGCTCAGGAAGCCAGTAAGTAGTCAAACCTTCAAGTGTCTCAGGTCGATCACAGGCATATGTCAAAACCACGGCATCTGCCTGCTTCAATTCCTCGGCAACCATGTTCCTATCTTCCGGCCTGAAGCCACAAACATAATTATCAAAAACATACATCAAGAAAGCAGTGAAATAACGATACCCTTCTTTCTGAAACAGTAACTAAAGTGGCACAGTGCTATTACCCCCAACAAATGATATCATGTGAGCTAATAGCACTCTTTCTAGTTCATTTAAACCTTAAAAACCCAATACAATGACACTCATATCCCCATAAGTCACATTCTTTTACCTACAGTCTACACTTTCATCACTATCCTTTAAGTAATCTATTCCCAAAAAAAAAACAAAAAACAAAAAACACCCAGCAGCAATGCTCTTCTTCGTGTCAAAATATATATTATACCTGGAGGAAGTGTCGACAATGGTGACGGGTATACCGTCAGGGAAGAACTCAAAAGGGAGCTTGGTGTCAGGCAACACGGGAGGCACATTTGGAGGGAATGAATCAGTGGCCGCAGCAACAATCAAGCTTGATTTCCCTGTTCCCTTGTCACCAACCACCACGATCCTCACGGATTTGAGCGAGCCAGGACAATCAACAGTCGCCATCACAAGATACTGCAACAATGCGCATTCAAAACCGAATTCAAAACCAAAATACGATTACTAAATCCTAATTAATTTACTGAGACTCTCCATATATAGATACGAATAAATCGAGACTTAGAAAACAATTAAACTCAAAAGAATCATAAGCTCGATTTTCAGGATTCAAGTATTTATACATGAGCGAGAAGATAAGAAGTAAGGTAAGATCGGAGATTGGAAGCGAGAGATAAGCGCTGACCTAAGCTGGGGAGAATGAGACTGAAGGGTGGGAGACCGCGAAGGGGTTGAAGACTCTTTGGAAAACCCTAGAGTTTGGTTGGGGGTGAGGAATGTGGCGGTGACGATGCGAAGGATGAGAGACACTAATAGAAAATGCTTCTATTCTAGTGGCATTCCCGTAAAATACCACCACTGTAATTCTTTTTTTCTTTTTTTACAACCACGCATAAATCATTTTTTTTTTCCTTTTTTGTGCCCAATCATTTTTTTTTTCATTTTCTAGCTTTTAGTGAAATTGTTGTTGTATTTTACCATTTTGCGAAAGTGCATATATTAATTTTAAACCAATGTTTGGCCCATAAAAAAAAATGTTATTTCTGAAAACAATTTTATCTAACTATTTCTGGTTAACTGAACCTGCAAATATAGGTCGACTTCATACTCTGAAAATTACATTGCAAAAGTCAAAAGATATAAACCCTTTCTCAAAAAAAAAAAAGTCAAAAGATATATATTTCTAAAGTAAAAACCGACTATTGATTTTTATTCATACCCACTAAATCTGAAACTAATCTTATCTCTAAGGTAAGAGCCGACCATTCAATCAGATTATTAATCATACCCACTAAATCTGAATCTAATCTATTTCTTAAGTAAAAACCGACCATTCAATCAGATTTTTTAATCATATCCACTAAATCTGAATTAAACGTCTTATATGAGTCATTTTCGGCTGTGTTTTGTCTTTATAATCTAAACTCTTTAACGGATTAATGAAACTTTGGCCATTTTTCATCAAAGTAAAACTACAACGAATAACATAACTCCTACTTGTTGTACTTAAAATTTTTGTACTCTTGAAGCAAAGATCAAGACGAATAAATGCATAACTGGAGAAGATTCATTCGCCAAGAAAACAATCCGATGATGAATAAAAGAGGTAACACAACGTCGGGTGGTCTCAACAAAGTTCCACAGAATTAAAGAAACATTACGATAGATAATTTTCATCAGTGTAGTGAAATCATTCATAATATCAAGCTTTGGACTTTTTGCCTTTGGTGTCAGCAGCTACTGGCTTTACCTTGAAAGGTAAAAACGTCTCTCCTCCCATGAACGGCTGCAACACCTCAGGGATCGCCACACCATCCTCTCTCTGGTAGTTCTCGAGAATGCAGCAGATTGTCCTCTCTGTGGCGGTAAGAGTCGAGTTGAGCATGTGTACATACTGCTTCGCCTGCTCATTGCTCTGCATTTTTTAAAAGAAAAACCACATCAAAGACATTACACAAGATCGAATATCTTTTTGATAACGCAAAGGGCAGAGAGGTTTTACCTTCTTCTGACCGTATCTGATCTCAAGTCTCCGAGCTTGGTAGTCAGTACAGTTGGAGCAGGACACGAGCTCTCTGTAAGTCCCCGATGAAGGAAACCAAGCTTCCAAGTCGTACTTCTTAGCAGCTGCATCGTTCAAAGCTCCAGAGACGATCGAAACGATTTGGTATGGAAGTTTCAGCTGCAGAAGAATCATACAGATACAATAGCCTAATTAGAAAACAATGAAAAATTCACAATGTGTACTAAAACTTTGAAATATCGGAATATTACCGCTTGGTAAAAGTCTTCCGAGTTCTTCATCATCTCCTCGAGCATTTGCCACGAATCATTCTCGGTAGGACCGGTGATGCAGAACTGTTCAATCTTCTCAAACTGGTGAACACGGAAAATGCCTAGTGTATCTCTCCCGTGGGAACCAGCTTCTTTTCTAAAGCAGGACGAGTAACCAGCATATCTGGACCAAAAGATTATCATGTCAATAAGTTGTAACTCAATACATAAAGAAACAACAGTCTACCCGCTGCTTTGTTTACCTTATGGGAAGCTCACTCGGATGGATCCACTCATCGATATGGTATGCACAAAGAGGCTGCTCCGCAGTAGCAATAAGGTACTTGTCATCTCCTTCACCAGTCACCTGAATAGAATACAAAATTCTACTCAGAATGAAGCTAAAGACAAGTCTAGCAACATAGTTTAAACACGTGTATTTGTAAGACCTTGTAAAGCTCTTCATCGAACTGTGCTAACTGTGCGCACTTGGCCATGACATCCTTCCTCATGAAGAACGGAGGCTGCAATCCAGTGAATCCTCTCTTTTTCAAGAAGGTCAGCCCGAAGTTGATAAGAGCTTGGTTAAGTAGCAAACCATCTCCTTTCAGGAAAAAGCCTCGTGCTCCAGCAATCTCAGCACCTGTGTTCACAATATCAAACATAATCAAACCCAAAAATCCCCACAACGCGTTGACAAAAATGTGTAAGCCGATGGCTAGTACCTCTCTTGGTATCAGCAATGTCAAGAAGCTCAACGAGATCCACATGGTTCTTCAGCTTCAGACCAGGGGAAGCAACAAGCTTCTCACCCCAAACTTTAGTCACAGCATTGTTCGCCTGCATCATGAAAAAAAAAACACACAAAGCTCTCTCCTTTTCAGTCACCACAATGCACACAAACCTTACAAGTGAAAGAGAAACAAACAAACCTCATCGTTGTTAACAGGAACAGAGTCGTGGACAAGATTCCCAACAGTCTCCAACTTAGCCTTCAACGCAGCATAAGCTTCACGAACCTCAGCCTCCTTCTCAGTAGCATCACGTTTGTTCTTCTCCGTTTGCTGAATCACCTCGCTCGCATCAGCACCAGACTAATTCCAAAAACAAACCATAAAAACACTTTCAGCTAAACGAAACTAAAACCATTAGGATCATTCTCTAAGCATTAAATGGAGCTAAAAAGGAACTAACGATCTTGAGCTTGGCGACTTGCTTGTTCAGCTTGTTGAACTCCTTACGGAAATTATCCACTTCGAATTGACCTGGAAACACACACGCAACGTTGTTACAACAATCAAAGCTCAACGTAAAGAGGATCAGAATCAGAATCTTGAGAGAGGTTTTACGCTGGCGCCATTCTTTGTCGAGCTTGATGATCTCGTCGACGACTTCGACGCTGGCGAATCTCCTGCGTTGCGATTCGCGGATGATCTCGGGGTTGTTCCCCTTCTCTTCTCGGAATAGATTGATATCCAACATGCTTTTGTGTTGCTCTTATCTCTGCGGAAACAATATGGATCTCAAAAGCTTAGATAATACAGTTATCGATTTGGAGATGGGAAGAAACAGACGAAACGACGTCGGATATTGGCGATAAAGATAAGCGATCACTTACCTAGGACTGTGGAGAGGAAGATGATGATGATAACGACTATCTGCGGCGTTGATTTTACCTCTGAAGCGAAAGAAAGTCTCTCTAGGGTTTTTGTAAATTGATTTTTGTTTTTTAAACCAATAACCAAAATATCCCTTGTGTTTCACTAAATCACGGAAACGACCCAACATTTTTAGATTTGTAAAAGAAACCCCATTTTCTTTCCTTCAAACTTATCTTAATCTTCGTATCTTAGTTAATTAATTCGGCCCCTAATTAAATCTTCTTTTACTATATCTTTTCCACGTCGTGGCATTACGAAGGTTGAGAAATATATTCAACGAAATGAGATAAACAAAATTTGGTTATATCTGAGATAAATTTAAACAAAAATTGGTTATATACCTTATTATATACTTTCACTCACTTGCATGATGACATTACTGCTAGAAGCTTATTATATATCTGATATATCACTCACTCGACACTCAGTCACTTGCATAGATGCATGACACTAGTGCTGGGGGTGATTCTGCATATGGACTTAGATCTGCATATTATCGAAAGCCCAATAAAGCTTCTAAACATTTACGGTAGAGAACCCCATATGTATCTCTCTTTTTCGACTGTGAGATTCTCAAACAAGAGACTGTCCCAAAAGATTGTAATGGCTATGGCTGAGTACTTTGAGAAGGATGCATGAAAATGTCCAGAGGCCAGCATTTCACATCCATGAAATGATGAAGTTGGACAAAACACATTAAAGAATGTTTATCAAAGTTGATAATCATTTACGTGCCTATGTCAATGATCAATATGCATTCATTTCTACAATCAAAGCACATCAATTTCAACAAAAAAAAAAGAGATTTCACATTAAACACATGATGTTGCAGCCTTCTAGTAAACAGTAAGCAAGTTTAAGAATGGTGAGAGTGCTAATATGATGTTGTTAATCATATAGCATCAGGGATGATACTCTATTCTGATTAAAAGCAAATCTCAGCTCCGTTACCACCAATGGAAGCATTAAAGCACTGAAAACCGCTGGACTCAAGCTCTTGCACCACTTTGTCCACCACCGTCCCTGAAACCACTTCATTTACCAAAGAAGGATACAACATCAAGGAGCAAACAAAGATCAAGAACTCAAATCCTCAAGAAAGGATGATTAAAACTTTATGATGAAGGATACGTGTAGGTAATAGAGTGAGGACGCATCCGCCACCACCAGCTCCAGTTAGTTTTGAGGTAAGTTTGTGCTTGAGAGTGGTTTGTATCACGGTATCAATCGAGCTGTGGCTAACCCCCATTGATTGTAGCAAGCCTTGGTTCATCTCCATGAGTTCTCTTATACTCTCTTCTTTCTCTGTAATAGAGATCTCGTCTTTGCTTTGGATGATTGCAGCCACCTCTTTGCTTATAGAGTCCACGGCGTGGAACACCGAGTTCATGGCAACAGGATGTCTGACTGTTCTCTCTGACACACCAGAGACCAGAGCTTTCGTGTTCCGCCCAACTTTAGTGTTGGTGATCAGCATTCTCAAAGGCATGTTTGACTGTAACCGAGCTATCTCCCCTGAGCAGAACTTGATCATGTTCCCTGCAACAAACCACAAAACACACACGAATGGTTTTCTCTAACATTTTGATGAAAGGGTTTGAAATGTTTTACACTTGAAACAAACCATATGCACTGACGGTGTTGTCTATCCCTGAAGGTTTCCCATGGATGATCTTTTCTCCTTCAAACGCCCATCTATTCAGTAACTCGAGATTAGTTTCATCTAGAGAGGACCAACCGTCACCATGAGTGTTGTCTGAACTAGAAGAGGCAATGAGAGCAGCTGTGAGAGCTACACAAAAAGCTGCTGATGAACCGAGACCAGACCCATATGGAAGCTCGGTTGTAATGATGACCGTGGCCGGAATGAATCTAAACAAAACACAACAACAAGACTCAAATAATCTGATAATAAGGTCGGGGACATCTCTTTTGAGCTCAACTTGTTTCTGTTTACCCAAGGATGCTGGTGTATAACCAGAGGAAGGTGGAGATCCCAGAGGAGAGCCAGATCTTTGCCTCTGGAATGTTTTGTTCTTCAACCAAAACAGAAATCGATTTAAGTGTCTCGCTTGAACATGAAGCCGGCGTTGAAGGGGAAACATCGCTTGAATCATAAGCAATCGCTTCTTTGAGTCTGGCTACAGACCAAGTAAACTCCAAGGAAAGGTCCTTGAGCTGAAGTGTAAGCCTATCATTGTTCTTCTCATCTGTCAAACAAAAAGGAAATGTAAATGCTTTCAGACTTGTTTCCAAAATTGATCTTGATCTATCAGGTGCTAAGGTCAAGTCATTTGCTATAGAGACATTCCTCTAGACTCTAACATCAACACAATGTCCAAAAGATGATTAGTTTTTACTTGGACACTGGACATCTAAACACTAAAAACCAAATCAAGTTTATTCAAATGTAAACTAAAGAGTATCCTGCAGATGCTGGTGATCTCAAGGGAACCTGATTGAAGAGAAGGGCGGAGAGTGACGTAAGTGTAGAGATCAATGGCTGCAGCTACAGCTGTGGAACCATGGACAACAGCGTGTTCTCCTGCGAGTATGATCTTCCCTGGAGCTCTCGCTTTCACTTCCATGTTTCTAAATCAATTCTACATAAACAGAACAGAATGTCAATAAAAACGGGACAGAACCACCATCAGCAATGGAGACAAGAATCCAGATTCTGGCAGCTATGCAATTGAACACCAACTCAAGAGGAGAGATATAACAGTGACATATAGTTACAAAACGTGAATCAGATCAGAGGGTATCTGTATAATTGGGATCTGAATCAAACTAAAGACCAAAGCTTTGGACTTTACAACCAAAATGGTAAATGTGAATCAGATCAAAGCTGTTTGGATCGAAATAAAAAAAAACGAAACTTTTATTCTTTTTCTTGACTTCATTTTCTCAGCTCAACATTCATTAGACAGAGATAGCGTGGGTACCTGGAATTGCCGAGACAAGAACCCTAAGAAGAAGATTGGATATTGTCTGAAAAGCCACCCCCACGAGGCAGCGTTCCCTTTTATTTAAAACCATTTTTAACTATCTTTACTTTTCAGTTTCGGTTTGGTTTTGTTTTCAAAAACGTGTTTTTAAAGAAGAAGATGTTGGAAGAAACGTGAGAGACACACACAATCCCATACGCATTTAGCAAAAAAAGACAGGAATTGCGCTGGGGGATGGAGAAGCAAACGGAACAGAGTACCAAATTTGATTCTCGTCTTCTATGGATTTATGGTTCTGAATCCAAAGGATTAGTCTACAAGTTATTAGCTCATGAAGTTCATATTACAAAACAATGTTTCAACTGAAACATAAACTCCTCTTCATTCCTAGATGATATGCAGGAGGGCCCTCCTCTTCGTAAAATCATCTGTATGCATTGGGTAGACGATAACCAGACATGACTATTTTGTCAGCAAACATCTTGCCAGTCTTGGGCATGACATGCCAGTGCAGTGTCAAGTTGAACTCTTTCCCTCGGAGGTTGTGTCCCTAGATAGATCCCATTATCAAACAACAAATCAGATACTCTCTTGCCAACATGAACTACACGTAATGATTCTGTAAGTTTTTCACATACCTGGTCTATGAAACGGTACTTGTTTGAGATTTGAATCCAGAAGTTGGCTTGCTCCTTCTCTGGTATGATAGCGTCCCATAGAGAAACCTGTGAAAGTGTCAGGTTCAGGGAATGTCAACAAAGGGTCCTGAACTCACATTAGAGGCAGCCACACACACAAGAACCACACATCTCTGAACCTGTTCTTATCCACAAACAGAGCAGTATGCTATAAAGCAAATTAGATTTATACCTGGTTCAGAGAATTCTTTGAGGTTTTATACTCTGCTGCTACGAAAGCGAACACCTGCAAATTTATTAGTTTATGATGGTTTTGTGTTTGTCCGACCAATAACAAAAGAAGTATCCAACAAGACAGTATGAGATAAGGGAGACCTCAAGTTAAAAGCTTCAGATGCTATACCTGCTTTGTGTTCCAAGTAAATAGTGACTGCAAGTCCGCTGTTATGTTCAGTGTCAAGCTGACCTGAAAACACGTAGTAAAATGCTAAGCATTTAGAATATACGCTACTGATAAAAGGCAGCCTGATGACTCGATAAAGAAGATAAAACTATTGGTGTGTACATCAGCTGAATACCAGCCAAGAATGTAGTTATTAACTAATATCTCCAGCTGAGATATATTAATCAACTACAACAATTTGAGTTTATGGTTTTCAAGAGTAGGCTAATGAAATATATACTAAGCTTCTATAAAATCTCATACCAAAGGCACAAAGCTAAGAGGTCATGACTCTTAACCTTATTCAGCTATCAGGAAAAAAATGCCAAAAAATCGGTTTCCTTGCTAGGCCATATCAGTATGAAACGAACACAGAAAATCAAGATCTGAACTTGAATTTCACAGAAGATAGACAATAGGCAGGAATTGATGATGAAATAATCATTGATTTACCTACCAAGAGTGAGCAGGATAAAAAATAGAGAAAAAACACACACGAGGAGGGATAAGAGTAAGAGCATGAAAGCTAACCTCATCATTTCCATGGGGTTGCTTCTGAAACCAATTGATATTCAATATCTGCACACCACGTCACCACCCAATTACATAAAAATTACAGAAAGGCTCAACCTCAGTTTTCCACCACAAAGGCTAGAATCTAATACAATTACGGATCTAAACAAATGGAACCTAGCATGCATATCTAGATCCAGTACGCACTGAGAGATCTCTTCAAATAAATAAATAAAAAACAAAAGACAAACCTGGATCTGAGCAGAGGGAGTTTGGTTACTGAAGTTATCAGAGAAGGACGCAATCGCGCAAATGAACGCAAGTATCGTGACAGCGAACGTGAGCAGAGCATTCGCTCTGTATCCAAAAGAATGCATTCTTCTTTTATCGTATCGAAAACCTTTTCTCAGAAGAAACGAAGAAGAAGAAGAAGTAATTTTTTTGGAACTCAAGAACGTTATTATTATTTTTTATAATTAATTAATATTTTATTTATTTCCTTGACTGACTGATATGCTGTAATGTGATTGGCCAAGCCACGTATAAACCGGCTTTACGGTTTACAATAGCCCGGTTCGGAAATTGATTGATCGGTTATATCCGCAATTTGGTTAGTCCGAATTGTTATCCAAAAAGGGGTTAAAAATGATCATTGTTTTTTTTTATCTAGACCATCTCCAATGTATTTTACTATATTTTCTCTAAAATAAAGAAATTCATAATATAGATAAGATTTGATATTTCTCTAAAATAACAATTTCTAAATATAAAGCAAATATAGATAAATGTTATTTTTTTTCTTATAAATATAGAAAATATAATAATGTCTATTTTAGAGAAAGCAATAGAGTAGGGTTTAAGCAAGGGAAATTGTCCCAAATAGACAACTTTCGAGTAATTTTGATTTTAAATATGCTATAATAGATGTGATATAGAAGTGGGCTGGAAATAAGCTTCGTCGTATTTTTCTTTATTGTGGCAAACCAAAGCTAAAGAAAGTTGTCTTATTTGTGAATTCTGATTGCCCAACGATCAGATGGCACTTTAGGATCAGCATGTCAACAAGGTGCATGTAGTGTGAAGGGAAATGAGTGAGTGATCATCTTTTTATTGGTTTTTCTTCTTTGGTTCCTCGTTATCATTTTATCATACGAGTTCATGACTAAACTAACCAAGGCTTCAAAGATTTGTCCACCACTAATTTGACAGAGAAAATATATTGGAGAAGGTTTGAAGAATGAAGATGATGTCCCATTCGCATCAAGAGATTCTCAAAAAAGTTACAGTGATACCATCCTCGTTTTGACACACCATCGTGTAACAGTTACAGGTGGTAAGTATGTTTTTGTATGTGTTCCAATATTTGTGTTCCAATATTGTGTTTCAAGCCAAGATACAAAAAAAAAGAAGAAATATTGTGTTTTAAAAAATAGTTCCATGGTACCAAGGTTCAAAGACAAAAAAAAATATAAACACGGTGAGTTTACATGTAGTACTCGAAATCATTACAGCTGCTATGGATTTTGTTTATTCGTTTTTATTATTGGGTTAATTTACGAAGTAGCCATATATCTCATATAAATTAGGTAAGTATCAGTGATTTTGACATAATGTAATGTTTGGTATTTAACACACAATTCATCCGGTTCTGCCCTTTTCCTTTACAAGTTACCAGTTACAAATGACATACTACGTGACGTTGTGGTTTTGTGGCGTTATAAGAATCACATATTAAACCCAAAGCTACTGATCATTAAGCCCAGATCATAAACATAAATATTTTATTCAGTTGCGTAGAAGTGAAATAGAAATTCATCAGAGTCGTTCTATTCCAATTTCTGTAGGTGGAATAGAACTCAGAGAACGTGTGCAGAATATTCGCCCATGCATGCATAATGATGCAACGATTGGGAAGCAGATGCTTTCATGTGGATTAACTAGGTTGTTTGTTAATATTTTCACGTTCTAACACGCCATGATTTTTGTAGAAAATAGAGAGGTAATGAGAGATTCATAAACTAGAAGTGGCAGTAAACATTAAACCCAAGTTTGGGAAATATAAACCCTCATCCATGGCAACCAATATCATTCATAAATTAACCTTCCTATATGTATATAAGAATTCATATTATGTTACTTGGTTCTATGATTTTATAGAAAATAAAAATCTAATTGGAGATTCGTAAACTAGAACTGACAGTAAACAATAAACCCAAGTTTAGGAAATATAAACCCTCATCAATGACAATAAATGCCAATCATAAATTACACCTTCTTATGTGTATCTAAGAATTCATACTATGTTACTTGGGGGTATAATTTTTGTAGAAAATAGAAACTAACAAGGGACTAGTAAATTAGAATCGACAGTAAACACTAAATCCAAGTTTGAGAAATATAAACCCTCATCCATGATAACAAATACTATTCATAAATTAAACCTTACTATATGTATATAATAACACATACTATGTTACTTGGAGATATTTTCATATTATGTAGAAGAACATCATTGATTTACATAGCATATAACGACCAGAAAGAAAATGGGTAGCAGAAAACAACAAACATAGAACGGAACTAGCAGCGCCTACTGAGCAGAAGGAAATGACACGGTTGGAGACAGGTGTTGTGCTTCAATGGCATAATTTTCTGCAGCTGTGCGCGCATGTTCTTCAGTAAATTGCATCATATTCACATTCTTGTCAACTGCTTGCAACTCTAATAACATAAGCGTCACCACCGCCGAACAACCTATTCAATATAACAAAATTAGTACTTAAAACACTGACAATTAAAAGGAGATGAAACTGAAACTTGGGGACTAACCTGGGTGTTTTACAAGACAAGACATCTCCAAACCTGAAGAATGAAAACATAGAGAGAGAGTGAGGATGGTTCACAATGGCATATACAATATATAGATGATGAATAAAACAAAGAAAGAACCGGCAAACGAATGGGATAACATATTGCATAACTATGCCATTCAAATTGGAGTGGAATATCATGAGCATCATACTATTCCACTTGTTAAGAACATTCAAGTGATTATTGGGAGTCGAAGAAGTTAGGGAAGAGAGTAAAAGGAGAAGATAAATTGTGATTTGTGAACGTGGATAAGACACAATTTATCTTTGATAAGATAATAATTTTTTTTTTAATTGGAGCAGGTGCAGCCGATTGCGTTAAAGGGTACGATGGTATTAATATGTAATTATGACGGAGTGTATAGATCCGTTAGGTCAAATGACTAGTACGCCTATTACAGTTTTTTTCATGACTACTGAGACCAATTTTCCTTTATTATTTTGGCCAACTGATTCGTTGTCAAAAAAAAACTGATTCGTTTTTTTTTGTGAAACCAAGGATTATATTAAACTTAACTGCAAATTACAGTTGAAGTCCCTTGGAAAAAAACTGATTCGTTATAGTTAGTTTTCTCCTCTTCTGCATTACGTTAAAAGAAAATGGTTTGATGGTCAGATTTCGAAATTCAAATGAAATGTATTATTCAATGGCACCTTCCTGTCCGAATTGAAAGTAGGATTGTTGCGTTCCCGCTAATATCACGACTTTTGGTAATTTTACGCATTATCTTTCTAGAACAAAGTTGACTATTTATCATACGTCACTTTGTTGAACAAGTATGACCTTACGGATCCGTATAAAGGCGGCGACCTAGACCTACCTAGTCGTGGTCTATCTTTTCCGGATGTCACTTTTCAGTCGTCTATCTAGACGATGTACACTGGGAATGAAGTTGCCATATTCGATACTCCAAGTTATATTAGATTAAGGTTTTCTCAAACCTTTTTTTTGTCCCGTGCAAGGGTATCTTGTACTTGGTAGTTCAAATGATTAATTGTCGGAGCTGTGCATAAGATTATTTGCGTTGTACAAATAGACAGAGAAGTTTTAAATTCAACTATCGGTACTTTTTTTTATTAAATCAGTATACAACCCTTTACAAAAACTTTAAGCAATTATTGTTCACAAATTTAATAGCTATAATCTATTCATTCTATTGTATTCGATTATTAAAATATTAATTGTCATATTATTCATTTCAATTATTTACAAATAAACAGCTTATTATAAATATTTACAAACATATAATATACTATGTAACATATGAAATTAGAAAAATCAAATCCATTACATATTTATTTCATATTTCTATAATACAAATTAGAGGTAAAACATATTAATATACTATGTAGCATTTTAATTACTTTTATATATATATATATATTTCTATAATACCATTTAGAGGTAAACCACTCCATTTCATATTTATTTCTTCATCTAAAATATAATTTACTTATTTTGTTTATTTATAGAGAAAATAACTTTTCTCTATTTAGAGATTATATACATGTCAGAGGGAGAAATACATAGTAATAAATCACATTTCTATTAGGTTTTATTCTAGACGAAAAGTAACCAAATACACATAGAGATTGTCTAACTCCTAAAAGGCTTTTGAAAGCTTTTGTTTCAAGAAAAAATTCCTCGAATAATCTCTATCTTCTCTTTTATATATCCTTGGTCGACGAATTAGACTTTTCCTGTTTGTTCTTTAAAGAATAGAGAGGCCAATCTCCACCGAAGATCCTACTCATTGTTCTTTGTTTGACTTCTAATGATTCATTTTCTTTTTGAAGAACATAATATAAAACAAAACAATCTCCTTGTCCATGGGATTGACATTAAATATCTTACATAAAAAGAGGAAAAATGAAAATTAAAGAATTGCGTAAAATCTTTTGTATGAACAATGTACAAACTTTTTTTGATGGAATAAGACAGAAGCCAACTAAACCGGTAACCTAACGGAACCACTAGATAAACCAACTGTACCGGAATGTTGACCTTGAACCGACGATGTTCCTTCACCGTCCTTATTAACTTCAACTCTCGGCGAAGGAACCGGCGTAGTATTCCTCCACATAAAAGACGGATTTCTAAGAAAATTCCACCGGTCTGCTCGTACCGAATCACCGTTTGGACTTATCACTGCATTTGCTTTGACACTACCGTTGCCACCTAGCCTAATCGAACCATCGTCCCTACTCCGCCACAAAAACGACGGTGTCTTGATGAACAACCACCGGTCCGATCGAGCCCTTGACCGTTCAACCGGTTTACCACTCCTCGATCGAACCAAAACACTATTCGACCGGTTCATCTTCCAATTCGCCATTATCTTCTTCCTCAACTCTTCCGGTAACCTCAACGTAAACCGCTCCGTACATTCTCCAGGTAACACCACCGAATGCCCCGTCGTGTGCGACCTCGGGAGCTTGACACGGGCAACAACAACAACATTCCCATCTTCTCCCACCGCCGGTTCAGGAACAACCGTTTGCTGCTGCGACTCGAGATCGATTTCGGTTACTACCATTTCCGGTTCGACCGGCTCACCCGTCCGCTCCTCTTGCTCAGCGAGATTGGTCCGGCAAACCGGACAAGTCACGTGACTCTTCAGCCACGCGTCGATGCAGTGAGGGTGGAACACGTGATCGCACTTGGGCAGCAAACGCAGCGTTTCGTCGTCCTCGAACTCGTTCAGACATATCGCGCACTCCAGCGCGCCTTTCCCGATCTTCTGCGTCTTCACCTCCGAGTAGGCGAACGTCGGGAACGTCTCGATCGTCGACGCGTCTAGCCCGCGCGCCACCGTCGCGTTCGTCACTCTCCGCGCTCCTACGCGCGGGTTGACGCTGCCGCCGTCGGCTGCGCCGGTGCAGTGGCGGAGGTAGATGGTGAAGAAGCCCATGAAGAAGAGAAGAGCGATCACGATGACGACGACGACAGCCATGACTGGACTTAGCCTGCCGCCGTAGTCGTAAGGGTTGTTCGGGTCGGATTGGTTCGGTTGACCCGACGCTGGCTCCGAGATGGTTAGTAGTAGAAACAGGACAGCAACTGGCATAGCTGGTTGCTTTCGATTAGGACTACCATCGAAGAAGCTCTTCATGCTTCAAAAAGACAGTAAACTTTACACCAAAAAAATTGAAGTTAGTTATGAGGAGAAGAATGTGAAGTTTATACTTTATAGAGAGGTTTTTATTTGAAAAGTTGAAGGCTTGGAGAAGAAGCGAAGCGAGGAGGAACGACTCAAAGGGGGTGGTGGGACCAGTTTGGGGTTAATGTCGTCAGCAAATGTGTCACTAGCTCAGCTCCACGTGGACCGAGAGACTTTTCCATTGAAGTGAAAGTCATAATAGTTCGGTGACTTTGAATAGGTTACTTTGACATGGTCTTATGTCTATATTATATGAAAGGAATCATTTAAAAGTTGGTCAATTTCATATTCTTCTTACCCTTGCACTTGCAAGTTTCACTCATAGCATTACTGAATCTCTTAAGATTTTCCATTATTCTCTTTAAAAAAATGTCTATTTTAGTTCGTAAAGTATAATAATAAGTTGCATCTTATGGTTGATTACATCAACTTTGGAACAAGTTAGCGACATTCGTTACCATTAGGGCTGAGTATTTTATTTGTTAAATTTGATTTGATTTGTTATTCGTTTTGATTCGATCCGAAAATTTCGAATATATGTAAACTTTCAAAGCAAAGCAACTACTAAAAATCAATATCCGTTAAAATCAAAGTAAATCACAAATATAAAAAATTTGGAAAGTGAATATCCGATCCGATTCGTCAATATATAAATACATGTATACATTGATTATATATACAGTTTTAAGTGTATAAAATTATTATTGTAGCATATGATTTTACAAATTATGTTCACACTATTACTTATTATAAATTATAGAAAAAAATTATGACAATTATATATTTTTCTTTCTTAAGTTTTGTGTTACTATAATTGTTAACTAATTTTTTTTAAAAATTACAAAATATCTAGATTCACTAAATTTATTTTTATCTTATATATTATGAAAAATATATTTACAAAACAAATTTGTATCAAATTTTTAATATTATTTGTACTAAATAATATATATGAAATATCTGTAAGTATTCATAAATATCCACAAATATCTATTTATTTTTCGGATATCCGTTTTTTCGAATATCCATATTTCTTTGAAGCAAAGCAAATACCAAAATCTGATATTCATAACATACAAAAAAAATCAAAAATACCTTTAAAAACCCGGATATCCGATCCGTGCCCAGACCTAGTTACCATGCTATTTCCGTTCTCTTTTATTTATACTAAAATTTTGGCCTCAAAAAGGTAAACACATTTGTTTTCCTTTTCAAACGGATTATGTACGTAGTTCAAGTAAATAAAAAATGAAAATATTGTTTTATCTAAGTGGTGAAACATATTCACCTCTTTTACAAATTTTCAATTATTTTAATCATATTAGTGATTTCCAGTATTAAAAATACAGATAATAACCCAATTTCAATCGATTTTTTTATAACGGTTATTGATTAAATTACAAAAAAATAAAACACGATGAACCTCATCAAAGTAAACTTGGAAAGTAGTAGGAAGCAAAGAAATAGGCAAGACGCTTATCAGTTAATACCAAGAACTTGCAGGTACCACACAAGAAAGGAGGGAAAGATCATCAATTTGATATTATATAATAAATTTCGTGGGCGATCGAGAACAAAAACATACTCGAATACACCAAACTTTCAACAAAAAGGAACATTCTATTTACTAATCTCAGCCATCATTCGTAGGTCCTACTACTTAGATAATTGCATCCTTTTCTAGAAAGCTCTTAGCAATCGCAGCTTCGAAGTCTATCGTGATCACTACTAACCAGCGCAAATGTGTTTTTAATTATAACTTACGCACTTTAGTTAGTAGCCGGCGTGATGAGTAAATTTATTCGGCAGTTCATTTTTTTTTTCCTTTAACCAATCACAATATAATTTCTTGTTGAATCACAGTATTAAGTATATGTTCGGTCGCTCCATCTTTAATCTCTAAAACAAACAGTTACATACCATTTTCGATGTGAATAAGCAAAAACCAACAAGTACGTTAAGTAATATAGCTTAACCATAGACTATGTTGATATAGCTTGACCGTACCTTATACTATGTTTTAGATTTTATTAGAAAGTCTTCGTTGGTTCTATTTTCTTAGAGAATTAGTTAAGTTTCGGATCAAACACCTGATTAACAAACAAAAACGATTATATCTGCGAAGAAAATTAGATCTTTGAATTTTTATTCTACCTTTGTTTGTTTTAGTTGGAATATTCAAGACTAGATGATATGTATATTTGGATCAGACATTGATCATTCTTGTGAAGAAAAAAAATAAAAGTCGAACAAGGAGCGGCTGACTTGACTTGGTCGCGGCTGGCGACCAACTGTTATTACATTGACCCAGACTTGCATAGATGAAAAACATCACACACTTTCTATATGCAAAGGAACAGCAACGCCATTTTTCTATGGAGTTAACCACTGTACTTCGCCATATTAAACTACGTGCCGTTGGTTCGCATGTCATGTTTTTTGCTCTTCTTAAAGACATAAAAAGCCTTTCGAGTTTTGACTTCATATGTAGAAACTAAAAATGATGATTGATGAATCACATGAAAGTTGAATACTTTTCATTAGAAGGTTCCTTTTTATTAAACGTTATGGTTAAGAGTTTAAAACCAATGATGTTTTATCAAAATTTGTATAAGATTCAAAGAAGCATGTAATTTATACCCCCAAGAATCTTGAAGTAACAGATTTAGCAACGTGAATTACCTTTTGTGCTGTATGATCAAATAAATGGTTCTTGGTAAGAAGGTATTGGACACCTGGATCACCCGTCAGTTTCTTGTAAGCGCTTTGCAGTCTTCTTGTCACCGGTCCTACTTTTCCTTCACCAGTCACTAGCCCATCAATTTCCAAACCATAAAAGCAGCAACTTCGGATTTAATAAGCGTCATGAAACAAACCACAAAGTGTTCTAAAGCTTTTTCCAATGTTTCAGAACTGCTACAAATTCCTCGTTGTAGTTGTAGTATAGATTGTGTGTATGTACCAGGCTGAGTTCTCCCATAGTTCATGTAGTCCATAGATGATTTTTTTTCACACGGTTGGAAATAGGTTGATACGAGACTATGGTTAGAAAGATTAGAGTACGATAATGGTGTTTTAATTAATAATTTTGGTGCTTTATTTTATTAATTAGGTTCTCATAATTTAGTTTATGTATTACTTTTATTTCTTTTTGCATTAGGATTTTGATTAAGTTGTATCAAGGACTAAATAAGAGTTTCTAGTGATTAATAAATAATTAAGAAATAACCTCTAGAAAGTAAGGAAGTAAGATTTTTGGTTCATATAATTTATCATTTGACTCTAAGATGAAGGAAAAAATGAGAAAACCTCATCAGCTGTATGGAACTGATCATACAAGCTGATGTTTCGTTCTTGTACGATCAGGTTTTCTTTCACCACCAGTCCAGGAACTAGACATTGATGAGATGAAAAGTTTTGTTTTGTTATAGTCATAGAGATTTGTTAGATTAAAGAATGTTAAATCTTCTACTCTCTTATAGTAGCTCGGGTAATGCATGGAAGATAGTAATCCGCACAGGGAGTGATAACTCGGCCTTTCTTCACATTGAACTGCATTAAACAGAATTCCTCCACCATATTAATTACATAGTAATCCCATCTGAGCCTTTTAAGGATCTTACGATGTTGGTTGCATTGGTTTCAGACACAAAGCCATCTGTTGGAGTTTGAAATTTCGATTAAACCTACAAAAAGAGATCAAGTGAGAAGAAGAAGTAGAAGCAAGGGAACTTGCCACACAAGAAAAAAAACAATGAAGAAGTTGACGAGGAGGATTCAAGAGGGTAAAGAATAATTGAGATGTGTGACTTAGTTACAGCAAACTAAGTCAAGAAGCAACTAAACATTAGTTTGGTTAAAGCCAACAAAGAGTGAAGTGTTGATAAAGTCTAGTTAGTTGATAGAGTTGTTTAGCTAGAGGTAAGGTCTAAAGTTCTAGTAAGTGTAAAAGTTGAAGTATGTGTGTGTAGTTGTTAGTGAGAAAATGATTATTTGTATGCAAGTTTGTATGTTAAGAAAACAGCTGAATGAGAAAAGCTTAAGAATGTAGATATCTAAAAGTGTTTTCTCTTCTCTCTACAAGAACAAAGACATTTGAGAGAGTGAAGAGGGAGTATGCTTGTGTTAAGTTGAAACACAAGTGAGAAACAGTGAGACTGCGTGAGATAAAGAACAAACAAAAAAGAGTGTTGAAGAGAGGAACAAAACAAAGGAGGTTAGGTCACGCCAAAATGTAAACACCATCCTTGTCGAGCATGATTGCATCATCCACGTTGGCATTGTTGCTTTCAATCTGTATCGTTATATCAGACAGATCATCTTAATTGAGGTCCTAATAACACATGATCAACGGATATAACTTGATGCAGGGGAAAATATGGAACATTTGCGAGTATTTTATTGAAGAGGTTTATTGTAGTTGTGTCTGAATAATCTGTCCTTTTTGTTGCACTATATATCAAACTGAAGCTAAAACGTTACATTTTCTTACTTCTTTCCCTTGTATGCATGCAGGTCATGGCTTCCGCCTTATGCAAATCATCTTCGGCTAGACTGTTAGAATAAATAGGCGCAATCCAAGTCTCACATTAGATTTTAGACCAACAAAAATCTAATGTATAAGTTTAGTCTAACTCTGTTTAGTATGAGGATTTTTTGGAAAAAAAAAACATTCACGTGAATAAATCTGTGATGATTTAGGTCCAAAATAGATAATATCACAAGCACATTCTTGATTGTCATAAAAATACTAGAACCAAGAATCAACAACCTAGTTTCCAAAGGTTTTATGTTTAAAGAGATAATGTTTATTTGTTTCAGAGTGGTAGGCATTGTCGTTTAAAAAGAGGTGTTGTGTTTTTCCTTAATTTCAAGCACTCACAATGTTGTAACCATCATGAAGACTTTCGCAGATGAGGAAAATGAAGGGCGCGCGTGTACAAGAGGACAGGACCCTTGATGTGCTGACTGTTAAGTAGTTGTCTGCATTGCTGTTTTTATAGCATCTATTATTGTACGAATTATGTAAAGAGTTCTTGTTGTTGCAGTGGTGTCCAAGCAGTCACGGTGGTTATTTCAGATCAGGCTATACTCCCGCAGATTATCCGTCTGAATCAGTAAGTAACTATCTTCTTTCTCATATCGTGTCTTAATTTAATAAGAACTAGAGATGGACCCGTCCGACCGGACAGATATTTATTTTCATTTTTATATAAATAAATATTATTTAAATGTTTGTCAGTTTATATTTTTAAATATTTACATATTTTTAAATTTTTATAAACACAACAGTTGAATAGTTTATGTGCTGTAAAAATAGTATTTCGTACTTGTTATTAATCTTTTTAAAAAATAATATTGACCTATTGGTAGTTTGAATAATATTTCTTGTAACATAAAATTATTTGCCAAATGTAAAAAAAAATTAAATATTTTGATCAAATATGGATAATATGGTAAGATTTAGATACATTAGAAAAAAATGTATTTGGTTATAAACATTAAACATTGATTTACAAATAATTAAATATATTTAAATTTCAGTATTAATTTTTTTTGTTGAAAATAATTAATAGCAACCAAAATAGTTAAACATATACTTTAAAAATTCTTGAAAAATATATAATCTTACGTGAGATTTAATTATATTAAAATAATATTGTGTTACAAATATTTCATCTTGTTTTATAAGTAGTTTAAAATATTTAAAATCTTAGCATATATATATTTTATTATTCAAAATAATTAATGGTAAGTTAAACATATATTTTAGGAATATTCAAAACATTGTTTAATGTTGAATTTAAACTTGAATTTCGTTCAAAATAATTAATCGTAACATTATCCAATTTTAATATTGTTAAAATAAATTATATATAAAAATATTCCTAAAAATCAGTTAATTTATTTTAGAAAATATATTAAATACGAAATTAAGTTAAATTGATTGAGGAAACTGTTTAATAAATAGAAAAGGACAATAATTCATTAATTATATGTTCATTTAATGCTTCATTTAATTACTTCAGTAGTTTGCTATTGTAAATAACACTGAAAATTAAGGGGTAATTTATAAGTGTATTTCTATTTTAATAATAGAGATGGTTTCATCATATTCTAAGCATATCACTACAAGAAAACAAGCCAATAGCGACATCCATTAACGACACAAATTTTTCGTCGCTATGTAACGACATATTACAATCATATAAACGACGTTTTTATCAGAAAGACGTTACTAAGACGTTAATTAGCAACGTAACTAAACGTCGTTATTTAACGTCATTTTAGTGTCTTATTAGCGTCAGAAAGACAAAACACGACGGTACCTCGTAGCCAATACGACGGTAATATATTCGACGCCTCAACGTCGTAAAATAGCGACATATTACCTACATCTAGTATGTTGTAAATATTAGCCACGGAAAAATAGCCTTTTGTATTATGGCTATAGTCTTAGCCACAATCCAAGCACTATTTTTATGTGGTTATTTGAAACCCTAAACTGTTTTTAAACCCCATACCCTAATAATTCACTTTAAAACTCCAATCTTTTCATTATAAAGCTTTAATATTAAACTAAAACTCAAATTTTTATCATTTCTAAAACTTTAGTCTTAGATATTTAAACTATATTTTATATCTCAATATAACTTATAAACTACATTCTTTAAATCATGTCATATAACAAGCTCTAGTTATAAATTTCTAAACTTAAACTCCTAATCTTAAATATAAAACTATAAATATAATCTTTACATTTTTGAATCTCAACCTATATACTTAATTCTAAATCATTATCCTAAACTCTTAACCACATACCTCATACTAACCCTATCTAATTCTTCAAGCCAAACCCCAAACTCTACTATCCCATACTATATATATACCCTAAATCTCTAATCATCAAATAAAATCCTTATTTTTTTATCATTAATCATAAACTCTAAAGAATTTAACCATAACCTCTTAAACACAAAAGTTCCCAAAATCTCTAATACTATATAAATCATAAACAGGAAATCATAAACAAAAGGAAGTGTGTGTATATATATATCCAAAACCCAACACATACAAAAAAAAAATTTGTAATTAAAACTTTTTTAAAGTTTGACTATGTTGTAAATAAAATGTCATCAAATAATTTTATAAACAGCATTGAGTAATAAAAAAATTGTTCATGGTAATCTGAAGAAAAATCTAAAAAATTGACCACCGAACATGTTCCCGGGCAATTATTAACAAGGCGGCTAAATGAAATTATGGGGGGAAATAATTGACTAAATAAATCTCTCAATTCTTATTGGCTGAATCAAGGTGGCAAAGATCACACACCCACTCACATCCACCGTCCATAACATTTAATCCAATGGTTAGATTTAACAAATCTTGTTTTTCTTTTGTGCTTTTATCTTCTCTTCAATTTCTCCTTCTTCCTCTTCGTATGTTTCTTTCTCTTTCTCAGATTTAATCAATCTCTTTATTTCTCTCCAGTCTGTATTTTCTTTCTTCAAAGCTAACCAGCCCCTTCTTCTCCTTCTCTTTTTTGTTTCAATGCTACCTACCCCTTATCATTCTCACTCCATTCTCAACCACCACTATATCACATCTTCGTCAAAACAATATTCTTCCCACTTGCTCTCTCGCACGTCGACATCGTCACAAATCCCGTGCTCACCGCATCGTTATCTCCATGCCAAAACTCCATTGTCACAGTTGCTTAAGATTTTTGGTTGGAGATGAGCCGATTAGGAAGAGGAAGAACAGGAGGGGCGAGAGGAAGAGAGAAGTGGTATGGAAGCGGTGGTTCTCACCATCAATCGAAGCAAAGAAACGGCGGAGAAGATAGATGGAGAGACCAATTATTTTTTTTTAGGTTTTAGTTCTTTTCGGTTTATCTTTTTAAGTAATTTGGTTTAGTTTTGTTGGTAGTTAATTTGGTTTAGTTTGTAAATGTAGGTTTGGTTCTACAACTATCGATCATTGCATATCATGTTGTAAATTAGCCACATCAAAAATCAATTAGGTCTTTTACAAAAAAAAATCAATGAGAGACTTCAAAATCTATCTTTGATTAGCAACATTAAAATAAGTCTTAAAAAACATTAAAATAAATTGCCCGTTAAAGGCATCACAAATACGTCGTTATTTTGCCTCATATAAATACGTCGTTAATTGGCGTCATCTAAATACGTCATTAATTAGCGTCACAAAAATAAGTCGTGATATAGTGTCACACTAATACGACGTAAATTAGCGACTCTGTAATCTGATGTTATATAGTGACTTCAAGAAATGACGGTACAGTGTCACTATAGGTTGTCGCTATTTAGCGTCGTATCAGCTACGTTTTTAAATTATGTCGCTATTTAGCCACGCGTAACCGACATCCATAAATAGCGACACGCGATTAACAACGTTTCATGTCAATGTCGTTAATGTGACGGTAAACACGAATAGCGTCGAATTAGCGACATATATCGGCGTCGTTACACTCCTGTTTTCTTGTAGTGTATATCATTAATTTGGTTCTTTCAGGAAACAACATCTATGGAAATGATGTGAGGGAACACCAGAAAAGAAACGCTGCGTATATGGAAATGATATAAACTAGCTAAAATATAGAATGAATTTTCAAAAAAAAAAAAAAAATCAGAAATATTCCCATTGCATCAGAGACTATTAGACGGTTCATTATGATGAATCAATCGCTGGACTGGTTGTTGTAAGTTGTAATCAAGCATTTAAGCCTCGCAAAATTTAATTAAGATCGAACTTTGACTCAACGTCTCAACCAATTCTAGAGATGGCAATTGGGCTCTCCCGTCTCGTCCCGTCCCGTACCGCAGCGGGCTCGTCATTGTGCGGATCACGGCGGGCATGTCCCGCGCGGGCTGCGGTCTTCCGAATGGCTGCCCAATCCCGTACCGCATAAATTTATAAGCCTTTGCGGGCTGTCCCGCGGGACGCCTTCTTTAGCTTCCTTCATAAATGTTAAAGTAGAAGAGTTGTGTTAGGAAGTTGAAAAAAGCTCAAAAACTTCGATCGCAACAACATCCAATGTGATCACTCGTCGGTTTAATAGTCTTGAATTAAGTGAGAACCATTTGAACTGTAAATTTCAACTATTTCAAGTATACTCCTTGTTTGATTCTTTGTAAATTAACGTCTCTGCATAGCAACAGTAGCTTAATACTAATAGTGTCTTCTTCTCTTTCAACCAAGTTGTTGAACTTAGAGTGTAGAAACAAGATTCTGTAGTAACTCAAACGCTCAATTCGAGCCGTTTAAAGAACAAACAGTAGCTCTTGAACAAGCAATAACTCTTTAACAACATCATTGTAACTAATTTTTTTTTAAGCACCACTAAACAATACTGAAAACAAAACTCATCAATTTAAAGAAGAAAAATTCACAAAATAATAAAGTAATTTATAGTACTGAAAACAAAACTAAGTAGAAATAAAAACTTATGGTTGCGGGTCTTTAAAATCTCGTGGATTGAGCCCGTCCCGCATTCGTCCCGTCCCGTTTTGAGCCCGTCCCGCATTCGTCCCATCCCGTTTTGAGCCCGTCCCGCGAGGCCCGTAATTTTGCGGGCTAATCAAATGGAAGCCCAATCCCGTTCCGCAGCAAGCCTTTACGGGTCAGGCCCGCGGGCCAGGTCCTTAATTGCCATCCCTAACCAATTCTCACTAATCTTTCCATATTTGTTTTTTTTCTTGTTTTTGCAATATCACTTGCATTTTAATTAAAGAAATCATTGAAAGACAAAACACCATGGTCCCTTACATGTCAAGCGATCCTGATCGTAAATGTACTTTTCATGATTCATTATTTTGTGCTAAAAATAAATTAATAAGTGCACCCTATATCTTTGGCTTCAAGCCATTTAATGTCATGGAAGTGGAGCATCTTATTCATGTATACAATATTTAAAACGGATATATCGACAAACTTCTTTTTTTTTGAAAAATATATATCGACAAACTTTTATTGGTCATTTTGTAACATGCGTGTTTATCGTATGTGAAAGCGATATAACATATTGAATTTCTGGAAACTGCATTTAACAACTTACTATAAAAACAACATAAACAAAAACAAAAAGAAGACGTCGAAAAATAGGAAAATATTCTTTTCAGAAAAAAAAAGGAAAATATTTAAGCGGTCCATCAGTCTGGTTATGATCGGTGACGCGTGGTGAAAGTTAACCATATAAGACCATTCGCAACAGGAGTATCGAGTAAAAAACTAAACATTTGAATTACTATAGCAAATACAATGTTGAGAAATAAAAATTCATAATGTGGACTACTTAATACTGAAAAAATAATATATCAAATAAAAAAGCAAATGCCACTGATACCGCATATTACTTTCTATTTTTTTTTTTGATATTTTTATAACTTTCCAGCTATTTAAAACTAATAATCTTATTATAAATTAAGTAAGTTTTTTCACAAACAAAAAATTATCTTATATTCTTTACAAATAGAGCAAGCTTTATTTAACTTGGACATAAAAATATGATATCAATTTTATTAAATAAAATCACTATAATATATAAAAGTTACAAAAGTAAAGTGAAAGAAATAAAAAATGATGTAATGTTAAAAATGAAGAATAAGGTTTAAGTTTTAGAATAATTGTGGATAGGGGGGGGGGGGGCTTATTGTATTGATGATTCTAAGTTTTTGTCCAAATTACTTCTGCATATAGTAACTATCAAATCTAAGGATGACAATTGGACCGCAGTCTGCGGACCTGGCCCGTAGAAGTCCCATGCGGGACGGGTTCGGGTACATATTTTTGAGCCCTTTTATTTGTGGGTCTTGCGGGCATGACTGCGATGGTACTGAGCTTTAGTGGGGCGGATTTATGCTGGACTGCGGGTTAACAATAAAGCCCGCTACACTATACTTATATGAGAACTTGCTGTTTTGAACGAGATTTTTTTTTTATATATTAAACGAGAACTTGCTGTCTTGTGTTTTAAGTGTTTCATGAAATTAAGTGTGGTTGTTTGAAATCATTATTTTGCACACAATATACTGCTGCTTTGACTCTGCGAAGCGGTCGTCGCGGAACTGCTGCTTTGACTGCTCGATGTCATACTATCTCCAAAACCCTTTTTTGCCTTTGTTTTCCACTTATTATCAAGTGGTTTCAGTTCAGAAACTAAATTTGAAAAGGCCATTTGAAAATAGTATAACAAAACAGTAAGAAGAGTTTATGGTTTAATGGTATCAATGCCAATAAAGCATTGGTCTCAGTCGTATGACGTTGAGTTGTTTACTCTTTCTTGTATTTTATAAACACCATGGCTATATATATTTTATAATTCTGCATTTTATTAGACACTTAAGGCAAAACCAATCAAACAAACCGGAAGAGAGAATAGCGTAACAAAACCAAAAATTAAACAACAAGAAACACACCAGTAGGCATGATAGTGAGACACGCTCAGTAAAGTATAAAACACCAGACACAAAGGGGTCAAAGAGCACACAAACTCAGCAAATATGAACTCCTGCTTCCTTTTCAATGAGTGCTGCAAGCCAAATCGGCTCGTTGTTTGCGATGTAGGATTGATATCATCCATCTTTAATCACACTCTCTGAAATTTTCATGGCAATCTTGTTTCTATTCCAAAGACCATACTCCATAGACCATGAACTATATATAATATGATACGTTTCTTTTCTGTTTCAGAACAAGAAAGTCGAAGACCCGCGTGTGTGCTCATTTCAATAGACCTGCGGGATTACCCGCAACGGTCCGTGCAATTTGCGGTGCGGGTTTGGTCACAGTTTTTACGACCGCGGATATAGACGGGCCAACCCACAGAAAACCGCCGGAGATAGAGACCGCTGCGGAGCGGGTTCGGGCAGGGCGGGTAATACCAAATGCCATCCCTAATCAAATCCAAGTTTATTGGATTAAGCATTTATCCAAACCCTTTAAATCCCTCCTTATTGGAAAATAAACATTTCATTTAATAAAGTACATCAATAATTTTTTGAGGAATTTGAAAAACAATTAACAGTTAAAATTTAATAGGTATAAATACCACCTAACATGATGGTATTTGTCTTCAAAATCCAGATTCAAAGAATAGAATCTAATCCAATAAAGAGCTAGAAAAACCTAACGTTATTGTATTGATGATTCTCAGTTTTTGTCCAAATCACTTCTGCATCTAGTAACTATCAAATCTAGGGATGACAATTGGACCGCAGCCCGCGGACCTGGCCCGTAGAAGTCCCATGCGGGACGTGTTTGGGTACATATTTTTGAGCCCTTTTATTTGCGGGTCTTGCGGGCATGACTGCGATGGTACTGAGCTTTAGTGGGGCGGATTTATGCTGGGCTGCGGGTAAACAATAAAGCCCGCTACACTATACTTATATGAGAACTTGCCGTTTTGAACGAGATTTTTTTTTTTATATATTGAACGAGAACTTGCTGTCTTGTGTTTTAAGTGTTTCATGAAATTAAGTGTGGTTGTTTGAAATCATTATTTTTGCACACAATATACTGCTGCTTTGACTCTGCGAAGCGGTCGTCGCGGAACTGCTGCTTTGACTGCTCGATGTCATACGATCTCCAAAACCCTTTTTTTGCCTTTGTTTTCCACTTATTATCAAGTGGTTTCAGTTCAGAAACTAAATTTGAAAAGGCCATTTGAAAATAGTATAACAAAACAGTATGAAGAGTTTATGGTTTAATGGTATCAACGCCAATAAAGCATTGGTCTCAGTCGTATGACGTTGAGTTGTTTACTCTTTTCTTGTATTTTATAAACACCATGGCTATATATATTTTATAACTCTGCATTTTATTAGACACTTAAGGCAAAACCAATCAAACAAACCGGAAGAGAGAATAGCGTAACAGAACCAAAAAATAAACAACAAGAAACACACTAGTAGGCATGATAGTGAGACACGCTCAGTAAAGTATAAAACACCAGACACAAAGGGGTCAAAGAGCACACAAACTCAGCAAATATGAACTCCTGCTTCCTTTTCAATGAGTGCTGCAAGCCAAATCGGCTCATTGTTTGCGATGTAGGATTGATATCATCCATCTTTAATCACACTCTCTGAAATTTTCATGGCAATCTTGTTTCTATTCCAAAGACCATACTTCATAGACCATGAACTATATATAATATGATACGTTTCTTTTCTGTTTCAGAACAAGAAAGTCGAAGACCTGCGTGTGTGCTCATTTCAATAGACCTGCGGGATTACCCGCAACGGTCCGTGCAATTTGCGGTGCGGGTTTGGTCACAGTTTTTACGACCGCGGATATAGACGGGCCAACCCACAGAAAACCGCCGGAGATAGAGACCGCTGCGGAGCGGGTTCGGGCGGGGCGGGTAATACCAAATGCCATCCCTAATCAAATCCAAGTTTATTGGATTAAGCATTTATCCAAACCCTTTAAATCCCTCCTTATTGGAAAATAAACATTTCATTTAATAAAGTACATCAATAATTTTTTGAGGAATTTGAAAAACAATTAACAGTTAAAATTTAATAGGTATAAATACCACCTAACGTGATGGTATTTGTCTTCAAAATCCAGATTCGAAGAATAGAATCTAATCCAATAAAGAGCTAGACAAACCTAACGTTATTGTGTTGATGATTCTCAGTTTTTGTCCAAATCACTTCTGCATCTAGTAACTATCAAATCTAGGGATGACAATTGGACCGCAGCCCGCGGACCTGGCCCGTAGAAGTCCCATGCGGGACGGGTTTGGGTACATATTTTTGAGCCATTTTATTTGCGGGTCTTGCGGGCATGACTGCGATGGTACTGAGCTTTAGTGGGGCGGATTTATGCTGGGCTGCGGGTAAACAATAAAGCCCGCTACACTATACTTATATGAGAACTTGCCGTTTTGAACGAGATTTTTTTTTTATATATTGAACGAGAACTTGCTGTCTTGTGTTTTAAGTGTTTCATGAAATTAAGTGTGGTTGTTTGAAATCATTATTTTTGCACACAATATACTGCTGCTTTGACTCTGCGAAGCGGTCGTCGCGGAACTGCTGCTTTGACTGCTCGATGTCATACTATCTCCAAAACCCTTTTTTTGCCTTTGTTTTCCACTTATTATCAAGTGGTTTCAGTTCAGAAACTAAATTTGAAAAGGCCATTTGAAAATAGTATAACAAAACAGTAAGAAGAGTTTATGGTTTAATGGTATCAACGCCAATAAAGCATTGGTCTCAGTCGTATGACGTTGAGTTGTTTACTCTTTCTTGTATTTTATAAACACCATGGCTATATATATTTTATAACTCTGCATTTTATTAGAAGCAAAACCAATCAAACAAACCGGAAGAGAGAATAGCGTAACAAAACCAAAAAATAAACAACAAGAAACACACTAGTAGGCATGATAGTGAGACACGCTCAGTAAAGTATAAAACACCAGACACAAAGGGGTCAAAGAGCACACAAACTCAGCAAATATGAACTCCTGCTTCCTTTTCAATGAGTGCTGCAAGCCAAATCGGCTCGTTGTTTGCGATGTAGGATTGATAACATCCATCTTTAATCACACTCTCTGAAATTTTCATGGCAATCTTGTTTCTATTCCAAAGACCATACTCCATAGACCATGAACTATATATAATATGATACGTTTCTTTTCTGTTTCAGAACAAGAAAGTCGAAGACCTGCGTGTGTGCTCATTTCAATAGACCTGCGGGATTACCCGCAACGGTCCGTACAATTTGCGGTGCGGGTTTGGTCACAGTTTTTACGACCGCGGATATAGACGGGCCAATCCACAGAAAACCGCCGGAGATAGAGACCGCTGCGGAGCGAGTTCGGGCGGGGCGGGTAATACCAAATGCCATCCCTAATCAAATCCAAGTTTATTGGATTAAGCATTTATCCAAACCCTTTAAATCCCTCCTTATTGGAAAATAAACATTTCATTTAATAAAGTACATCAATAATTTTTTGAGGAATTTGAAAAACAATTAACAGTTAAAATTTAATAGGTATAAATACCACCTAACGTGATGGTATTTGTCTTCCAAATCCAGATTCAAAGAATAGAATCTAATCCAATAAAGAGCTAGACAAATCTAACAGCACTATCCCGTTGATCGTGAAGAAATGAATTCGCATGACGAGTGTATAACCAGTAATCTGAATTCTTTCTCACTGCTATCAGTCAATCAATCTTTTTAGAAATATTTTTAGCCTAAAATGTTGTAATCATTGATTTGTTCCAGTATACGAAAAAATTATCAATAGGCTTATGCGGAAAGTTGTACAGGAAACAAAGGTGTTACTTAGTCATTAACATGATAGTGCTTAAGATTAAGATTTGGATCCAGAAACCGTTGTTAAACTGGGAATTCATATTCTGGGTTTAGGGATGAGATTCAATTCGAAAATGAATCTTCTTTTCCTCTTGGCAGTCAGATGGTATCAGAGGAGATTGGTCTTTTATGTTGTCAGACATATTAAATTTGCAGTCTTGTCCGTAAAGCTACAGCTTAATATAGTTGTATTACATTTCTTATTGAATTCTTGATCGTAAATGGTGATGCAAGTATGGTGGTAAATATGAGTTAATCGGTAAATATCTTCTAATAAAAAAAGGTAAATATCTCGTGAAAGAGATAGTTGGCTGAACTGTTCTTCTAAAAATACATTAAAAACTAAAAAATGTGATGTGTTAATTTATAAATAGTTTGTAAAGAAAAATATTTCAAAAGCTTGAAATCCCATAAAAAATTAATCAAATCACGTTTTAAGATCTGTTCAAATCCCAAACTCCGTTAAAAATCTTTGAATTTGTTAAAATGCCAAATTCCTTCAAATCATCAATACAATAAGGGGAGAATTGCCAATTGTGACTCAAAACTTGGAGTCAAACCCAAAACAATACCCCAACTTGGGTCAAAGGCAAAAGTAACCTAAAAGGCTATTGAAATTACAACTAGGACCGTTGTGACCAAACAAAAAAACGGGATTTTTTTTACGTTTTTACCCCTGGGCAAGTCGTCTGTGCAGACGACTTAAAAATAACTTGTCCAGACGACTTAACTTAAAGTCGTCTGGACAGTTATTCTTAAACATAATTTAAAAATTCTGTAAAAAATATTTTGATAGGTGAAAAATGGGAATTATGTAATTAACATATGTCTTAAGAGATATAAATTAGGATATAACAAATTTCAATTGTTTTCAGCATAGATGAGTGAAAGTATGTCGTCATGATATTCTTTAGTTTTGGTTTCATCAACATATGTTGTAGTATTGTATATGTTCTCAGGGTTAGATTTCGGAAAGCATTAAAACCGTTTTTGAAAAATTTAAAAATTACCTAAGCGTGTTAATTTCTGTGTATAGTAAACACTATTGAACTATACTTTGATTTTATAACGTGGTTAGTTAGTTAATTTAGTCATTTTAGTTTAGGGTTTCATTTTAGGGTCTGGACGACTTAATACTTAGTCGTCTGTGGACAGACGATTAAATATTAAGTCGTCTGATGTACATTATCAGCCAGAATAAATCGTCTTAACCGGATCAAACCTTAAATTTTACCAATGTACTTTTAAAGCTAACCGGATTATTTACCCAATATATAAGGTGATTTTTTTTTTTTTGTTCATTTTTTCGCGAAATTCAGAAACCCTAACAGTTCGAGCTCACCGGCGATATCAAAGGCGATTCGAATTCGCACTATTTCCGAACAAACCATCGTTCTCAACGTCGGCTATCTAACTTCATTCTCACCGTTCTCGCCGCAGCGTCTTCTAACCCTAGCGCCGCCGCTTCCTCTAAACCCTAGCGCCGCCGCTTCCTCTAAGCCCTAGCGCCGCCGGTTCCACTATTTCCGAACAAACCGTCGACCTCGCCACCGTGCTCACCAACGTTCTCACCGCCGCTTCCTCCAAACCCTAGCGCCGCCGCTTCGCCGCCGCTTCTTCACTGTAAACCGTAGCGCCGTTTCTCTGTAAACCCTAACGCCGGTAAGTCATCAATCTCGAGGAAAAGATGAAAATTAAACGTTGTCTCTATCAATGTACTCATTCTCACCGTTTCACTTTTATTTTTTCAGATCTATAACCGCAATGACGAGTACAACAACCGCAATGACGAGTACTCCAACTCCTTCTGCGACTAATCAGGTCCGCTTTACATTTTTCTACTGGAAGACTTGTAAGATAAGTCGTCTGGAGAGTCTTCCAACTGGACGACTTAGTAGACGACTTAAATTAAGTCGTCCAGCAGGAAGACTTTCCAGACGATTTATTACAGGTCGACTACTAAGTCGTCCATTGGGAAGACTTTCCAGACGACTTATAATTAAGTCGTCTACTAAGTCGTCCAATTGGACGACTTTCCAGACGACTTAATTATAAGTCGTCTACTAAGTCGTCTGGAGTAACAATTAAGGCGTGATTGATTTAGCTTGTGTTCTGACTTCTATTGTTGTCTTTGATTATTTTGCAGACAAAAAGGATGGATATTCCAGAACTACCCCGTAGGTTATACACACCAGGCTCTGAGCCACCAGCCCACAATAGCATTTCGTATCACACAGATAACAAGAGGTTGCATACTGCTCTTAAGGAAGCTCTTACTGATGACGAATTTGAAGAGCTCAAGGAGTCGAGATTGGGAGTTTTCATCAAGTTGAAGGAGCAGGGATTTGGTTGGGCTTCAAGGCTGGTTCACCACATGCTCAGTTTCAGGCTGGACATTCAGAAGAAGTATGAGATGTGGTCTCTGGTTGGTCCAGAACCTTTGAGGTTTTCACTGTTAGAGTTTGAAAACCTCACTGGTCTAAACTGCGAGTACATCGAGGACCTTGAGACACCAAAATGTGAAGTTACCAAAGAGATGGTTTCTTTCTGGGGGATGCTGGGAGTTCATCTGGAAGCTGGGCCAACTACAGATCAGATAATAGCAGCACTGAACAGATGCGGGGATTGGTCCACGGAAGATCGGAAGCGGCTCGCGTACCTTTCCATCTTCACAGGATTCATTGAAGGGAGAAAGTTTTCAACCGCTACACGATCTTCTCTGGCAAGGCTAGTGATGGATTTAGATCGGTTTGAGAATTATCCATGGGGGAGAGTCGCGTTTAAGGTGCTGATGGACGCTTTGTGGAAGAAAGAAATTACTGGCTGCTACACCGTGGATGGGTTTATACAAGTTCTTCAGGTCTGGGTGTACACAGCTATGCCGGAATTGGGTGCTAGTATTGGTGCTCCCAGAGCAAACAGTCCGTCTCCACCGATACTGGCTTACGCAGGCAGCAGAGGCCGCAGATCAATGAAAGCTGCTATCTTGCGTCAGGTATTTACTTCAATCCAAAACACAGCGCAGACGACTTATATTAAAGTCGTCTCTTAAGTCGTCCATCTAGACGACCTTTCAGACGACTTAATTAAAGTCGTCTACTAAGTCGTCCATCTGGACGACCTTTCAGACGACTTGTAATAAGTCGTCTGGAAAGTCTTCCAGCTGGACGACCTTTCAGACGACTTGTAATAAGTCGTCTGGAAAGTCTTCCAGCTGGACGACCTTTCAGACGACTTGTAATAAGTCGTCTGGAAAGTCTTCCAGCTGGACGACTTAGTAGACGACTTATAATTAAGTCGTCTATTTAGTCGTCTTGCTCAAATATCTAACTCGATCCTTCTATTTACTGCAGACCCGCGTGATCAACTTTGTCCAGAAGGACATTAGTGAAATGTGGCCAAAATGGGACTCTGAGGTTGAGGACCTGCCCGCGGAGAACATCATCAAACTCATGTATGATCGGAGACCGTGGAAGTGGACCTTAGATTGCTGGGAAGTCACTGGTACTAAGGTCTATACAAAACCTGTGGAGGCTACATCGAAGAAAGCCAAAGAGATAGAGATGGTTGTTGTGGAGGAGGAGGAGGAGGAAGACAATCCAAGACCTCTGAAGAAAGCTCGTAAAGAGGCTCCTAAAGAGGCTCCTAAAGAGGCTCCTAAAGAGGCTCATAAAGAGGCTCCTAAAGAGGCTAGTGAAGAGGATTGGATGACCAAACAAGAGTTGGAAAGAATGTTCAAGGACGTAACTGAGTGCATGAAAGAAGGGTTTAGGAAGTGCATTAAGGAGATTAGGAAGGTGTCCGATAGGTTGGAAGCTGTGGAGAAGAAGGTTGGTATCACCAATCAGGCTACCCCTAAAGACAAACAGGCTCCTGCTCCTACCAAACAGCCTCCTGCTCAAGATAAACAGGCTCCTGCTCCTGCTCAACCCATTCAGACAACCCCTCAAGATAAACAGGCTCCTGCTCCTGCCAAAGAGTGTACTCCTCTTAAGAAACAGCCTCCTGCTCCTACCAAACAGCCTCCTGCTCCTACCAAACAGGCTCCTGCTCCTACCAAACAGCCTCCTGCTCCTACCAAACAGCCTCTTCCTCCTACCAAACAGCCTTCTCCTCAAAGGAAACAGCCTCCTCCTCCTCCTACCAAACAGCCTTCTCCTCAAAGGAAACAGCCTCCTCCTCCTCCTACCAAACAGCAACAGCCTCCTATTCCTCGACTCAAAGATGTAAGTCGTCTAGGGTTAACTAGTTGTCCAGACGACTTAAAAAAAAGCTTTCTGGACGACTAGTTGACCCTGGACGACTTAAATGTAAGTTGTCTGGACCACTAGTTGACCCTGGACGACTTAATTGTAAGTCGTCCAGGGTCAACTAGTCGTCCGGACAACTTTTTTTTAAGTCGTCCAGGGTCAACTAGTCGTCCAGACAACCTTTTTTTAAGTCGTCCAGGGTCAATTAGTCGTCCAGACAACTTTTATTTAAGTCGTCCATTGTTAACTAATGTGCAACTTTTATATTGCAGAGATATTTGCCGGAGGATACATTCGATGAGGGTTTCTCGGTAAATAAAGCAGATGGTGTCTCCTCCAAACAGATTGTCGAACCGAGCCTCGCTTCCACCGATCAACAACCGAGCCTCTCTTCCACAGATCAACAACCGAGCCTCTCTTCCACCGATCAACAACCGAGCCTCTCTTCCACCGATCAACAACCTAGCCTCTCTTCCACCTTCCAACCGAGCGTCGCTTCCACTGATCCAAGCGTTCCAGCACCAGAATCAAGCGTTCAAGCCACAGAACCGAGCCTGGTTGTATTGGACAAAACAGCTCCCCCTGCTGCTACTGCTGTGCGTGGAAGGAGTGAACGAGCGAAGAAACCTGCTCCCACGCAGTTATCTCCTTATACGGCAGAGAAAAATAAAGCTAAAGTGGCAGCCTATAAGCCATTTCCTCCAGTAAACAGAGAAAAGCTGAAGGAACTCGCTGATTGGTTGAAAACTGATCCGTAAGTGATTGCTTTACCCAAAACTGATTGCTTTTTTGCTTGATTTAGTGTACCAAAACTGAATGTTTTTTTGTTTGCAGACATTATTACACTAAGCATGAGGACAAACCACGTACATCACCAACTTGGTGGTATAAAATCCTCCGGACCAAAACTGAATGGCTGGAAGACTGCGTAAGTCTTCTTAAATTTAAGTCGTCTGGTAAATATAACTCGTCTGGAAAGTCGTCCAAGTAGACGACTTGCCAGACGACTTATATTTAAGTCGTCTGGTAAATATAAGTCTTCTGGAAAGTCGTTTGGAAAATCGTCCAAGTAGACTACTTTCCAGACGACTTATATTTACCAGACGACTTAAATATAAGTCGTCTGGCAAGTCGTCTACTTGGACGACTTTCCAGACGACTTACAAATAAGTCGTCTGGTAAGTCGTCTACTTGGACGACCATTTAGACGACTTAAATATAAGTCGTCTGGTATCTTCTAACTTGTATTATTGCCATCTGCAGCATATAGATGCTTGGATTAATGTGCTGAGGCAGAGGTATCAGGAGAACCCACAAGCTTTCAGGAGCGAGCGAATGGCATTCCTGGATCACAACTTTTCCCAGTCTTGGAGAGAACAGTATCACATCTTCAAAGCCTCGGAACCTGATCACCACGGTTTAGGGAGAGCTCTACCTGGTGGGGCGTGGGCTTTTTATGAAGGATCAATACCTTCATTTTGCCAATCAATGAAGAAGTGGGGGGAGGACGTTGATGATATCTATGCGCCAGTGAACTTGAACAACAAGCATTGGGTTGCTATTTGGATATAGATCCCTAAGAGGCACATAGTCGTCTGGGACAGCATACCTACATCGTCGGTACCAGCAGATTGGGATGAGATAATGCAGCCATTTCTCGAGATGCTCCCTTATCTGCTTGTTGAGTGCGCTCCCAACGACGAGTTACGGGTCGCACGCGGGTTAGAGCCATACACCTATGAGAGACCGGTGCAAGGAATACCCACGGCCAACAGTGGTGATTGTGGCGTGTACGCTCTAAAGTACATTGAATGTCATGCTCTTGGGGTCCCCTTTAACCCTAAAGACTTTGCTAGGGCCAACGTGAAGAATATGAGGGATTGTATGGCGGTGGATATATGGACGGAGCTTCTTAATCAGCATTTGCAAGAAAATGTGGATGGTGATAGATTTGTGGGCATGTATGATTAGCTGTATAGATTTGAACTTGTGTCTTGTATAGATTTGAACTCCTCTTGTATAGCTTTGAACTTTTCTCTTGTATATATTTGAACTTGTCTTTTGTATAGATTTGAACTTGTCTCTTGTATATATTTGACAAGTCTTTTTTTTTGAACAACTTACAAATAAGTCGTCTGCAAGTTCTTCAGGTCTCGACGACTTACAAATAAGTCGTCTAGAAGGTCTTCCAGCTGGACGACTTACAAATAAGTCGTCTAGAAGGTCTTCCAGCTGGACGACTTACAAATAAGTCGTCTGGAGGGTTAGGACGACTTACAGTTAAGTCGTCTGGAAGGTCTTCCAACTGGACGACTTACATATAAGTCGTCTGGAGGGTTAGGACGACTTACAGTTAAGTCGTCTGGAAGGTCTTCCAACTGGACGACTTACAAATAAGTCGTCTGGAAGGTTTGGACGACTTACAATTAACATTTTGCACATCTAGAATAAAAGTTCACATAGAAAACCATTCAAGTTGTACAAACCAAAATACATAAGTTGATAAGTTGCTAATGAAACGAAATATAATACACTGGACGACTTAGAAGAAGGTCGTCTAAAAATAAAATACACTGGACGACTTAGAAGAAGGTCGTCTAAAAATAAAATACACTGGACGACTAAAATTAAGGTCGTCTAGACGGGTAATCAAGACTGGACGACTAAAGTTAAGGTCGTCTGGACAACTAGTCAACTGGTTGCTTACATTGTGGTTTCGTATGGCCAGTTTCCTTGCAGTTTGAGCATCTCTGTGCCCTGTGTTTCTTCCTGGGTTTGTGTCCTCTCATCCTAGATAGCTCCAACCAAGATTGCCATCATGATTTCTTAAGTCTTCCCGGACCACGCTTTACTTCTGGAGGAAAGCATTCTCGTTCCTCAACATGTTGTGACACGATAGGATATATATTCTCTGAGTATCCTGCATACAGATAATTCTTTGAGTACACTAGACATACAAGTGAGGAGATATGCAAACCAACTTTATTTGCAGCAGCTATAGCATGAGAGCAAGGTATTTTCTCCACTCCATAGACACCACAATCACACTTTGCATGTTCCAAATCAACCACACAGTCCATTTTGCCACCTTTGACAAAGTACTTCCATCCATTAATTGGTTCGACCGTCATCGTATCCGCTATCTCTGTTCGAACAGCAAGCAAGTATTCAACACCCCGGCTATGTGGAGTTGTGAGACTCAAAGCATCTTGTCTCCTTTTCACATACCATTTTCCTAACTTCTTTCTTATGAACTCCAGCAGGAACGTAATCGGAAATCCTCTTGCTTTCTTCAGTGCGGAATTAATAGATTCAGCGATGTTGCTTGTTTTTATGTTGAACCTGTTCCCCTTACAATGAACCCTTGACCATAGGCTGGCGTCGGCATCCTCCAAATACTTTGCAAGTTCCGGGTTTGCACTCCGTATCTCAGCCATGTACCGGTCAAAATCGTAAACCGTGTGAGCATAAGCAGCCCCTTTCACCAAGTACATGAGATGTTTCCCTTTAAACTTTTTGACAATGTTATCTTGAAGGTGATAATAACATATTCCTCGGTTTGCCCAAGGAAACACCTTATCACACGCACTTTTAATGGCCGAGTGCCGGTCGGAGACTATCATCAGAGGCTTGTCATGAGATATACAAGTAGCCAATTTTGTGAAAAACCATTCCCAAGAAGGATCATCTTCAGCATCCACGATCCCAAAAGCCAATGGGAATATCTGAAAATTGTCATCTTGTGCGGCTGCAACTAACATAACACCTCCATACTTTCCACTTAGGTGAGTTCCATCCACCACAATGACCCTTCTCTGATAATTAAAACCTGTGATAGAAGCTCCAAAAGATAGAAATAGATACTTGAATCTTTTAACAGAATCAAGTTCTATAGCCGTGACAGAATTAGGATTTGCAATGGAGATTTGCTCGAGATATGATGCCAGCCGCGAATACCCTTCTTCTGCTGATCCTCTCACCAATGTTTGTGCATATAACAATGCTCTGTATGAAGTGGTGTAATCAAGCTCCATGCCAAACATGTTCTTCATTGCATCAGTGATATGTTGCGGAGTAATCCCATCAATGATCCCAACACGATCAATGAAAAGACTACCAACATACTTCGGAGTACAATGTCTCCGCTGAGCGATTCGGTCTCCCACTGAGCATAAATGTTTTTTCACATACTTTGTTACCCAAAACGTGTTTGTCCCATGTTTCACACTCGCTCTGATCTTCCATCCACAACTGCTAACCCGACATCTTGCCACAAGGAGAGTTTTCGTTGATTTGTATATTCTGAAAGAAAACCTACCCCTCACTGCTGCCAACCGCAGCTCTGAAAGCAGTGCATCCTTGCTATCAAAACTCTGGTTGACATAGATACTACCATCCGATTTTCCTCCTTCAATAGCTTTTGACTTAGCATATGTCTTTTCGATTTCTTCAAAACAAACATTATCATCATCTTCCTCATCCTCATCTTGAACCTTTCCATAAAGACTGTAATCCCCACCATTCTGATCTGTTTCACCAACAATTTCCTCCTCATTTTCCTCCTCCCCATTTTCTTCCTCTCCATCTTGATTTTCATCTTCAACAAACTCATTATCACCAACATTTTCTTCCCATTCATCAGCTTCATCATTATCACCAACATCTTCTTCCCATTCACCAGCTTCATCATCACCAACATCTTCTTCCCATTCACCAGCTTCATCATTATCCCTTTCCTCTGAAACCGTTTCCACCTTGCTGCGGCTTGATACACAAAGACATACTCTATGCGTTTTGAGTATCTCGAGCAAGTTTTGAACTTGTCTATCACTTGTAACATGAATGGGAGGACTGCCTGGAGCCATCATCATTTCTGCTGGTAATGAGTAGCTAATCTCCACAGTCACTGTTCTCATGTCCAGGTTATAATCTTCTTGAGCCATTGCAACAAGTTCAGCATGTGTTGAATCTTCATTCAATAAAAACAATCTTGCTCCTTTGAGATCATCAACCACAAAATCCCAGCGGCAATCTCTCAACAACCATTCTCCATACACTGCATGTAACTGAAAAATCATCTGCAAATATTCAAAATAAAACACATTAGTAAACATAGAGAAAATGAAGAAGTTCAATAAACATTGCCGCAGACGACTTAGAATTAAGTCGTCCAGACGACGTAAAGGTAAGTCGTCTAAAGAGGTCACTTTTGCAATTGAAAATGAAAAGGGACGACTTAATAGTAAGTCGTCCGGCTTTGTTTGTTAAAAAAAAAACTTCAGACGACTTATATAAAAGTCGTCTACAAGAAACGGGTTAGTTTTGCATTTGACCGAATCGTGACAGATATTTGACTTTTCTGGACGACTTATAATTTAGTCGTCTCTGGGAAAGTTAAAATTTCAATATTTTATTCAAACAAGACGACTTAAACGTAAGTCGTCCTAGGTTAGTTTTGTAATTGAAAAATAAAACTTGAAATTTAACTTTCTCCAGACGACTTAAATCAAAGTCGTCCCACCAGAAGACTTAATTTAAAGTCGTCCGGGGTAAGCAAAGTCGTCCAGACTAAGTCGTCCATCATTTGACGACTTAAATGAAAGTCGTCCAGATAGATGACTTAACTTAAGGTCGTCCGGTTTAAGCAAGGTTTGACCAGAAAATTTGGAAATATTCTGGACGACTTTGCTTTCCCCAGACGACTTTAAATTAAGTCTTCTGGTGGGACGACTTTGATTTAAGTCGTCTGGAGAAAGTTAAATTTCAAGTTTTATTTTTCAATTACAAAACTAACCTAGGACGACTTACGTTTAAGTCGTCTAGTTTAATAAAATATTGAAATTTTAACTTTCCCAGAGACGACTGAATTATAAGTCGTCCAGAAATAGTCAAAGATCTGACACGATTCGGTCAAATGCAAAACTAACCCGTTTCTCGTAGACGACTTATATATAAGTCGTCTAGAGTTTTTTTTTTAACAAACAAAGCTGGACGACTTAGTTTAAGTCGTCCGTTTGACCAGAAGACTTATCAGTAAGTCTTCTACATACAGATGACTTACTAGTAAGTCTTCTACGCGAACAGATCTTGAAAAAAATTCAAATTCGTACCTTAAACTAGGTGAGATGACTTCGTTTGCACACAGGGTCTTCTCCAACCACCCAGAACCTCAAACGAAAGCAACCGTAAGTCAAAACGAAAGAAATATGGCTCTCTCAACCATAAAATATTTTGAATCAAAAGCTTGAGTTTTTTGGATGAATATGGAGAGAAAGTGAAAGAAATGTTGTTTTTAGTTCATAACAATTGAAACAGAGAGAGTGTAAAGAGATTTACGTGCATTAAAATGCATTAAAAGCTCCATACAGTTAGTACAAGGTTGTTGGAACTATTCATGGTAGTGGCACTATTGTAAATACTTGAAGAAGATGAGGTTGAGACAGTAAAGAAGCCATTTTCGATAAAAAAAAAGTAATGGCATTTTCGTAGATAAAATGCAAGTGTGGGGTGAAAATCTCAAAAAAAAAAGGAGTCAAAAGAAAAGGTTAGTTTTCTGTTTGACTCCAAGTTTTGAGTCACTTTTGCAATAAGCCCTACAATAAGCTCCCTTAATTATAAATGTGTTGGTTTTCCTTTTTGTGTGTGTGCGCAGTGTTCGGTGCTAATCACCGTGTGCCATGGCCAGCAGAAAACATACCTAGAAACGAACAAATGTGGTCCCTAACCCATGAATCATACCTTGAAATGAAGGGCTGAGAGCATTTGGAAATCGTATCATTTCTCGATATTTCATTAACATCTGACAATAATTGCATATTTCTTGGAAAGTTTAAGTATATATACTTACTGATATATCTGTAACAACACATTTCTTATAATAGTGTACTAGAAAAGTTAAAACAATTAATTTTAGTTATATGTAGCATTAAAATACATTTATATTTTCGATCACTTGTCTCAAAAACCTATAAAATTAAACATGATTGAGGTCAAACATTTTAAGGATTTATTCTTTACGTTTTAGATTAATTATCATTTTAGAATTTAAAAAATATTTTATTTTAAGTTTTGTTTCATAATTTTAATGTATTATGTTAATTTTAAAATTATTTATTTTATCTATATTTCAAATCATTAATTAACATAATAAATAAGATATTAATTAGGAATAAAAGATAAAATTTAATGGTTTCTAGTTCTTGTGAATAGCCTAGAACGAAAAAAAATATTGAAACGGAGATAGTATAATTTATTGGAAAATCAATTATTTATAGCGTGAAACTGAAAATAAAAACGAAGAAATCATTAATGATTTTGCATTAGTAAAACAAGTATGGATCGAACCTTCCTAATCATGTGTCAGATTTTAATTTTTTTTTTTAAATGTATCGTACATTGAAAGGAATGAGAGGTAAGGTCTAAGTAGAACGCCTACATTTTAAGTCGTTAAATTACTTTCCATAGTGTAAGCTAAAAACCATAAATATGAGAAATCAATACTAAAGCCCTTTGCGAGTGTTTTTACTGTAGGGATGGCAATCAAGGACCTGGATCGCAGATCTGGTTCGCAAAGGCTTGTTGCGGGGTGGAATTGGACCTTCATTTGATAAACCTGTAAAATTGTGGATCTCACAGGACTGGTTCAAAACGGGACGGAACGAATGCGGGACAAACCTTTTGAGGACAGACCGAATGCAGGACGGGTTAACCCATGAAATTTTGAAGACTCGCAACTCTAAATCCTCATTTCTGGTTGATTTTGTTTTCAGTATTATGAATTACTTTATTACTATGTGAGATTTTCTTGTTTAAATTGATGGGTTTTGTTTTTAGTACTGTCAAGTGGTGTTTTTATAAAAATTAAATTTGTTACAGTGATGTTGTTGAAGAGCTACTGTTTATTGAAGAGCTATTGCTTGTTCTTTAAACAGCTTGAATTGAGAGTTTGTGTTACTGCAGAATCTTGTCTTTACACTCTAAGTTCAACAGCTTGGTTGAAGGAGAAGAAGAAACCATTGGTATTAACTTACCGTTGCTATGCAGAGACGTTGATTTACATAAAATAAAATAAAGAGTATATTTGAGATAGTTGAACTTCACTGTCCAAATGGTTCTCACTTACTTCAAGACCATTAAACGAAAAGTGATCATATGAATGTTGTTGTGATCAATGTTGATTAGCTCTCTTCAACTCTTTTACACAATACTTCTAGTTCAACATTTGTAAAGAAAGCTTCGCGGGACGGTTCCCGAAGACTTATTATGCGGTACGGGTTTGGACCGACATTTTAAAGACTGCAGCCCATGCAGAACATGCCCACTATAACCTACTCGACAGATAATCCGCTACAATACGGGATGGGTCGGGACAGATAAACCTGTTTGACATCTCTATTTATCTGGCATGAGTGAGGCTTACGCCTTGTTTAACACAAGCTTGGTAACCGGGCTTCGTAGCCTGGTGGTAAAGGAACCTCGGCTGAGGCACCCGCCACCCAGCTTCGAACCCCGGCCACTGCGCAAATTTAACATGCGGGGCGCAGCGTCCAGGACCGCCTTCGGGTGGATAGTCGGTCGTCCAATTAGCGAACCGGAGACCTGGATCATCAAAAAAAAACACAAGCTTGAAAACAACTTTCGGTTAAATGTACCGATATATATTAGTTGTGCTTTTTCTTTTTTCTTTCCACTCCCTTTATTTTATAAAAAAGAACTAAAATGGAGTGTTTGTTTATTGTTTCCTTGTGAGAAAGTAATAGGGTGGGCGTTATCTGGATATCCATTCAGATTTCTTTCCGAATCTACTTGAGTTTTGAGGTTTCAAAAGATTTTATCTCTATTTGGATATTTATAAATTTTGGTTCGGGTCTTGTTCAAATTTTTGCGGATTCAGTTCGGATTTAGATAACTTATTTAAACTATTTTTTTAAAAAAATGAATCCTTTATGCACTCCAAAAAATATAACATATAAATTTGAATAACATATGCCAAAATATCTAAATTTAACATATAAATTAATCTATCTTGAATATTTTTATATAAAATTAATAATATATTTCAAATATTTTTGATATTTTGAGTATTTTTGGCTATTTTTTATATCTATTTAGAACTATATATATATTCAAGTATTTTGGAAAACTTGAAATATCTTATATTTTGGATAATTTTTAATATATTAAATCTAAAAATAATCAATATATTTAGATTATAAATATATATCGGATACATTCATGTATATGAAATACTCGTTTAGGACCGGATTTGGTTTTAGTTCTCTAGATACCAAATTTTGATTCTGTTTAGATATTTAATCAATTTTAATTTGAATTCAGTAATACTTTTTCTGATTGGATTCAGTTCGATTTTTCGCATTCGTTCTTTTCTCCCGACATTAAATAAAGCATGAGAAACCACAAAATTGTCTATAATTAAAGAAATAACAAAGGCTCAGATAAATAATTAAATAACTATTTCACACTAATGTCATGCATGTAGACTCCAAATGATAACTGCTGACTGAGTGGTTATATATCTGTGTGGCATATAGACTGTTTTCTAGATATCTATTATATATCCGTGTGGCCATATGAACAAGAACATCAGATGTTACCACAGTTACCACATTATCGATAAAAATATTTTAGGTGATGTGATGCATAAGAAGATAATAATAAAAGAGTTGTTGCTACTAAGACCATCATTAATGGAAGATTTTTAAGACATGGTTCTTAGCGAAATATAAAAACTCAATTCTTAGCATTTTTAGTTAAAAATTAAGAGTCGGGTTTTTATATTCCACTAAGAACTCCATCCTAAGAACTACTATTAGTGATGCTCTAAAGCTGTCAAGTGTTGCTCCGAAAAACAGCTCAGAGGTCACGCTATATATGACAACGTCGCCAGTGTTTATATTTTATGAAGTAATGATTTAATTTTGAAAAGAATATAACCTCTATTTCAATAGAAAAAGTCTATTATTTTATTATAAATTTTTAGTTTCTGTTTTTCAATAATATAATATAACATAACATTAATACATTTGTTAGCATATTAGCATGTTCATCTGCATATACATGGATGATACATTATACATGATCAGCATTTGGATAAAATGACAGTCAATCACCATGCGTGAATGGAATGATGTATCTGCGCTAAATAGTCAAGTGATTCTAAAAGACTTTACACACTATAGCTAGTGAAATTTAAAAGAGCTATTTGCGTGGAAATACACAAATAAAAAGTTAATTAGGATTTCATGCAAAAAAAAGTTTAATTAGGTATATGGATAAACGAAGGAAAACGAAGTTACCGAGTTGACCTTGCAATTGCTGTCAATTGGTGTGCAGAGCTGGATTTAGGTTATAGGGATGTGTCAGGGGTGTGTCGGATGAATAAAGCATTATAAAAAGGCGCGTGACAAACAAATTTGTGGTTGATTAAAAGAAAAACAAAACCAAAAAATTCACACATGTTTTATTAGGATTTGTAAGGTTTGGCGTATGTGTTATATACAAATAACTCGGAGATTTATAAGAAATTGTCACTTAATGAAACAATATTTGCCACTTAAATTGTAAAACCTTAAATCAGAATTGCTACACAAGAAGCCTTTCTCATTAATTGCTACATTTCACGTCGAATTGGCACAACAAACTACCACATTAAAAACAAAAAAGTTACAATTTTTAGTAGGAGTATTTGATTTCAACCTGTCTGATTTACACATAATCTCTTTCTAATTAGAAATCATGTCGGGCAGGTGTAGGGTGACCGTGACGGTGGTTAGATGCTGAAGGCGAAATGATCTGCAGAGGCAGGGTGGTGGAGGAGTTGCGGCGGTCACCGTTCGAGTAGGTAGGCAGAAGTGAGGCAGAGCAAGTTGGCATGGCGGGGCCGAACAAGGAGACGCGGCGGTGGCAGAACAAGATGTGCGACGTGGTGGAGATTGTTGTTATCATGAGAAAAGTACTGGTTTGTGTATGAGGAAGGAAGAGTTTGTGGAATATGAGGGACCCAAGTCCCCATATTTCTTAGATGGAAATGCAATGTATTGTTGTTGTTTCTCTTAGTGCTGTCATCTTCTGTTTCCATATATGGTAACACTCCATCATCAACACCACTGTAATCACAAAAGCAAACCGGCCAGAAAACAAAACAAAAATCATCTCGAAAGTTTGGTACTATTTAGATCTCAAATAGATACGATATCAAGTAACAAAGGAAATGAAAGCCATGAAATTTTCAATCACCAATGGATCAATGAAATTACTAATAATAAACAAGACTGGTCACATTTTCAGATGAATCTTAATTAATAAAAAATCTATATTTGAGGATGTATAATATAACTCATTAAAAATTGATGAATCTTAATTAAAAAAAATCATGTCATTTTGGCTAATCAATCGATATTTCTTGATTAGATAAAAGAAGAGAAACCAAAAGGAGGAAGCGTGGAATCAAGAAAATCCTCAACATGCCAACCAGGTCACGTTTCGATCAGATACTCGGAAATCGTGCTTGTGGATCCCCAGTGATCCATCCCAGCATCGACAACCATTTTCAAGGGTTGGATCTTGGAGTTCTTGCTCTGACTCTGAGGAAGTGGGATAGGTTTCTTGAAAGGAGGAGTAGAGACTGATGATCCAGGGACAGAACAATCATATGAATACTTGAAGGAGATTTTGTAGTTGGTGCGTAAACAGAGGATGTTGCTGATAGCTTAACCCGTGAGACGAAACCTATCGTGGCGGAGAAAGGACGTGACGAGATGCAGTGCGGCGAAGCAACTAGTTTCAAACAAAGATTTAGAGTTTCTGAGTATTTTCTCTCTCTTTAGATCCATAAGCGAAGAAGAAATGGAGGAAAATTAAATAATTTTAAAAGAAAACATAACATGCAAATAAAACTATCCGAAGTTGTGCACTGCGATAGGGGTAAAGGTCGGCAATATGATTTTATCAACAGTGCAGTTTCCATTTAGCTAAATAATGTTTCAATCGTTGCTATCAAGTGCAATTGCTCAATTTAAAATCTGAGCATTCATCCAAATCGACGAGCAAAAAAATTGACAGTTCACCTTGTAAGTTGTGACCATGCCATTGCAAGAGTGTTGTATTTGGTTTACTAGAGTAGACGATACCATTACACCAAACAATTGACGTGAGAACCTCGAGTGAACAAATATATCAAAGTGGAGTAGGCAATGCAATAAGAGGCGTAGTACTTGTCAAAACGAATCACACTAGAAGGAAAACAAAAATTTCCCTTTCGCTTGTTCATATAAATATTTTTTTTTTGAGAATTTTGTCATATAAATATCCGACTCAAGTATTGTTGACTTTACTTTTTCATTTATATATTAACATATGAATTGCGAAACTACACATTTGGTAGTGAACTAAAAAATATAAAAAATAGGAATGGTAAATTGATAATATTATGAGTAATGGGCGATAGATTGACCAATGGATTAGACTAAATTTACATATGTTTTCTAAAAGTACATAAAGCTAGGTGTGTATTGATGACATAAAGCAAGAAAACTGTTTTTGTAGAAAAAAGTAATTTTAGCACGTGACTAGTTACAGTAAGTTTTATTACTACTATTACAGAATGCCATGATCCAGTTAGCATTGAAGTAATAGGGACTTTGGCTGTAGGCAACACACGGGACAATTACACTTGATTGTTACAGTAAGTTTGGTTAATATAACTGCTACGCTTGGCCGCAACACTGTTAATGCGAGATCAGGACCAAGAACTGCTCAATCAGTTCTGTTTTGCAGGATCGGTCCTAAAATGTTGTGGGTTTATTAATACTATTTAACAATTTCAAAATCTAATATATCAATTCGAAAAAGTTTGAAACCCAAAAGTCCAAAACCAATATTTTACTTTACTACGTCCAGAACCGGCCATACCGGTTAGGGAAAAATGACATTTTTCGACCCTAACATTTTGCATTGTGTTTTTTTACCCAAACAAATCATAAGTGTATAAACATAGTTGAACTAATAATTTATTTAAATTTTGGATCCAAACTTTAATCTGTAGCATGAAAATCTACTTTGACTAATATCGTGTTGGTCAACCGTTATACTCCACAAAACGACGTCGTTTTGTAATAGAAATTTTTTTAAAAAAGTTACGTGTAGTGGGGATCGAACTGTGGTCTCACGTATATATTAAAGTTTTAATTACCACAGTGCTACAACACTATTATTGTTTACTTATCTCAGATTTAAAACATCCATATTTTGATTTCTATATTTTAAAGGAAATTTTATTTTTGATTACAAATTTTATTTAGTAAAATTATAATTGCATCAATAATTTATATATTTCAAGTTTCTACACTCTTACAGTACTAAATAATACTAAAAAAGATATTTCATAAATGATTCACTCTAATTAAAAATGACATTTATCAAATACTTATCTAATTTAAAATATTTAAATTTAAATATTTTAAAAAATAATTTTTAAATTTAAATATTTAAAATTAGATAAGTATTTGCGAAATGTCATTTTCAAATTAGATTGAATAATTTATGAAATATCATTTTAGTTTTTAAAACTGGAAAACATCTATTGTCTGTGTGAGTTTATTTAGTACTGTAAAAACTTGAAATATATAAATTATTGATGCAATTATAATTTTACTGAATAAAAATTGTAAACAAAAATAAATGTTCCCTTAAAAGATATATCTTTTAAATCTGATAAGTAAACAGTAGAAGTGTCGTAACACCATGGTAGGTACCACTTTATTATTTCTGCCGGACCATAGTTCAATTACCAGCAAATGTATTTTTTTAAAAAAATTTCCATTATAAAACGATGTTGTTTTGTAAAACATAACGACTGATTCACGTGATGTTAGTCAATGTAGATTTTTATGCTACATACTGAAGTTTGGGTCGAAAATTTAAATAAATTCTTAGTTCAAGCATGTGTTTACACTTATGATTTGTTTAGGTATAAAAAATACGATGCAAAACAATGGGGTCAAAAAACACCTTTTTCCCTGCTACCATTTAGGGATGTAAATCTCTTCTACAACTATTGGCGACGCTTCGAAAAGAAAAAAAAAACTATTGGCAACGCTTGTCACTTGTGGGCATGAAAAGAGTCATTTTCATTTTTTTTTGATAAAGAATATAATATCCAAATTAATTATGACTTTAAAATTTTGATATTGCGGATATATGATGTCCTGCATTATTGGTCGCCTCTCCAATGAGGATAGATATGCGCTGCATTATTGGTTGCCTCTCCATTGCTTTGGCAAAGGTTTATACTTTATAGTACTCAAACTACTATTTAATTAGTGATTTATATAATTTCTTATATACCCTATTTTGTTTTTAGAATGAATCCGACACTGATGTGGATATACACACCAAACCCAAAAAATGACCAATACACAAGTGGATTATTTATTACTGTTACGTGTTGTATTTACTCAACAACAACTCTTACACAGGCGATTTTTGGGGTTTGACCTTGGATAATAATACAAAGAGTATAAGAAACCAATAAATGGTATTGAATGGTATACAGTATACTTACTTATTTGAAAAACTAAATGGACAATTAGTAAATATCTTTTAGTTTCATGCATGTGAAAATTAGTTTGATGTCAGTACATTACTTTCTACCCAGTTATAAAAACGTGCATCAGTATTGAAGTTATTCATACAAAAAAAGTTATTCATACATATAAACGTGCACCGGCCACTAGCTATAAATCAATCCAAGTTAACCGAAAAGTTGGTGCACGTTTTTAATTGATTAAAAACCATTGAACCATCCACGTTCATACCTTCCGCATACTATGAATTTATAGGGATTTTTTTCTCGATGAGCATATCATCATATATAAACTGAGTTAAATATTTATATATTAGAATGAAAAGTATTGAAATCTTACAGACAGAAGACGAATTACGGTATACAAACGTAGGCGGCGAATGTTTACATCACGGAAAAATTACATAAATGATTTAATTTACTATAAAGAAAACTAAATAGTATCCTTTCTCGATGAGTATAATCATAAACACCGAGTGTAATAATTTTATACTTTATATATTACAATGAAAAGTAGATATTTCAGTCTACGTATGATTCATTTCGTCGGGTTCACGAATAAGCGAAAGTTGTATTTCTTCAAGTGATAATCCTTTCGTTTCCGGAACGAGAAACCAAATAAAAACTAGTGCTGCTCCTCCGACAGCCCCAAATATGTAAAATGTTCCTATTACGTAAATTTTCATCAATCAAATTTAAATTAAAACCCTCTAATGAAATTCAACTTATTACATATCTATAAACACAACATAATTTAACAAGAAGAAAAAGATACCTTGAGTGCTCCATTCGAATAGAAAGTTGAAAGCGTAAGTGACGATCGAACTACTTGACCACGACGCCAACGTAACTATACTCCCTGCTGTTACTTTTATATTCATTGGAAATACCTGCACATACAGAAAAATCATACAAATGTTACTTTATTTTTTTTTAAATTGCATACTATTTCCTACACAAAAAAATAAAGTTTGAGAGTTCATGTACCTCAGACATAATTACCCAAGGGAGACCTCCCACGCCTATTGCATAAGATGCAATATACAGCTGCCAGGAAATAAAATCAAAATTTAAATATATATATGTTATTCGTATAAGAAACCAATTTTTTTTTTCTTCTAAATGACAGTGTGAAAGTAAAGAAAATATTTTTACCGTAACGCATATAAACGTGAATACTGGAGTTAGTTCCGAAAGCAACTGCATTTTCTGCTTATACCATATATACAAAACGTAAGTTAATAATAGAATAGATAACAAAAAAGCATACACATATACAGCGAAATAACCTGTAATGTGAAGGTGAGCCCAATAAGCATGCAAAATAAGCACATTCCAGATGCTGAAGTCTATAATTTTTAGAATCAAAAGATTCAAAAACAATGTTAAACAACTTTGTAGTTTCTTGACGAATGATTGATGTAATTAGAAAATTCAGAAAACGTGCTTACCAACAATAGGGGCCGTCTGCCCCATTTATCAACAAGAATTAGACCAAGCATGGCTTTTGGTACCTGCGAATAGCCACGAAAACCGTCAATGCCAATAAGTGTACAAACAGATGGAAATTCTAATTATAAAATTTAAATTTTTAGTTTATAAATTTCTTTGAAGAAGTTTGACCATAACAAATGTCGCAAACATCACACTAGTTCAGTAGTTGAATATCAACTGATTTAAAAGAATATGGTTGGAATTTAACAAAATGGTATGAATATACAGTAAAACCTCTATAAATTAATAATGTTGGGACTTTGAAATTTTATTAATTTATAGAGATATTAATTTACAAAAGTTTTCTTATTTAGATTTTTGTTATTTGTAAATTTTTTTATTTATAAAATAAAAAAAGATTTGATTTCACCGTATTCACATTATTTAAATTTTAGAAATTTGACATGAATAGTATACAGAATTTTTACGTGGTTTTGTATATAATTTTACTAAATATTTACAAAATATGTGGAAATATTAAGAAAATATAAGTATTTTCATTTTGAATTTAAAACCAACAATATAATGTTGAGTTTATACTTATATAAATATATATATATATATATAAATTATTAGTTTATGATTTTAATAGGACTATATATTTGACCAAAAAATGGGACTATGTATCTATATGAAAATTTTAAAAATATTATTATCTTATTATTTTATCGATTTGTGTCATATTTTACACATGCCGAAGTTGGGACCGGCGAAATTTATTAATTAATAGAGATTATTAATTTACCGATAATTAATTTATAGAGGTTCTACTGTACCTGGTCAATGAAAGTTATGAGAAAACAATTTGTATACATTTTTTAAATTGAACAATTGAAATATTCAGTAAAAAAAACATTGAAAATTGTATATATTTACCACGAAGATGCCTAGCAGTGTCGATCCAATGGCCACCGAGAAACCTGTTTCAGCCAAAATCTAATTACTAAAGCAAACGAGAACTCATGGTAAATATCTTATTTCACTTGTCCCTCCACATCATGAAAAATAAATAATAATATGCCTATATGCTAGTGTGTGTGTATATATATATATATATATATATAAACTTATTTTGTCTTACCAGCTTTTCTAAAAATAGTGTTTGCATAACATAATACAGCAGTACTTCCTGAGAATTGTTGTATTAACATTAGCCCGATTCCTACCTGAAGAATAACAATGCATGTCCGTGCAAATAAATATGAAAACTATAGTCAAGAAATTAATTTATATACTTAACTTCACAACATATATTAAAACTGTACCACGAGAGTGTGTCTATACTTTCTCTGCAACAAATCACTGAAACTCGACTTTGAGTCACTTTCTAGCATTTTGTTCATAACCTGAAAACAAAACAAAAATCATTCAGGCTTCAGGCTCTCGCTCTATGCTATCTTTTTGCCAATGAATGAATATATATTATAAATATATATTATATAGGAAAACTCACTTGAATCTCTGAGGCTTCACTTGAGATATCAGCATCTTTCCCTCTAAGACGAAGCAGGGAATTTTCTAATTCTTTATCGGTACCAGCTTTTGCCTTTTAAATTTGGAATAGTTTAATTAAGGTCCATGTTTAGTAAACTATGTAAGGGTTTCTTACGAAGTATACAAAAAAGTACCAACCAGCCATCTAGGAGACTCTGGTACGAAGAACAAGCCGATTCCTTGAATGAAGCATGGTAAAGCACCTAAACCGAGAAAATATTAGATTTCTTTTCTACACTCTTACAATATACAATTTTCTTCCGTATTTAAACGTCAGTTGCAGAGAGAGAGAGAGAGAGAGAGAGAGAGAGAGAGAGAGAGAGAGAGAGAGAGAGAGTGCACAGAAGAAAAACGTCAGTTCGATGTTGATAAATTATAATTAGTTTTACCTAGTAAAGCCATCATCCTCCAGTTGATGAAATTCCCACAAAAATAAACCGTCGCGAGTCCACAGTTTTGAAGAAGCTACAATAATTAGTCACACGATAATTAAAACGGGTCAATCTACTCACAGGAATAGCCACAAAGACTCGGGATATTTTGATTGAAACTTTCAGGTAAAACAATGTCTTTTTTTTTTTCTGAGATCAGGTCGTACAATGTCATATCAACTTTCATTAGTTATGTTCAAAAACAAAGTTTCATTAGTTTTAACTTAAAACAGATTAGATATTAATAAATATTTTAAAACAAAAATACTCAAATTTTGGTGAACTACTTTTTTTTTTCTTTTTTAACTTTTATGCTTTTAAAGAACGCATATATATTCCCACAGTGCCACAATTTGGCCGCTTTTGGGAAATAAAAAATACCTGGTTTGAAAAGGTAAATGTGCCGCGAACATGTTTTGGCGTAATTTCTGCTATGTAGACAGGTACCTGCTTGGTATATCCGTCACAAGCATTTTAAAATATAAATAAATATATATATATATATATATATATTTATATTAAATAAATAAAAATAAACTGGTTAAGGTGATATCAGATATATATATATATATATATATATATATATATATACACTAATAATAGTTAACAAGTTAATTACCACATAGCTGATCAAGCCGAGTCCTATCCCTGATGAGAATCTTCCGATGTTCAGCCACAACACATCCTTTTATGTTCCAGACAGGCATGGCAAAAGAATAGTATACTATTTATTGTTGGGTTTATTTAAGCATAAGATAAAGTGTTTGATTTTTTCTTAAGAAATAATGATTTTATGACACATATGTTTGTGGTTTGAATATTTTAATACCTTAGCAAAAGCGATGCACAGCCAACCAGTGATGCAGAGTATATCGGAGACCCACATCGTCTTAAAAAAAGAAAAAAAAAGTAATTGTTAGCAAATAGAAATATACATTTCTAGTAGGAAATAAGTTTTCTTTCTATATATTCGTATAAGATATTTTTATTTCTTTCTTAAATGGGTAAAATTTGATTTTCACATCCCTACTAGAATAATGTTTAAGATTATGAAAAGGGACTGTGCACAAAAAAAAGATTAGGAAAAGGGGAAAAGTAATTACTCCTTTTCTTCCTAGCATGATCGCCATTTTACCGCTGAACAACGCACCGAATGTTGCTCCCAACGTTGAGAAAGAACCAAAAGCTGAAAACTGAAAATTTGAAATACTCGAAATATTAATCAAAATATAAGTTGCAAAAGTTTACGAGTAATCTTTTGACGAGTAGATTTGTTTTAGTGGATATTATATTCTAAAACTAGGTGGTTTCCTGCACCATGTGCAGCAAAATATTTTTTTTTAAAAAATTAACAAATAAATATAAATTAAATTTAAAAGTAAAATTATATTAATATTGTAATTTTTCCTTTTATCAATATTTTAATATAATTTGATTAAATTAAACATAAAATTAAGATTTTTTTTTATTTTAAATTATATTTAAGAATATGCATGTATATATTTAAAATTATAATCTTAGATGGATGTTTCTATTTATTTATCTATACTATTATTTGCGAAGTAATTTTTTACAACAGAGTTCTTACGTTAAAAGTTAGAGCGATTAATATCAATACTACCCTTAATAAATAAAATACATAAAGTAACTACTAAATAAAAATGAATTTTAACTTTTTATTTATTAGATAATTGATTAAAATTCATAATGATAAGAATTATCCAAAATCTAAAAATATATTTAAAATAAAAATATAGTTTCTATATATATTGTGTTATTATCTGAAAAATATTTTATTAAAAAGTTAAAACATTAAAAAAAACACATAACTAAATATTCATCAATTGACATTTTAAATTTAAAATTGAAATGATAATATTTTTTAAATTATAAAGATAATTCTTAAATATACAGTAATATACAAATAAATTACAAACAATTATTAGATAAAAAATATAAGTAATAATTTATATTATAATTTTATTTAGTAATAAATGTATTATAAAATATTTATGCCCGCATCTACGGGACAAACACCTAGTTTTACTTAAATATTTTAAATAAATTTGCAAAAAATACATTTATAAAAAATTAAAATTAAAAAATATTTATAAAATTTACATATATATATATATATATATAAGAAATTAATGATTTCACGATTATATTTTTATAACTTTCTAAACAAAATTGTATACATTTTTAAAAATGTTAGTAATGAAATTGTATAATTTAAAAAATATATAATTTAATGATAATTTCGAAATTATAATGCCATATTTGAATATATTTATTTTAATGATGATTTATGAGTTATTACCATATTCTAAAAATATTTCCAAAAATATAAATCGATATTAAAGTAATATATGAGATATTACCATATTTTAAAAAGTTTACCCAAAATATAAACTACCATTAAATATAATTGTCCATGTCATATTAAATTATAAGACATGCCATCTCTTATAAAGAAATTTTCTATTTTATAAAGACATGTCATCTTTTTTCAGTGACATGTCATCATTTTTTTTGGCGAGAGTGATTGTAGTAACGACACGTGTACAAATCACTTCGCAAATAATATATAAGGGATTAGAAAACTAATAAGTACATATTAAGTAACCTATCCATTAAAAGAAATGAAAGAGAAATAAATGATTGATTGAATGGTACTATACCCAGGAGTGGTTGATGTTTTACAAATATTGTTGTTTTAGTCGTGAATTCTACCTAAAATCTTATATGAAGTATAAAGTAAAAGCATTTTAAGATTTTTTAAGCATCTATTGTCGAAGATGATAGTTATGGCCGGTTGGCCACCATAGGTAGATATATTATTAAATGTAACTATTTTGTATGATTTCCATAACTCCATACAAAAGGATACTACAAATATATATATATATATATTTGTAGTATCCTTTTGTATGGAGTTATAAATCATGATTACAATATCTTAAAGGTGTGTTACAGTTGCCCAAAAAAAAGCTGTGTTACAAAAAGAAATATATCTTAGAGGTAAAATGAAGAAAGTTCACAAAAAACAGAAGCTGGTTTTAGTGGAAGTGAACCACATGTAAAATAAACTCCACCATTTGGGATAACGATGATATATATTCTTTTTTTTTTTTGGGCAACCGATGATATATATTCTTCTTCACTAGAATTGATGGGTAAAAAAGGTATATAATATGGAGTTAAGAAAATAGATGTGACGTGTTAACCTGATACAATTGTACTTATATACAAATGTGTTAATCTGATCCAGTTGTAATATACATAAGTCAAACGATCTCTACTGCTAAGCAAAAGTTTACGATCGGTTTCATTCTAATATTTGTCTATAGAAACAGTAGATAAAGGAATAAAAGAGAGACATACTTCTGCGATAGAAAGACCCATATCTTTTATCATTCCTACCTCAGCACCTGAAGTATAACCAACCTGCAAAAAATAGACTTTTAGAGTTTACCTTACTGCAATTTTGGTTCCACAAATACTGCTAATCTTTCAGTTTTGGCCTAAGTATAGTATATATCCATTAATACAATAGTTGTTTTGGCTTAAATATAATTTTGAGAAAAAAAGTGAGGCAAAGTAAAAGAAGCTAACAGAAACTCCAAAGGAGAAGGAGCCACAGATGGCTACGAAAGTGCTGAGGAAAACACAGGCCGTAATACGACAGTCTGAAGCGTTGTTTTGGTTCTTGAGCTTTAAAAGCCCTTCTTCTATGCTTCTTTCTTCTTTCATCGCCACCATCATAAGCACATGCAATGCGAATAAGACACAGTTTCTTCCTGGTGAACCAGAGAGAGAGAGAGAGAGAAAGAGTAATAAACAAAAAAAAAGGAGAGGGAGAGAGGATGTGCTCTGTTTTTGTCAAAGTGGGCTACCTATATAAAAGGAGGGTGTGGTCACAAAATATTATTCTTTCCTATAGAGTAATTATTTTGTTTTTCCAATCTTAAAGGGGCTTAGATTAGAACGCTGATGCAATGAGATATTTAAAGGAAAATTTGCAAAAACAAAATTGGAGTCTATCCAATTGTTTAAAATGATTTGATTCAGTTACATCTTATTTTTGAAAAATATACAAATGACTCTTTTTTTGTTTGTTACCATTATTTAATATTTTGACATGTTATGTTTTTTGGTTAAAGTATATGGATCACATACAGTGTTTCGAAACCCGATATAAACCGTGGTTGAACCGGTAAACTCGATGATCCTAATATAATCCAGTTTGAATTTGAGGAAAATTCAATTATTTTAAAACCCAGTAAACTCGCAAAAAACTATTAAAACCCTAAACCCGCCAACCAGTTGAAACACTGGTTAAACCATTAAGTAATTTTTTTTATTTCTTAATTATGTTATTAAAATTTGTTTTTATTCAAGTTAAAAAGTGACGTTTTCAAATTTTACTAATATCTTTTTTTTCTGATGCCGGAAGTTGACTATGTATTTCCTTCTTTTTTTTTTATTTTTTTTTGTGAATCTCATATATATTATTTAATGTGTGATTTATTTGTGACTTTTTAAGATTCTGATGAAGATTTATGCCTTTAAAAAAAATAAAGTAAATGATAATAGAGAAAATTAAAATTAGTTGAAGTGATTGGTTGGTATTAGTTTAGTTTTGTTATTGACAATCTATTATTACAATTTAATATTTAACTTTTGTTTTTTAGATTTAAAGTTTAGTTTTACTATTTACATTTCATGTTTAAATAGTTTAAGTCTTGATATTTTTTTATTAGATGCCATAACTCCGGAGTTAAGTGTTTTTTTTATTAGGATCCTAACTTGTTACAAAAATTGTTAAATAGTTTGAACTATATTTTGATATTTTGTATGTTAAATGAAAATAAAAAGTAATATTTTACTAAACATCCTTAAAAGATAAAAAATTTGTACATTTTAATAGCCAATATATTATTATTTAATAAAATAAACTAATTTATTGAACCGTGGTTCTTCTGCGGTTCATCCAGTAACTCGATGATCCGGTAAATCATCCGGTTCAGTGTTTGGATCGGGTTTAAAAAAATTGGTCATTATATTAAGGAGTTCTATTTCATGTATAAAACCACACGACATAGGCTTTTCAGACAGTAAAGTAAATAAGTAAAATTTTATAACATTTATCGTGGGTTTTGTATATGTGACAGACAGTTTTTTTATTATGAATATATTAAAAGTTACAAATATATTCTGTTTTACTTATATGTAATTGTATACCGATATATTTTATGACATTACTGCTACATACTAGTAGCGGTACAAAAGACAGTGCGCGATCTAAAAATGATTTTATCCTGTATAGAAATTAAAAATTATCATCAAAAGTAAAATTGGTAAGTAATACTAATTTGTAGTGATTTAATGGCCGGCGATTTTTAGATTGGTAAGTAATACTAATTTGTATACATTTCACTATATTTTATTCTCAAATTATTTTTTGGCTCTGTTCAAGAAAACATCAAATATATATTTAAGAATGTAATAGAGTAGTTTTAAAAGTATATGTATTTTTTTATTTATATATGAAATCTACTCTGAAAATTAAGCTCTAAATTTAATAATGTCTAAACGTTTAAAGTTTTATATCATAATTTATATATTTATATTAAAATTCTTATTTTTTATATATTTTGACTCGGGTCATGTTCCACCGCTCCACTTGCACGTGCTGTTAGACGGTCCTGCGTAGAACCATACAAATATAAACCTAATTTATAAATACATTTTGACTATTTGGAGAGAAAGTTTATATGTATACTGCATTTTTTTCAAGGATTAATTTGGAGATACTTTTATAGGTAGGAGATGTTTATATGTGTTGAAATATGTTTTGAATCTGAGAGTTAGCATAGATCGGACGATCTACGTATTATGGATCAGACGATCTCTGACATGGAGCAAGAGCATCGATCGGTGGATATGTTGTCGCATCGATCAATACTGACGCAAAAATCCGAAAAATATGAAAGGTTTCATTAAACGTTTTCATATATATAGCTTAAGGGTTTTAACCTATTATATATGTAGCAAAGCAAAGTAAAGCACAAAGTGTATTCTGAAAAACTCGACTCCATCAATAAAATATTTTATTTTTCTTTGGTCGTAGTCGTTAGTGGTGAACAACGTTAAATCTCTGTGTATTTCTTTGTTGTTTATTAATCTGTTAATCTGTATCTTGTAACATCCGTCACAACAAACTAGTATCAAAGTTTCAGGTTGAATCTGGTGAGAAGGTGTCTGGGATGAACTTGAAGATTAACAAGTTTACTGAAAGGAACGGTTTCAGTCTCTGGCAAATCAAGATGAAAGCGTTGCTGAAGCAACAAGGTCTTTGGGCACTGTTGTCAAAGAAAAATGTTGAACATGTTACAGCTGAGATGGAGATTCTTGAAGAAAAGGCGTATTCAAAAATTTTGTTGTGTCTATCAGATGAGATCATCATCAAGGTTTCTGGTGTTGTTATTGTAGCTGGTTTGTGGTTGAAGTTAGAGAGTCTATACATGAAAAAGTCTCTGACTAAGAAGCTTCTTCTAAAACATCATTTTTTTGCCCTGAAGATGCAGGAAGGTACACAACTTCATGATCACCTTGACAGTCTAAATTTCATTATGTTGGATATGTGAAATATTGACGTTAAGGTGGAGGATGAGGATGCAGTGCTGATTTTATTGGTTTCACAACCAAACTCTCATAAGAACTTAGGACTAAGGATACAATGAGTTTGGAAGAAGTCAGATCGGCACTTCACAGTAGGGAGTTGCGACACAAAGCATCTGGTTCTGATCCGGTGGGGCATCTGGCTCTAAGAGGCATCTGGCCCTAAGGGGCGTCTGACTCTAAGGAGCATCTGAACCTGATAGGACATCTGACATCTGAGCTCGACGGAACATTTGAGGCAAAGAGAGAGTCTGGTACATCTGTTTTCTAAGCAAAGGAAAGTGCATTTTGGTACATCTGATTATACTTCTTTATGTGGTTATACTTCTAATCTTATGGAAGATTCAAGTCAAGGTGGAGATTTGTTGAAATATATCTTGAATCTGAGAGTTGGAATAGATCAGGCGATCCAAGTGTCATGGATCATGCGAGCGAGAGCATCGATCGATGGACATGTTGTCGCATCGATCGATACTCGAGTCTAAATTCGAGAAATATGGAAAGTTTCATTAAACATTTTCATATATATAGCTTTAGGGTTTTAACCTATTCTGTAGCAAAGCAAAGTAAAACACAAAGTGTATTCTTTTTGAAAAACTTGTCTCCACCAATAAAATACTTTCTATATATGTGGTCGTAGCCGTTATTCGTGAACCACATGAAATTTCTGTGTCTTTATTTTTTGTTCATTCATCTGCTAATATTTATCTTTTCACGTCCGTCGAAACAATATGTTATTATATACGAGATTTGGGCTGCTAAACAATCATGTTCGAAATATTTGATTATACTTCTTTATGTGGTTACACAAACATGAATCCATTGCTTACAATTCATTTAAATAGTTGTAAAGAGTAATCGATCGACGGCGACCCATATCGATCGATATCACTGTCAAAACATCGATCGATATTGTCGGCAGTCAGATCAGTGGACGAGTCTAATAGCAATAGCTATTAGATAACTCTAAGAGTTGAAGTTCTTTAGTATCTTGCAAGCAATTTATTAAAACATCTATAGCATTATAATCCTGATTATCTGAATAGTAACCTTGAATCTAACTACTTTCTCTTATTGTTTACAACTTAAAACCATTCTCTTGAGCAACTTATTATTGCTCACAAGCTGCAATTTACATTTAAACATATTCAACCTAGCACATAATCTCTAAGGATTTCAATCTTTTGTGTTCCTTAGCTTCTCGTGATTCGATCCCTAAGTACTACATCTGAACCTCTTATTTGAGAGAGTAATTCACTACTTAGGGTAATTTGAGTGATATCAATAATCTTGACTAGCAGGTTGGAAGAGCCGTACTCTAAGCTTTGCGGTCCGTGTTACACTTACCAAATCGGTGCTGTCGTCGATTCCGGTGCATACCATGAGTACTATTATGCTTCCAAAGAGTACTCTTGACAGGCTGGATAGAATTGCGCGTGAATTTCTCCGGGAGAGCTCATCTAAGCGACGAAAACATCATCTCATAGCATGGGATAAAGTTTGTCAGCAGAAAAGTGAAGGAGGTTTAGGGATCAGGCGCTCAAGAGAGATGAATATGGCCCTGATCGCGAAAGTTGGATGGCGATTTGTGCACAACACGCACTGTTTTTGGGCTAAGGTGGTTAGAAAGAAATACGGCGTTGGTGATCTTAAGGACACGAGATGGATGACGGCTCAAGGAACTTGGTCTTCTACTTAGAGAAGTGTGGGTCTCGACCTAAGAGAGGTAGTGGTTTGAGGGTAGAGATGGGTGCTTGGAGACGGAAGAAAAATTAAGTTTTGGACGGATACTTGGTTATCGGAAGAGGCTCTCCTAGTGTCGACCACATTTGCGCTCCCACAAGGTTTGGAGAATAACCTTATTAAGAATTTGTGGAGAGACGGTACTGGCTGAGATTTAGGGAACATTGCTCCGTATCTTACAGAGGATAAAAAACTTGAGCTCCTTGCAGTCGTACCTGATCATGCAAATGGAGCGAAAGTTAGATTGGCTTGGAAAGGAACCATGAACAGAAGCTTTTCTGTAAAGTCCGCTTACAGACTATTAACTTCTATTGACTCACCAAGACAGAGCATGGAAACGTTCTATACACATATATGGACAGTTGTGACTCCGGAGAGAGTGCGTTGTTTTTTATGGTTAGCTGGACAGCAGGTTATCATGACCAATTGCGAGAGATACATACGGCATCTTGGAGCCGCAGATACGTGTGAAGTCTGTAAGAGAGCTCCAGAGAAAGTGTTACATGTTCTTCGGGATTGTCCAGCTATGGAAGGAATATGGAATCGCGTGGTTCCAATGGCCAAGAGACAAACTTTCTTCACCCATTCACTACTTCAATGGCTGTTAACGAACGTGGGGGATAATTAGATGGTAGGAGAAAGTACATGGTCAACTTTCTTCGTAATAATGGTATGGTTGGCATGAAAATGGAGGTGCATAAATGTCTTTGGGGACACTAGACTTTGCAGAGATCGAGTAAAATTCGTTAAGGAGAAAGCAACATAGGTGTCTAAAGCAACCTGCACTTTTGGAGGTCCGAAACGTTCTCAGCAACGCGAGGAAAGAAGAATATAGTGGAAAGCTCTGCGAGATGAGTGGGGTGCAACTGCAGGTGGGGTGTTAAGAAACAAATTTGGTTACTGGGGCGGAAGCTTTGCACTGAATATTGGCCGATGCTCTGCTCCATTGGCGGAATTGTGGGGAGTATAATATGGACTGGTATTGGCATGGGAAAAGGGGATCACAAGGTTGGAACCAGAGGTTGATTAGCAGCTGTCGTTGGATTTCTTAAGACAAGAATTGAGGAAACTCACCCACTGTCGTTTCTGGTACGTCTGTGCCACGACTTTCTTTCAAAGGACTGGATTGTCCGAATTGATCACGTGTATAGGAAAGCTAGCTGTCTTGCCGATGGGTTAGCCAACTTCCGTTTACTTTACCTTTAGGAATTCATACTTTTGATTATGTTCCATCTGATGTAATTTCGATTCTTGAAGATTATGTCTTAGGCATATCTCATCCTAGACATGTAGTGATGTCGTAGTTTTTCAAATTCTTAATATAGGGAGGCTTTTCTTCCTTCGCCCACCAAAAAAATGGTACTCTAAATTTTAAAAAAAAAATTATATAGACGTGTGGCAAAACTATAAAAAAAAAATTATCGAAGACAACCGCCCTTCACTTGCTCTATGTAGCTAAGCTTGCACTGACAAAAAGTGTCCTGAACCTTAAATTTGATTAGGCTTCATTTAGCACTCAGATGTAACCAAAAATCATTTTGTAAACACTACTCAAATCAATTTGTTAATCAATTTAAGATAACATTGATCCTGTATCTAACCAGATTCAGAAGTAAAAGACTCAAAACGAAGCCATTGTAGACTAGATTACTAGCATAGCATGAATACAAACTAATCGTGCACGTACTTTTGTAGTTGTCAAATAAATATATTTAAATGTCTACTTCTAATTTTAATTTTGTTTAAAATCACTAGTTTCGCATATTCTTTTTTTGTCGTAGTGCTCTTATGACGTAATGTTTTTAATTTTTATCAATTTTGTTATTTAATGTAATAATTTAAGGTTTATGATTAATCAATTTAATGAAGAACGGTTGGGCTGTTACCATCTAGGAATGGAACCGCGCTAGTGGTTAGCCTTTCAAGTATTCAGTCATGCTGCTTATTTCATTTGTAAAATATTTGAAGTGCCAAAGCCTAACGATATAATTCGTATTTCGTACGGCTAAACTATGATATTAAATGCTGCTTTTGTCAACATAGTAATAATATCAAATATTCTTAGCATAGCAACACAATTTTGGACTAGCATAGCTTATTTACATTTTCTTTCTGCTGTATAAAAAGACTAATTAAAGGATTAGTTTATTTATACCCAAACTAAAAATTAATTAAATCTTTGTTAATCTATTATAAGCCAACGTTTTACTGACAGAAACTAGTTGTAATCCAACTTGCTGCATGACATTAAAATCATGATTGTATATATATATATCTTTTGGGAAAATTCCATAAAATATCCAAACTAATTTTCATTAAACTTTTAATACCCATTTTTTTCTTATCTGATTTAATATCTAAACTAATCATTTAATTTTATTTTATAAATTTTAAAAATGTACTCGTTTTAATATCCAAACTATGCTAATGTTAGTCAAAATATTAAGAAATTTCAAACAAAATTCTAAAATATCTCTAAACTTCAAAAACAAATCTTTAAAATTCAATTTTGTTTTATGCTTTAAGAATTAAAAACTAAATTTTGTATCATATTTAATATCTATAAGAACTTAATAATGAATAAAATTAATAAATTATTTTAAAACTTCAGAAAAAATAAATTAAAACTAAAAATAAAAATATGAAAATAAGATTATGCAAAATTTAGTTACTTTTATTCTTAAAATATAAAGTAATATTTAAAATTTTTATTTTTCTTTGAATTTTAAAGATTCTATAAGTTTTGTTTGGAACTTATTATTAGAATGAATATATTTTTGAGTATCAAAATGAGCACATTTTAAAAATAATTGTATTATAATAAGTAAAATAATTAGTTTGAAAATTAATCTGGTTAGCAAAAAAATTTAGGTAAGAACTTAGCTAAATTTAGTGGAATTTTCCCATTTCTTTTTACAAAAAGTGTATCTAGTATTTACTTTAAATATGAAACCATTAACTATATTAGTTAATTATCAAAACAAATGAATATTACTGTTCAAATAGAGCTTCTGACAGTTTGAAGTGCGGTCTAATCCGTTTTCTCCCCAGTAATTGTTCAAACCGACAATACTGGTTTGACTTTTGGTATCTCTTAGGAAATTGACAGTTTAAAGATGCCCTTGAGTAGCGTTTTGGACGAGAAAATTAGCGGTCATGGGTTGGGATTACGATTGTATTTCTTACACTACAAATAGTATGCTATTCCCGGTAACCATACCTGTCGACGAATTGTTAGAAATGGTTAAAAGAACGGATTCTCTACAAAACGTGTTCGTCGGGTCTATTTCGTCGAGAAAAAAATGTTGAAAACCGTTTTTCCAGCATGTTTCGTAGCTATTTTTTTTGTAGTGTTAACGATCAGATAATGAAACAATTTTTGGGTATTAATATGAATTAATCGAACTGTTATACTTCAGACTAACTGATGTGCGTTTCTTATTTAAATATATAAGATAGTTAGATTAATTAATACGTTGCGTTTATGGTTGTGTTCTTACTCCATTTTTTGTCGGCTGTGCTTTAAGTTCTTAAAAACTCCACGTTTCAATCGTAAACAAAAAGCAATATAGAGTGATGTTTTTCGTAACTCAGTATATGGACGATGACAAAGAGATTTGGCGACCTCTCTCGACCCACGTTTTGGTCCCCCCACAATTAACTTTCTTGGCCATAGACAAAATAAGTCTATATATGGATCGAAATTAAATGATGAAAACTGTTTTTATTGGTAAAAAGAGATGAAGTTCTAAGACCAGTTAGTTAGAAAGCCTTCAACAATCATGTGAGATTCTTTTTCTTTGTAGTGGACAAGTTTATGCACGCACTAAAACATTACGTAACTAACTAGTCAAATAATTGAGCTAGTTTCCTGCTATTTTGGATATGACTGTATGGTAGGTAGAGTTAGAGTAAATTAAAATAGGTGAAAAATGATTTCAACCTATTTACTCTACTTTCAGCCAATCAAGTAAAAAGTGATTTTCATTTCATTTTTTTAAAGTGAGAAAAACTGTTAAAATATAGTAAATTTTACAAACTTACAAGAGAAGAAAAAAGTTTACTTCAAATTTATTATTTCTCGTCGCGCTCATCTTCACCATATTTTTCACCATTTTCCTCTAATAACTAACCAATCACAGTCTAGTATGTTTCAGATCATCTATATGAATTTGAAAATGATTAAAATAAATGCAAGGAGGATGATATGTTTGTGACATTAAAATAAGTAAAATATTCTCAGAAGCTTATCCACTTACTTGAAGTGCGGCAAGGGAGCTCTATATTGACTGACCAGCATAGATTCATTGAATTTAGACATAAGAAAGATCCAGTAAACATGTTTGGCCAAAGCATGGGAACATTTTAAAGACATAAACCCACACGAATTTTTATATGGATTTGATGTTACTGAGACACGAATTAGTGTATTTTATAATTAATTTCTACTTGAAAATTTTAGATTTTCAATGTATATTTGGGATGTTATACTAGTATAGTTTATATTTGTGAAACTTAATTCTATATAACTAACATAGACTATAAATTAGAATTCTAAAGCCTAACTTGTTTGTAGGAATTTTTTTATCAATATGCTTCTTAGTTGGATCAAAATTATTAAAATTAAGTTTCTAGTGTTTTTAGATTTTTATATCTAGAATGAATGATTGAAATCCTGCATTTTTCAGTATCTGTTTTGAATGAGAAAATAAATTCATGAAATAGACGCATACATTGAACCTAGTCAGAAAAAGGTTCTCACAGATATCTTTGTTTAGGTAAAACTTCAAAAGTAAAACATAGAGAAATTAAATTTGTTGTTCTTGAAACGTGATGGAATGTGTAAATTTGCAATAGAAAGTGTTTTTCAAGTATGCCAGCTCCAACTCCAGCATGTGTATGTACGGCCTTAAAAAGGACTGGTTCTAAATCATTAAAATATGTTACTAGTCACTAGTATGAATGTTACGGAAAGAAAGTCGCTACAAAAAAACAAGTCACTACACTACAAGAAAACATCTCATACCGAAAGCTAAAATCGTCGGTATGTCGTCGGAATACGGTTATTCCGACGACATACCGAAAAATCAAGTCTTCAGAATTAACTCCTCGAAACTTCACTATTTTCGGAATTTCCTCAGAATTTTCTGACGGAATTCCGAGAAAGCATAATTCTAAGGAACCTGCGAGGACCACTGTTCGTCGGACAAGTCTTCGGAATATACCGAAGAAACAATCCTCGGTATATACCGAGGACACTTCCAACGGAAAAATCCTCGGGAGTTCCGACGGACAAATCCTCAAAAGTTTCAAGGGAGCATGCCTTCGGAAAATTTCCGAGGAAGCATGCCCTCGGAAAATTCCGAGAAAGCGTGCCCTCGGAAAATTCCGAGGAAGTCTCCCCTCGGTATATTCCGACGACATTGATCATCGAAAACTTCCGAGGGAGCTCTTCCTCAGAATATCATTTTTTTTAAAAAAATTCAAATTCGAAAATATAAAATTAAAATTAAAAATTGAAAACATATTAGATAAAATTCAAAGTCGTACAAATAAAAATAAAATATTCCGAGTTTTTGAAAAAAAAATTATGGGTTTTGGACATTCGGGTCTTGCACGCTCGGGAACACCTCGTTCGGGTGCAACCTCCACATCATCTCCATCATTTGCTCGTTCAGCTTCTTCTGTGCTTCAAAGCCATCTGAGTCGCCATCTGGGTCTCAACGCAGATATGCGATCATCCTTGTCCTGCAACTGATCCATAAGTAATTCTGGATCAACAAAGGGCGGTGGTGCAGCAGAAGGCGGAACCGACGACCCAAATCGAATAAACGGCCCTTCTTCTTTGGAACCGACTGAAATAAAAAATAGGCAAATTTAAATAATATAAAAGATAATTGAACTTTAAAAAAAAAACTTACCAATTCAACGATTTCGTTGATCCGAACCCGAGGCAAGTAAGTCGAACCCGTCGAATCGTCATCCTCGGTTTGAAGCTGAGACACTTCGTCTTCCACTTGATTGTCGATCAGGGTGACCACATCCCTCACAACACCATCATCAATATGGCCGGTCTTTTTGTTGGTATACGCCATCTTTATTAGGGCGAGATCATCAACCGGCTCACCATCATTTTCTTCCGCCTTGAAAAAAACATAAATTAAACAAACATTAATAATTAGAAGAAATGCACACTAAATAAAATTTAAATACTTAAATAATAAAATAAAAAACGACTAGCTTACCATGTGATCTCCCCGAGTGGCAATAGATTGAGCATCCAAGTTATGCTTGAAGACGCTATTCCCTTTACGCTCGCTCCTGCGGTTGGTGGAGTTGGTGGAACAAGTTTCTTTCGTCTCTTCCTTATCCCAATGCACACCCTACTCATGCCAGACCGTGGGGTTCATCGACTTTGGGACCTTTTAATAAAAAAATTTGTTAAATAAATAAAAAATAGTTTAATAAATTAAAAAATTATTTAGTAAATAAAAAACAACCTTGTTTATTTCCCACTTCTTCTTCCACTCGTGGATCTGCTTCCCATAGTTGACCATAAATTTATGGACAAAGTGGTGATAGATATACAACATATCATTGGGATTCCAGTTGAATTCTTGCAGAAAAAAATACAATTAGTAGAAAATTTATATTAAAGATTAAAAATATAAGTAAAAAATTAGAATACCTACCGCAAACTGTTGAAACCACAGATGCTGCTTGTCGGTAGGGAAGTCAGTGAAAGTCGGATGTCCCTTGTCGAGGGCCGAGTACATCATACGGTTAATCCATGCGCTGATCCCGTTCGTGGATCGGTTGAACCTAATAGAAAGAACAAATTATTAATAATGAATCAAATTTTAATTAAAAAATAGGTTTAATTACCATGTTTGACCCCGTCCACGTGGATACAGAGTGAGATAGGGAATATGGTCACGACCGGGCTGTCGAACAAACTCCGCAACCCCATCACTCCGGGAGGACCCGGAGAAGCAGGAGCAGGAGCGGGTGCAGCAACGAGAGCGGAAGGAGCTGGAGCGGAAAATGGAGAGGGAGATGTATGGTAGGAGCTGTGGGGCGATGTGAAATCCTGAATGGAGTGGCTCCCCGTACCACCACGACAACGACGCTGTCGAGGCCGGCTCTGATCATCATAAGACCTGTAAATAAAAAAAAATCTATTTAAAAATTACTTCGAATAAATTTAAATTTTAAAATTCAATAAATATTTTTTAATCACAAAAATATAAATAGTTTAAAAATTACAAATAATAGTTTTAATGCTATTAAAAATGTTTAATATATATATATATATATATATATATATATATATATATATATATATATATATATATATATATATATATATATATATATATATATATATATATATATTTAAAAAGACAAATCCAAAATAATAGTTTTTAATCACAAAAGATGTTTTATAGATATTAAAAATGTTTAATAAATATATAAATTATTTTATAATACAAAAATAGATTTTATATACAAAAACGTTTTCATAACCACAAAATTGATAAAAACTAAAAAAAAATTCCAAAACAAGTGAAAACAACAAATAATACTCACAAAAAAACCATAATCAAACTCGATTTTGTACAATCCAACCATACAACCTAACAAAAATCTATAAATATCATTCCAAAATCATCGAATCTACATATAAACCTAACAAATATAACCTAAGAGAGTGGGATAGGGTTCATACATGATGCAATGAGTGAAATTGAGGAGGATTAGGGCGGATTCGCCGGAAATCGTCGACATAGAAGGGAGGAGACGGCGAAATCGCGAGAGAGAAGAAGAGAGGGTTCGGCGGAGAGAAATGGGGAAGAAGAAGTGCTCGACCTAATTTTATAAAGCATCCGACGGAAATGTCCGACGGAATGTCTTTGGAATAATTTATTATATCCGTCGGAATTTCCTCGGTATATCATTAATTCAATTTTCCTGAAATATTTGGCGGCTTGGCTTACCCGGGTTAATGAAAATATTCCGAGGAACATATCTTTCTCAGAATATTCCGAGAAAACATGGTTTGGGCATATCTTCCTTGGAATTTCCTCAGAATATTTCGAGGAAATTCCGAGGAAACATGGTTTTGCCGTATTTCATTTCTGATACAAATGTAATATATACCATTGAGGATTCTTTGTATAGATGATCATAAACCATTAAATAACAAAATTTCAAAAATAATTGTAAGTATTCCCTTTAACGTTTATTAAAGTGTATAAGTGTTTCTCTTATGTTGTGTGGTTTTCGTTCATGCAATCGTAAAAGTGTTTGTTATCGTATAAAACACCAAAGTTTGACTTCATAATCTGGCTAAGACACTTAATGAAGGTTATATACGTGTTATTCAATCCGCAAAACATTCTTTTCGGTTTAAACCCCTAGTTCCTCGGAATTTCCTCAGAATATTATGAGGAAATTCCGAGGAACTAGGGGTTTTCAACCGAAAACCCACACCTTCCTCGGAATGTTCTCGGAATATTCCGAGGGATTTCCGAGGAAAAATACGTTATAATCAAATCCCTAAATCAAGAAGACCAATTCCGTGGAAATTCCGAGAAAAACCTAAACTCCCTCGGAATTTCCTTGGTATTTCTATAAAAAAAAGATGCTAGTCTGTTTCCGAGTCATCATCACCAGATGAATTTGAATTTTGATATTGGTGAAACTCTCCAATAACTGGTTCATCCTCTGCGTGAACGACGGCTTCCTCTGCGAAGTCGGTTAAATCGACTAAAAGGCCAACTCCAGTTACATCTTCTGCTGCACTTAAGTTGCCGTATGTGATTGGTTGTAGTGAGTCTTCCAGCTCAGAACTTCCCTGAACTCGGCCTCTCGGGTTGAGTCTTGTAACAGTAACCCATGGTATTTCCTCGGTTTTTGGTCAGAAAATTCTGAGGAACTCATTTTCCCTCGGTATATCTCTCAGAATAACAATGTTTTCTTGTAGTAATATAATTTCTTATAATTATAATATATATTTTTTAAAACTTAGTATATACTCTTTCTATTTCATAGTGAGACTCATTTAACACTTTTTGTTATATCAAAAATGTTATTTTAAAATTTAAATATAATTTATTGTTATTTAAAATTTTAAATTATTTATAAAATACATTAATTTATAAATAATTTTCTTTAATTAAAATATTGTTGGTTAAATAAACACAATGAATAGATATATAAATATATTTTATTTTTTTAATAGACGTAAAAAATGTTAAAGTGGCATTCTTTATAAAACACAACATTGATTTACTTTTTAATAATAAAATATAACTGCAGATAAAATATATAAGTGAAGTAATGTTTTTCTAATTTTTCATTTAGTCTGTAATACGAATAGTTTTAAAAAAATAATTGTGAGGTTGACTGACAAAGCGGAATAGGATATTATATGTAATTTCTTTTTTTCTTGACAAATATTTTTTTAGTAAATGTTAATATTATACCATTTTCGATTTTTGAAACTGTAACAAGAAACTTATTACACTAAAATAGAAACAACAACATAACTCAAAGAAGGAAACAACCAGAACTTTTCAAGGTCTATAAGATGAAAAATAAAGTTGGAGGACCATGGGCCGGCTGGAGGCGCTGCTGGGAATGATAGGAGTTGGTCACGGAGAAGCAGGGCCGGCTTAGGAAAGGGGGTGCTCAGTGCGACCGCCGCAGGGCCCACTCCATTTAATTGTTGTTTTTACTCTGCTTTATATATTGTACTAAATTTAATTTTATATAGTGATATAAAATGTGATTGCAAAATCATTGTTAAAACTCAAATGAAAACAAGCATATTAGTTAATTTATGTAACCAATATTAGTTAATAGTATATTTTTTTTAAAAAATGAAAATAAATATTTTTTGTGGGCCTAATTTTTTTTTTTTACAATTTATGACAAAATCTTTTTTTTTGGCCTAAGGATTCTTAATAGTGATGAGCCGGCCCTGCGGAGAAGTCTGTCCAGAGCCAAATGGACGTGAAGATGCGATCGTTTCTTTTGTTCCAAATAAGGTAGATGATCGACTGAAAGATGAGCTTTAGGAGAATGCCTTCCTCCCTGCTGATTCGGCTGCTAGAAGAAATTATCCAAGCTGCTGCTGGAACAACATGATGTGTGATTGTTGTAGTCATCTATTGCTAATTATAGCCCATAATTTTTCCTAGGCCTCGGCATTTTATCCCAAGCCAAAATATATACTTAAATTTGAACCAGAAAAACTAAAACCGATCTAAACTGTTACATAAAAATATCTGAACATGACTTATGAGCTTAGTACTTTAGGGTTTGATTATAATCTGAACCGAACCGAATCGAAATCCGAACTAAGATCCGAAGATATCCGAAATTAATTAAATATATTAATGTTCTTATGTGTGATAAGGTAATTTTGATAATTTATAGTATTTGATTTTTTTTGTATTTTATTTTATTTGATATCTTGGATACTTTTTAGTTAGACTAGATGGTTTAACTAATTTTAATTAGCTTTGTGAATAATTTATTTATTTTCAAATTTTTGTCATTTTTTCAGGTTTAAAATAATATTTTTGGACAATTTCAGATTTTAATACAATCTGATTCGAACCGAATCCGGACGGATCCAAACCAAACCCGACCTAATAATTAGTAAAACCCGAATGAAACTTATGAATATATCATACCGAAAATCTGAAAATCCTAATCACAGAACCAAACTGACGGACCCCCAGCACCCAAGCCTAAGTTTTACTCTGTGCCCTTTCAGCTAAAAATCTTGTCTAAAATGTACTTTTGCAGTTTTTGTTGTTGGTAAAATAGTTTTGCATTCTGTGTTGTTGAAGCCAATTATTGCTGATTTATGGGTCACAGCTTTTATTATGGACTTTTCAGTTAGCATTTGTCTAAGATATATTTTGAGACTTAATTCGTGATTGTGAATTCTATGGTTTTACATAAGATGATTTTTTTTTTCATTTTAATTTTCTTAAGTCTAAATAGTTTTTCTGCCTTTTTCTTTTTCCTTTTTTTCAAATTCTTGTTCTTTTTGGTCATTGCATATTTGTTTTTTGGTCAATGGCGAAGTATGAGATGTGTCTCTCCTCATGATTTAGAGGGGTGTATTCATTTGAAAGTTTCAGATGATTTCTATCAAAATGATAAATCTACTGTTATTTAAACATAAATATAAAATTCATTTAAAATCCAGTTATTTAACTTGGAACTTTAAAAAAAAAACTCTTAACTCCATTGTTATTGAAAATATTCCAAGTTGTGCAGTTTTAAAGTTTAAAGGAATTTCAAAGTGTTTGGATAGAGTTTCTTAGTTAAAAAAATTAAACTCAAATCTCATGGTTTTTCTAGAGTGGTTTAACAAAAATCATTTTTTTTTGAATTAAGGTTAAATTTATTCAAGAATTTTTTTTTTTCACAATAGATGCAACATAAGTTGAGAGTTTCTTATGAGAATTGAAAGGAAAAACTCAAAGTTTATCTTACAGAAAACCAAGTTTCTGTGGCTTTAATCTCTGCAATTTATTGAAATCATCTAAAACTACGTTAAAAATCAAATTACCTCTAATTTTAGATTGAATACACTTCCCTTAAAGTTTACTTCATTTATGCTTATATTCCTTTTGTGGGTTTTGATTGTATTACTTCATGTTTAAGATTTATGATTTGTCTAAGGATAAACTTTGTATGGCAACATGCGGAACAGCTATAAAATAATTGTGGTGTGATTCTAATAGTAATAAAAACATACTAGACCTTGACCCGTCCTACCGGACGAGTATTTATAATATGTTTTTAGTTTTTTATATTAAATGATGAATTTGTAATATTTAAAAATAAATATAGATCGCAATTTAATCTTTGCAGTTATAATAAAATTAAAATTAAAATTTTCATTAAATATTATGATATAAATTTTGAATTTCCTAATTAATGTAATATGGAGGTGGGTCATAATTTTTTCCACTTCCAAAATCATATCATTCCTTAAAAATAAATAAAAAAAATTTATACATACATAAAAAAGATAAACATATTTGGAACTATAGTTTCTATTAAAATATTTTTTTATAGAAAAGTAATCTTGCGTTGTTATTTTTTATTTCTAGAGCTTGACCCGTGATCGTATAAATATTTGCTTTCACTTAATTGTTTTTGAACTAATGGTATAATATATTTCATAATATATGTATATATATATATATATATATATATTTAAATTAAAATGTATTGCATAATTGTTAACATAACATTTTAAAACAAAAAAAAATTAATTATTACGTCGAATAATTATATTTTATGGTTTTAATCATCTATTTTATCACAGTGTCTCATATAAACAAGAGAAAATTGCCAACTATGACTCACAACTTGAAATAAAATGCAAAAGTAAACCCAAAATTGAATCAAATGCAAAAGTAATTTAAAAGGTTATTAAAATTACAACCATCCCCATGTGAACAAACAAAAAACCGAAATTATTTCACGTTTAACTCTTGTAAGTCGTCTATCCAGACAACTTTCAATTAAGTCGTCTGCCCAGACGACTTTCAACTAAGTCATCTTAAAAATCATCTAGTTTAGTTCTTCTTAAAAGTAATTTAAAATTTTTGTAAAAAATATTTTGATAAGTGAAAAATTCAAATCATGTAATTAACATATGTTTTAAGAGATATAAATTAAAATATAACAAAAAAAAAATTTCAACATAGATGATTGAAAGTAGTGAGTCATGATATTCTTTAGTTTAGGTTTTGCCAAACATATGTTGTATTATTGTATGTGTTCTTAGGATTGGGTTTTAGAAAACATAAATGTTTTTTTTTGAAAAATTAAAAATTGACCTAAGTGTGTTTATTTCTGTCTATAGTAACTCTCTATGTAAGTATAATTTTATTTTATAACATGGTTAATTAGTTAATTTAGTCAATTTAGTTTAGGAGATAAAATTAAGGTATATGACGACTTAATTTTAAGTCTTCTGGTGAATAATTTAAACCAGACGACTTACATGTAACTCGTCCAAATATTCGCGCTTAAAAATATTTTAATTTCTTGCTAAAAATATTTTAGTTTCCCACTAAAAATACTGAAGTCTTCTGGACGACTTACTTGTAAGTCGTTTAGAAAGTCTTCTATTCAGAAGACTTACTTGAAAGTCTTCTGAATCGAAAATATTTAACCTAATTGGATTTTTTTCTCTCTATATAAAGAAAAATTTACACATTCTCTTTCTTATTCTTAAATGAATGCAAAAAAAAATATAATGTTCATCATTCTAAAACTCTTCAACCTGTTTTTAATCTTTTGAACTTATAAACACCAAGCTTTATTTTATTTTATTGTTTTTGTCTCATTTCTTTCTCACTAATTTATCTTGTTTTTGTAGGTTCTTGATCACATGGTTCTCAAATTTCACTCATTTAAAGGTAAATCTATTAATTTTAGACATGTATTTTTATGTCTGATTTTACTTCATTTGATAACTTCTTGTTGCATATAGTTCTTACCTTTTTTCGCAAACTAAAATTCTCCAAACCGGCTCTAATCTCTTACACTTGAAAACACCAAACTTTATATGATTTTTGAGTTATATCTCATGTCTTTCTCATTAATCTATCTTTTTGCAGGTTTTTAATTAGATGGTTCTCATCTTCCACTTGGATATGTACGTTGGGTGTTCTATAAATGTATATCTATCTAATCTTCTACTCATTTTCTCTATTTTTAAGCCATTTGAACGTTTTAGATGTGCATGTTTTTCAGATCTAGATATGCAGGTTTTTTAGATCTGGAAGACTTCTTGTAAGTTCTGAAAGTCTTCCAAACGACTTACAAGAAGTTTTCCAGACGACTTCCAGGAAGTCATCTGGACCTCGTACAAGTCGTCTGGACCTCCTGGAAGTCGTCTGGTTATCCTGGAAGTCTTCTGGACTTTCTGGAAGTCGTCTGGAAGTCGTCAGGACCTCTTGGAAGTCGTCAGGACCTCGTGGAAGTCGTGTGGACCTCGTGGAAGTCGTATGGACCTCCTGGAAGTCGTCTAGACCTCCTGGAAATCGTCTGGACCTCCTGGAAGTCGTCTGGACCTCGTGGAATTCGTCTGGACCTCGTGGAAGTTGTCTGGACCTCGTGGAGTCCAAGCTTATTTTTATAGATGAATGATCTATAATAGTTTTGTTTGTGGTCTATTTTGTGATTTTCATGTGTGCTCCCTTATTTGTGTTTTTTTTTTTGTAAAATCATTAATAATGCTTCCAAGATGTAATATATGTGCTAAAATGTATTTACACATTTACAAATCAATGAAATAATTGACTTCAATAGCTTTACTCTTATCTTTGGATCTCACATATTCAATAATAAACTCCAGTGACCTTCTTCTCATCTTAATAAATAAGAATGTTACTAGTCATTGGTGTCTATAATAGTGATGAAAACAAACAATCGTAACTAGTCAAAGCATATCACATTTTTTACAAGTTCGTGTTGAAAATATTTTCTTTGTAGAAGACTTATCAGACGACTTTCCTGTAAGTTGTCTGATAAGTCTTCTGTAAATGTTAAATCTTCTGACTTATATTGTTTTATATGCAGCATATGGATGATTTTATTCTTCATTAAATGCATGTATCTAACGCATCATCTGCAGAAATTCAAAATAAAACACATTAGCAAACATAGAACATGTATGAGTTAAAAACACATTAGCTAGAAAATTTGATTAACATAAATATTGGTAAACTCATAAATATCACCAATTATATTATAAATTTCATTCAGTAGCCCTAATATTGATTAATATACATGAAATAATAAGAAAATGTTCACAAATCTTTATAGTATTAGAGAAAATGAAAGTTTAGTAAACATTGACACATATGACATTCAAGAAAGTCGTCTGGAGAGTTCATTTTTGCAATTGACTTTTAAATGGGACGACTTGTAAGTCGTCTAGTTTTGTTTGTTAAAAAAACTTCAGACGACTTACTGGTAAGTCGTCGTAAGTCGTCTAGGATAAACATATTAGTTTTGCATTTGACTTAATTGTGTCAGATATTTGATTTTTCCTCGACGACTTACTTGTAAGTCGTCTTTGGAAAATCAAAAAACATCATATTTTATTATTTCTAGATGACTTACATGTAAGTCGTCACATGTTAGATTAAAATTCGAAAATAAAACTTAAGTATTTAATTTTCCCAGACGACTTACATGAAAGTCGTCCGAGAAAAGTAAGGTTTGACCAGAATTTCGGAAAAATAAATCTGGATGACTTAAATTATCTTGGACGACTTTCGGGTAAGTTGTTTGGCTGGACGACTTACTTTAAGTCTTCTGGAAAAAAAAATATTTAAATTTTATCTTCGAGTTGCTAAACTAACCTGACAAGATTTACTTGTAAGACGTCTAGCTTTAACCTGACAAGACTTACAAGTAAGTCGTCTAGGAAAAGTCAAATATCTGACACAATTCTGTCAATTTTAAAACTAACTTGTTCATCATGTAAGTCATTTGGAGTTTTTTTTAACAAACAAAATTGGACGACTTAAAAGTAAGTCGTCCAGTTAGATAAGAAGACTTACCCTTAAGTCCTCTACAGCCAGAAGATTTACCCGTAAGTCTTCTGGGCGAACATATCTGGATAAAAAATCATTTTCATACCTTAAATTAGTGAGACGGAAGTAATTCACCAAGAATCATAAGCTTGAATGACTCTATGAACCATAAAAAATTATTTGAGTTTTTTGGATGAATATAGAGACAAACTGAAAGAGATGTTGATATTAGTTCATAACAATTGAGAAAGAGAGTGTAAATTGATTTGAGGTGCATTAAAAGCTTCAAAATGGTTGTTCCTGGTGGTTAGGGTATTAATGGCAATAACAATCTTGTAAATACTTGAAGATGTTGAGATTGGGAGGGTAAAAATATATTTTCGAAAAAAAAAATTAATGGCATTTTCGTGAATAATGTGAACTTGTGGGGTGAATAGAATAAAAATATATTTTTTTAAAAAACATAGGTTAGTTTTGTGTTTGACTTTGAGTTTTGAGTCAATTTTACAAAAAAACCCTATAATCAAATCAATAGTTATAATTAACAGAAATTGCACTCCATATACACCACTAACAGCATAATTTGCATAGATGGAATTCAGCATTTCTCACTGATGTGTCTTTTTTTAATGTCTACATTGCCCCTATTCATCATACAACAAAACCTATTATATACTATAATCGATATATTCATCTTTTCCAAATCAATTTATTATCTGTTCCAACTTCATTGTTTACTCCGTCGGAACCCTTGTTCCAACTTCGTTGAACCTGTAACAAGATTGGTCAGTCTTTTTCTGAGAAAATTAAAGTTGTTGCCATTTATCTTTCAAACGACAGATACAAAATTTGTAGAGAAAGTGGCGATGATGAGATTGATTGTATTGCGGTGAAAGCGACCTAAATGATGATGAAGATGGAGAGTTTTATAGTGAGGATAATAAGCTGCATACTCGAACCAAAGAAGATGCAAAGCTGAGAAGGAGGTCTAGTGAGATCTTAGCTTTTCCGCCTTATGCGATTTGCATGTGTTTGTCTTTGATTTTTGTGACTCTTCGATTTTGACATCAAAACTTACAAGCAAGCAGATTGTTTCATCAATTTTGTCTGAAAACCTCAAAAGGTGATGAGGTTGCTTTCAAGGTTCTTGTGGCTATTTGTGAAAGTTATTATACTTTTAGCCGATCATTGATAGAAAAATCCAGCAAACAATAATGATATCCGGATAATCGGTACATGGTACTACATTTATTAGAGTTTGAGTATACAGCGATAATCGGCTACTGATAAAAATATTCAACTAACAATAATAATGTACGGATAATTTTTTAAGTTAGCCGACCACTAACATAATAACCAACTACTATGTAAAATATCCGGATAAATTAAAATATAACCATACTAATTTACAAAAAAAAATAATCACATTATAAAAAATATATATATATATATATATATATGTTTATTAGCCGGCTAAACTAATATATAGACGATCAATTATCCTCTTTTTCTTTCCATAGGGTTAATAGTGTCATTTCACTCTTTTTCTCTCTCTAGCTTTTACTGTTTTTCCATCCTTGCAAATTTCACTATTATCTAGTATTTTCTGTGCAATTGACTCTATAATTAATCTGACTTATATTATGAAACCATTATACTAATAATAAATGAATAAATTATTTGATATTTTAGTTGTATGTTATATAAATTGATTATGATGTATAATTTTTTATTTTATTATTTATTATTAATAAATATTAGAAAATATTTAATATGATAACACGAAATATATTGGGAAATCTATTATTTAAATTAGAAAAAGACATTAAATGTTTAAATATATTATTTAAATTAGGAAAAAACACAAGCATACTTAAATATAGAATCAATAAATATCTCACACACTGTAATGTAAATAAGTGATAAAATAATTAAGGGGTATATATATTTTGTACTTGTCTTTTAATAATATAGATGATTTTTGTGGTTTAATACTTTTGAGAATATTTAAAAACGTCAATCAATACTATTATTTGCCAAATGATTTTTCATAAATGGAGCTTTCACATTAAAAATTAGAGCGATTAAAGTCGATGATACTCTTAATGAATTTTTATATATAATTAAAAACGAAAATTATAATAAATTATCAAATATAAATTTTAAATATTTGTCAATTAATTTTTTTAATTTTATATAATTGAAAATATAATATATTTAATATATATATATATATATATATATATATATATATATATATATATATATATATATATAATTCATAAATATACTGTAATATACACAGAAATTTACAAACATTTATAAGAAATAAGAAATTTTTGTTAAAAAACATAAATAATAATTTATATTATAATTTTTATTTAGTAGTGGATATATTAATCAGTAGTTATATATATTTATGACTCCATCCGCGGACCAGACACCTAGCTTTATTGTTATATTATAACAATAAGTTTAAAATTATATTTTTATTTAATCAATATTTACAGTCGACAAAAAAAAAATTAATCAATATTTATTCTGATGATTTGAATTTCTATTTCATATTTAAAAGGTATTAATCATACTTTATTAATATTTGTATTTTCAAATCATTTAAATAAAGATTTTATCTCTCCTAAATCTAAACCAAAGAATATAACAGATCAACATTAGTGTTATATACATAATTTAAGTTATTGTTGCCGTGGTTATTTGTTTAAATTCGAATTAGGAAATGAATTTATCAACTGGAAAAGACAACTATAATTAAGGGAGCTAAATTTGTTACTTCAATGTCATTTTAATGTAAAAAACTTTAAATTTTTAGGGACATTTTAATGTAAATAACTTTAAAATTTTGGGAATTTTCAAAATGTACTTCTATTTTAATAATTAAAGTAAAATAGAAGTGTTTAATAATTCTTTCAATTCCAAAATCTTAGCATCCCTTAAAAACAAATAAAACAAATTTATAAATACATAAAATAGATAGACATATTTGGAACTATAATTTTTTATTAAAATAAATTTGTTAAATAAAAATAATATTGCGTTGTTGTTGTTTATTTCTATAGTTTAACCAGTGACTATATAAATATTTGTATTCACTTTATTTTTTTATTTGTACTAATGGTATAATATATTTCATAATATATATATATATATATATATATATATTTTTTTGTAAATTAAAATGTATTATTATAATTTTTAATATTACAACATATAAATTTTATTTATTACGTTGAATAATTATATTTTATGGTTTTAATCGTCTATTATATTACAGTGTATCATATAAACAAATTCAATAGTTAGAACTAATTGGACTTATATAATGAAACCACTATACTAATAATATATGAATAAATTATTTTATATTTTATTTATATGTTATGTAAATTGATTATGATGTATAATTTTTTATTTTATTTTTTTTATTTTTTTACTAAGAAATATTAGAAAATCAATACTATTATTTGAGAAGTGAATTGCTTATGTGTCACCTTCTCCTTAATTTTAGGAATTTTTGCATATTTGTCATATTCTCCATAATTTTAGGCTTAATCAATAATCTTCATAAATATTTTTCATATATTTTAATAATAAAAGAATTTGAAAACATGATAATTACATTTTTTACTATACCAATATTTAATATTACTAGGTGATTCTCACGCACAGACATAATATTTATAAATTAAATATATCATAATAATTGAATGACATTTACTTTTATTTTAATAATAATTTATAATTTTATTGTATCGTTTATATTAATAATATTATATTAATTTAATTATACATATGATTTTAGATATTTTATATCTAATAGGTAATATTGTTTTCATAGTCGATTTAGTTATCATTTGGATGTATTAATAATTTTTTTTTATTTATTTGAATTCAACTATAATATTTTCTTTCTATTATTTTTTTATTAGTTTTCTTATTTGCATTTAGGTTGATTGTTGTCTTAGATATGTAGTAAAAATGTGCATTTATTCTAATATATCCTAATATATGCAGTAAAAATAACGTGTTTGCTTTTGAGAAATTATATTATATAACTAAAATATAATTTGTATTTTTTCTATAATTGTAAGATATTATAGTCAACTAAATATATGAAAAATTATATATATATATATATATATATATATATATATACATATATATATATATATATATATATATATATATATATATATATATATATATATATATATATATATATATATATATATATATATATATATATATATATATATATATATATATATATATATATATATATATATATTTCAAATACTAATTATAAATTATTTTTTTGTCAATAAAACATATATCAGTTTATGTTACATATTTATTTTATGTAATCATCTAATAAAATAGATATATATATATATATATATATATATATATATATATATAACTAATTCTATTACTTTGAAAAATATATATTCACACTGTGTAAAATTATGTTTTAAAAGAAAAATATCTATTTATATTTATTTCAAATACTAATTATAAATTCTTTTTTGTCAATTAAACATATATCAGTTTATGTTACTTAGTTATTTTATGTAATCATCTAATAAAATAGATAGATATATAAAAACCAATTCTATTACTTTGAAATATATATTCACACTGTGTAAAATTATGTTATAAAAGAAAATACTTATTTTTTTTCTAATATCAAAAGTATATGTGGGAACCTTTTTTTTATGAAATTACATCGTATACAAATATTTTTTCATCTACGAATATATAGATATAAGAAAAGTATTTTATTAATTCAAAGATATATTTTATGTTTTTTTTTTCAAATATCTATTAAATAAAATATTACTATTTTATGAACTTTCCTTTTTTATGAAATCATATTATATATACAAATATTTTCGTTTTAAAATTGTTTTTTATACTTAACAAATATTTCCTTTTTATTTATATTGTTATTTGGAAAATTTTAAAAGGAAAAATAATAATATTTAAATGGTTTTTAATTCATTAAGAGCATCAATCTAATCAACCATCGTGAGAGTTAACGTGAGCGCGACACATAGGAAACTGACTTCATGGTTGATTACGTTGATACCCTTAATGAATTTAAAAATATTATATCTAAATACTATTATTGATTTTTTATTTAAATTCCTTTTTAATATTTTGCAAATAACATATTTAATAAAAAAGAAATATATATAAAGTTTATAAAACGAATTTAAAAACGAAAATATATACATATATATAAAGAAAGTTCACAAAAAAGTATATTTTCTTTTAAAAATATTTTTAATAACATAAAATATAATAATAAAATAAATGCACATACTTATTACATCGTATACAAATAATTTATAATTAGTATTTGAAATATATATATATATATATATATATATATCTATCTATTTTATTAGATGATTACATAAAATAAATATGTAACATAAACTGATATATGTTTTATTGACAAAAAAATAATTTATAATTAGTATTTGAAATATATATATGTATATATATATATATATATATATATATATATATATATTCATATATTTTGTTGACTATAAGATTTTACAATTATAGAAAAAATACAAATTATATTTTAGTTATATAATATAATTTCTCAAAAGGAAACACATTATTTTTACTGCATATTTTAGGATATATTAAAATAAATGAACATTTTTACTACATATCTAATATTTTTTATTCTAAATATATTATTTTTTTATTAGTTTTCTTATTTGCATTTAGGTTGATTGTTGTCTTATATATGTAGTAAAAATGTGCATTTATTTTAATATATCCTAAAATATGCAGTAAAAATAATGTGTTTGCTTTTGAGAAATTATATTATATGACTAAAATATAATTTGTATTTTTTCTATAATTGTAAAATCTTATAGTCAACAAAATATATGAAAAATTATATATATATATATATATATATATATATATATATATATACATATATATACATATATATATTTCAAATACTAATTATAAATTATTTTTTTGTCAATAAAACATATATCAGTTTATGTTACATATTTATTTTATGTAATCATCTAATAAAATAGATATATATATATATATATATATATAAACCAATTCTATTACTTTGAAAATATATATTCACACTGTGTAAAATTATGTTTTAAAAGAAAAATATTTATTTATATTTATTTCAAATACTAATTATAATTTCTTTTTGTCAATTAAACACATATCAGTTTATGTTACTTAGTTATTTTATGTAATCATCTAATAAAATAGATAGATATATAAAAACCAATTCTATTACTTTGAAAATATATATTAACACTGTGTAAAATTATGTTTTAAAAGAAAAATACTTTTTTTTTCTAATATCAAGAGTATATGTGTGAACTTTTTTTTTATGAAATTACATCGTATACAAATATTTTTTCATCTAAAAATATATAGATATAAGAAAAGTATTTTATTACTTCACAGATATATTTTATGTTTTTTTAAAATATCTATTAAATAAAATATTACAATTTTGTCAACTTTCCTTTTTTTATGAAATCATATTATATATACAAATATTTTCGTTTTAAAATTGTTTTTTATACTTTACAAATATTTCCTTTTTATTTATATTGTTATTTGGAAAATTTTAAAAGTAAAATAATAATATTTAAATGCTTTTTAATTCATTAAGGGTATCAATGTAATCAACCATCTTGAGAGTTAACGTGAACGCGACACATAAGAAACTGACTTCTCAAATAATATTATAGAGATCTTATTTATTCATTGAAGTTTTGATATATTTAGTGAATAATTCATTATTTAACTCATTACAAATTAATATTATAAAATTACCTTGAAAATAATAAAAATGTATTTTTAAAACGAAAAAGATAATCTCATATATCTATCTTATGTTTATTTACTTATTTATTAATTATTTATTAATTTTATATACGCATATAATAACTAAATTTATTATTAAGCTGAAATATTAAAAATAGTTTTACAAAATAAAAAATAAATTCATAAGCTATAACAAAATTTGATTTATATTTGTTTGTTAATGTGACTTTTTGTAGTGTTTTTTAAATTACTATTACATTTGCAAAATAACATGTATTATTACGTTTGCAAAATAATATGTATTTGTTATTTAAGTTAATCATTAATATTTATTTATTTTATTTTAAAAGTTTTTACGAGAATCATATTTTAAAAATATCTTCTCCAAAAGAGAATATTTTCAAAATATTAATTGTTTATTTACAACATGTACCTTATATTATAAAATCAATTATGTTTACTTTTAATTTCTTTCAAGATTTTCACAGAGTTATGACTTTGTTTTAATAAAATTTCTTTAGAAACTATTATATAAACAAAGGGGTGATTCTATATTTCTTAATCAAATATTTTTCACAATAATTTATTTTAGTTATAATTATTAAATCTTGAAAGTTAAAGACCACTTCAAAAAAAGTTGATTTAAAAATAAAGAAATATCATTTTATAGAAAGTAGCAATTTCTATTTTAGAGTAAAAAATATAGATTGATTATAGCTTATTTTTCTCTATTATAGCATTTAGAAATTAAAATAACAATATATATGAAATGTTTTTATCTTATAAATTACATATTAATATTTTGTTTGTCAATATGGTATGTTTGCGTGTTTATTCAATTATTATGGGAGATATTTTAAATATAATTATAATCAATATTTTAATTAACAATGATTCGTATAATATGTAAAGTTAGGTCGGTTTAACATTATTTTGTTTTTTATTTATTTTGAAATTTTAATAACTTCAAAATTTTGACTTAAATTTTTATTGACAATTATCTGTTTTCTTATTTAATTAGATAATTTTTTTACAATTATATAGTAAAAACTGATTAAAGATAAGAATATATTTTAAAATAATTTTTTTGATATTTTAACTAATAGTATATTTATTAATAAATATTTATAAAATACTTATGCCCGCAAATGCGGGCAAGTCACCTAGTATTTAATATGTTAATATGAAAGATACTGGGAAATCTATTTTTGTTAATATTAGACTACGAAAATCTATTATTTAAATTAGGAAAAACATTAAATATTTAAATATATTATTTAAATTAGGAAAAAATAAGCATACTTAAATATAGATTCAATAAATATCTCATTCACACTATAATGTAAATAAGTGCTAAAACTAAGTAAGGGGTATATATCTTTTGCACTTTTCTTTTAATAATATAGATGACTTTTGTTGTTTAATACTTTTGAGAATATTTAAAAGAGCCAATTTAATTTTTATATTATAACAATAAGTTTAAAATTTTATATTTTATTTAATCAATATTTATTCAGATATTTCAATTTAATTTCATATTTAAAAGGTAGTAATCATACTTTATTAATATCTGTATTTTCAAATCTTTTACGTAAAGATTCTATCTCTCGTCAATCTAAACCAAAGAATATAACAGATCTACATTAATGTTTAATATATAACTACTCTAAGTTATTGTTGCGGTGGTTATTTTTTTAAATTAAAATTAGGAAATGCATTTATCAATCGGAAAAACAACTAAAGAGAGCTAAATTTATTACTTTAATGACATTTTAATGTAAATAAACTTAAAATTGTAAGGATATTCTAATGTAAATAACTTTAAAATCTTAGGGACATTTTCAAAGTGTATTTTATAATTCAAATATATAAGTATATATATATATATATATATATATATATATATATATATATATATATATATATATATATATATATATATTGTTTATGATGTTATAAAAAATAATTAATAGTTGTGGTTTTGTTTGTTCGACCGTTTTAAAGTGTTATTTCTTTATTTTCTTTATCCCGGAATCAACTAGGTTTCCTTAACTTCTTTTTTGAAGATAAATTTGAGTTTGAAACATATATGATCATAGTTAAGGAAACCTAGTTGACATCTATCTTATTAAAACATAAACATTACAACTTATTCTAGGTAGATTTTAAAGTTGGACCTCATCTAATCCATGCTATATTAACTTACCTATTATTATTAGACGTGCCATTTATAATACGTGCATGTTTCCTTATATTGCTTAACATATTATACTATAACATAGATTATTAATACATCGACTAACATATTATACTACAAGATAGATTACTAATAATATAATATATTGTCTGTATTCAATAACGTACATCTATACCTTTATTTTTATTTGACATACAAAATATTTTTAAAATGTAGTTTAGACTATTTTCATATCTTTTTGTAAGAAATGAAGAGTTATGACATATAAAATATATTAAAGCTTAAAATTTATAAATTTTGAATGTCTAATGTGTATAATAAATTAATCTTTAAATCTAAAAAGAACCAAAAGTAAAACAGATTCTAAAACACAATTAGTTTATAAAATTAGAATCTATATAACACATATTCTAAAACATAACTAAAAACTTAAAAAAAATAAGTAAAAGTTATATATTAGTTCAACCAGTGGTTCAACCAGAACCATGTTACAGGTTTTAGTGGTTTTTACGGGTTTTATCAGGTTTTAAATATTGGGTTTTTAACAAAACACGAACCAGATTTATCTTAGATCACCGGATTTACCGGTTTAACCATGGGTTCGAGTCGGGTTTCAAAACACTGACCTATATAGTTCAAACCTATCCATTTAGTCCATCTCAAAAATATTAAGCTCTATTTTCAACATAGTTTATAGTCTTTTATTATTAAAACATAAATCGAAGTTATCGTTTTGGAAGTTCCTATATATCATGGTAAACATTATGGTCCAACAATTTTGAAATAGTAATCGTTTTGGAAGTTCTTATATATCATGGTAAAATATATTAGATGTCAGAATAAAATAAATTCACTCAGCAGTTATGTAATAATTGTTTTTTTTTAAAAAAAATAACTTCATAATGTACAAAAAGAAAAATCAAAACACAAATTTTATAGAAAAAAAATGCGTTACAACAGAAAAACATAATCTTCACTTGCAAAAGAATGAAACCCGTCCGACCGGGCGGGTCATAATCTAGTCCCCATTAAAAGATAATCATATTAAAGAAGTTAAGGAAATCCATATTGAGGCGTATGGGCATTATCTTGGATCATCACCATCATGGTCCTATTTTGTAAATTGTAATTAATCTTTGTTTCTTCTTGCAATAAAATTAGGTCTCTGCTCTTTATTGCACTTGTGGCTTCCTTAAAGATTCGACGGAAAAAAATATCCAACTCTTTTTTCCAGAAAAAGAGAAAAAATATCCAACCCCAAACGTTTAAGAGACCATTTTACAAATAGAAGTTGAGAATGGTACAAAACGACAGAAAATATGTGTTGTTGTAGGCTTCTAGCCAATTATTGCTGGTTCAATGAGCCACGACTTTTATTTGGGGCTTTTTAAACTAAACAGTTTGTCTAAGATGTTTTATTTGATTGTTATAGCCAGTTTATTGCTGGTTCAATGGGTCACCAGTTTTATTGTGGGCTTTTACCATCCATGTTTGTGGCTCTGCTATTTTTCTTTCGTAACATGTTATTTGATCTTATTCCAAGAAATTCCAGTAAACTCTATTTGTCCCGTTTTTATACACAAATATAAATATATATATAATGTAAATATACTATAACATGTTTAATTTCAGTTTAAATTTAATATAATTGTATTATAATTTAAATTAAAAATATTATTTCATTTTAATTAGACATATTATTTTAGATATGTAATATCTAGTCTATTTAATTGTTTTTACAGTCATTTTAGTTATCATTTGGAAATATTAGATTGCATATATTTCTCTGAAGTCAACTATAATTTTTATTCTAAATATATTAAAATTTTGATTAATTTTCTTATTTGAATTTAGGTTGGTTGTTGTCGTAAATGTACCTCGTTAAAATATAAAATATATAGTGGTATGCTATTTTAAAATATTTCATATTTTGATCAGAAGATGTTTATTGGTAAAATTTATTTTTAGTTTTTATAATATCTATTTCATATTTATAAGCAGTGAAAAATTTTGTGATTGTTTTGAGAAAAATCATATTGTATAATGAAAATATTTTTTAATGCAACTGAAAGATATTATAGTCAACTAAATGTATGTAAAAAACATTTCAATAATACTAATTATAAACTATTTTTAGTCAATCAAACATATATCTTTTTTTTGTCGGCGCCATATATCAGATTATGTTATTATTTTATGTAATCATCTAAGAAATATTTATATATATATATATATATATATAATTTTATTACTTTGAAAATATATATTTTTTATTTTTTATTTATTTTTAAAAACAAATAAATTTTCTTTTTGTAATATCAAGATTATCTGTGTGAACTTCTTTTAATGAAATTACATTATATACAAATATACATTTTTATCAACTACAAATATATATTTTTCATCTAAGAAAATATATATAAATCACAAAAAATATTACTTCGAAATCATATTTTATGTTATTTGAAAATATTTTAAAATTAAATATTACTAAATATTTTGTGAAATTTCCTTTTTTGATGAAATCTTAGTATATATACATGTATTTTCTTTTTAAAATTCGTGTTTTAAACTTTATAAATGTTTCATTTTTATTATGTTATTTGGGATTTTTTTACAAAGGAAACTAAATAAAAAATTAATAATAATATTTTAATGTAATATTTTAATTTACTAAGAGTACTTCGATAATTAACTATTTTTAAAATTAATGTGTGTGTGACTCGTAAGAAATTATATTTTTAAATAATATAATAGAAATTTGCAGTTGAAGTACAAGGAAGGAGGGCTCAAGAGGTGAAGAATTTTTACTTGGATCAAGCCACCATTGCCTTCTACTTATTGCCCTAATAACAATCACATCCGTAAACCAAATCATTTTCCTCTTCCTTACTCTTCTTTTTCAAAAGAGAAATTAACCATGAGTTCAAAAACAATGAGTTCTTTCTCGATTAGTATAACATCATAAACCATAAGTATAATCTTTTCTAGATGAGCATAGCATGATATGTAACCTGAGTTCAGTAATTTAACATATTAAAATGAAAAGGTAGACTTTTTTTTGAATAATATGTTTGGGATTTTTTTGTAAACATGAAAGCTCTTTTTTGTTGAAAATATGATTGGGATTCTTTTTTGTAGACAAGTCAGTCTACATATGATTCAATTCGTTGGGCTGACGAGTAAGCGAAGTTTGTATTTCTTCAAGTGATAATCCTTTCGTTTCTGGAATGAGCAACCAAATAAAAACAAGTGCTGCCCCTGCGATAGCCCCGAATATGAAAAATGTTCCTATACATAATTTATTTTAATCAATGGTAAGTTATAAGACTATAAAGTTCAATTTATTAAAATATAAAACATAATTTATATCAATCAAACCTTGACTGCTCCACTCGAATAGAAAGTTGAAAGCGTAAGTGACGATAGAACTACTTGACCACGAGGCCAACGTAACTAAACTTTTTTTTTTTTTGCTAAAAAAAGGGTTAAACCCGGGTCACTATTGGAACCAGACCTAACCCCCGGGGGAGTCGCAAGCCCGCGGATGGACTCCTTCTCCTGGGCATTCAAATGGGTTCCTAAAGCATGGACCCATATCCGCGTTAGGTGAACAGAACAATGTGACTTAGTTTCGCATAGCAGGTGGATCGAACCTGAAACGTGTTGGCGTCCCAGGCCCGTCCACTGCCACTTGACCACAAGGCCCGTTCAACGTAACTAAACTCCCTGCTGTTACTTTCATATTCATTGGAAATATCTGCACACACACACACACACACACACACACACCCAAAAGTCATACATTAATTACTTCGTTTATCCAAACAAATGGCAGACTATTTTCTAAATTATGAATAGAAAGAGTTTGTGTACCTCTGACATAATTACCCAAGGGAGGCCTCCTACTCCTATGGCATAAGCTGCAAGATACAGCTAGCCAAGGAAGAAAAAATAAATAATTACGTTTTATTCGTATACGAAACCAAAAATATTAGTATTTTTGTAAAGACTGTGAAAGTAGAGCAGATCTTTTACCGTAACGCATATAAACGTCAATATTGGAGTTGCTTCCGAAAGCCATTGCATTTTCTGCTCATACCATAAAAACGAAACATAGTTATTTTTTTGACATCGAACGGCTATAATACAATAAATAACAAAAAATATATACACATATAAACCTAAAATAACCTGTAATGTGAAGGCGAGCCCAATAAGCATGCAAGTTATGCTCATCCCACACGCTGAAGTCTATAATTTTCAGAATCAACCAATATAAGTATATAACCAACTTACTAGTTTCTATGATAAATAAAATGATTTATCTAATTAGAAAACTCAGAAAACATGCTCACCAACAAGAGTGGCCGTCTGCCCCATTCATCAACAAAAATTAGACCAATCATGGCTTTTGGTACCTAGGAATAGCCACAAACACTATCATTCGATGCGAAGAAGAATAAAAAGAAATGGAAATTCTAATCATAAAAATAATCATGATCTTAATTAGTTCATTCATTTCTTTGAAGAAATTTGACTAAAAATGTCAAAATAGCACAGTAATGTTTTTGAGCTTTAACATTGCAATAGTTCAGTACGTAGTTGAATAGCAACGGATTTAAAATAATGAGTAATTATTGGGTTCACTTCTTAGGATGAACCTCTAAGTTCACCGATCAATAAGATTTCACTATTATCTTTTATAAAAGGAAAATAAATATTGTATAATTATTTTATGCTTTTAAAATTAAAAGATAAAAAATAATAATAATTGCAAACAATTTAACAAAAACATAATATTTTTATTACTGTCAACCAAAAAATAAACTCTAAATCCTAATCATAAACCCTAGACCTATGGATAAACCTTAAACTCTTGAGTAAACTCTAAACTCTTGGATAAATTTTAAATCTTTTGATTTTTTAAAAACATATTTTAATATAGTCAGCAAAACACTAAATCTTAAAGGCTAATTATAAACCCTAAACTCTTGAGTAAACTCTAAACCGTTGAATAAATGATAAATTCTAGGTTTTATGATTTGTCAAAGATTTAGGGTTTACCCAAGGGTTTAGAGTTTAGGATTAAGATTTAGGGTTTTGTGTTTTGTCGACAATATTAGAAGTATTTAAAATAAATAATTGTTTGCAAATACTGATATTTTTTTATCTTTTAATTTTAAAATCATAATATTATTTGACAATATTTAGTTTTATTTTTTAAAAGATACTACATTTAAAATAATGAAATTATATTGGTTGGTGAACTTAGAGGTTCACCCTAGGGAGTGAACCCAAGAATTACTCTAAAATAATATAGTTTGATTTTCACATACATGATATAAAATCAATGCATGAAGACTACATGATGTAGTCAGTGGTTAAAAAACAATTGTAGATACTTACCATGAAGATGCCTAACAGTGTAGATCCAATCGCCACGGAAAAACCTGTATCAGCCAAAAGCTAATAACTAAAGCACATAAAATACAAATCGAAAAGAGAACTCGTGGTGAATACCTGATTTAACTTGTCTCTCATCATGAAAAATATATAATAATTTGATTATACTATAGTATGTGTTTATATATATAAAACCTAGTTAGTCTCACCAGCTTTTCTAATAATGGTACTTGCATAAGCAAATACAGCCGTACTTCCCGAGAATTGTTGTATCAACATTTGCCCTACTCCGACCTGAGGAATAAAAAAGCTCGAGCAAAACACGAAATTTTTATGAAGACTGGAAATTAATTTATAAATTATTTTACAACATATATTAAAACTGTACCACGAGAGTGTGTCTATACTTTCTCTGAAACAAATCACTGAAACTCGACTTTGAATCACTTTCTAGCATTTTGGTCATAACCTAAAAACAAAACAACATTGATTCAAGCTCTGGCTCTACGTTATCTTTTTGTCAATGTGAATATATATATATATATATATATATATATATATATATATATATATATATATATATATATCAAAAAGTATTTATTATATAGTAAAACTCACTTGAATCTCTGAGGCTTCACGTGAAATATCAGCATCTCTCCCTCTAAGCCGAAGCAGTGAATTTTCTAGTTCTCTATGGGCACCAACTTTTGGCTTTTAAAATTGAAATAGTTCAATCAAGGTTCATTTATTTCTTCTCATAGTTAGTAGACTGTTCTATAACGAGTCTTACGAAATATACAAAAAAAAAAAAAAAAATAACCAACCAGCCATCTCGGGGACTCTGGTATGAAGAATAACCCGATTCCTTGAATGACGCATGGTGAGGCACCTAAACCGATAAAAATTAGATTTCTATCAGTTAAATTGTATATGAACGAGATAATATTGCACGTTTGATTACTATATACAATTTTCTTTCGGTATTTAAAATCACTTCCGTGTTGATTACTAAATACAATTAGTTATACCTAGTAAAGCCATCATCCTCCAGTTGATGAAGTTCCCCAAAAAATAAACCATGGCGAGTCCAGCGTTTTGAAGAAGCTACAATAATTAGTCACAATAATTCGGAAAAGGGTTGTCAGTCAAAAAAAAAAATCGGAAAAGGGTCAATACACACACAAGAAGGCCACAAAGACTTGGGATATTTTGATTGAAACTTTCCAATTATACAAAAGGTTACAGCCTTGAAATTACGGTATATATTTCGCATTAGATTTTATATACAGATAGATATGTCTTTACAAATTAATTTCAGTCAGATTCGAGTTGGAATATCGTAGTATATATTGTACATTCGCATTAGCATGCTACTCAAGTTAAGTTTCATTAGTTTCAACTGAAAACCAATAAAATATGAAAAATATTTGTCCTATGTGTGTGTGTGTATATATATCTATCAATTTGATATATATATATATATATATATATATTTTAAGGAATGTATTATGCATAAATATATACTCCCACAATACCACATTAGATATATTCTTTCAGTAAATTTTTTTATCATACAATATTCACATTAGTGCAGAATCCATCAAGTTAAATCAACTGTATTTTGGTTTGGGTTGAATGCTTTGTTTGGGAGCCTCTACTTAGATTTCCTAAAACTAAAGTAGTAAATCGTTTTGAAAAAAATTACCTGGGTCAAAAAGGTACATGTACCCCGAACATGTTTTGGTGTAATTTCCGCTATATAGACAGGTACCTGTTTGGTATACACATAAGTGTACTACAAATCAACAGTATATATAATAGTAATTACCACATAGCTAATCAAGCCGATTCCTATCCCTGATGAGATTCTTCCGATGTTCAGCCACAGCACATCCTTTTATGTTCCAGGCATGCATACCAAAAGAAGAATATATACAGTATTTAATTGTTTGATTATTTGTCAAGAAATAATGATATTATGAGCCATATGTTTGTGGTTAGATGTATTTTAATACCTCAGCGAAAGCGATGCACAGCCAACCAATGACGCAGAGGATATCGGCGACCCACATTGTCTTCAAATCATGAAAAGCAAAAAAGAATATACATTTACAGAAGGAACTTTTTTAATTATTTATTTTCTATCCATAATTGTTTTTCTTAAATGGGTCAATTTTGATTATCAAATCATACTAAAATAAAAATTTAAGATTATAAAAAGGTAAAAATGTAGTTACTCCTCTTCTTCCTAGTACAATCGCCATTTTACCGCTGAGCAATGCACCGAATGTTCCTCCTAGCGTACAGAATGAGCCAAAAGCTGAGAACTGAAAATTGATTAAAAAATATTCCAGATTAATCAAAAGATAAATTGCCAAAGTTGATGAGTATATCTGTTTTAGTGGGGTATTAGCTACTTAATTAAATAAGAAAAAATAACATACAAGTAAAGTCATTAACATATTACATGTATAAGAAGCCTGGATTTGAATCAGAAAGAGCCATTAAGTTTGATAGAAACCCATAAATCTACTCTATCCATTAAAAAGAAATAAATAATTGAAAGATATTACAATACCAAAAGGAATGGTTAATATTTAACAAATTGCTATATTTGTTTGTGGATTCTAATATTCATATACCGATATACGTGATATGAAATAAAAGCATTTTAATTTTTAAAACCTCTATCATGTCATAGATGAGAGAGTATGGCCGGAATTGACATCATTAATAGATATATACACTTGTATGATTTCTATAGTTGTGATTAATAAGGAGTCAACTAAAACAGAGTGACGTGTTAACATCACCATTCATAGATCCAATTGTACTTTATATACATATAAGAATTTAATAAGGCGGATATGTTGATGTGTCTAAAGGTCTCTGCTGCTTATTGGCAGTTTGTGATTAGTTTCATTCTAATGTATGTCGAAATTCAGAAATTGTATTAGAAAAGGAATAAAAGAGAGACATACTTCTGCGATTGTAAGATCCATATCTTTTATCATTCCTATCTCAGCACCTGATGTATAACCAATCTGCAAAAGACAAAAACAATTGAAAAACAAGTACACTATTCTAGAAACTGTAATGAATTAACCCAATTTTCTAAAGGCCGCGAGTTCGACCATTGCCTTCCACTTTTAAAGATATTTTACTTTTTTTTTGTAATGTATTTTGGTTCCATACTTCTAATCTATTATGTTGACATAAAATATATTATGTTGCTATCGAAATCAAGGAAAACTACAACCTCCTAACCACGACATGAACACCACTTAAAGCAACACAAAGAACGCACATGCATAACATAGACAAAGGACCATCGGCATGAATGATGAAAAACCTGAATCCAACAAAGAGATATAAGAGAAGATTCAACAACCACCGACATAAATCCTTATAAGCACCAAAACACGTTTGTGATCGAGCCACCATTGTCCATCCTCAACCAAGACTCAAGATCAAATATATAGATATATATGCTTTCTAAAATTATCTAGCCTGAACAAAACACATGCAAACTGAAAAAAAAAAAGGAAAAGAAAATTGGATCGACCAAGGCCTTCGGCCGGAGACAAAAAACGCATAAACATCTAGAGGGAAAGTAGAAATAATATTGGAGAAGATTTAAGAAAGGGAAGCCTGGCCGACAACACTTTAACTTTCAATTTTGCTTGCATATAGCAAGTATATTAGGGGTTTCATCGGCAGAAACAGACATAAATATTTTATAAATACTTATTAATACATACATTAATAATTAAAGACTATAGTGGTAAATTATTTATGTTTTAATTTGAAAATCGAACAATATTTCTGAATATACTATTTTCAAGTTTTTGTCACAAAAATAACTCTCAAGAAAAAATGACAAAAAATGTTTCATTTAATAGCTTATAACTCTTATGACCAAGATATATAAATACAAATAAAAATTAAAAAAAACTAAAAAAAACTAAAAAAGTATATTTTTATAATTTTGAATTATATGTATTCAAATTCGAAATTTTAATAAAAAGTTATATTTTGAAACTTTTTTTCCAATATTTTTCTTTTAAAAAATATTTTTGAAATTCGAAAATTATTTTTAAAATTTTATCTCCAATTTATTAATATATTTTTTTTATTTTATAAAATTATAAACTCTAATTCCTCAAAAAAAAATTAAACTCTAATCCTAAAATTTCAACCCTTGACTCTAAACCTCGAGTTTTTTTTGTCAATGAATACTTTTATTCAATAATAGCAAGGCAAAGGCTTGCAAGAAAACCAACAGGGGAAAGCATGGTCCACAAACCAAACATAAAATAAAGCATCAGCAGATGCATAAAAGGACCAACTTCAACTAGGAAGGAGCGAACAGGTAAAGACTCGAGAAGCGCTCACAGGGAACCTTATGGTAGATGAGTTAAAATGCTTTAGGTTCCAAACCCACAGCTTGAGCTCTCAATGAAGAATACAACCACCCAGAGCCGGATCTGAGATTGCGGGGGCTTGAAACATTTCTTAAGACTTAAAAAAAAATTAGGGGCCGGAATCACTGTTTAGGAGTTTATTCCTATGTAAAAAAACTCTAAAACTTTTGGGGCCGAGACGAATGTTTCGTCCGGCTTTGCCGAGATCCGGCTCTGCAACCACCTTGGACCACCTTGTGCTACATAAGATTGGTAGCGACGGTCTTTGGTTACACTAACAGCAATCTCCACCGCAATGATATTGACCTTAGGAGAAACCCTTTCCACTTTGCGCATTTCAAATTTGTGTAAAGAACGAAGGATGTGTGAGATCTCATATGTCAGGTTCGGAAAATGATGAGGAACAAAGATCGCATCCCATAAGAAGGTCGAGGAGATTTCCACAATTACTCGTTGAACATGTAGATCATCCACTTCAAAGAACTTAAGCAAGCTTCCACCAAAAAAAAAAAAAAGAAAAAAAAGCAAGCTTCCACGGAAGAACCAGATGCTATATTTATTTTTTTATTAAAACATTTTGGTCATTTGATCCTTAGATACTTTTTTTTTTTGATCAAAAACTGTTTTAGTACTATCATAGAATATTTCTCTTGAAAATTCTTACGTATTATAATTTTTTGTAAAGTTTCTCTGTACATTATATTCATATATATAAATCAGTCTTAAAAATCATTCAATACTTTCTTTACAGTTTAAATTAAAAATTTACTTGATTAATGTTTAGTTATGTGTTTTTAAAATTTTTTTAATAGACTTTTCAGATAATAACATAATATATAAAAATATTCTTTTATTTTTAAATATCTATTTATTTTTATTATGATTTCTGCTATTATTTTTAATTATTTTTCTAATAAAAAAATAAAATTTTATTTTTATTTTGTGGCTAATTTATATATTTTATTCATTAAGAGTAACAACCACACTAATTATTCTAACTTTTAACATGAGAGTTTGGATGCGAAAAAGAATTTAACAAATTATAATATAAGTAAGTATAAGCCTTCGAGTATATTTTTAATTTATATACAAATTTGAAAAAGAAAAAAAAAAGATTGCGAAAGTTTTATACCTTAGTAAGAGTTTATGTTCTTACTATTACATGTGACATGGTAAAATGGTTGAAATTCATTCATACTATTAGTTAATAAATTAATTTTGTTTTAGATTATATTGTTGGTTACAAATTAATAAGAAATCAGCCCCTAAAAATACAAAATTTAAATTTATTACAAATAGAAAGTTTATGTGTACAGTGTGTTTTTATTCAAAAAATATCTTTTAATCATTAAAAAATTAAAACTTAAGAAGAATACATATCTCAATACTAAATAAAAAAACTTAATTTATATATATATAATTGAAAATAGAACATTATGTAATTTTAAAGACTATTTATAAATAATAAATATAGTGTATAAAGAAAATTTAAAAATATTTATATTAGTAAAAAAATACTAAATAATATAATAGAATTACCCAAAAATAAATCTTATATTTTTATTAAATTAAGTAATTAATTAAAAATTAATATAATAAATATTAACTAAAATGTATTTTAAAAAATATAATTTTATATATATTATATTTTTAACTGAAATGAATCTTTTAATCATAAAATTAGAAAATTAAAAACGCATAATTAAATACTAATTAAGTAAAATTACCAATTATATATAATCGAAAAGAAAACTTGGAGTTATACTGTTTATTAGTAATTAATATGATGTAGAAATAAAATTTTCAAAATATTTAAAATATGTGACATTTTCAAAATAGTTTAACACAAAAACTATATGTTTTAATGAACTTTTTGTCATATATAAATAATTTAAATATTTGATTATTTTTTGTAAGAATGCAAACACTTTTATTCCAATAAGTAATATGTATTTATGTGTAATTGTAAAATGTTTATGTCCACATATTTGCCGGAGTTAATTGTAATATAATCTTAATCTCCAATAAGAACCCAATTTTTGGAATCAATCTAGAATTGCCGGATGTGCCATTAGGCATTAGAAGAATCAAGAAGACAGGAGATAGTCTAATGTGAGACTGTGAGAGTATGGGCCGTGAAAGACGTGAGGATTTCAAGAGGCAAAGGAGTGAGCCTAACTTTGATCGAGCTCGAGAAGCAGAACTTAATTGAGTGAGGACAAATGGAGAGCGAAGCAGTCGGCAAGATGGGGCAATAATAGAAACTTTATCATCTGAACCATACAAATTATGAATAATCAAAGAGAATGCACAAAGACTCAATATTTCGTAGAGGACAGTTGTCACCCTTCCTCTCTATCTCTCTCCGCCACTGGAACGGAGAACCAAAGTTTTTTTTTTTTAATAAAGGAGAACCAAAGTTGCATGGCCTATTTTTAATGTTACCTTTTTACTACTTTTTATACATGTATTTGTTTTGTTCCCATACTTTTAATGTTTCAATTTGGATAGTATATTTTTTGGATTAACTAACAATTTGTAAAACAGAAAGGAAAAAGAGGTAAAGTAAGAGAAACTAACAGCAACACCAAAGGAGAAGGAGCCACAGACGGCAAGGAAAGTGCTGAAGATAACACATACAGTGATACGACAGTCTGAATCGTCGTTTGGGTTCTTGAGCTCCAAAAGCCCTTCTTCTATGCTTCCTTTTTCTTTCACCGCCACCATCATGAGCACATACAGTGGGGAGAGAGCGAGAGAGAGTAATGAGAAAAATGGAGGGAGAATATGCTAATTTTGTCAAAGTAGGCTTCGTAGTTCGTATATATGGAGGGGTGTTGTCACAGTTAGTAATTATTTTATTAATAATCTTAAATGAGTTGGATTAGAACGCTGATGCAATGTGATTTTTTTTTTGACAAAGGTGTCTAGGAGACTAGGACTTACGATGCGATGTGATATTTGATAAAATGTTAAGAGATATCATCCACGATAGATTTTATCCATTTATGTTTTATGGATTTGGTTGCTACTCGGTTTATACATATCAATTCTCAGTTTTTAACTTACTTTTTCATGGTTATATGAAAGATTTGAGCTAGTTCAACCCATTTTCAACTTGAAAATATAAAAACTTTTTTGTAACTTGGCTTTCATAAAAATATTAAAACTTGCTATTCAATTTGCTTTCTCCACCGTGAAATCGGCTACGACAACCACGTTTTAGAACAGAGATATCAGCGGACCATGTGTCATATTCTGAAGCATTGTACGTCTTATTTTATTGTTTTTATTGGTTTGTTAAGGAAATTTTTTTATCTTTAACCTATGGCCATATATCAAAAACGTTTCCACCTTTGAAGTATTTTTGTTTTATAAACCTCAAAAGATACTTTCAGACACTAAGATAAAGAATTTCTTCTTTTTTTTACTTACAACAATTTCATTTTTTTTTGTTAACGATTAAGCATGGGTAGAATAGTAAACATATATGTAACACATAAAAGAAACATATTTTGTTTTGTGTAGTATTATTCCGATAGAAATTATGCTATATGTTGAGGAGAACCACTGCATTAATCTATAAGAACAGCTCTATTGCAAAACTCTAATTAAATATCTCAAAACAGTTAAATATTTAATTATTAAGTATTTGAATGCTTGAAACTTTCAGTCTATTAATGAAGATTGAAGTTATCAAATGTTGATATACCTACTCTATATATTATATTTTTTAATATAGTCAACCAAAACCTTAAGTTATAATATAACCTTTCTAAGAGTATACCTACTAAAGCATAAATTACATATTTTCAATGTGTAATTTTTAAAGTTGAAGTTTTCTTTTAAAAAAATATTTACAGAATAATGTTTTGACGGAAAATTTTAAGAGAATTTGCACTTCCTACCCATACAAGTTACTATATTTAGTGATCTACCTAAATACACTGTTGGTACTGCTTTTCTCTCAAAGTTTTACTCATTCTACCATTGCTATTCGTCTCAAAGTTTTACTGTTTTAGATAGTTACCTAATTTCTTTTTTTTTTGATTATACACAGTATTTGCAAAGGCTTCCCAGATCCAAAGGACTAATCTGTGTCGTTGTGGCTCGAATGTGAATTCCGCAGTGGTCGGGGTTTGAACTCGTGATGACGGACATCTCAGCCGAAGTTCTATTACCACAAGACCACGAAGCCAGATTAGTTACCTAATTTCTTTTCTATGTTTCTTTTGTATATCTAGTCAATTCACTCAAATTTTAATTTAGATTTACATATCTAATCTATAAATAATAATTTATATTTTTTGAAACAACATTTAACAATATATAGATACATAAACGATTGATGTCATACATAAACGATCCGTGTAAAAGAACACACAAACATATTAGTTTTTGTCTCTGGTTTTTTTTTTTGTCAACGGTTTTTTCACCGTAAGTTTCTATTTCTCAACATGAAAAAGTACACAGAGAACATAAAGAAAAAGCAAGTGGATACCAATATCCCTAGAGCCAAAAACCGACGGATCATAGACATCTCCGGAAACTAAACATACTCAACTACAAAATAAGCCTAAGTACATCACAATCAGATAAAATCCATAAGAACAACACACCATGAAAAGGAAAAAGCTAAGACAAGAAAAGGGTAAAAAGAAAAGGATGGGACATAAACAAAGTCATCACTATTGGGGATGAGAAACGAGGTAGTACTCTTTCTATTGCTCCACAACACACGGGAACGTAAACTAACATGAAGGTATAACGTATCAGGTTAAAATGATCTTCATTAATCTTTGCATTTGTATATGGAATATACAGACTAAATCAGTGATAAACACTTTCATATGTTTAATATATTTACATATTCTTGAATGTATTAATTTAGAGATATTTATATTTTTCTCCAAACACTATAGTCTACAACATACAACGTAAGATATTTTTTTTGGTCAAACAATGTAAGATATTTTATTATTAAATTAGTATTTTAATGACGCATATAAATCGGTTGCTACTCCATAAATATAAGCTTAATACTTATTTTAAAACATACCTGTAATCAAATCTAAACAAAAATTTATGTTTTTAAATTTAAAACAATATAACAGAATCCATTTGGTAATTTGATGGAATGCTCAGTTAATAAAAGTTATAAAACATACAAACTCATAATCCGAAGTAACAACATGCATACATATATCATAATTTCAATTTAATAAATGGAGTAACTCTTATAACAATATGTTTTCATCTAGTTTTTAAAAATTTAAATTGAAATGGAAAAAAGTCCATGTTTAACACGGATCACTAATACCAGACAAAAACGTCAATGAACAGGGAATTTTTTTTTTTTGGGTCAGTAACAAACAGACTCATATGAGAGCAACTAACAAACAAAGATTTACTACTTTCTTTTTAAAGGTCTGAACTCAATAAAAAAAAGTAGTACGATGTTTGAGGTAACAAAGAAAAATGGAAAAGAACAACCAGGGACAAGATGAGAGCCATAACCATCAATATAATTACTAGATTATTTTTCTGTACTCATGCACATATATAAATATTTATTTATAAAATAAATATACTATAATAAATAATCTTTATTTATTTTTAATTTCAAAATAATTTATAATTTATATGCATATGTATTAATAATATTATATTACTTTAATTATACATAAATTATAGAAATGTTAAATCTAATCAGTTTTGTTGATTTAGTTATCATTTGGGTATATTAGATATCTGAATTCAACTAATCTTTTTTTTGTTTTAAATATAGTAAAATTGTGATAAATTTTCTTATTTGTATTTACGTTGGTTGTTCCCTTAGATATTTAAATATATTTGAGAGAGATTATGTATAAGTTAAAATATATTATGCTTAGAATGAAATAAAAAAATAGATTAAAATTCTTTGATTGTAAAATTATAAAATTAATATAACGATGATATTCTACAATCTCATTCATATATATATATATATATATATATATATATATATATTTCAAAAAAAACTAATTGTAACAGTTGGTTAACATTTTATTTTCATTTGTGAATATCATTTTTTGAGTCATCCTCACAATTATAAAACAAATTATCATTATAAAATTATAAAATCTTATTGTTGTTGAAACTGTAATTTTAGGTATAAGTTGGAATAGTCGAGTCACTCATGTTGTGAGTATATTGAGTTACATATACTCTTTCAAAATCAAACTGAAGTATAATTATTTTCTATTATGTGTATAAAAATTTTGTTTTTATTATATAAACTACTTAATTCTATGATCATTTTCACAGAAATTCAAAGCAGTTGAATTTTGATGGGGAAACAATATTTGTAAGAAAAGAAAAAAAAAAAGAAAAAAATCATTCAAGGGTAATATGGCAAAAATTACACAAATATCATAGCATTTCCTTTGCTATGTATATACTCTTCATTTAGTTTCTACAATGTATATGCTCTCAAATTTCTCAAAACATATTATGTTTTACTTTTATAAAATACAACTATTTAACTATTTGTTCATATTTTTGGCTTTGATTGATACTTTGCGGAATTGCAGAATTGCGTTTTCAAGCACGATTTAACAAAAGTTGCAGAATGAAAAAAAAAACGTGAAAAATCATATTTGCATTTTTACTGACTAAAATATGAAGAGAACTTTCATTAAGTAAAAAGTGAATTTAGTAGATTATCATGAATTTCTTTTACAAAGTTAACATTTTCATATTATTATATTATATGATAGTAACATTTTTAAATTAATAACAATAATGTTAATATTGATAAATAGTTATGTTGTAATAATGTAATACTATAAATTGTTTTCTAACATTATAAAATATCAATCTGTTATTAATTAGAATGTTTTGAATGATACGCTAAATATTTATAATCAGAAATTTAATAATTTAATTAATTTCACATTTTTTCGTTATAACAAAATGAATACCATATAAAATATTTTGATTAGTTTAACATATATTCTATTATTCCTTAATATTAATTTTTTTCACAGTTTAATCATTCCTTTTCTGAGATTTCGCTATTTACATCATAGTCACCGATCGGAACCTTTATTGTACTTCTAGATAAGTTTCTGAATCTAGCATTGAAATCACTTCAGGATATCATATTTTACTTTGGCTAACGATATGATACGTATTTCGCACCGCTGAACTATAATATTAAATAGTCTGTTTTTTTGCCAACACAATAATAGTATCAACTAGAATTATTTATAGAATTAGACTTTCGTCCAACTACCACCTATACGTGCAATGAAAAATGATCAATTCAATTAGGATCACCTCCTAGGATGAATCTTTAAATTCATCTCAATAATTAACATCAATCAAATTGACACGTAGGATCACTAAATAAAAAAACTAAAAAAAAAGAAAAATAGCTTTAAAATAATATAAGAGACAGGTTTTAGAAAAAAATAGAAAGTATTTTTTTTTATCAATTAGGTTTTGAAAATTCTTTTGAAGTTTGGTAAAATTAAGCTGCTCCCAAGTAAATCTTAACCTGAATCACAGCCTCACATTTTTGATTCTGTACATTGCTCTGCTCTCTTTTATCTTCTTTCTAAGTTAAAAACAATAATTATCTGAAATCTCATTTAAAACAAGTTATACACAAACCTTATACTCTAGATCTTAAACCTACATAAAATTCGGGTTTAGAGTTTTCAATTGAGTTGAGAGTCTAAGATTTACAGTTTGGGTTTAGGGTATACGATTTAGGTTTAGGGTATGAGTTTGGGTTTGAGTTTGGGTTTAAGGTTTAAAATTTGAGTTTAAGGTATATGATTTGGATTTAGGGTATAAAATTATATTTCAGAGTACAAAATTGAGATCCAAAAAACTTACAAACAAAGCTTCAAAATTTTTTTTCTGTGAGAATGAAGAAGGACGTCTTTTTTTCATGTTTTTCTTTTTTAAAAAAATATTTCCTTTTCTACTAATCCTACATGACATTTTAATTGGTGTAGAGAGTTGAGGTGAATTAAGAAATTTATCACAAGGGGTGAACCTACAGAATATTGAGAGAACTAGAGAATTAAAAGACGTCGACTTTTGTCTATGGTTTCTTCTTTTTCATCATCACATAAAATATTGAGAGTTTTACTTGTCAAATTAGAGTCTATAGTCCTCTGTTTTTTAAGATTTATAATTTGATGTGTAAATTTAATGATATTGTTTCTCTAAGATTTCAGGTTTGGGTTCAAAATCAAGAGTTTGGGTATAGAGTTTAAATTTGGGATTTAAAATTTTGGATTTAGGTTTAGTGTTAACTTCAACTTCATTTTTTTGAATTTAAAGTCTAGAGTTTGTGTTCAGAGGATAGGATTTGGGTTTGGGTTTAGATTTATGGTATAAAATTTAGACAGATGATTGTAAACTCCAATTTTATAAGTAAAACTTTTAATATTCTTTGTAGGTATAAAAAAGAAGCCATGAGAAAAAAAGTAAGAAGAAAGTTATGATAATCTTAATTTCCACCTTTTTTAATTTATTTTTTTTCTTACTAATTTTACATGACATTTTTATTAGTGATAAAATTGTGGTGAATTTGAAAATTTCACCACGTGAAGTGAATCTAAGTATTGTTATTTCTAAACCGACGTCATATTGACAGCAAATCGTTGGAGCCCAACATGTTCTCTGACAATAAATTAATTAGTTGCTAAATTCGAAACCACAATCTAGCTATATTACTTAAATTAATAGACTAGACTTTTAGAGCTATTAATGTTCCTTATAAGTTTATGTTTGTATTCCTACTCCGTTTTTCTTGTCGGGTGACCTAAACTCCTTGAACTAATTACTTTTCAATCGTGAGATAAAAATGAAATATAGACTATGACAAAATGCTAGTAGATGTGTTAATCAAGTGAGTTAAGTTACCGAAGAGACTTGGCGACCTGGATCAAAAGTAAATAATGAAAACTGTTTTAGTTGAAAAGAACAGAAGACGTTTTAGACCAGTTTGTTGGGAAGGCATTCAACAATCATGTGAGATACGCACGCACTAAAAACGTTACCTAACTATAGCTTCCACGTACTCTTGAAGCTGATGCAACAGAACAGCTTTCTCTGATCTGCAGATTGGATAATTCCGATCAAACTTTGAAAATGATTTTCGAATCGGTAATAGCTCCAATTCATCAATTGATTGATCCTATTAGTTCTACGCAATGTGATATTTCCATAGATAGCTTTATCATGATCCAGTTCCATTTGGTCTGACCGGAAAACTCCTCCAAATCAGCCTACATGCAAACTGAAATTTCGGAGTTTAAATTGCAGGTTTAACAGAGGTTTCTTGACCTTTAAGGTAAGTCAACAGAATGCTTATCTGAAGAAAATAAGGTTTGGATTTACTTTTGTTAGACTCCTGGCTTAATGGCGGTTACGTTTGTACCTCGGTCTTCCCAAACCACACCTTATGAAGTGCCGGAAAAGCCTTCTAGGTTGCGCCTCTTCCAGACTGCTTTTACTTTTTTCTCTCCTTTTTCTTCTTCTCTTCTCTAACACTGTTTTCTTTTCTCATCTTATCTGATCTGCCTTTTGACAAATCATACAGCCATCATAGAAATGCGGTGACCTCACCACCTCATGTGACTTGACTCCGCTGTCTCCTTCATCGCTGCCATGAGTCCATGACCCTAACACGACTTCCCTCATTCTTCTTCTCTACGATATCTTCTCTGATCAACATCAGTTCCATGTCTGAGTCCATGAGTGCTTCTATGCCAACCATCAGCTTCGTTTTTCTTTCGCACGTCCTTTTTTTCTTTCTTTTTGGAGGATTGGAAGTGTAGTGTTTTCTTAATTGTATTCAAATGAGATAATTATATTTAGGTCTAGATTCTCATATATCCAAAAATAACTGAATCCAAAAAAATTGGTGTTACAATTCTACTTACTCTATTACATTCAGTCTCCCCTGTCATTTCTATTACTCATCTAATCTATTTTTTTTTGGTAAACATACAAAATTGATAACCACAAAGGCATAATATTTTTTATACCAACAGCGCAACATTTACGAATAATTGCTTCCTTAACATTGCCATTAAGTTCTAACTTAGTATATCACATTCCGCAGCTTGTTGTCGGAACTAGACAGATATATGTGGTTACCAAAAGAAAAAGAGACCTATGGGTTCTTTAAGTTAAGATCAAGAACTGCTTTAGAGTCAAGCTCCTACCATTTGCAATCTCCAGACTGAGTCGCTCATCTGTCACGTCTGAACGCTGCAGCCTGATGTGAGAGTCTACTCACTTTCGTCACTCGAATGTCTACAATATCGGCCTTTGACTTAAAGACACCTTCAGTAGTCCATAACTTCCAATTTACAACCGTCCATAACTGTGGATTTGCAAAACGAATTTTGATTTGGAAGTTGAACGACGCAAAACGACATAAAACATGAAAGCAGGAGTTTTTTCTTGCATGACCGACTTATAGGGCTAAATAAGCGATATACTTATAAGGTAAAAACAGATTACGACATTTCTTAGAGTGAGAAGAGCTTAGAAAGACTGAAAAACTACAGACTAGTGAGACTACAACCCACCATCTCTGCCACATAAAACTATCGATGATAGGATTCCTGTTGCGCAAAGACGACACCATGCTTCATATTGTTTTGTCAATTGTTTTGACTATTTCCAAAACATAGTGTCAAGTACGTATTGTTATGCTTCCTCTCATTATGCTCGCTCCAGACATTATGGATCGTGGCTTGAAAAGACAACCGAAGAAGACAGGAGCCTAGGCGAGAGAAGATCTGTCACCGTAATATCCCAGTCAGCATTAGGACGAGCTATTAGTGTTCCAACAAGCTCCGTCCACACCGTGTATGAATATGGACACACAAAGAACATGTGGTCGTGGGTCTCGTTAGACTCTGCACAGAGACGACATCCTTGAATATCTCACACCCCAAGCTCGAGTATGGTTATCAGTGGACAACGTGTTACGAATAGCAATCCAAACAATACAAGAGAATCGAGGTATTGCTTGTGAAAGGCAAGCAATATAATCTTATGTTATATATGAGAAACTGTATAAATATATATATATATATATATATATATGGCATATTATTACAAATTTGATTAGAGCATATAAAAATATTGGACCGGCATTTCTTTCTCAAAGAGTAGTATAAGATAACATCATAATTAAACCATGAAAAATATAGATAATTCTTTTTCGATGATGAGTATAACATCATAAACCATGAGTTTAATAATTTCATTTTTTTGTAACTGATGAATATAATTTTATACTCCTATATTACGATGAAAAGTAGACATTTTAGTCTACACATGATTTATTTCGTTGGGCTGACGAGTAAGCGATGTTTGTATTTCTTCCAGTGATAATCCTTTTGTTTCCGAAACGAGCAACCAAATAAAAATCAGTGCTGCTCCTCCAATAGCACCGAATATGTAAAACGTTCCTATTACATTATTTATATTGATCAAAGTTAAAAAAATATCTCTATGACATTAAAATTATTAATAAATCTAGATACAATGCTAAATTTAAATTATTTTTGCTCTACAGCTATAAATATAATGCTTTGTTTTTTTTTTTTGCTAAAGTATATAATGCTTTGTTGTCAATCAACATTTATATTGTTTTTGTCCAGACATGCATGTAACTAGTTAATACGTCTTTTGATAATTTGTGAGTTATAACCTAACTGATAAAAAGAATACCTTGAGTGCTCCATTCGAATAGAAAATTGAAAGAGTAGGTGACGATCGAACTACTTGACCATGAGACCAACGTAACTAAAGTCCCTGCTGTTACTTTTATATTCATTGGAAATATCTGCACACACACAAAAATCATGCAACTGTTACTTCATTTACAAAATAATGGCATATTAAATTCGTCATTCTAAATAAAAGTTTGAGAGTTTATGTACCTCAGACATAATTATCCAAGGGAGGGCTCCCACTCCTACTGCATAAGATGCAATATATAGCTGCCAAGAAAGAAAACCAAATTTTGATTACGTTATTCGTGTAAGAAACCGCAATATTTTTAAAGACATGCAGTGTGAGCAATTGTTTTACCGTGACGCATACAAACGTTAACACTGGAGTTAGTTTCGGAAGCAACTGCATTTTCTGCTCATATCAAATATACAACTAAACATTAGTTAATAGTAATATAATAGACATCACATATATATACACACACACAGATATATATATATACACGTAAAATAACCTGTAATGTGAAGGAGATCCCAATAAACATGCAAGTCATGCTCATCCCACACGCTGAAGTCTATAATTGTCAAAATTAAAACCAATATATATCGAACACTTTAACTAGTTGTTTCTAATTTCTATGATAATTAATTGGTCTAAAATCTAAATAGACAAAGAGAAAACATGCTCACCAACAACAGGGGCCGTCTGCCCCATTTATCAACAAGAATTAGACCTATCATGGCTTTTGGTACCTAAGAATAGTTACAAAGTCCATCGAATCATGGCTTTTTGATTATAGAATTAGTCAATTAGACTCGAACAAAATTTACCATTCAATAATGTTAAATTTTTTGTTTAAAAAATAATGTTAAAATTCATGTTTATCATAAATTTCCAACTCAACTGGTTAATAATAAATGAACTGATTCAATTTTTTTCTGTATATCAGTCATGTCCCATTAGAACTTCGATATAAAAACTTATACATGAAAAACTTTATATATAAATTAATAATGTTGGGACGATGATATTTTATTAATTTATAGAATTACTAATTTACAAAAAAAAAAATTTTTTAGATTTTACCATATATACGTTGATCAAATTTTAGAAAATTAAATTTTATAATATTTTACTATATTATTTGGTGTATAAAATATGTTTCATAGAATTCAAGTGTCATTTTAGATATAATTTTACTAAATAATATCAAAATATGTTAAAATGTTAAGAAAAAAAGAGATGAATTCTATTGTGAATATAAAATAAATAACATATTTTTTGTACTTATATATATATATATATATATATTACTAATTTATAAATATATTTTTGTTTCCCTTTATTTGGTTAAAATTTCTACTTAGTTTTATTTAAATTTCAGTAGAGTTAAAATAAATTTATATAAAAAATAATATATATTTATATTATATTGTATTTAGTTATTATTTATTATAGGTACTTCTCTTACTCTTTAGTTTTATTTTTTAATTTAAATATACAAATTTTAGACTTTTTTGGTTTTAGTTAAAATAAGTCAAATTGGTAAAAAAATCAATATGTCAATTAATCTAATGTATACCTAAAATTAATTTTGATTATATATATACAAAATATGGTATGTAAATTGATGTAAAAAGTAGTTGTAATTATATATAACTTTTCTTTATTAATGTGATATGCATATTTTATTTTAATGGTGGCATATTAAGTTATTAGTTGATAATATATTTCAATTTTTTTGCCAAAAATAAATATTTGTATAGAAAATTTACTTGAGTGATGTTACAAGAGTTATTAGTCATTATCAGTTTAAATTTTTTTGCCAAAATATATATATTTTACAAGGAAATTTTACATGTCATAATTAGATTGATGCTGTCATATTTTTAAAAAAAAAACTAATGTCATTTTTTTGATTAAGAGTGAATGTGGTGATGACAAATATGCAAAATTATTTTGCAAATAATGTTTAGGCATTTAGGAGATACTTACCATGAAGATGCCTAACAATGTCGATCCAATGGCCACAGAAAAACCTATTTCAGCAAAAGCTAATTATTAAAGCAAATAAAATACAAATTGAAAAGAAAGGGTGAATATCTGATTTATTGTCTCTCCTCGTCATGAAAAGTAAATTTTGTTGTGGATATATAAAACTTAATTAGTCTCACCAGCTTTTCTAAAAATAGTACTTGCATAAGATACTACAGCCGTACTACCCGAGAATTGTTGAATCAACATTAGCCCGACTCCTACCTGAAGAATAGATTTGACGCAAATAAATACAAAAAAAAATATATAGTCTGGAAAATTCATATACTTATATTTACAAGATATTTAACACTATACCACGAGAGTGTGTCTATACTTTCTCTGGAACAAATCAGAAAAGCTCGACTTTGAATCACTTTCTAGCATTTTGTTCATAACCTGAAAACAAAACATCATTCATTGAGGCTCTGGTTCTACTTCTACGTTATCTTTTTGTCAAGGAATGAATATATATTAAAAGTGATACTATTTATACTAAAGCTCACTTGAATCTCTGAGGCTTCACGTGAAATATCAGCATCTCTTCCTCTAAGCCGAAGCAGTGAATCTTCTAGTTCTTCATCCGCAGCAACTTTTGCCTTTACAATTGAAGTAGTTTAATCAAGGTTCATTTATTTCTTATCATAGTTAGTAGACTATGGAACGGTTTTTCTTAGGAAATTGAGCATATATATAAAAATGCAACCAGCCATCTTGGAGACTCTGGTACGAAGAATAAACCGATTCCTTGAATAACGCATGGTAGAGCACCTAAACATAATATATTAGATTTCTATCAGTTAGTTTGTACATTTTCTTCTATTGTTCATTTATTTCTTATAGATCATTCTGTTAAGGTATCAGTTCTAGGTTCGAGTGCTCGATCAATTCGTTACTAAATCACTTTGAGTTCTCCTCGATCACGTTATCCTCTTAACTAGTGACTGAATCAAGAATCAAATGCTAAAGCTAATGACACAGGCTATTTGTTTACCCAGTCTTCGTTTCCTACTGACTGGGGAGAGAAGCAAACTCTCATGCTTTCCACTATGATCGATTTGATACAATAGTGTCAAGATCTAACCGATCTTTCTCTGTTACACAGGTACTACAAGAGGATCTATCTAGAGATGTTCGGAGAAGAATACCAGAGCGACTGCGACGAAGATGACTCACTATCAACCTCCGGATCTTCCGACGACGACGACGGATCGCAGCCTGAACCGAAGAAAGCCGTTCGACCTCAAGAGCTGTGATCGCTCCTCTAGGATCTCTCTGTCTCGGTCAAGCTTTCTTCTCCAGCTCGAATACTCTTCTCTATCTCTCCTCTGTAACTCGATCGCTTCTTCTCTCTCACGAAGAAGACGACTCTGTTTTCGTATGTAACAGACTTGTAACGGCCTCAACGGCTTCTACTTATTCCGCGTAACAACTTGAATCAAACCGGTTTCAACCGGGAATTTGCTTTTGGTTTAATCGAATCTGATTTTGGCCCAACCGGCCCAATACCTGAAACGACAACACTTCACAAATCTCCACCTTTGTCGATTAGGTCACGCCGTAGATCCGCCGAAAGCAAACCATAGTCACGACCAAACCGATACAACCACCATGCCTGAATCTCCCTCCAGCCAAAATAGCTCCGATCAGTCTGACCACCACCATGTTCATTCTTTCCTGAATCCCCTGACTCCAATAAGTAGCCCTGACCTGCTCTTACCTGAATCAGAACCCGTGAGATCACCCACTCTCACCCTCCCAGATGACTTCAAGCTTCCAGAATCAGAACCAGCTCCTCCAAGAGCTTCTGAGAGCATTTCCACTCTGATTCAACCTGAACCAACTGATGCAGAAGAACCACGACGCCTTACCAACCTTGAGTATTGTAAGTAACCACCACTGAACTCTTTCTTAATCCACCCTTCAGATACATACTGACCTGAACATTTGCAGATAACCAGAACCTCAGCTTGTTTGGTGACGCACCAGTGACCCCAGCGTAAGACCACTTCTTCATTAACCTCTCGTTAGTACCTTGTTGTTTTCACAATAGGACAGCTTACTAACATGACTGTCCTTTGTTTCATGAACTCCACCTGAGACGCCCAAACAACAGAGCAATCTCGGAGTTTCTCCTGGAACGATCAGGCGACAATCCCCAGCGTTACGAGGCACTTCTCGAACGCACTTCCAGGTAACGTCTTAGTCAACATATCAGCAGGATTTAGACTAGTATGGATCTTTAGGACTTTGACTAGACCGAACTCAATGATGTCTCTGATAAAATGAATCTTCCTTGCTATGTGTTTAGTTCGATCATGATGAACCAGATTTTTAGCTAGGCAAATTGCACTCTGTGAATCACAATGTAGCTTGAAAAACTCTGAATCAAACCCAAGTTCACTGCAAAACTCCCTTAACCACAACCCTTCCTTAGTAGCTTCGGATAGAGCCATGTACTCAGCCTCTGTTGTGGATAAAGCAACAACATGCTGCAGTGACGATCTCCAGCTTACCTGTATTACCTCCAACTTTAAACACATATCCAGTCACTGATCTTCGCTTATCGAGATCAGTCGAGTAATCAGAATCACAGAATCCCTCAACATCAAAATGATCATGCTTAGAAAACACCAAACAAACCTCTTTAGCTCCCTGTAGATAACGTAGTATCCACTTCACTGCTTCCCAGTGCTCTCTGCTCGGCTTAGACATGAACCTACTAACCAATCCAACTGCAAATGCTAAGTCAGGCCTCGTGCCGACCATAGCATACATCAAACTCCCCACGGCACTTGCATACGGAACTGAATCCATAATGCTAGCTTCAACCAACCACTCTTTATCAGTTAAACTTCTCAATTTAAACTGAGAATTCGTAGGAGTTATTACTGCTTTGCAGAATTCCATTCCGAAGGTCTTCAAAACCTGTCCAATGTATCTGCTCTGTGTCAACTTTAGTACCCCTTTAGATCTGTCCCTCACAATATCCATCCCAAGAATCCTAGACGCAGAGCCAAGATCCTTCATTTCAAACTCTGAACTCAAACTCTTCTTCAGAACTTGAATATCCTTCTTGCTCTTAGCTGCAATTAACATATCATCCACGTAAAGCAGCAGATATATGCAATCACCAGCTTTAGTCTTCTTCATGTAAACGCAATGATCTTTCACACATCTTGTGAAACCAATCTTCTTTATAAACGAGTCAAATCTCAGATTCCACTGTCTCGGTGACTGCTTCAACCCGTAAAGGGATTTTCTGAGTAGACACACCTTTCCCTCATCCCCTTTAGCTATGAAGCCCTCTGGTTGTTCCATGTAGATAGTCTCATCAAGATTACCATGTAGAAACACCGTTTTAACATCCATCTGCTCTAACTCAGCATCAACGTTTACCACAAAAGATAGAATGATCCTGATTGATACATGTTTTACCACTGGTGCAAAGATCTCGTTGTAGTCAACACCTTCAACTTGAGTAAAACCCTTTGCCACCAATCTAGACTTGTGTCTCGGATCTTCTACACCCGGAATCCCTTCTTTGTACTTGTAAATCCACTTGCACTGAATGACCCTCTGTCTCGGAGGTCTTTCCACAATGTCCCAAGTGTGATTCTTGTCTAATGAATCATTTTCCTCTTTCATAGACGCATGCCACTTATCCCAATCCTTGCTCTTCATTGCTTCTGCCAACGACTTCGGCTCTGCATTGATCACATCATCCGCACACGCTAAAGCATAAGCTACGAAATCTCCACTTTCAAACATAGCTGGAGGCTTGGTCTGTCTCCTTACTCGGTCTCTAGCGAGTTGATAGTCTCTCAAAGACTCCTCCTGGCCTTCTGCCTCCACCTCTGCATCACTTTCTGAGTCTGAACTTTCTTCCTGACTAGAAGTAGCTCCACCTTGACCAGTACTCCCTGATACAGAGGTCGAGCCTTGTTCAAACGTGGATCCCTTCTGAGTTGGACCTTGTATCAAATCAGCTCTAAATGTGACCTTCTTTCCCTTAGCGTCAATCTTTTTCTGACTGTCTTTAGACTTCATGAACATGACGCTCTCATCAAAGACCACATTTCTACTGATCGTAGTCTTACCCTCGTCATCCAACCACACCCTGTAGCCTTTTGTGCCTTGAGGGTAACCTACAAACACACCCTTTAACGCTCTCGGACTCATCTTATCTTGAACGGTATGAACGTAGGCAACGCACCCAAACCTCTTCAAATGACCAAACTCCACCTTAACCCCAGACCACACTTCTTCAGGGATTTTAAACCCGATAGAAGAGTTTGGAGTTCTGTTGATCAAATACACCGCTGTGGCTGCAGCCTCTGCCCAGAACTTCTTCTCTAGCCCTGACTCTGCCAACATACAACGAATCTTGTCTGCAATTGTCCTATTCATCCTCTCTGCAACACCATTCTGTTGCGGAGTGTATGTGCATGTTCGGTGTCTTCTGATCCCAGCTTCTTTACACATAGTATCCATCTGCTTGTTGCAGAACTCAAGACCGTTATCAGTGCGCAAGCACTTGATCTTCTTTCCGGTTTGGTTCTCAACCATCTTCTTCCACTCCGCAATGTTTTCATAGGTTTCATCTTTAGAGATTAGAAACCTGATCCATACTTTTTTCGAGAAATCATCTATGAGAGTAAGAAAATACTTGCAGCCTGATAAGCTCTCCGCATTAGACACTGAACCCCACAGATCTGTATGAACATAAGCTAGTGTCTCCGTAGTCACATGTTTAGCAGTAGGGAACGGGAGCTTATGAGCTTTACCTAGAACACAATCTTCACAGAAATCCAACGTATGAACGTCTTTCTTCTTTAAGTAACCATTCTTAACCAGTAGATCCATGTTCTTCAAGCTCATGTGACCCAATCTAGAGTGCCACAGGTTAGTGAGATTCTCTTCAGCCCTTGAAACGTTCACTTCCGCTTTGAGAACCTTCCCATCAAGAAAGTAGAGTCCATTCCTGTACTGACCCGTGATCACTTGTTTGCCATTTAGGGTGAATATGACCTTGAAACCTTCTCCTTTATACTTGCAGCCACATTTCTCTAACTGTCCATAGGAGATCAGATTTCTTTCCATAGTAGGCATGTACCTTACATCAGTCAACACCACAGTAGACTGATCTGGGTTCACAATCGTTAGCTTTCCAATTCCTTTCACCTCGCTGACTGTATTGTTTCCCATTAGAACTTTGCCTCCTTCCACTTCCTGGAAGTCAAATAGAACATCTCTATTTGGTGTTATGTGAAACGTACACCCTGAGTCGAGAACCCACTCATCTTTAGTGTTGTGCACACTTGCCGTTAAGATCATAGGAAACTCCTTGTCTTGAGCCACGTTAGCACCATCATGAGGCTTCTGATCTTTCCTTTCAGGACATTCTCTTTTGAAATGTCCCTCCTTTCCACAAGTCCAACACTCACGAGCCTTCGGTTTACCTCGACCTTTAGACTTAGATCGATGTCCTTTACTTTTAGACCTGCTCCCCCCTTGACTTCCTGATCTCTTATCACTTCTTCCCCTAGTAACCACAAGCCCTTCTGAATCAGACTTCGATCGCTTGTACAAGCCCTTTTCCTTGAGCTCAGCTTCTTTAGCATAAGCTGATGAAGTCACTTCCTTTACTGTAAGAGTTTCCTTGCCGTTACCGTACTTTAGTGTATGGACCAGTGAGTCAAACTGAGGTGGAAGACTCGTTAGGATTTGTATAGCTTGATCTTCATCTGAAACTTGAATGTTTAGACTTGCTAGATCATCCACTAACTTCAGGAAAGTATCCAAATTTTCCTCAATACTCTTACCCTCAACCATTCTATAACTCGCAAACCTTTGCTTCAAATAGATTCGGTTTGGTAAAGTCTTGGTCTGGTAATCTGCTTCAAGTGCTTTCCAAACCCCCATTGCTGTAGCCTCTCTCATCACCTTTCTCAGCACCATGTTAGAAAGACTTGAACAGATTAGATTCCGAGCTCTTGTATCCTTTTCCTTAGCTAACGGATCCTTCTTAACATCTTGATCTTTCACATCTGATGGATCTGCATCCGGATCATCCTTTGGTGACTTCTCCTCCTGAGCTAAGATGTGTCCCAGCCCTTGCAGCTCTAGCTGCATTAACATCTTAAACTTCCACAAACCAAAATCACCCGATCCATCAAACTTCTCCATCTCAAACTTAGTATGAATCTTCTCCATACTGAAATAACAGATCAAGAATAGCAACGCAGTAACTCAACACGCACACAACTCACACCCCTGAACCACTGAACCGCAGCTCACTCAAACAGCCCTGACCTAGATCTGCTATACCACAGACTTCTCCTCGTCGAACCTAGTTCTCTTTACCAAGAACCTGGCTCTGATACCACTTGTTAAGGTATCAGTTCTAGGTTCGAGTGCTCGATCAATTCGTTACTAAATCACTTTGAGTTCTCCTCGATCACGTTATCCTCTTAACTAGTGACTGAATCAAGAATCAAATGCTAAAGCTAATGACACAGGCTATTTGTTTACCCAGTCTTCGTTTCCTACTGACTGGGGAGAGAAGCAAACTCTCATGCTTTCCACTATGATCGATTTGATACAATAGTGTCAAGATCTAACCGATCTTTCTTTGTTACACAGGTACTACAAGAGGATCTATCTAGAGATGTTCGGAGAAGAATACCAGAGCGACTGCGACGAAGATGACTCACTATCAACCTCCGGATCTTCCGACGACGACGACGGATCGCAGCCTGAACCGAAGAAAGCCGTTCGACCTCAAGAGCTGTGATCGCTCCTCTAGGATCTCTCTGTCTCGGTCAAGCTTTCTTCTCCAGCTCGAATACTCTTCTCTATCTCTCCTCTGTAACTCGATCGCTTCTTCTCTCTCACGAAGAAGACGACTCTGTTTTCGTATGTAACAGACTTGTAACGGCCTCAACGGCTTCTACTTATTCCGCGTAACAACTTGAATCAAACCGGTTTCAACCGGGAATTTGCTTTTGGTTTAATCGAATCTGATTTTGGCCCAACCGGCCCAATACCTGAAACGACAACACTTCACACATTCAAATGCATAACACTTACATCAAAATCATATAACTAACTTCTATAGTCTAATTTTTACAGTTACAATTTAATTAATCATCCATAGTATAAATGAGATTTTCCACGTTAAACTACAATATGCCATTTTCTTCCGTATTTAACATCACTTCCATGTTGATTATGAAATAATAATTAGTTTTACCTAGTAAAGCCATCTTCCTCCAGCTGATGAAATTCCCAAAAAAAAAAACCATGGCGAGTCCAGAGTTTTGAAGAAGCTGTAATAATCAGTCACACGAGAGTTCAAAAGGGTCAATACACTCACAAGAAAGCCACAAAAATTTGGGATATTTTGAATGAAACTTTTCGATTATACAAATACTTATCTTTGAAATTACACGGTGGATATTTTGCATTTAGAAATTATATATATATATATATATATATATATATATATATATATATATATATATATATATAATTTCTAAATGCAAAATATATATATATATATATCGGTCAAACTAACTTAAAACAAGTTCCATTTATATTCAAGTTGGAACAAGGTATATTAACATTTTGATAATAATACATACTTAAGTTTCATTAATTAGTTTCAACTTAAAACCAATAAATAAGAATTATAAATGGTCTGGTCATATATATTATTTTTAAAATAACAAAAAAAGTATACTTTTACTCAGTTTTGGTACTTTCTAAATATTTCTAACTTTCATACTCTTTGGGAACTCACGTATATTCCAACAAGAACACACTTTTTTATAATAATATGTTCATGTTTCTGTTTTGCCGGCTTCTTTATAGTTTTTCCTTAATATTTCCTAAAACTAAAGTACTATCTGGTTTTGAAAAAAAATACCTGGTTTGAAAAGGTAAATGTACCTCGAATATGTTTTGGCGTAATTTCTGCTATGTAGACAGGTACCTGCTCGGTATACATTTAAAGACCAACAGTAAATGTATATAATAGATAAATACAAATATAACTTTGTTAGAGTATAACTATTAACACTATTATAATGTCATAACCGAACTATTTTTAGTGAAATATCTACACTAAAAACAAGCTCTTCTCCAACCATAACTCTAAATTTCACACTAAAATTATTTTATAATATTATACTTATTTAATTTTTTGTTTATCATTTATTTAATTCTCTATTTTATTAATAGTGTTTTAGTGTGGTGAATAGTATCACACTAAATTTGGTGTAAAATTCTAGTGTTGCATTCAAATGGTGTGGGTTTTTCCAGTTGGGATAGAGAGGATTTGATGCAAAATTCACACTAAAATAGTGTTTTGCTAGGGTTGGAGTCTTGGAGATGGCCTACCATATCAGATATATATAAGAAATTAGTAGTAGTAACAAGTTAATTACCACATAGCTAATCAAGCCGATTCCTATCCCCGATGAGATTCTTCCGAAGTTCAGACACAACACATTCTTTTATGTAGCATTCATGCATACCAAAAGAAAAGAAAAACTAAGAATTGTTAGGTATAAATAAGTAAACAACCAAAAGATAAACTGTTTAATCATTTTTCCATTAACAGTGATATACGACCTATTTGTGGTAAGATATCTTGTTAATACCTTAGCGAAAGCGATGCACAGCCAACCAATGACACAGAGGATATCAGAGACCCACATTGTCTTCAAATCATGCAAAGCAACAAAACATACATTTATGGTAGGAAGTTTCTATTCTTTCTTTTCTTGCCATGTTTTTTTTCTTAAATGGGAAAATTTTGATTATCGACTACTTATTTTTTTATGATTATGGAAAGGTAAAAATGTAATTACTCCTCTTCTTCCTAGTACGATCGCCATTTTACCGCTGAACAATGCACCGAATGTTGCTCCCAACGTAGAGAATGAGGTAAACGCTGAGAACTGAAATTTGATTAAAATTTAAAAGTATTCTAGATAATTCAAACAATAAATTGTCAAAGTTGATGAGTAGATCTATTTTAGTGGGACATTAGTTACTAAAACAAGAAATACTTGCCTACCAAAAAAAAAAACAAGAAATACTTATGCATATCAAGTCATCTTTTCACTAACAAGCATGAAAGAGAAACAAATGACTTGAATGGTACTATGATAAAACCAAAACTGAATATTTATTTTTGTTGGTGAATTTTTGTTTTCCTTCTGTAATGATAATACTTTTGAACGGATACATGTTGCCTCCACTGTCGTAAATGAGACAGTACGGCCTGAATCAACACCATTGAGGCATTGATATATATATATATATATATATATATATATATACACAAACACACTATTTTGTATGATTTCAATAATCCATACATGAGAAATTACATATACTAATTAGTAAATTATATATTATATGGAGAAATTATATATCTATCATGATAGCATTTTTTAAAGAACTTATGATTACAAAGTTCTGCGTTCAAAAAAAGATTACAAAATTCTAAAGTTAAAAATGGAAGATGTTAACCAAAAAAGAAAAACAAAGGAGGGTAAAATGGAAGTTAACCATACGTAAAGTCAACTTCAGTATTTAGGATAACGACGCTATATTTTTTTTCTTCAGAATTGTTGGTTAACTATTTTAGTTTGCAATTTGAATGAAAAAGGGAGTTTGTGATTAATTTCTTTCCAATGTTTGTTTATGGAAATAGTAAAAATAAAAACTAAAAGAGAGACATACCTCTGCGATAGAGAGACCCATGTCTTTCATAATTCCTATCTCAGCACCTGAAGTATAACCAATCTGCGATTAAATGAAAAGCAAAGAGATTACTTTAAGAACTTTGATGAAGTAGAGATCATACGTAGCTGCGAGGCTGCGATTCAATCTTTGCATGTCGCTTTTAAAGTCATCTAACTACATTTTATACCTTAATTTTGGTTCCACAAACACTATTATTTCCATAATAATATTATTTTTCGGTTAAATATAAATTTAAAATAAAAAGAGACAAAGTCAAAAAAAACTCAACAGCAACTCCAAAGGAGAAGGAGCCACAGACGGCGACGAAAGTGCTGAGGATAACACAGGCAGTGATACGACAGCCTGAAGCGTCACTTTGGTTACTGAGCTCTAAAAGCCCTTTGTTTATGCTTCTTTCTTCTTCCACCAACACCATCATATGCATGCAGTACGGATAAGACAAGATTTATTTATGGAGAGAGAGAGAGAGAGAGAGAGAGAGAGAGAGAGAGAGAGAGAGAGAGAGAGAGAATTTATCATGGTAGGCTTCTTATATAGACTATGGTTTCTAACACCCATTTCAATTCTAACACATTTTTTTCCTTTTTAACCTTTCATCATTTTTTATTTCTTTCACCTAATTTATTTATCATCCACTCCTTTTTTCTGTTTTTTTTCTTTATTTAAAGTAGTCGTGGACACCACAAAGTTTGACCCAAATCCAAACAAAAATTTAATGCATACCCAATTCGAAATGTAAAAAATACATGTGTAGAATTTTGTTGGGTAGAACAAAACATATCTAAATCGATGTGTTATTAGCTGGATCCGAATATGTTTTTTAGTTTTCGTGAATTGTGTCAAAATAACATTCTTTGCCAAACAAAGGGATTATAAATTTCTACCAAAAAATTGATTGTAAACTTATAAGATTTGTGTTAAAAAACTTATAAGATAATTAAACTTTTAGCTTCAAAAAGATTATTAAATTTAAACACTGCGTGTGTGGTTTTGTGTTCTCTTGACCCGCGTATTTTTTAAACATCTTCATATCTATTTATTTTTGTTTTTTTTTCTGTTTTTATATGACAACTAAAATACTTAACCGAAAAAACTACGGACCCAGAAGCCATACAAGGTCTGGATACGGATCGGATATCCGAATTTTTGAAGGTATTTATAATTTGCTTCGTATGTTACAGATATCTAATTTTTGTATTTGCTTTGCGTCGAAGAAATACAGATATTAGAAAAACGGATATCCGGAAAATAAATAGATATTTGCAGATATTTGCGAATACTTACGGATATCTCATATGTTTTGATTAATATAAATAATTTTAAAAATTCAATGCATATTTGTGTTGTATAATATATTTTAACATGATATATAAGATAAAAAAATTAAAAGAATCAGTGAATCTACATATTTTATAAAACTTTTAAACTTAGTTAACAATTATAATAACACAAAACCTAAAGAAAAAAGTTATAATTATCATTTTACTTTTATATAAGTAATAAGTTGAATAAAATTTGTGAAATCATATGTCAGAATAATAATTATACAATTTTATACATTTAGAACTTTTAATATAATCAAGATATACATGTATTTATATATTGCCGGATCGGATCGGATATCCGCTCCCCAAAATTTTGATATTTGTGATTTGTTTCGTCTTTGACAGATATTAAATTTAAGTATTCGCTTTGATTTGTAAAGATACGAATATCCGGATTTTTCGGATCAGATCAAAACGAATAACGAATCGAATCAATATTTACAGATATTTTGCCCACCCCTAGCCATACCTACACAGACTGGGATATTCTGAAGTCTGAACCAAGAACAAACTGTCATGGAGGAGAATACCGACACTAAAAGGCTCGCCTGCGTGTTGGTCCCTACCATTAACTTTCTTGGCCATATATAAAAATAATATCGGGCTATTTGTGGATCGAAGTTAAATGAGGAAACAAACTATTTTAATTGCAAAGAAGAGGAGAAGTTTTAAAGACTAGTTAGTTAGAAAAGTTTTATCGAACGTGTGAGATATTTGTGGTGGACATTGGACAAGTTAGTTAAAAACAATACTTTTTTGCTAAAATAAAACAGTACTTTTTTGAGCAACAATAAAACAGTACATTTTTTTGCTAAAATATAACATGTCAAATTATCTAAAGAGGGCACTAGATGATTCGTTTCCTGATATTTTATGTTTTAGAGAACGTATAGAAAGTATTTGATTTTGATTTAATTAAACTAGTATTGAGGTATATTTTAAAATTAATGCAAAACGATGATATGTTAGTTACATAAAAAGATATCTTTTGCTTTTCCACATACAGCACTTGAAGTACGGCAAAAGTGTTATAAGACCAGCAATATTCATTGAATATAGAGATAAGAAGGATCTAGTAACAGTAAACATGTCTGCACAAAGTGATGAGAACAGCATCTGTATAAATATTTTCAATAATTTGTTGTTCTTCTAACGTGATGGAATGTGTAAATATTTATTAGAAAGTGACTTTTTAATCATGCGTGCTCTAACAACAGCATCTGTACATACGGCCTCAATCTAAGCATTTTTTGTGTAAAAAACGAAGCAAGCATAATAGCCTGGATTTTAGACCATAAAATATGTTATTAGTTATTATGACTACAATAAATTCTAATTTTCAAATTAATACATATACATATATATATATAGTTGTACGAAGACTTTTATTTATCTATTTACGAAATTGTCGGTAACCATAGATTTCGAGACACAGCTTTCAAAGGTTTAACAGCACAAATTGCTTAAAACATGTGGTTGTAGCCAATAATTATTAAATGGTCACGAGTTTTACTTTCGGTCTGATTTTTCTTTTAAATATTTACTTTGGCGCAAAAATTTTACTTTCGGTTGAATAGCACAAATTTTTTGATCTATATAGCAAAATTTCCATTTCTTGAACTATTTACTTTAGGTTCTTTTCAGCTACAAACCCCGTTTACAATGAACGAACCTTTCCATTTTATTCGGTGCTGTTAGAGCCAATTATTGCTGTTTTCTTATTATGGGTTGCAACTTGAAACTCTTATTTTGGATTTCTCAGGTCCACAGAATTTCTTATGATTTTCTCATAGGACAATATTCACTTCTTGACTTCACCACAATTCATGTATCCATTTAGGATCGTGGGCCTGTAACTGGATATATCATTATTCTATCTTTGCCAATAAATTATCAGTTCAGTCTCACCTTCATTTCTGTTACTCTGTTAATCATTTTTTTAACATACAAAACAGATAACCACAATTAAGATTTTTATACCAACAGCTAAAATATCTACGAACAGTTGCTTCCAGTTGACAAAAAAAAAAAACAGTTGCTTCCTAAACATTACCGTTATACCATCGCATTCCACTGCTTATGCGATTACCAAAACACAAAGCGACTTATGGCCTCTTTGAATTAAGATCAAGAACTGCTTTAGAGTCAAGCTCCCACCATTCACAATCTCCAGCAGGCCGAGTCGCTCTTCTGTCACGTCTAAACGCAGGAATCTGATGTGAGAATCTATTCACTTCAGTTTTTGGAATGTCTACAACACCGTCCTTTGACTCAAGACACCTTCCGTAGAGAAGCTTGTTAAACACTTTAGCAGTCAAAAGCATTGCTTGTATGCTCTGCTCGTCTGTTTCCACTATTTCTACAATCTCAAGTTCTTCTCCAGTTTCAGCAGAGTCAGTAATGTTCCAGTTTTTGTACATAGCCCATATCTCACCTTTTCCAGGGTATACTTCGTATCTGTTTACACTACTCTTCACGGCGTTAACCTTATGTGAGAAGCTGTTGGTGCAAGGACTTCTGCTTTACCTATTTTCAACTTGAACCGGCCACAGCAGACAGGATGTGGTGTAAGATTTGGAGGAGGGCGATAGAGCACTAGAGGTGCTACGTGTAGATTGAACTCAGGGCTTGTGTCTATTTTCTTGATCTGAGCATACTTTCTTGGCATACCCTTGTCACTATCACTGTAAACAGCCCATATTTGATCAGTCTGGAAGTTGTCCGGAGATCTCAGGTTGTCGAAGTTGTAAGAGTTTTCATGTTCGGTTGTGCAACTGGTTAGAACATGATCTAAGGTTTTTATAGCACCATCCAAACCTTCACATCTAGACTGAGACAGTGCTTCATCACGTCTCCCACGTTTCCTTGAGTTCCCTGTCGGTTTGTGTACATACCCAGGTGTGAGAGCAACATGGTGATCTTGACAAAAGTTGGACAGTTGTTTTGCTTTCACCTCATAAGCCTCAACCAATTTAGCCAACTCCTGTTCTGTGCCTTTCAGTTTCTGATCTTTTTCATTAATCCTTTCCTCCCGAGCGATAAGCTCCTTTTCTCTAAGCTCAAGCCCTTGCTCATGTTCCATAAATGATGCTTTTAACTTGACTTGCTGCTCTTATGTAGATCGCAACTCTTCCAAGCTTTCCTGAATCTTTTTCTCAACAGATTTCAAAACAGTAAGGTCAGTGATTGAGCTTTGAACTTCATCACGTTGTTTCCTCTTAGCTTCTAACTCGCATGTGCATTCCCTTATGGCCTCGTTGATTGAAGAAACTTGTTCTTGTCTCACCTTGACTTGTCTGATAAGCTCCTCATTTGTGTTGTTCAAATCTTGCATTTTCTTCTCTCCTTCCTCGACTTGCTTGTTTCTCTCAGTGAGTGTATCCTCTTTAAACGCAATCTCCACAGATAGTTTACGATTAGCCTCTGTTATCTCGTCGTGTCTCTTCTCTTTAGAAGCAAGTTCTTCAGTGTGTTTCTCAATCAACAGCTTGATTGATTCGCAATGTCCACTCCGTTCATTAATCAGCTTTTCAATACCCTCCAACTCCTTGGCTTTTGACTCCATCTCGTTGTCTAGTGATATGGCTATATCTTCCTTCAAGTCAAGGTCCAGACTCAGTTCTTGCAACTTTTTTTCTTTAGAAACAAGTTTCAAGGACCGTGCCTCAAGCTGCTTCCCACATTCCGCAGTTTTATCGAGAACCTCTGCAAGATCTTTCCTCTTCCTCTCTATACCCTCTTCCAATTCCCTGTTGCGCGTTTGAACCCTTTCAAGATGCTCCATCTCTGCGGTAAACTCAATCTTCACATGTTTAAACTGTTCCACCTTCGAATCAAGCTCAGACTGAGTCTCTGTAAGTTCCAAGGACCGTGTCTCAAGAAGCTTGCTACATTCCTCAACCTTGTCTTCAATAAATGTGAGATCTCTTGTCTTTCTCTCAATCTCCTTATCCAACTCTCTCCTGCGAGTCTCAGCCCTATCCATCTCTGCGGCAAGCTCACTCCGATGCCTCTCAAACTCAATCTTAACCTCTCCTAACTGTTCCACCTTCAAATCAATCTCACACTGAGTCCTCGTAAGTTCCAAGGACCGTCTCTCAAGCATCTCACCACATTCCACAACTTTCTCCTGAACCAACTTGAGATCTCCCGTCTTCCTCTCAATCTCCACATCCAATTCTCTCCTACGACTTTCAGCCTCGACACGTTGCCTCTCCATCTTCTCCAACTCTCCACCTTTCAAATCAATCTCACCCTGAGCCTCCCTCAACGATTCCATCATCAACCTTTGCTTCACACTACACTCTTCCACCAACACCCTAAGACCACTCAACTCCTCTTCTTTAACCTCAACCTCCCTCCTAAAGCCATCAGCTTTCACCTCCCATGCCTCAACCACTTTAGCCCTTTCCTCAATTTCGAAGCTTTTCCTCTGCAACTCAACGAACATCTTCTCCACGTCACCCCTCACCGAATTCAAATGATCCCCCACGTCTCTCCACTGAAGAGACAAGACAACCAATCCCGAAGCTTGAGACTGAAGCTCCTCCCAAGCTTTGCCGAGATTCACCGTCTTCACTTCACATAGGTTTAACTCCTCTTTCATTCTCTCCATTTTTTTGCCCTCTTAACGATTTTTTTCTCCAACAATTCCCAAAATTGAACCCTAAATTAGTTGGATCATATGCCACGTTCGCGACCCAATGAAGAAAGTTTGAAACGGACGCGAGTGATGAGAAACCCTAAAAATGGTGGTGGGAAAACCCTAGGAATTAGGGTTGAAGCGACGCGAGTGATTCGTCGTTGTGTTGTGAGAGAGGGAATGTGATTTTATATCTCTTCAGCGCTTTCTTTTTATAACGAAGAGAGAATAAATTTACTCTCGAAAGCTTCTAGTTCTATCAGTAGGTTTTGTTGTATAAGTTGTTGGTCTAGACGACAGCGTTTTTAACGCGATCACTGATTGTTCACATCATCCAGATCATGCATTTTCACAAACTTGTTGTCATTGTCATCATCCTCCATCAATAAAAAAGCACGAGCAAGGTCGTCGTATCCACCAACGAATACCTCGCTTTCCCAACATTCTATCAAGTTATCTTTACTCAGTGTAAAAGAACGCAATATTGAAGGCAGGAGTTACGCTCTCTCGTCTTCAAATTGTCACAGTTGTATTTCAGAATTGGACGAACTTATCTTCTGTGACATGAACTATACGTATTCAAATTTATAAAGCTTCGTACTTGAGAATTGCTTTGCTCAGCACAAGAGAATATAATATCAGCTGTTAATATTATCGTTTCAAATCACCTAAACATTCAGAGAATATCTTACCAAATCACCAATAAATTTTATTTTTATTTTTGTAGTTTTACTAAAATCATCAAAATCATTCCAAAACTCACTTAAATCTCACCAAAATTAAAACATTCCACAATCTCCCAAAATCATTAATTCAATCCCCTACGTTTAATTGTCACAACTTTTGATTTTTTTTTTAAATAGACACTAGGAGAAGTCCGAGCTACACGCGGAATTTGATGTACCAATTTTTACAAAATAAATATAATTTTGTGTAAATTTTATTTTATGTTAAGTTGAGTGTGATTATGATTATGTTGTTTACACCAAATTTCAATTATAACACAAATGTTCAAATTTTTGGTACTTTTTCAGTTGTAATCCTAAATTAAAAGATTTTATAATGTTTTGAGTTTTTTTAACAGTATAGAACAAATATATCAACAATTTTAACAACTATTTATATAGATCCTTTTTCTTATTGAATCTTTCAACATAAAAAAGACAGATGCCGTTCTAACATTTACAAAGAGATGGTTGTATAGACTAATCTAAGAAGAAAGAGTAAAAAGAATGAGTGTAGTAGTGTTTAGCCGGAACTGAGCTCAAACCATCTTCTTAGCTTCCCTAAAGAAGAGAATAGATTCAGTTATATATCCTTGTTATTAATCCTATCTCATGAATTTCATTTACGTGACTTCGAGTTAAGAAAATGATATCTTAAATCTGTATGTTAATTGTTCTAAAATTGGGTTGTATTCTTATGTTGTGATCCGTTTTCATATTCATGTCTAATTGTATCTTTTTGTATTCACAAATTAAGGCTATGTAGGTTTCTCATATTGCTCTGTATATTTGTGGAGACTACACACTTCTAACCATTTCTTTTCTTGACTCTACGTAAGCATTTAGTTCAATATAGAGCTTCCTCGTTTTTCTTTTCACATGTTCTTTGTTGGCGCAAATGAGTACCCATAATTGGTGATATATATGGAAGGAAAAGTAGTATAGAAAACATTTTAAAAAGAAATTTTGGAAGCTGTTTTTACCTGTTGCTTGTTCCATGATGATGGGTTTCGATGCGTACGATTTGTTTTTGGGTATTCCTCAAATATACTAAGAGTAAAATAAGAAGAAAAGAATGTAAATCAGCCAAAGCTTCTACTTATACTCTGGTCTTTTGTAGCCAATTTTAAAATATGAGCATTTTATGTTATTCTTACAGATCACCTTTATATTATTTTTGGCTTAAAACAACACCAAACAGTATCAAAATGATGATCCTGAGGTCTTCAAACAGTTTTAACGATTCTTAAAAATTATTCTGAGTCTAGGTTTTTAAATTTGGCGGCGTAGACGTGGCTCGTGCACTGCAATCTCCAACCATCTTGTTGTTCTCAAATCCCATACCTTTTCATGTAAAGTCGAAAAATCCATACATACTTGAAACTTGACCCGATTAGTATCAAGATAGCATATATCAAACATCATTATAGTTTTAACATTTAAGTAGGTGATGTGGTAAGATTCAGTATCATCAAAAGAATTAGTTACTATAGCTTTGGTTTGCTGAAGTTTTCTGAAACATCCAAAAAAACACAGCAAAAAAATCAAAGTGTATGTTAACGCCATAAAAGAAGCAGTGCACAGAGTTTCTAGCTTGTATATCCTGGTAAGATAAATAATACGACACTTCGAATAAGAAAATTATGGAAATGACTCTTGAATACTCATAATCATATCAAATACATTTCTCTACTGCATCCTCCAAGCAGTTTAAGCAGCACATAAAGATCATCATGCAAATGAACAAAACTTTGGGAAACCTGCACATAACTGCATATATAAGACACGCAAGCAGATACAGAAATCTAAAGATGCCAATTGCCAAATGATGACTAAAGAATCCTGCACCGATAGCCAACTATTTGTTAAGGTGGTAAAGGGAAGAGGCAACCAGAAGAATTATATAATCTTTTGTAGTTCAGGGGGCGAAGATGATGAATGCCTAAAGATCTAAATATTAAAGAACTTCAACAGGACCTGAACAGAGAACATACGAAAGTAAGATTTTGGTAAGATAATTGTTTCCTGGAAGTTCCAGAAAAGATAAAACTAAGCTAGGGAATTGTGTGCAGGAACAGATAGAATTGAAAAAGAACATACCAAAAATAAAGCCAACAACAAAGAACGATCAACGCGAGTCTTAGCTTGCTGGACCTCACAATTGAATTTTTTGTTTGGGAAAAATTGTCAAAAGCGAACAAACAAATAAGGTTGTTGTCCCCTTGGTATAAAACCAACATGAAGTTATTTCAATAGTATATTGTTTTCATAATCTCAAAACTAACCCTATATTTAATCTAATTAAACACAATTTAAAAGTTAATTTGATTTTTTTAAAAAGTTAATGGAAAAAAAGAAAAAAAAACATTTGAAATGCAATCGAAAACATAAAACAAAAGGGTATATATATGTATCGTAAAATACAAGAGTTTGTGAAAATAATCAAAAGAAAAACTATGAAAAATCATATATTGATGAAGAAGACAAGGAAAAATCAGATTAATTAATTTTTCCACAAGTAAAATCGACCATAACACATTTTAGAAAGTTAGAATATTTCAGGAGATTTTTAGAACATTTCCTCAACTAAAATTTCATTAATTTTCGCAAAAAAAAAATCAGGTATTCTTATCCGTAGGAGGCGCCTTCTAAAAGTTTAGAAAAATGATAAAAATTCTGAATACACTTTCTAGTTTGAGTAGACATAAGAATAGATTGTAGAAAACACATTCCACAGAATTTAGAATACTTTCTAAAAGTAGAAGATGCATTCAGAAAGAAAGTATATACATTTACGATTAATAGAATGCACATTCCTTTTATTAAGGAATTTAGTAAAAGTAGAAAGGGTGTTCTAAACGATGTAGATGAACATGTTTATTTTAGAAATTGTTTTCTACTATATCATTTTTTCGTAAAAGACGCGTTCTACTTTTAGTATAACGTATTTTAAAAATCTTATTTGCCAAGCTTTTGAACAAAAGAAAATGACCAGCTTGTGTATATGAATGTTTTATTAATTGTTTATATTTTTAATAATTTTTTTGATTGATACTCTCTCATTTAATTTTTTTTTAATAATTGCCACATACCATTTAAAAAAAACCCACTTGATCTCTGTCTTCTGAATTACCTTTGATGTTAAGATGTTATTCATCTTAATTATCACATAAGTTAAAACCAACAACTCAGCTTCAGATTATTAATAACATAGTTTTCATCAATACATTTTTTTTTCTACAGAGAAACCTGATTTTTACTGATTTTGGGCAAATCATCAAAACTTTTTTTTCTCACAATGCAAATCATCAAAACTTAATCAATCAAATTTGATTCAATATCCAAAAGAGAGATTAAACAGTTCTATGTAAGGAAATTCATATTTATCCTCATTGACATAGAGACGTGAGCAAACCAATAAAAGACACTGAAGATCTATTGGAATTAGTAAATCTTAAGAGCTGATATGAGAAAAAAAACCCACTCTAATTTTTGGTAAACGAATAAAATTGATAACTCTACTGGATCTGGCGAAACATTAGAAACGAACCATTGGAACGCGATCACTAATATAAATGGTCGAAACAAGCACTCAAATGTGAAGAAAGAAACAAAGGAGTAAAACCATATGACCCTTCGACAAATCGAAGAAGGAAATATATGAGACTCAGAATTGAACTATTTGACCATCGATATCACACCTGAAACCAGCCTCGCCAGATCCGATGGAAGAATTAATACTTACATCAGAGCCGGCATATTCTTGCACCACACACCATAAATATATTCGGATCGGCTAGCATCACAAGCAAGGCAGATAGTACGAAGCAACCCAAAAATATATATAATTTGTAATTGTTATTTAAAACCAAGATAAGACCATAAATCAAATTGATATAAGTTGATTTGATGGTCTATAACCCACTGCAAAATATTAGTAAACCAAATCAAGACCCCAAAAGAAACATCTGATAAGGTTAAATGAAGACCAAACACATGTCTCTTAAATGTTCGAGAGAGTTATAAAAACTGACACAACATCAATCGATCTTTCCGAAGGAGAATAGCTCATATCGACCCAATTATGGAGAAATTGCATGGAAGGCGTCAAGACACATACCATTTCTTCTTCCAATTCATTTGACTACTCTCTCTACTGAAACCACCTTTGGTGTTGAGATGTTCTTCATATAAATTATCAAACAAGTTAAAACAAACAACTCAGATTCACATGATTTAACAACATAGTTTTCATTGATACATTTTTCTATAAAGAAAACCTTATATTTACCGATTTTGGATAAATTATACAATATTAATCAATCAAAATCGATTCAATCCCCAAATGAGAGATTTTAACAACTCAGTCTAAGGAAACTAATATATGTTCTCACTGACATAAAAATGCAAGAAAAACAATGAAAACACTCGAGATCTGTTGGGATTAGTAAATATAATTTTATTGATTTTGGAAAAATCATCAAAACTTAATCAATCAGATTCGATTCAATACCCAAAGAGATTTTGACAGTTCCATCTAAGGAAACAAATATGTATTCACATTGACATAGACACGCTAGCAAATCGATGACATCGGTCTATTGGAATTAATAAATCTTCCGAAAATTAGAAGGGCCGTCAAGTGCAAAAAAAAATAGAAGAAATAAAAATCTTAAAAGTTTTCTGAAGAGAAGTGCCAACATGTGCAAAAGAATAAACGAAAAGCAAAAGAGTAGAGAGAAAGCAAAGATGTCTCTCGTTTGAGAGACTCAAACGAAAGACTCAAGATAAATCATGAAAAAACTCTCATGTTTGTTTGTCATGGTTCTTTTTATCAAAAAAAAAAAGGTTTAAAACTTATTTATGTTGGTATTAAATATTTGAGAGACTTGGAGGGGAAGAGATTTACCTATAGCAATGCTCTTATGCTTCTTTGGGTTAAGATCAAGAACTGCTTTAGAGTCAAGCTCCCACCATTCACAATCTCCAGTCCGAGTTGCACTCCTCTCACGTCTGACCGCTGGAATCTGATGCGAGAATCTATCCACTTCCTTCTTTGGAATGTCTACAAAACCAGCCTTTGACTCAAGACACCTTCCGTACAGAACCTTGCTGAACACTTTAGCAGTCAAAAGCATTGCTTGTATGCTCTGCTCTTTAGTTTCCACTACTTCTACAATCTCAAGATCTTCCTCTTCTGTCCCATCAGCACATTCTGTAATGTTCCAGTTCTTGTACAAAGCCCATATCTCACCTTTTCTTGGGTATACTTCAAATCTGTTTACATTACTCTTCAGGGCTTTAACTTCATGTGAGAAGCTGCTAGGTCCAAGGATTTCTGCTATACCGGTTTTCAACTTGAACCGGCCACATGAAACATGATGTGTTGTGAAATTTGGAGGAGGGTGGTACAGCTCTAAAGGTGCTACATGTAGCTTGAACTCAGGGCTTGTGTCGATTCTCTTGATCTGAGCATACTTTCTTGGCATTCCTTTGTCACTATTGCTATAGATAGCCCAGATTTGATCAATTTTGAACTTGTCCGGAGATCGCAGGTGCTGGAAGTTATAACTGTTTTCATTCCCATGAGTCTCCATACCTAAGGACTGAGACAATGACTCAGCATCATATCTCCCACGTTTCCTTGAGTTCCCTGTTGGTTTGTGGACATCCACAGGTGTACGAGCAACATGTTGATCCATGTTTCTTTCTTTACAAAAGCTGGACAGCTGCTTTGCTTTCACCTCATAATCCTTAACCCATTTAGTCAACTCCTGTTCTGTGGCTTTCAGTTTCTGATCTTTTTCATTAAGCTCCTTTGCTCTCAGTTCAAGTCCTTTCTCTTGTTCTAGCAATGACGATTTTAGCCTGATCTTCTGCTCCTCAATTGATTTCAAGTCTTCCAAGCTTTCTTGAATCTTTTTCTTGACAGAACTAAGATGACATTCTTTTGATTTCAACTCAACAGTAAGGTCAGCCATTGAGCTTTGAACTTGGTCACATTCTTTCCTCTTAGCTTCCAACTCTCCTGTGCATTCCCTTATCGCCTTTTCGATTGAACAAACTTTTTCTTGTCTCACCTTGATTTGTCCCATAATTTCTTCACTGGAGTTGTTCAAATCTTGTATCTTCTTCTCTCCTTCCTCAGCTTGTTTGTTTTTCTCAGTGAGTATTGATTCTACAGACTTCAACTCCTCCTCTTTGTTACACAGGTTTTGGCGGCACTGTCGGAATGCATGTTTCACAGACATAAGCTTATTTTTAACTGAATCTTTCTCAGCAATAAGATCAGTGATTGAGCTTTTTCTTGAACGAAACTGTTCTTTTCTCACCTTGAGTTGCCTGATAAGTTCCTTATTGGAGTTACTCAAGAGCTGTATTTGCTTCTCATCTTCTTTAACTTGTTTATCTTTCTCATTAAGTATTGATTTCAAAGACTCTAACTGTTTTTTTGCTGACTCATGCTCAGCAATGTATCTTTCCTCTTTTGAAAGTTGCTTGCAAGATAGTTTATGAATAGCCTCTGTGGTCTCTTTGTGTCTCTTCTCTTTAGAAGCAATTTCTTCAGTTAGTTCCTCTATCAACAGCTTAATGTCTTCCAGCTCCTTAGATTTTGATTCCATCTTTTGACAAGTCTCCTTCATCTCGTTGTCAAGTGATATGGCTATGTCTTCCTTCAGGTCAAGGTCCAGACTTAGTTCTTGCAACTTTTTCTCTTTTGACACAATTTCCAAAGACCGTGTCTCAAGCAGCTTCTGTTGAGAAGCTAGCTGGTCTTCCACCACTTCAAGCTGCTTCTCACGTCCTGCAGTTTTATCAAGAACCGCTGCAAGATCATTCCTCTTCCTCTCTATAACCTCTTCCAGCTCTCTATTGCGAGTTTGGATCCTCTCAAGATGCTCCATCTCTGTGGTAAGCTCAATATTCACATGTCCTAACTGTTCAACCTTCAAACCAAGCTCACCCTGAGTCTTTGTTAGTTCCAAGGACCTTGTCTCAAGCAGCTTACCACATTCCACAACCTTGTCCTTAACCAATGTGAGATCTCTTATCTTTCTCTCATTCTCCTCATCCAGGTCTCTTCTGAGAGTTTGAGCCCTACCCAAATGCTCCACCTCTGCAGTGATCTCAACACGATGCCTCTCGAGATCATCCTCCATCTGTGCTAACTGTCCACCAAGATCAGCTTGAGTCTTCCTCAAAGACTCCATCACCTCATCAAGTTGACTCGCCGCTGACGTCTGCTTGACCGTACACTCTTCCACCAACATCTTAAGAACCTCTTCTTTGTTATCAATCTCCCTCCTAAGCCCATCAGCTTTCACCTCTAAATCACCTATTGTATCAATCGCAAACCTTCTGTTTTGCAAATCCACCTCTCTGGACTCCAACTCCATGAACTTCTTCTCCACTTGACCTTGCACTGACTTCAAGTAATGCTCCAAATCTCTCCACTGATGAGTGAAGACAAGTAGTTCAGAAGCTTGAGAGTGAAGCTTTTCAAAAGCTTTACCGAGATTCACTCTCTTGGCCTCACAGAGCTTTAACCCATCTTTCAAGTTAGTTCTCTCCATTAACTAACAAGTTCTTGCACTGCACGTAAGATTCTAAAAAAAGGAAACCAATTAAACCCTAAATAAGATAAATCACATGTTACGTTAACGACCTGAGACTATGTGTATATCATCAACCTAACCACTACTCACCTCTTTAGTTTCTTTTTATTATCAGTGAATTTATGGATGACTTGTAACGAAAGTTATTCTCAAATCATTCAAGGAAGACGAAGATTCACAACCGAACAACACAACCGTGAGTGACTAGAAACTCTACAAGTGGAGGAAATCCTAGAATTTATATAAGGAGGGGGTGCTCGTGAGAGAGAGAGAAGATTTAGGGTTTAACCAACGAGAGACAAGGTACTAGAGGATATGAAAGAACAAGAGATTGAATACTAACAGCGGTTTCCTTCCTTTTTATAACGAGAATCAACATATTAGGTCCCAAACCTTCTGGTTACATCAGCGGCACTGCTTGACTGATTTTTCTAATTATCATAAATTTACTTGCCAAATAATTTTCAAATACTGTAGCTTATTATGTTAATAATAAAAACTATGAAAAATATAAAATAGACAATTTTATAATGATTTTTTTACCTGTTTTTCGAAGATTCACGGTGTCTTATGAAGATCCACAGTTGATAGTAATATTCACGGTGTCTTATGAATATTCACAGTTGATAGTAATTTGAATGTCTGGTGGTTCTAATTTGAGTGTCTTATGAAGATCCACGGTTGATAGTAATTTGAATGTCTGGTGGTCCCAAACCTTCTGGTTACATCAGCGGCACTGCTTGACTAATTTTTCTAATTATCATAAATTTACTTGCCAAATAATTTTTAAAAACTCTAGCAATAATAATAAAAACTATGAAAAATATAAAATAAACAATTTTATAATGATTTTTTACCTGTTTTTCGAAGATTCACGGTATCTTATGAAGATCCACAGTTGATAGTAATATTCACGGTGTCTTATGAAGATCCACAGTTGATAGTAATTTGAATGTCTGGTGGTTCTAATTACAACCAAGTTGAAGAGACTGAACCGATCCTCCTAATATATAAACATGAATAAACCTTTGGTCAAAACAATGAATAGCTTTTTTCAACTTTTTAATTTGACCACAATATGACTGTGACTTCAAGTTTTGACTGAGTGCATGTTTCCATAGTATGCCTTTGTCTTGGTAGTGGCATTACAAGTCTACAAAATACGATACCAAATCAGCCGATTATGTCAAAACATACATTAATGATGGACCAAAAAAATCAGAAGTCAAAATCTACATTCTATGGTCAAATATACATATTTTCTAACTTTAAATAGATCACATATATTTGATTACCTTTATAGGAAAACTATTTAAAAAAAAAAAAACTCAAAAATGCTTGCAGGTTATATGGAATTCATGCGTTATACCTTACTATCTATCTTCTCTCTCGCTTTCTCTGATGTGAATGGCTTTGCTGCAGGAAGAACATCTGATCTTGGAGAATCTATAGTACTCATAGATGAAGGATGCTGATTGAGAATCTATACAAGCATGAAGCACCTTCATGATCTTCTGAAACTCTAAACAGAAGTTGGGTATGGTCGCGTAGGAGTCAAGGTATCGACGTTCTTTTAAGGTTTTGGTTTACTTTCTTAGTGTTCTAATGTTTTGTCATGCAATTAGTTATGTGTGTCTATACACACACTTGAGTTAACATGTAGCATCATGCTTCCATGCCTTTTATAAATCTTGTGAATCTCTCTGTTCCTCAATCTGATGATCTAAAATAAAGCTTTTGTAGTACGTAGTCAGAAAGATGGACACAGAAAAAAAAAACACTAGGGCGAAGACAACAAACATGACACACTTGAGAAAAGACAAGAACAAATAATTAATAATGCAATCACTTTTTTTTGATCAAAACAACAGATCGTTCCAACTTACAAAAGTTACAACAAAACAGATAATGAATATACATCAATAAAAACACTTTCAAAGTTTTAGCTTTACGTTCTCAAAAACGTAGGGACAAGTTTCTGTCCTCACAAACAATAATACAAATTAAATAAAAATCGTACAAAAAATGCATAATTTCAATCACCTTTTTTCTACAAAAAAGCTTCTTTTTCTGTGTTGATGTTCATCCACATGTCTCCTCTCTCAAGCTCTACTGAGATCAGGAGGGTCTCTCTCAGTTGGAGAGCCAGGAACGAAAGGGACAAAGCCACGACCTCCAAAGACAGGTCTCATGAAGGAATCATCAAACTTTCTCCAGTAGTAATGCACTGTTCTAGTAGGCCGTGTCAAGAAGCCACGTATACTATCAGGCCTAGGCACATTGTGGTGCCCTGCAAACTCAATGAAAGAGTCTTGGTCCAGCAAAGGGATCGTGATGGATTTTGGGGTGTTGTTGTTGTCATCAGACAACGTGCTATGTGTGGGTTGGTGTGGCAATAGGTATCTTATGAGCGGTTTTGTCAGCATACCAAACACCTGCAAACCCGGTTCAGGAGAATCTATTTAACCAAACACTACAAATCAAATGGACAATGCTAAGTAAGTAGCTCAATAAATCTCCCCGAGGTATCTTACCACTGTGCTAAAAAGACAGACGGTTATAGTACTGGTGATCATGATTGCATTCCCGCGCAAATCCGTGTGTCCAGCCCTTGTAAACTGCGACAGAAGCAAGCAGTGTTCTAAAAATCGTTCTAGGCGTAGGCTTAGTCAGCAAATCAGATTTAAACAAAACAATTTTAAAAAATCGGCTTAGACATTCAACAAAGATATAAGCTACCAGCCTAAACAATAATCTTCTATAAGAACAACTTTGGAAGCAAGTGTTAATTGAGAGCTTCACAGAAAGTAGATAAAGACAAATCTCTTTATACCTTGTTGTATGCAAGAGCCATTGACACAGCACCTCTCATGAGACCAGACCACCAAATCACAACCTGTAGGAAAAAACACATAGATATATAACAGTCAAGATCCAGAGGAGTTACTAAACTCATATAATGAACCAAGTAGGAATTATTCATACTTGCATCTTGAAGTTGATCTTCTCGCTTTCGTTCTTCTTGACTAAGTTTGACAGGAATGATAATGGAAAAACGAATGCTGCTCTTCCAAGCATGAGCAGACCTATCAGGATTGAGCTCACTGCAATCGATGTCCCCGGACTGTCGCTTACCGATCTCCACTTGTCGATGTCCAATGCATCCATTCCCACATACAAGAATATAAATGTCTCCGCAAGAAACGACAATGTCGCAAAGGTATGCCTGAGATCATTGAAAATGCAATCAAATAAGCAATGAGAGGTATGCTATAAAGTGTTTTGAACTGAGTGGAGAATTCATACTTGGTAGTGATTCTTGAGCTCTCTGTGACGTTGTGCCAGGTGTAATGGGACATGACAATCCCACAGAAAAACACAGTGAGGATACCACTCAAGTCGAAAAGCTGCAACCCACCCAAAACAATATAACATCAGTAAACTTTGTCTAAGAATATAACAAGAATAAAATTAGTATAAGATAATCTAACCTCAGCAAGCATATAAGAAAGATACGCCATAAGCATCATGAGGGCAACCTCTCGGTCGGTTGAGTGTCTGAGACATGAGGGGATATCTACTTTAGACCAAACATGAATAAAGAAAAAACAATAATGAAACAGAGTCAGGCATTTACCTTCCAAAGTATAGCTTTTTGATGACATATGCACTAATGAGACCAGTCTGCAAAATTGAAGATGGTGTGAACACAAGAGCATTGAAAATACATGAAGTAGAGAAGAAGCAAAAAGACTTTACCGCAACACCAAGCAGTGTGCTAAGGAGAAACAAATACATGAAGTTTCCAAGAAGTTGAAAAGCAGCTTCATGGTTAAGGTGGGTGAGGTCAAAGCTCTGAATCGCGTTGAAGACGACAACTGATGTGGCATCATTCACAACACCTTCTCCGAATACAAGACTGTAAAGCAGAGGTGTCTCATCTTGATTCAGCACCTTAAAAATCACAACACACAAGAGGAACAAGAACTATTAGTCCACTTATGTTTATGAGTTTGTAAATACTATATCATTAATCCCCAATAAAACACATTACCTGCAGTGTGCACACAGAATCTGTTGCAGCAAATATGGCACCAATCGCTGAGAATCAAAACACCAAAAAAGAATTTAAGTAGCCTGAGGTACGATACAAACCGATACAGAAAAGCAAAAGGAACAAAAGGCCATTGGTTCAGAGGCATTACCAAGATAATCACCCAAGTCAAAGGTCCCAATGTCCAATTTCTTAAAGAACTGCGTTACTCCTGTTTCAAGCATCACCAGATTATCAGCAGAATATACAAAATTACCTGGCAACCTAACAGATTGATGCTCTACAGGACTTAGATCTATAAACACCTTTCAATGGGAAGTAGGATACCTAGAGTTATGACAGTGCAGGAAATAACAGTTCCAATGGCACCAAAGAGCATAATCGTCACGAAATTGCGGAAAAACTGCTTCTTTTTCACTTGAAACCTGAAATAGACAGCAAAAAAAAACAATTAAACTGTCAATATGAGAAACATCTGGATGGCGTAGAGGGAAAAATGAAGCTGAAAAAAAGTAAATCCATGACAATGACATAGCAGGACCAGTGGACCACCAAGTTGCACGTGAATAAATCTAACTAATTGACTCAAACACATTATGTCCTCTTTCTTTTCAACAACCACAAGTACTACAAAAAAAAGGTTGATGTGTGACAGGATTTTATAGAAGCACAACTTAAAACTTTCTAATCAACATCTGTAAAGTTCTGTACCTGTTTTCGTGTAAAGTTTTGTCTTGTATCTTTTTATGAAACTTTCTTTTAGGTAAAACTCGTGCTACTAAACATATCAGATCATTCATATACCCTACTATTGCACAAAACACTGCCTAAGAAATTTCTAAAACTAAAATGGATTTGAAAAAGAAAAAAAAAAGACTGACCCTGCATTGAATATAATGGGTGGCAAAAGATATATGAAGAAAAGATCTTCACTGAAGACCAGAAGACGCGAGCTTTTTCCATTACTAATCAACAAGATGACAACACCAGTGGCCAGCCCCTGCAAACCAAAACGTCATTCAAGATGATTAATCAGCTACTTGAAGTTTTAACTCATGAATCAAATCAGGCAATTAAGTGAGCACTTACAATCAATAAGGCGGTGATGGATTCGTTCATCCATCGATTCTCCTCCAAAAGATGTCCAAGGACAATGCAAGCACAAAGAAGTGCAACAAAGAGATTGAGTGAAACCACAGAGGCGTGATCAGAGGTTGATAACGAAGGCATGTTCGATACGAAAGAGTCCAAAAATGATGCCATCATTGTCATCTTTTATAGAGCTTCCACAAGTTTCCTAATTTTGCACACTCCCAGAATACTATCGCCGATCAATGCACACAAAAAAAGTAATCCAGACACAAGGTTCAGACATGGATCAGCAAACCGGAAATCTAGTATCTTTCCCTGCTGTCCATTAATACAAATCCCTGTAATAACCCTGTAATAACGGATATCAAGAGTTATGGTAAGAATAAAAATCCAGTAATTATGCTACTCAATTACTGTCTTTAACATTCCCTTTGTAAATTACTTTAAATCTCATCTTCCTCTGTATATAAGAGTATTCAATCAACAGGACACAACAAAACTCAAATTAATTTTCTACACGTAGAGTACGAAAAAAAAAGAAGAAAAAGACAGAGCTCATGACAAAGCAGAAACCAAGGAAGCTGTAATGAAATATATTTGTTGACTATCATGTTTTTTTTTATTACATAAAACTTAATAACAACGCAAAGGGTGTTCAAAAAGTGATTCCTTTAGGCAAAAAAAGAGCACAAATCTCGAAAGGCTAAGCTATAAAAATGACCCAAAGTCTTAAAATTTTCCATTTTTGGTAACAACCCATTAACCACGACATGAATTAGGTTGAAACCCAGATTTTGTATCCCACCAACCGATCAACCCAAAAAAAAAAAAAGAAAGATGGTGGATCTGCTGAATTGCTTTACCTCTGAAGCGTGATCTGAACGTGTTCTTCTGATTGATGTAATAAAGTCCAAGATCACGGTTAACGGAGATCGAAAAAAAAATCGAAATTTCCGAAGCTCCGTCCGAAGCTAAAGCCCTGAGATTCTTAAAGAAGACGCGAGAAACGGAGACGAGGATGAGATGGAGGGGTCGTCTCAACGAAAGAGAAAGATTACGCGGCTTTGAGTTTTTAATACGAATTTGATTTTTATTTTAGTTTCTGGAAATAGAAGAGGGACGTGTACGGTCCTGTTTGGAGAGAAGAGAGACTGTGAGAGAGAGAGAGAGAGGAAGAAGATTCTTATTTCTTTCTATACACAGGAGGAGAGAGAGGGAAATAGAACAGAGAGAGAGAGAGTATTATTCTCTGCTGGCACACATGGTTGAATCCCAACCGTCGACTTATATTTACTTTCGCCTGATCTGACCTGCTAGGATGTATGGGGTTTATTGTGGAACATATCGTAGCAATGGCGACCTGCTATTGAAAATATTTTAAATTTTGATTATAAATATATTATTTTCTGTAGTTAACTGTTTCTAGGTAAATTAAAATTTAATAAATACAATTAAATTTCGTAAACTTTATATTCTATCATTATTGCCTGAAAAAAATAAATTTTTTAAAATATAAAATATATCTGTTAAAAGATATTTTTTCTAAAAAACTAAATCAATTTGAAACGGATGAATCACATATTTATCAAATAAAGTCTACTACTTCCATTCTCAAATATTAAATCTTCTATTTTTATGTTTTCTTAATTTCAGTTATAACATTTTAAGAAGGAAATATTGAATGATTTGGTGAATGAATTAGAAAAATTTCTGAAGATATTCTTTAATATAATTAAGTTATGCATGTTTATAAATCAGAAAATAAAAATACGTGTAACAAGAAAATGGAATGAAAACTTTACAAAGCTAATTAATATTTTTACCATTTTATTTCATCATCTTAGTATATTTGATATGGTTTGTAGACTTTTTTTAGTCTAGTAGTTTGATTAAGTATTCAACAATGTTTTTAAGGGGATATTCAAATCAAAAAAAAATATTATCATCAATCATGCATAATTGCATATTATTGAACTTATATAAGTTTTTAACTCAGTGTTAGTAAACCTATAAAGCATAGATCCTTTGTAAAATATTTTGTGCGGTGCAAATAGAACTGTTAGACCAAATTATGTTTAAACAAATAAAATTATTAACTGTAATAGTTTTATAATATGTAATATATAAGGTAGTGTTAGGAAACATGTTTGACGGTGTCAACTGGTACCGGATTAACCTTTACCAAATATTCACTAACAACGGTTGGTTATGCATCGATTAGTTTATAAAATTTGAGTTATGTAATGTTAGTTGAGCTTGCATTTAACAATCCTACGAAAATTATATCGCACGTTACCCAAATGCCGACTGCCGACTTAATGCAACCAAACTCGATTTCAAGTTTTAAAATCTCATGATCTATCAATATATCATATGTGATGTGAATGTTTCATTTAAGTTTATTTAACAATATATTATTTGTTGAATATAACTTCTCAAGGTACTCACTGTAAGCTTGTTAATGTGTCCACATTAACAACAATATTGTATATCGGACGTTTTGACTCATACAACCCAACATATATGAAGAGGGGGGATATACGTACGAATCTAAAGATAGAATACACTTTAGGATCTGAATCTCAGGGCAAATGTAGCCAATGAGTATATAGCCAATAAACATACGACTGTTCGTTCTCTAAATTTTTAATTTATTTATCTAGAAGTGTTCGTTCTCTAAATTTTATTTTATTTATTTAGAAATTTATTAAATCATTTGATCAGTGTGTATTTAACTCATAGCTGTTATCAGAGAGGAAGTCGGTTTACATACTATAGGGGCATGTGCACCGTTACAGTATTGATATAACTACTTAAAAACTATGTTACATTACATCACACGGTAAGCCAGTTTATGCATCCTTAATAACCCCAATTCAATTATTTCTTGTGTTTTTATATAATAATATAGTAATGCTTAGTAAAATATATGTTCTAGATTTGCCCATGCCTGTCATAACCATATAATGGACTTATCGTGGTTCTGCCATTTTTGTTTTTATCAAAATCGTATATGTTCAAAAACAAGCACACAGTTTGTAGAAATATAAACCTCTCTATCATTATCATAAGAGAGGTTACAGATCTTCTCGTCTCTTTGGCTTTTTAAGATGGATCCTTTAACAAAAGAAATAAAATAATAGACGGATCAATGATCCCAATTATTGAGTCATTATACACTGTCAAAGAAAAATAATATTACCAAACCAAGATTCAATCTACGTGATGATAACATACAACTGTCTTAGTCTAATCATGCAAAGCTCCAAAGTCTGTCGTCCACGTTGTAGAAATTGTTTACAGAAAAATCTTCATAACAATTATCTGAGTTTCGTCAATATTTGGCTTATGATTCCAAATATATACAGTTGTCAAATAATTAACGTGCAAATTAGTGCCAAGCAAGAAAGATATACCATCACGGCATCAAGAACGAAAAAAATGAAGGATAATATTAGCATCTTAGTATCTTACATACAGTGGATGGGAATAAGTCACGTAGTTTGTTAAGATAAGTGTATAGCGATAATGTTCTCTCACAAACAAATATTGTTTTCATTTTCACGCAGGTTTATCATCATACACACATGAATTGGCTTTTCGAATATTCGAAGGTCAAATATGTGTAATTTTTATAAGGAAAATACATGTGATGTCAAATAAACTAGGGCCAGATTCATCTAATATAAGTATTGCAGTTCTTTTGGAATTAAAGGTCATGTACAAATGTATCATCTACACATCCAAATATACTATCATCATTTTCTTGATTTTTCCTATTCACGACAAGATATTGTTTTCTGTAGTTATATGCTAACAAATTATCTAAACAATTTCTGAATTGTCGAGAAAAAAAACAAAAGTCATGAATCCTTCTACCAAGAATTTCAATTACGAAGGTCATGAATCCTTCTACCATGTACAATCTACAAAAAAAGAAAAAGAAGTCATGATAAATAATAAGAAGAAACTCTTACTAAGTTCAATTTGGGAAAGATAGCTAGTTCTCATTTCTTTATAGATTGTACATGGGCATATGGTAGATATATATATATATCTCATTTCTTTGTTGATCTATTTCTTATTTGGTATTTGTTGGAGTGTTATTCAAGCAAAAGAGAAAACTTAATCTTGAAAGAGTGAAGATATGGACAAATATTGAAAGGTAAACACTACGCATAGCACTCAAAAGTTTTTGACATTGGAGTTTTCTCATCAGTCATGGATGTTTGTCTCTGAAATTTTGCACAGCAACACAAAGGCATGTTATAACGATGCTCAAATTTCCGATTGAAAGTAAAACCTTGTCTATACATCATAAGCTCAAGGAAACACACATATCCTTAGACGTATCTGATCATCATCTATGTGTCCAAAGAGCTGCTTCTTGGTGCCTCCTCTCTCGCAAAATTCATCTTTCTTGAGTAATTTACATACCCGTGCAACTTCCTTCTCGTTCTGCCTCTCTTTAACTTCAAACTATAATGGTTTCTTCTTTCACAATTCACAAAACATTGGCCAGCCCGATTGTTTCCCCTTCTTCTCTAGCTTCTGAAGTGTTTGGTGGTCCGCGTGTCCTTACTAGAGGTAAGAGTTAGGGATGCTTACAAGTGACGTTGGTGATGGACATTCATGTTTTTCTGAGCAGTTTAAGTTCCCTGTACCTAACAGCAACAAGCTCCTCATTAGCAGCAAGTGCTCTTAAGCTGCAACATTATTCATTTCATTTTTTTTTTTATCTTTGGTCTTTGTTTAATTAAGTATAAATTAATATTTTGTAATTGAAAAATGGATTAAGATCTGAAACCAAATTTATTTCGGGTTCAATCGGTTATCAGAAATGTTACTAAAGACTATGAATAAAGAAACACTTAGGAGGGGGGAAAATCCTATTAAAAACCTTCAAAATGGCAGGTTCTTCCACATTAAACCTCCAAATTTTATTTTTCCATGATAAACCTTGAAATTAAAGATATTCTTAACAAAAACTTTCAAAGTGGCTAAAGTGTTTTATGTGATTTTAAGATAAAAAAAAAATAAATTCTATTAAAGTCGTTATTAACTCTGTTTTAGTATACACAATTCATTAAAAAGAACATATCCAACCCAAAATTATATATACGCATTACAAATCAAACATAACCGGAACTCTTTTTTGCAGAAACATAATTGAAATTCTGAACATAAAGGTTTTGGGAATTTCAGCAAATAATTAAAAAAAGCAATTTGAAGAAGACACCACACAAGATGGACATTCTTTTCCTCACTTTTTAGTTTTCTCTAGGTTTCTATTATTTTTTTTCACGAACACTTACGATGGCTCAGCCCTACAAATCGATATAAGGATCTTAAATTACAGTCATGAATAAAATAAAATATGATTTGTTAAAAAATAAAATTAATTACAATAAATAACATGTTTTACCAAAAGGATACATATTTAATAACCACATTAACAAAGACTATTATTCTGTTTATCTTAACATTACATAAAAGAAGTTAGTCACTTTGAAAGTTTTTGTTAATAATGTCTTTAATTTCAAGGTTTATTATGGAACCATAAAATTTGGAGGTTTAAAGTGGAAGTACTAGCCACTTTAAGGGGATGTATTCAACTCAGAGTTTTAGATGATTTGTATTAAAATGACAAATCCACTGTTATTGAAATATGAATTTCAAAAATTCATTTAAAATCCACTGTTATTGAACTTGACATTTCGTAAAGTACTATGAAATCCACTGTTATTGAAATTTTTTTAAGTTGTGGAGTTTTAAAGTTATTAGGTGATTTTATGGTGTTTGAGTGGAGTTTCTTAGTTAAAAAAGTTGAAACACAAATCTCATAGTTTTAGGTGATATTCTAAAGTGTTTTAACAAAAATCACCTAAATCTCTACAACGTACTGAAATCATCTGAAATTCTATTAAAAATCAAATCACCTCAAATTTTCATGGGATTTTCCCCTTAGGAGGGTGTATTCAACGAGAGTTTTAAGTGATTTGTATTAAAATGACAAATTCATAAATTTTAAAAACTAATTTAAAATTTACTGTTATTGAACTTGACAATTCGTAAGGTGTTTGAGTGGAGTTTCTTAGTTAGAAAAAATTAAAACATAAATCTCATGATTGCATGTGATATTCTAGAGTGGTTTAGTAAAACAAAGTATATCAAAGACGAAAAGACGATGATAGTTCAGTTTTAAACATGGTTAGATCATTAAGTTCAATTCGTTAACTTATAACGCAAGGTTCTGGAAGATTCACAAGACCACACACTAACTTACAAAACGATGAACAGAGTTCATAGAGTTTTAGATAACTAAGTGTAACAACTAAATCAAAAGCATTAGAAAACGTTAAAAGATAATAAACTAAGCAATTCAAAAACCCTAAACCTCTCTTCAGACTTCACTCTTCTTTTTCTTCTTCTCCTTCTTTTCTTTCTTCTTGGCAGGTTCTTCAGTATCTTCTTCCTCATGCTTCCTCTTCTTCTTTTTATCCTTCTTTGCAGGTTCCTTGATTTCAGGTTCTACCTCTGTTTTAGCCTTCTTCTTCTTCTTCTTCTTTGAAGATTCCTCAGTTTTGGCTTCTTCCTCCTCCTCTGCATCAGCCTTCTTCTTCTTCTTTTTATCCTTCTTCTCTTTGACATCACTCTCATCTGAACCAGAAGCTTGCACAAGAAGAGAATCTGCAGCACTGTTGTAAGTCTGCACAAAAACAACAGTTAAAAAGGCTTCAACACTTAAAACAAAATCACAAGAAACAATCAAGCAGAAAAACAATCTGACCTTAGCAGGAGCGATCAGACCACCAGATCCCATCTTTCTATCCTTGTTATAAACTTCAATCTTCGGTTTCCCTTTAGCCGAGCCACCGAGACGCCCAAGATCTTTCCCTTCCACACTTCTCAGCCTCGTTTCAAGCTTCAAACGGCTCTCCACACCCATAGTGTTGTCTTCCCCATCACCAAGAGCATCACAACGGATAGAGAGAGCAGCTTTCGCAGCCAGCGACCGTGCGATTCTACCCTTGCGCTGCGGTCCAGCTTGTCCAACAACAGACGCATGGTATATCAGACCGTACTTTGGAGTGTCGTGTTTGGTCTTGAGCGCTCTAAACAAGGCCTTCTCGGCTCCAAGAATCTGAACCGTGCTCCCAGGTTGCTTCGCAAGGTTTAACAAACTACCACCGTGAGAGATAAGACGAGCTCCGACCAGCTCGCCAACGAGAGCGGTCAGGTTCGGTGCGATTGTGTTCATTCTGCTCTTCAAGTAGTCGTAAAGCTGAGCTCTGTACTCAGCAAGAGACAGAACCTGGTCACAGAGTTCCCGGATGTGAATCAGATCAAGGTCACTCACTTCAGTTCCCATGGATATCACAGCAGCTTCTTTAAGTTCAGCTTCAACTTCATCAGCCAATATCTGAGACAGTGCCAGAAAAAGATTATTAAAGTCTATACGCAACTCAAATATTGAGACTAAAGAGAATGGTAGACACCTCAGAGAAGTCTAGCTTTGCTGCATTGATCCGGTTCCCCATTAACTTCACAGACTTGGCGTACAAGATATTGTCACTTATGATCTTAGCAAGCTCGGGAAAATGCCAGCCGTACCATTCACGAACCCTCATAGCGTACGTGTTGAGCTCTTTGTCAAGGTCATCAAGCAGACCAATCGCTTGGATAATCATAGTATCAACCTAACAGAAAAAAACAAAACCCTAAAACATTAGGAGATTGCAAGACACAGCGTTTTAGGCACTAAAAAGGCTACCTACCTTGTCAGAACTGAACTTTAGTTTATATCTTGCAAGACTATGAGACAACCCCAAGCTCATCGGAGCCAAGTCTTGTTCCCCTAATCCGGAAATAAGTTCGGAGAGCTGGCTTCTCACGCCTCGCAGCAGCTCCATGACAGCATTGTTGTGAACACAGTCTATGTTCTACATGAGAGAGTAGTAAAAACCGTGAGAAACAAGTAACAAACAAAACAAACAAAAATAAAATCTCTAAAAACTTAAAAAGTACACACACCAGTTTGGACTTGATGATGTTTCCAAGCTTGGAATCGGCAACAGCTAAAGCTTCACCTTCGCAGTTAGCTTTTATAAATTTGCGGAGACCTTTGCTAGGAGTTCCCTCCACTAGTTTAGCCACCGCTTCGAGAGCTTTGGACGTGTTGTCAAATTTGTCGAAAGCTTTGAGCTTCACCATCTGTACTTAACACCAAAAAAAAAACACCCTGTTAGAAACTTAGACAACTAAATATGAGCTATCTAGCTAAAGAAACAGAAGAAGAAGCTACCTTTCGAGCTGACTCTGCAGACGAGAACGCATTGCCCAAATCCTACAAGCACAAAATTTGACATACTTAGAATTAACAAACATTCAATTTTTAAAAACGGAGCAAGAAGGTGGAGGTGATAATAACCTCAACATTAGAGAGCTTCCCTTCATCTAATACTTTAAATATAGCAAAGCCACCAGGCGTCTCAAACAGTAGAAGCATTATCACAAGCTTATGTCAAACACCTGAAGAAAAAGAAAAAAGATTAAGAAAAAACCATTTAAGTGAGCTCAATGTACTACACTGAGAAGTACAAAAAAAAGTTCATTGTCTTTGGGGGATAAAGACACTAATAAGCAAGAAAGAGACAATTTTCAATTTCAAACCCCTTTTATGTAATTTTCTTAGTCTACACATTATGATCTTAGAGGAAAAGAAAGATGGACAGAACACGAGCTAAGGCCGATACTATGTCAAAGTCTTGTTACCCACTCACCCTTACGACGACCTGAACTATACTAAGACAGAATCAAGAACACTAGTAATGTTAATAGGGATGGCAAGACAGAAACATTACGGTTTACGAATTGCAGAGTTGGAGACACAGACGGTTTACGAATTGCAGAGTTGGACAGTAATGTAATAGCTATTAGCAGCCACGAGTTTGTTAGGATTTAACAAAAATATTTATATAAGTTGTAGGAGAAACTCAAAACACGGGCGTTTTATTGCTTTCTTGTAACTTTTAAAAATAAAATTAGGGTTCTACAAGTCCAGCATTTATCCGGCCTAATAAAACTCGGCTCATTAATTGGAATCTTCAAGTATTGCATGTGAATTTTCGATCAGATATCTGTTCGGTTTTGGTTTGTTTTGTTTTAGACATTTTAGTTCACAAAAAAATATGGCCATACTAAAATCATCTTCACTTTGATTTAGTTTTTTTTTTCACTTTGATTTAGTTCAGTTTATATACCGTCGGTTTTTGTGTTTTTTTTTTCAGTTTGATTTGGATCATTTTGATTTGGTTCAGTTTTCAATTTTTAAATAAACTATTTATTATTATTTTCTTTTATTATCTTAAATAATTAATAAACATATTAAGTTAATGATTATGTTTAATAATAAAAATGAAAATTAATTTTTAACTAAATTGAAATAATTCATTATTAAAATTAAGATTTTAAATATGATCACAACATAAATCAAGTAGATGACTGTAAACATAGTGACAAGGAAAGCCTTTGATCGGAGAGAGAGAAAGTTAGAGAGAAGCGAGAGAAGTGTCGGTGGCCCCGACGACCGGTGCGCGTACGCGCGCGTGCCGGCGCCGGTGGCTCACCTCTTTCCGTAGAAATTCAGATTTTCCGCTGTGGGTTTCGATCTACCACCTCTCCCGATATATCGTCGGTTATGTGTTAGGGTTCTGCGCTGAGAAGGTTCGGCTTGTACAGTTTTCTTTACGGCGGCGAGCGTCTTCCTCTGGATCCGTGGTGAGGGTGATGGCTGATTAATCAAAGCGGCAGTCGGTTTGTGAGTCCAGTTGTTGTTTCCGAGGGGTAGAGGCTCTCTCAGCTCTGCGACCGTCGGCTTTGTCTTCGGGAGACGGTGGCTCTGTTAGCACCGTCGTCGTCAGCTCCTGCTCCTGGGAGGCGGTAGTTCAGATAGTACCGCTCTCTTCGGTTTTGTTTGATTTCTTTGGTTTTGTTGTTTTATGTTCGTCTTTCTCGATGAAGTCAGCTCTTCAAGCTTCAAAGATCCTCTGCCTTTTGATCTCTCACCTGTAATCGCTTCGAATGACGGTGGTGATAAATCAATTGTTGTCGGCTTCTCTAGTGACTTCAGAGTTTGTAGTGGGTTTGTGATGTACCTGTCAGCTTGGGTTACGGTAGAGATCGTGATGGTTCGTACGGTACTCTCCGGTGAATGTTCCCAGGCGATGAAGATAGTGTAGTGGCGAGTTCGGGTTGATGCAGCGGTGTGTCGCGGAGTTTAGGGTTTCCAACCCTAGTTTGTATGACTTGGGTTTGTGGCCCAATTATGTTTTATTGTTTTTATTTGGGCTAGTTTTTTGGGCTTTTTGGGCCTTGTAGTTTGCTGTTTGGTATGGACTTATGTCTTGATTGGTAGAGCATTAGCATTAGCATTATGCTCTACATTATCCTATCAACATTTGTTACAAAAGCATTTAGAAGAGCATTTACTATATGCTAATGCTCTCTAAATGCTCTCTAGCAAATGCTCTCATATGAAGCTTTTGGAAGAACATTTGCATTTATAATTTATAAATTTAAGAAATATATATATAATTACTTCATTTTTATTTCCAAAAAATAAAATTTTGATTTCTACAATAAATTTACAATTTAAATATATTTTTTATAAAATATTTTTTTTAACATTTAAAATATAATGTAATTATATTTAATTCTATTAATATATAAATTATATATTTAAATTAATTATATAAATTAGATAAATTAATTATATATATTAGATAAATTAATTATATAAATTAGATAAATTAATTATATAAATTATATAAATTAATTATATAAATTTAATAATATAATTATGTATATTTAATAAATTAATTATCTATATTATTTTATATATGTACATTATATTTTAAATAAATTAAATAATATTTTGTTTTAATTTTTTTGTCGAATTAAATTATATTTTAAAATATAATAATTAAATAAATTATTTAAACTAAATTATATTTCAAATGCAAAATATTATTTTTAAATAGAAATTTTAATTTAAAATTTATTTTTCAAAATAACATTTTAATTGTAAACATAATTTTGAAATTAGTAAATAAAATAAATAATTATATATATATTAACATATAAAATAATATATATATATTACAAATATATTCATTATAAATAAATATATTATATATTATATACTTGTTTTAATAATAAATTTTAATAACATGTTCATACTGCTCTACCAATCATACTCTTAAGAAGTTTAGCAAAAGCATACAACTTCTGCAGCATACCGTTTTTATAGCATAATGCTACTGCTTTTTCATCTGTTTTGCCAATCAGGGCCTTAGTCCTTTTAATTAAATCGACTGAAAAAAATATGATCACAACAATAAAATTAATTATTAAAACTTTGATATGTAAGGCTACTTATACTTCCTTCTCTTGTACTATTGTGCAATGGATTAAGGTTTTTTTCTTGGATCATGTTCCTTGTGTGATTTCCCTAAAAATACAAATGTTGTGGAAAGCATGGTCAAAGCGCTTGCTCGAGTTGTTTCTAGTATACAGGTGGGTTTATAGGGCAGGTGACTCCGTGACTGTAATGTTGATGTTGCCCCGTAAGTGACATCAACAGAGAGTAGGGTAGGATGAGGATAAAACTCAATGCATCAGTGAAAAAAGTAAACAATGCATCAGTATATCGGTTAAAGCCGGTTTATCTCTCGATCGTACCAAATCTTGTAAACGCTATTCGAGGCACGTGACATGCGCATGACAAAACATACACAGCTCAAAATCACAAAGAAGATCTTTTTACCTTTGTTCCCAAACATATACACAGCTCAAATCATATAAGAGCTTCACCGTCCGATCTCGATGCCATACTTTCCGATTCATCTCATTTCCCGCTAACATCCAAGTCTGCCCCCTAAACCAACATCGGAGTACGAAGATGGCTTTGGTAGCGGCTCTGGAGGCGGATCTCCGCGCTCTCTCCGCCGAGGCGCGACGGAGGTATCCCGCCGTTAAAGACGGAGCGGAGCACGCAATATTGAAGGTTAGATTATCCCCATAGTAAATGCACACGTCTGTCTTGCTGATCGAGCTTGAATTCACTATGAACTCGATCATGATTGTGAGGAGTGAATCGATATCTATCTCTGTACTCTGCAACATGTTTTAATTGATTGATGAATTGAATTGTAAGAGCCTTAGAGTTCAAGCAGTGAGACTTAATTTACTTAATTGGTTGCCTGCTAAGTAGTGATTTTGTCTTTTACTATTGTTTTGGTTTCTAGCTTCGTTCGTCATCGAGTGCGAGTGATCTTTCAAGCAATGAAGACATTCTGCGGATCTTTCTGATGGCCTGTGGAGTCAGGAATACAAAACTTAGTGTTATAGGGCTTTCGTGCTTGCAGAAGCTTATATCTCATGATGCTGTTGAACCATCCTCTCTGAAGGAGATACTCGATACCTTGAAAGATGTAAGTCATACTTTCTGTAAAATTAGCTAGAGTTTTTTGTTTTGTTTAGTTGTTCTGTTATGCAACGAAAGCATTTGACTTTACCTGAGAATTGCAGTTCAGCTCTCTATCTCTTTCACTTTTTAGTTTTTATTTAGCATGTTCGTTGTGTCTTCGACGGTACCTTATTACAGAACTAAGTCTTCCTCATACATGAATTTCTGCTAGACACATGCCTTCTTTGGTTTTTAGGATGGAAATGGAGAAATAATTTTACATTTTTACTTGATGAATTTAATGCAAAACACTACTTAACTTGGTGTTTAATTACTCGCAGCATTCAGAAATGGCTGAAGAGAATATCCAACTAAAGACTCTTCAAACTATTCTGATAATATTTCAATCTCGCCTACATCCAGAAACTGAGGTAAGTACGACAAGTTTGGTCTAGTAAGAATGGAAGTCTAACGCGAAAATGCTGGCAGACTAAATTATTCTGATCCTGGGCATTGACGGAAATGAAAGTTAAAATGGTTTTATGCATATAGCAATTGAATTATGATGTCAGGAAATTGATTTTTAAGTGAGTCATTAATCAAGAGCAGTAAAACAAACTGTATTATGCTATTGTAAAACTATTAGTTCTCCATGGATCTACTTCCTTATGGCTTTGTTATTCGTGAGGCTTTAGCGTCTTTCTTAATTACAGGAAAATATGGTTCTCGGACTAAGTATTTGTCTCAGGCTTCTTGATAACAACCGACTTCCTAGTGTTTACAAGTAAGTTGCTTTCACTTACACCAACCTCACTACTCCGGTAGTATTTTCCTCTTCAACCGTTTTTTTACTGTCAAAATTAAACCATGGATCCTTTTTTGGTCTCCCAGTACTGCTGCAGCTACCTTCAGGCAAGCAGTTGCGATGATTTTCGATCAAGTAGTTTTGGCTGAGTCCCTTCCTATGAGTAAATATAGCAGTCAAACAGCAAGGACTGGCTCAGTTACTGGAGATTTGAGTCAGAATATCAATAGTTCAGAGTATGTCCTGATCATCTCTGTCTGACTTACTCTTTCAAGCCCTTTTGTACTCTCTTTACTGTCCAGATATATTTTTTGCGCTTTGGTGGTCTTTTTGTATATTCTAATACACAGAGTGTGATGCAATTGTTATATGCTGGTTGATTTGTGTTTTTCCTGATAGAATGAAAGACATAGGCTCTCCATTTAGAAGTCCTGCTTTATCCAATTGGAACCTTTGGTATTTGGTCTTGCAGCTATTTAATTGACTAACAGAAATATGAAACCAGGCCCTTGGAGAAAGATGTTATCGCTGGTCGATCGACAATGAGGGACAGTCTGAGTCAAACCGGTAAACTTGGTCTGCGTTTGCTTGAGGACCTGACAGCCTCAGCTGCAGGTGGATCTGTATGTGTTAATTCAACTAGATCATGTATCTCCTCTCCAGCTAAGTTTCATTAAAGGTATTTCACCAAGGTTAATATTTCTGTTCATGCTTCAGGCGGCTTGGTTGCATGTTACTTCTCTTCCAAGGACCTTTTCCCTCGAACTAATTGAGTGAGTTAAAAATAATTTGTAAATATTGTTGATCAATGTTAATGGACTAAAAATCATTTTTTAATATACGAGTTCTCAATTTGGTTTGCAGGTTTGTTTTGTCGAACTATATCTCAGTTTTTAAGATACTACTTCCCTACGAACAGGTAACTGGGCTTATTTTTCCTCCTGTCATTGACATGCTGAACTGTAAGACTGTAAGTTACCCTTTTTTCCAGGTTTTGCGTCACCAAATTTGCTCCCTCCTAATGACATCACTTCGTACCAGCTCAGAGGTAAAATCATGCCTCACTACCTTTTGTATCTTTGTATACTTCCACGTGATCATAAATCTTGGATTCGCATTAAAGCATATCTACGTGCATTACTCATGGAATTAATTTCTTACTACTCAGCTCGAGGGAGAAATGGTTGAGCCTTATTTGCGTCGGTTGGTGCTGCGATCTGTTGCTCATATCATTCGACTGTATAGTTCGTCTCTCATTACAGAATGCGAGGTACAATATTGATCGCAAAGGAACAAGCACATTCAACATTTTTTCCTGTTGACTATGTTATTCGCAAGCTTTCTGTACTGACGTGCGTTCGTTTCATTTCTGTCTATACAGGTGTTCCTAAATATGCTCGTGAAAGCTACATTTTTAGATTTGCCATTGTGGCATCGCATTCTTGTTCTTGAGATTTTGAGGGTAATCATTATATTTCCATTTACTACTTGCATGTGTAAGATAGTATAAGGAGTTCAATTTCTTTTTGATTCTCATTTCTAAGATATCTTGTGTATGTCATTAAATAGGGGTTCTGTGTTGAGGCAAGAACTTTACGGATTCTTTTCCAGAATTTTGATATGTAAGGCTACTTACTTCCTTCTCTTTTACTTTTGTGCAATGGATTAAGTTTTTTTTTCTTGGATCATGTTCCTTCTGTGATTTCAAGGAACCCTAAAAATACAAATGTTGTGGAGAGCATGGTCAAAGCGCTTGCTCGAGTTGTTTCTAGCATACAGGTGGGTTTATAGGGCAGGTGACTGTTATGTTAATGTTGTCTCGATATGCTTGAGTTCTCTTAGTCGCTATCTTATTGTTTACCAGTTGCTCTTAGATCTACATTTGATTTTACCTATTGCGTGTACCAGAAAAAAATGTTAGGAACAATTTCAGGAACTATAAGTTGCCTTAATTAACTTTAAACATCTCATAACAAGAGTAAAAAAGTTACGTGGCTAAATTCTTGAGTTGGTTTTCTTGAAACTAGTTTCAGGAGACGAGTGAGGAAAGTCTAGCAGCTGTTGCTGGGATGTTTAGTAGCAAAGCTAAAGGTGATCAATTATTTTGTTGGGATGATGATTAATTATTACCTAGGACCTCAGAATTCCATCGTATTTTATTCTACTTAAAGTTGTCAACTTGTCATTATAAACTCCCCCCGCCACTGCTGTAGGAATTGAATGGATTCTTGATAATGATGCTTCTAGTGCGGCTGTTCTCGTTGCGAGCGAAGCGCATGCAATAACTTTGGCAATTGAAGGCTTACTTGGAGTTGTGTTTACAGTCGCCACTTTAACAGATGAAGCAGTGGACGTTGGGGAGGTAATTGATGCAGGGTTCTCCTCCGCTATCCCATATTAATGTTCGGCTAACATTCTCTTTCTAATATTTGCCTGCTGGTGGCTTGTTTTTAATACTTCTCTCTCTTCGAACCACTATAGCTTGAATCCCCCAGATACGAGCATCATCCTACGTCTGATAATTATTCTGGGAAAACCTCACATCTATGTATCTCGATGGTAGATTCATTATGGCTGACTATACTCGACGCATTTTCCCTTATTTTATCAAGGTATTATAGCCTTTTACCGGCATATATATATATATATATATATATATATATATATATATATATATATATATATATATATATATATATATATATATATATATATATATTGATTGTGAAGAGGGGAACACTGAAGACTTTGTTTAATCTAACTGTTCTTGAAGGTCACAAGGTGAGGCAATCGTATTGGAGATACTGAAAGGGTATCAAGCATTTACTCAGGTAAATGTAAATACGTGATGTGGATATTGGCGATGTGCGGACGTCTTTGCTTACACTCTTTACATTGACAATCATGTGCCCTTATGCTATCTCCCTATCCAGAAGAACTGATGGGTATCCTTATGATTTTTTCTCAGGCATGTGGCGTTCTTCATGCTGTAGAACCCTTGAACTCTTTTCTTGCATCGCTTTGTAAATTTACCATCGTTTTGCCAACTGATGCCGAAAGGAAAAGGTACCTTGATAATTGTGCTTCAGATATCATGTCTAAGCTACATGATCAGTGCTAGCCGGTTAACTTTTGGGATTTCATTTGTAGTTTCAGCAGCCTCGTACAGTCTCCTGTGTCCAAACGCTCTGAAGTACAGGTTGATCAGAAAGATGTCATTGTCCTGACACCCAAGAATGTTCAGGTATTTAATTTGACATTTTTAATTCATTCTCATTCTTCCGCGTCTGTACATCTTGAAAGAAAAAACTACTTTGCAGATTTTCCATTTAAAATGGTTTGGTTAGATGTGCTGGCCTAACAGACCATCTGATTATTGTTCAGGCATTGAGAACACTCTTCAACATCGCTCATAGGTTGCATAACGTATTGGGGCCATCATGGGTGTTGGTGAGTATTTTGCTTCACGTATGTTCAAGTAAACTATCTCATGATAACGGTAACGGGAAATCCTCAACATATACAGGTTCTTGAAACTCTGGCGGCCCTAGATCGAGTTATACATTCTCCTCATGCAACCACCCAGGTAATTTAGCAACCCCCTGCGCTGGTTCTATCTTTTTGGTTTCTCTTACGAAGCCGTTTATCCTTTTATGTCTTTCTCTCATTTGTGAATACTCTTACGAAGCTGTAGGGCAACATAACATTATCTTTTACTTGTAGGAGGTCGCAACTGCAGTTCCAAAGCTCACCAGGGAGCCTTCAAGGCAGTACGCTGATTTTAGCATTCTCTCTTCTTTAAATTCTCAAGTAAGCCAAAACAATTGTCTTCTATAATCTATGGCCTTAGAGCGGTCTGGTTATTTCCTTGTTGAAATTTCTATAGCTAGAGCTACGTATCTCTAGTTAGTTTGTGTTAGCTGAATTCTGAAATTCCTGGTTCTTGACTCATTGCTTTCATCTTGCAAGCTGTTTGAAAGCTCCGCTCTGATGGATGTGTCTGCTGTTAAATCACTTCTTTCTGCACTCCATATGTTATCTCATCAATCCATGACAGAAACTTTGGGCAGTGTTTCATCAGCTACAAGTAAAAAAATTGGGGGCATCAGTTTTTCGGTGGACAGAATGATATCAATTCTCGTAAATAATCTCCACAGTATGTTCTTAATTGATTTTCTAAGTTCATCTTCAGAGTATAATCTCTCTTTTCATATATTTTTCCAGTGTCTGGATTAATTTGTGTCATTATTGTTTTTCTTCGTGCAACAGGGGTGGAACCACTATGGGACCAAGTTGTAGGCCACTTTCTTGAGGTGACGCGGCTTTCATTATCCTTTTTATTTGTAGGATATCCTGAAATTGTTCTGGGCTATACTGACACTTCAACTGCATATTGCAGCTCGCTGAACATTCAAATCATAACTTGAGAAATATGGCGCTTGATGCCCTGGACCAATCCATATGTGCTGTCTTAAGTTCAGAGCAATTCGGAGAAGATCCGTCCAGATCAAGAGATGGAACTCTGGATGTGAGATTTCTCTTCACCTTCATAAATTCGAGTATCTTCCATCTCATGCAAAAATAACCTTGATTTGATTTCTTCTTCGTTTTATTCTTCTTCCTAGGTAGAATCAAAGTCAACTGAGTTGAAGTCAGTTGAGTGTGCTGTACTATCTTCTCTCAGGGCTCTTTACTTTTCTGCTCAAAAGGCCGATGTTCGAGTTGGTTCATTAAAAATTCTCCTTCATGTACTGGAGGTATATACGATATGAACATTCAGAGATCAACATTTGTGTATCTTAAATATCTAACTTTCTGCTCC